>OY743160.1:16260000-16885000 GCA_963555695.1 Dasypolia templi | reverse complement strand
TAGCTGTATTTAGCAGCTTCGGGGATATACCACCAATATGTTATGAAGGGCTCCTCATTTTTATTACAGGGAAGATACTTTTTATCTCGTTTTTCAAGGTTTAAGAATGCTGAATCGGCTTCTTTGATTCCATTGAATGAGGTTATTACAAATCACAGAATGAATTGAATAAATATGTAGATAACATAGGAATGTTTTTCTGTATCAGTAAGTCTGTTGTTTTGAATTCTTATGAAATACAAGCAGTTGTTGTTCGCAGTACATATTAATAAGACGTAACGTTTGTTTGCGTGGAAAATTTCGTAAGATGTCGTCTTCACAAAATGTCAACCAAAACTTATTTTTACAAGCTATAAATTAGCTTGCTACGTTCGTATGTGTTTCCAGTTACTCGCATTGCATTTTTATAACTTATAATTTTTACCAAAAATTATTTTGACTCAAATTCAGTTTGACTGTATTAATGTATTTAAGAATAATAATTCAAGGAAAAGGAGATATTATTTTAAATATGTTACAGAATATGCTTTAATTTTATAAACATATATATAACCTATAGATTAAATCATAAAAGGCCGCAATTAGCTTAAAATTAAATCATTTCCATAAAGGTGTGTAAGATTCCAACGCGGATTAAGCAGGTAACATAGAGGAAACCTGAATAATTCCGCGATGGATTTTTATATAGATAACATTTTACTGAGAATTTCATCATAACTTATTATACTAACTATTTATTTATACGTTTTGAGACGTTTCGTGTTTTAATAGCAGCGAATTTTATTTCGAAATAATTATTTCCATCATAAAAATGAATGGTTATTGTGGATCTCATAAACATTTCAACTAAAGTTATAATTGAAATAAGAAATGCAAAGAAACCAAATGCCAATGAAAATAACAAAATAACTATAAAGAACAAAAAATTGCGCCATTTTGCACTACATTTTCAACCTCCTCAAAACAGTTCAATTTTCATTGGAAGTTATTTACGAGTTCTCACTTAGATTGACAAGTTACAGAATACTATAAAATATTCCGATCAGAATGCACTTCAAGTAGTTAAAATTAAATTTCAAAGTGAAGACGAATCTTGCAAAGTAGTATATTTCTTCTGACATGATGTCTTAATATTCTAAGCACGGCTGCAAACTTTAGCTTAATTTGCCTGAAGGTGCCTTTAGAATTCAAAATAACAACATTGTTTAAATAGACACTGGCGATAATTTGTAGCACTATGGAAGGCCCTTAATTTTTTTTAATAGCACTAGTAGATCCTTTAAAAAGTATAGGCATTTGTCAAGGCCTTAGCAGACAAAATGCGCGTGCGTGGCGTACGCGTGTGCTGGTCTTACATCTTCCGTACCGGTCGCCCTCACTGGTTGCAATGTATGGAACATTGCAACCAGTGAGGGCGCACACACATTGCACGCGAATGCTTTTGGTCTGCCCGTTACTAGCCTTCAAAACAGTAGGTCACCTTATATCAAAACGCGTAACTAGTAAAATACTTAAATTGTAATAATGATACACGTGTGCTGTAATAATGATTGCCTTTACTAATTGTCCAAACTAAATAAAAGAAGAAACAACATAAAAACAACATAATAAAACTGGTATTATAAAAGAAAAACCAGCCAGAGCGCATACCTCTTTACAAAAACTGCTCATGTTTCGGATTCCGAACTGGTTACCCAAGACATAGAATGATTTTATCTATGAAATGTAGATTAACTGGCTAGAAAGTTAAAAAATAATATAACATAACATCACGTCTGTAATCCCAGAATGGTTAGGCAGAAGTGTACCTATAGTACAACTACATTTCGCCAGTTATGCTCAGGTAAGTCCCAAGTAATATGGGGCGAGCCTATTGCCATCAATCGTTCATAAATCCAGACTCCGGGCTGCTACTGAGAAATTCTAGATTGAAAAAGCCAATAACACTTTGCCTGATCTGGGTTTTTTTATGGTGTTTCATTAACATCATAAATATTTGAAACTATCAACAAGAGCTACTTAATATGCTGAACTTGAAACTCGAATATCTATTTAATATTACGTCCAATTTCTATAAAAACCTTAAATAATGGCATAAATGTTAGGTTCTTGTTTGACTTTTATATTCATCTGAAAGTAAACGATGATGCGGTCGAAAATGGTGCGTGCTTCCTTAATTGAAGTAACCTTAATTCGAGACTACAAAAACAGCAGGCTAAAGCTTGAGGGATGTCGTGCACTCACTCAAAAACTATACTTTAGGCCACGTTTTCCTAGAAGTCGGTTTCGGTCACATTCATAGCGGACAGTCAGTTACAATTCTAATTAAATAACATTTAAAATTAGCGTTTCAGTAACCATGCAAATAACAGGTATGCATGCATGACATTGACTTAATGAATATTAGAGACAAAAATAAAAATAAAGTGTGACTAGAAGACCTGAATCTAGAACACTACCAAAACAAACCAAATTATGCTACATAGACGTGCAATGTTCACACCGTTTGAATAGGGAGCGTCTGTATGAAGGATATTTATAATTCTGTGCCTCCTGTGATGAGTGATTTTAGTCGAGTTGTACCCTTTTTGTGATTCTTACACATACATTATCAGAAAAAAAGTGCAGAGTGATATAACTGCCAGGATTTTGGCAATAAAATCATGAATATAGATATATGTCAAGTTGTTGCCCCTATAAGTAATTGCTTTTTCGTATCGTGCTTTTTGGCATAAGAGCGATTATATGCATTTTCACATTTTGTTTTACATTATATTTATCATGAATTTTGATATATTTAGAGTTATATCACATTGAACCGATTTTTCTCAATCAAGATTAGGGTACAATTCAACACGTACCTACAAATCCGAATCTAAACGTATGCTATATAGCTATTCTAATGAGTTTTTGGATTTTTTTACTTCATATATGTATATCAGTTTACACAAAGACCACTTATGGGTGCAACATAATTTAACTGTACTTGTATCATTTATCACATCATTTTAACAAATATTGGAAATAAAAAAGGTACAACTTACAGGTTTTCATAATTTACTTTAAAACAATAATATTTACCCATAAAATTAAAATTCCCAGTGAAAGTGAACGTTTTTATCTACAAAAGAAGGTACCTATGTGTTACCTAGCTCACTCAGTTCACGGACTAGAATTTTTAAAATCTTGTTTTGATTCTCCTGTAAAGTGTTGATTTTTTACTTGTACGAGTATCACATATCACAGGAGGCACAGAATTATTTGACAACAAGGTGTCAGAAAAGGCTCTGTATTTGGACATTACGGACGCATGTGGCGTTCACCGCTTTTCTAAGAAACCGTAGCTTTACTGATATAATACGGCCAAACTTTGCGCAGCTTGCAATGCAATAACATTTTTAAGAACCAAATGGTGACGTGAGTTGATCGTGAGCAAGAGTACATGCGCGAAAGTTCTGACAGCCTATGTTTGTTCTTGTTCAGTTACAGTACAACGTCTTGCCTGACTTGATTACGTAGTTTACAACAACTGTCTATGTCTACACTTGCTTTGTGAATATTTTCTAAAGAAGTAGGTATTGTTAGACTATCATGCAAAATTATTTTAAAACTTTGCGTGGGACCCAACTGTGGTATTCGGAATGTAATTAATGAGAAGGATTATGAAGCAGTACATAATGAAACAATGTTACATGATATAAACAAAAATTATACTGTAACAGCACGCTGCAACGCATATAAGATGATATTATGAGCATAAACTGAAGTTCGTTCCTCAGAAGAGGTCTCTATGCCTCCTCTCATCCGCCCCGACAATAGTGTCGCTTTCGACAGTCCCGATAAGGCTGAATGTCTTGCCGACAGCCTAGAGTCCCAATGTTCTCCCAGCTCCCAACCAGTAGACCAAGCTCACCTGAACAAGGTCGACGCTGAAGTCGAACGAAGAGCCTCCCTCCCTCCCGTCGAAGACCCTGATGATCCTCTGCCTCCCGTCACTCCAGACGAAGTGCACGACATCATTAAAGGGCTCCACGATCGTAAGGCCCCCGGTTCGGATGGTATTACCAATAAGGTATACAGCCCCGCTAATAATGCTTATGACCGCCATCTTCAATGGCGCCTTGAGCAACAACATCTTCTCACAAGCATGGAAAGAAGCCACCGTCATCGGTATCCCAAAGCCAGGCAAGCCAAAGTCTGAGCCCTCCAGCTACCGCCCTATTAGCTTACTCAATGTCCTCGGCAAAATCTACGAGAGGCTTATTTATAAGCGTCTCAAAGACTACGCCGAAGCAAAGAGCCTCATACCCAACGAGCAGTTTGGATTCCGTAGCCAACACTCGGGCACCCAACAGGTCCACTTATGCGCTGGTCTGCAGCGTAACGCGACGACGGGTGTGCTATTCTTCGACATAGCGAAGGCCTTCGACAAAGTCTGGCACAACGGCTTGATATACAAGCTCTACCAACTAGGAGTGCCAGATCGTCTCGTGCTCATCTTACGAGACTTTTTGTCGAACCGGACCTTTCGCTATCGCGTCGAGGGAGCACTCTCGTCCCCTCATCCTATTCGCGCCGGTGTCCCTCAGGGTTCCGTACTATCTCCTCTCGCCTTCACGCTGTTCACTAGCGATATCCCAAAAAGTAAAAAGGTTCAGTTGGCTCTCTTCGCCGACGACACTGCCGTTTACTATACCGGTCACTGTCCCAACGCTATAGCTCGTACTCTCCAAACCTCCGCAAACGTCTTAGGCGCTTGGTTCCGAAAATGGAGAATCGAGGTCAACCCCGATAAAATTCAGGCGGTTCTCTTCTCGAGACGTCGTCGACTCCCTCCCCCACTTCCCAGCCCGATCACTATGTACGGCAAGCCAATCCCTTGTGAGAAGCAAGCCAAATACCTAGGCGTGATCCTCGATGAGAACCTTACCTTTAAGGCTCATATTAAGGCGGTTCGCGCGCGCGCCTCCTTCGCTCTTAGCAGGCTCCAATTCGTACTGACAGCCCGTAGTAAACTGTCCCTCAAATGCAAGCTCCGCATCTATACCGCAGTCATCCGTCCCATCATGACCTATGCCTGCGTGGTATTTGCGCACGCTCACCCACGTCATCTCCATAAGATGCAGACCCTCCAAAACCGTTTCCTCAGAAGGGTCACGGGTGCCCCCTTCTATGTCCGTAATATAGATCTTCACGTCGACCTCAAAATGCCAACCATAACACAGGTCATGAAACGCTTATCAAAGCGTTTCTTCGACTGCGGCATCAAACATTCTAACCCCCTGATTACAGCGGCTGCCCGCTACACTCCCTCTCGCATTAGCAGTATTCGCCGACCAAGGCATACTTTAATCGACCCCGACGACGCCATACCCTCCTCCAGGAGAGTAGTAAGGCCACTAGCACGCTACATAAGCCCAAGACCCGATCGCCGTCCTACCGCCCTCGCCGCCGAGGCCCGCCGCGACGCCCAAATACACGCCCCTCCCGACCCTTGCTCGAGCCAGCCCGCGCCGCTGAGCCTGTAGCTTTAAATTCGTCCGTAAATAATACCAATCCTGATCCAGCTAGTCATTTGCTGCCCTCTTCCAGCGACGCCCTAAGCCGAGGTTCGTACCCTACAGGGGGTGCCCTTATCGTTGTCGCTTAGTTTTAGTTAGTATATAAGTTTAAGTCCTGGCTGGAGGCCTTAATTTATTAGGGAATCCACAGGCAAGTCCGCTTAAGCAGACGACAACCGCATAGGTTGACCTGCGAGATGCCAAACAAACAAACAACAAACTAAACTGAAGTTCCTAAAGCCTGTACAGAACCCCCTTAACTAGTTACAACCAATCTAATGCTTGAGTCTTGAGTGAGGTTCCGTAATACGGGCCCTAAGTTTTCAATATAACCCTAGATAATTAACACATTTTATAAATATCAATATGGTCGACGGGTGGCCTATGTTCAGTAGTGGACAATCATGTCATTGTGTTTAAATTGTTTTTTTTTTGTGAATGTGAGAACGTTGTAGGCCTTGTAGATTGTAGATTTATAGACCATTGTCCATTTGTTAAGCGTATGGTACGTGTTGACAGGCCTATACCAGTGACTGTCCTCCCATACCTACTAACACTCAGATTTAAAAACATTGTAAAAGTCAAATATATTTTTAAAAGAGTAACCGTGGAGTTTCTTGCCGGCTTTTCTCCATTAGAGACGATTCATTGGAACCGTGCACCTAGATTCTGACGTGTCATAAGTAGTGCCCATGTAGGTTTAAGTGAAACAAAATTTACAATTGTGTGCCCGATGAGATCTCCCATCGGCAAAATTTATTTACAGGAAATTTCAATTAATGAAAATAATTATAATGACTAAAGGACCCTTTCATAATAAATTGTTTTTCAATAGAACTTGCCTATAACAAATCAAAGTTAAAAGGAATTCAACCCCTGAATTTCCTATTGCGTAACTTATTGCGCATGATACTCATAAAAAAAGTTTTAAAAACCTGTAAAACATAAACTCATATTACGATTGTGATAATGCGTAACGTATATGTTGTTTAAATCGCTTTTGAACAATTACTAGCACTTCGCCCGCGTGGATTTTGTAAAACAAAAAAAAATTGCATGTGTTTATCAGATATAAATAATTTCGGCTTCAAATGGTAAAACAATTTTTCAAATCCGTCAAGTAGTTTCGGAGCCTATTCAATACAAACAAACAATCAAATCTTGCCTCTATAAAATATTAGTATAGAAAAACTGCACATAACCTTTAATCAATGTCATAACAGAAATCGCATGTTCTACAGGCATTAGGACAAATTTTTAGTTAACAGTAATAAATAAGCTTTAAGATGCTGCATAATGCAGGCTTGTAAATTACTTTTTGATTCGAGTGGGGCAAAGTTCTTTAGAGTTTCTGGCATTTTTTCTTTTCATTCTTACCCTTCGGCTTAGGCTGTGTGTTTTATGTCAGTGAATGAATCGTATAATTCATGTTACAGCGTACTATCATGACCGCAAGTCTAATGTGTGGCTTAATATAAAGTTCAACGAGTGGCATCAGGCCCGTAGATGGTGTGGATTAATATAAGTATTAATTTGTTCTATAGCTTTAATTATTATCCCAAATGACTCATTGTTGCTACAGGAAACTGTCATGATTTCGTAAAATTAACGAAGATTTCTAAAATCCTATTTATTGGTTTTGGCAAATGAATATAATTTAAGACGTCTGGCGATATATAAATACGGTATGATAAATCATTGTTCCAACGAAAAACGCCCACGTACGGAGTCAAAGATCTTAGATGAAATTACTACCTATACAATATTTTTGTATGGTAATGATTCATCTAGAACTATGCAGACAGGTAACATTTTTATTGTTTTAAATTAGGGAAATATTTTGATAACAAGTTATGCTAACGATCATCGCATTCAATATTAATAAATAATAGTTGACAATCAGCATATCACCACGATGCAGAGCATAAAATAATCAAGTAAAATGATAAAGTTTTTAAAATAAAATGTTAGAGGAGATCGTTCACACGATACTCCCGAGCACACGGACATTAAGGTGTAAAAAGAAACTCTTTGCCAATCGAGCAAATAACAGAAAGAGACGAAACAAAAATGCAAATGAAGACACAGATGAAACTCTTGGAGAACTCAATTTGTCTTTGGACAATGCTGAAACACGCGCGCTTAAAATACCGAGATACAAAGTGCCCATACTGATGTCATTCCTCATTTTCTATGTATGTGTTATAAATGTGATAATCTCGTGTGATGTTAGTATTAGTGATGTAAATAATAAAGAAAGAAAAGGAGGTCTAAATGAACGGGAAAGAATTAGAGAGTTGCCGAAGTACGAGTACTGGTATGGACATAAGCATGATGGCTACGATGCTTACGGAAAGAATCTACGAAAAGGTCGAGCATCAGCTAAACGACAGACTGATGATGCTAAATCAAATAAGTACGGCCCAGAAGCTAAAGAATTTATTAAGTATTATGATTATTTTAAGGATAAAAGTGATGTACCTAACGCAACTGACTTTCCAAGTTTTTTTCAAATGGGTAAATACATTCAAGATGACTCGCGAGCTGTTGGTCATCCACATGATCTCGCCTCCCATCCTTATTTTGTGAAAAATATTCAATTCAACTTGAGGCCAGAAAGACACTTGTTCAAGGAAAAAATTATAAAACTTGGTGTACTGTTACCCGCTGATGCGGATCATATATTCTCGCTCGGAAAAGTTTTACCCATCATTGAGATGGCAATTCCAGCTGTTACTGGTTCTGATGGGCCTTTACCAGGCTGGACTATATTAGTGGACTACAGAGACACAAGGTGTTCATCCGTAGAAGGACCTCTAGCTGCTTTTGAATTCTACGTCCATGAAGCTGCTGGTAAGCATTTATTTTTAAAATACTTATCTATCATAATCTTGTAATTCCAGAAAGGAAATACCAATACTTAACTTTCTGGAAGTGAATTTTTGGTTATCAATAATGTATGCATATTATCGTAGCAAATTTTAACAATTTGCAAGGTTGTTAGTATTGAGGTCAGTCCAAGATTGTCAAGCATATTATGCGTTTCAGATGCGTTTATCGGACCTGGTTGTGAGTACGTGATAGCTCCAGTGGCGAGGTATGCGGGACCATGGGGCATACCAGTCCTGACTGCTGGGGCTCAGGCAGAAGCTTTTGGGTACAAACAACCGAGCTACGGCACCTTAACAAGAATGATGGGAAGCTACACGCAAGCTGGAGTGGCGATCCGCAAAGTTTTTGAGGTAAATCCATGGGAATTATGTATCAATGTTGTAAATGTAAAAATTATTTACGTTTTTTTTGACATTTGATGTTTTATTTTTCGTTTGCGTTATTTTATATCGCTTTTTCAAGTTCCGTTTTTTCAATGTTTGTGCTTTGCTTGTTTTTAAATTTCGGTCTAAATTGGTGCGAGTACCTAAACCCGGAAAACTTTAGGAAACCAAGAAAATCTTTTCTTGGTTTATGTCTGGAAAGGCATGGACAAAGAGCCATTCTATCAGCAACAACGATGGTGGAAAAGTCAAAAATTATTTGTTTGACTTAAGCTACCGAAAAAGCTAATATCAATCCTGTTCAAAGTCGTTTTATAAAAATGCAACGCTTTGAAAGCGATTGCAACTTGCACTTTTAAAGATCTAAAGATTCAGGAAAAGGACGAGGTGTCCCAAAAAGTTATCATTAAGTGGTGTTGGAAAGCGAAAAAAGTTACTTTGGACATAATTATAAAAACAGAATTTAGTAATTTATCATTCTAACTTCTTTCATTTAGAACAGCAAAAAATGCCTTTGTCGTAAATATTCTTTGAGAAACAAATAAACCAAAAAGGTACTTAAGAACTCCTAAGAGAAGGAAATAGAAGATAAATAACAATTAAAAGTACATAATCGTTATTTGCGTCTTGAATAATAAGTTAGGATTTGACAAAACCTCATAAGAATTCGAGTACCGTCCTAAATTTGTGAGTAGACGAAAATAAATATTGACTACCCCCGATTTGAGATGTTTGACTCCCCCCGCAACGTCAAAATAATCCATAAATATTCTTAATATCATCCTGCACTGCAAGCGGTAACAGGTTTCGCAACGACGAGTGGCGTACAACCGGAGAAATGGTTTCGTGGTAGTCTACACCTTCTCTTTGCCGAAAACCTTTTGCTACTAGGCGCGCTATATACCTAAGAACGCAACCTTTCGCATCTCGCGCTCTCAGTTTGAAGACCTACTTGCCTAACCTAGCCTAACTGGATATCATATTGGTCGTGTACAATGAATATGATGGTAGTAGATATTTTTGAAGGTAAATTGTTTAGTTAATTAACGTCAAGTCAAATGAATCGGCAAACTCGTTATTATGCTTGGATTTATAACAGGTGGGGCAAAAGCGATAGCATAAAGTAAATTGGCTGCCATTTCGTTGTTTTTTTTTGTGTTGTCACGGAAATTAATAATTTAAGGGTGTGCAATAAGTCAAAAAAATGGTATCGGTCAAATGACCACCTCCTGGCACTTTAAAAAAGCTCGTTTTATGTTATTAGGAATTTTATAGTTAAAACATTTGGCTCCAAATTGGTGATTTCGTTTTTAATGTTGGCTTTAAAGACTTGCAAGCTTGGTGGTTTGCTGTGGTTAACGCGAGATTTCAACATGCCCCAAAGCTGAAGCCGTCAGATCTGACGATATGGTCGGCCAGTTCAAGTCGCCAAAGCGGGAGATCGGGGCCGTGTGGCCCCGGAAAAGGTGTTTTAAAATCTTTATCGTTGCCTGAACTAATACTCTATTTGTCTAGAACGATAAATCAAAATGACGTCATTTGTAAATGATGCCAAATTCATGCTATGATATGACTTTTACACCACCTTGTACAATAAAAGTATTTACTGGAATGTGCTAGTAAAATTCTTCGCAATACAATTTCACTAAAAAACCACAGGACCGTTGTGAAGCTCTTTACAAATTGTGTTGCCGCTATAGCGTCCACTATACCAAAGCAGTAAGCCAGACGGGAATAATATGAACTCTGAAACCCAGACATAGCTAACATTTAAATATACACCAGCTAGTAGTCAGTATAAACAGACATAGATATAAAGGCAAAATGAATCATCTAACAATCAAACTTCCTCTTTAGAACTTGTTGACAGGAGCACTGCTCCTGTTCCTATTTGTGTTAACTTTAAACCCGAGTCCCGACACATTACTAATGCACTTTATGCATTCCCGATGCACTTAGTGTTAAAATCATTTAGAAATCTGCCCAGTCTTAATGGAAAACGACTGCAAAGATACAAACTTAATCAGAACAACAGATGATAGTTAAGATACGCAAACATCGAAAATGATAAAATTTATATTTGATAGAATCAGTATCCTTTTTGGTGTTTTTGATAGAAAATAAAGCGATAGTAACATGAAATTCCTACACTATATTTTGTTGTAGATCGGTAGAACTTTATTAGTACAACTTTTTTTCGCTAGCTGTTATTGCCTTAGATCTGTATTAAAGAGGAGAAATAAGGAATAAAGTTAGTAATAAGTATAGTGAGTAGTGTGGTATTCTATTCTTGAGTAAGATGTTATAGACAGAAAAGAAATACAACACAACAACGGCGGCTCTAGTGTGATGCTTGATGCTCGTACAGTATTCAACATTTGACCTAATACAAACAAGAACGTGAGAAGAAAGCAAATTTTTGCAGATCAATAAAAAGGCATGACCCGAAATAATTTGACTAGGGTATCAACCAAGGCTAGATACAATAATTCTTTTCCATCAAAGCTTATCATCATCCATAACAAAAAGTTTTTACGTGATTTGACACCGACTTTTAAAGCCATCGCTGACCCAATATTGTAGGCCTTTGTAGACCGTAAAATTAAGACCGATCTTGGGTTTTTTTCTGAGTGTTGTGAACTTTATTCAGTCTTCTCAACTTTTTAAATTACATATTCAAGTAAAAGTGTTGAATACACTTTCCAATAGTAGATATTTTAAATAGGTCTTGTATAATTAGTATATTATGTAACTCAAAGAAGCGTATATCGAACCAGTGGTTCGATATTACGCTATACAGTTTTTCAAAAAAATAATTACGTGCAAGCTAGTGAGCTTGCACGTAATAATTTTTTTGAATAACTGGCTAAGAGCAAGTCGGGCTTACACAGTCAGGGATCCTTACCAAACTACACTGAGCAGTCTATAGAACAGTCGCTGTTCTGCTGTAATTACTGTATTGTCCGTAATTAATAAACCTAACGTAACCTACCCTGATACATTTGCTAAAACTTTTGTTTCTTGGGATCGAACTGATCCCCATATAAATCTAAACAAGGTATGCTGATCTGTGTGCGCGTCAAAAGTCAAAAAGACCGAACGTTATGCCCTAATCGAACTCTTTCATTGCATAGATTTAAATAAAATGTGATGACATTTTCAAGTTCTGGTTTACCTTTTAATTTCGGAACCTTAAAAAACAATAAGTTCTAAATAAAGATCTAAAATATTAGTTAGTAAACGTGTCATAAAAAAATAATTAAAAATAATAAAAAGTTTTTGTCACAACAACTCAACTCCCATGTGCTTAAAAGCAACATTCATTACCTACATATTCACAGGAAACAGATGTTACGTTCAAACTTAATAATGAGAAAAATTTCCACATAAATAAACTTCTGCTATTTAAAGTACCACATGAGATTCAGAGGACTATAAAGCGTATGATGAATTTGTAGAATAGCAGAACATGTATTGATTACTTTAAGATACTGACATGCAAATTGCAAGAAAAAACGTTATAAAATTTGAATTTCGTGGGCTATCTTGTCACTTTAGGAGACAGTACTGATAATTCCAATGATCATAAATAAATATTTATTAAATAAATTATAAAAATTAAATATCACGAATGATATTTTCATCAACATACAATCTGATACTGGCTGGCAAATTGAAAAAAAAAAGTAAACTTATTCCATTTAAACAAAGTAATCTTCGTAGTTTCTCTTTTTTTGACATCTGCTGATTTAACAATTAATTTTTTATTGACCCGTTGTTTCACATTTTGAAAAGACCACAATCAATAAAAATGATTCTAGATCCATAAACTTATTTTATTCTAGACTGACTACAGAATGCAGTTGTTCATTTTCTTTTCAATTCAGATCATTATAATGTTAGGGAAAAAAATTGTTTTATACCTATATTGATCGTACCTAACCTAAGTTTTAAACTCTACAGGGTAAAATTAAATAGGCCAGCGAAACTCTACAGATGTTATATCCATCATTAACTCATGGCGATAAAACAAAAATAAAAAGCTCTAAACTCCTTTTTCAAGTTATCATTTTAGTTATTAGTTACTTGAAATTTTGAGATTAGAAAATCGTTGATTTTTTCGTTTGTCGTATCGTTTTAGCT
Source organism: Dasypolia templi (assembly GCA_963555695.1). Lineage (NCBI taxonomy): Eukaryota > Metazoa > Arthropoda > Insecta > Lepidoptera > Noctuidae > Dasypolia > Dasypolia templi. Next base: position 16,872,021 of record OY743160.1, on the reverse strand, counting down.
AGCAAAACTCCGCACCTGTGGAGTTAGCTAATTTAATTTGACCCTGTATTATCGAATCGTTATTTCTTCTTGTTGACGTTACAATTTCTGTAGCTATTGGTTTTATTGTCTGTTCCGTTACAGTTGTATTTGTGTGTATTTTTGTATTGTTTTATTTGTATTTCTATTAGACGATCTTTTTATCTAAATGTGAAAATAAAATGCTTCTCCGTGATCTGTCTTTTGTTTTTATTTCTTTTTACTATTGGAATAATTCTTGACACCAATTTTGATTGCTTGTTGCACTGTATAAACCTGCGATTTCCAAAAAATATGACGTTTTGTTGAAATCTTTTTATTTAAATACCCCAGATATAAAAATATGTAAACCGTTTTTATAAATTCAAAAAAATACAATGTTTTCATATTGTTTCAGGAATTCAAATGGCATCGCATGGGAATGCTGTACCACAACTACGAGCCTGCCACGGGGAAAGGCAACAGCCCTTGTTTTCTGACATTAAGCGCTGTTTTCACAGTCCTAAACAAAAAGAACAAGGGATCGGCTCTAGCGTCCGCGTTTCACTTTGACGAGACGAACACAACCACAACAAAGATAAAGGAATTGCTACAAAAGTTGTCTTTAAACACCAGAAGTAAGTGTTGAAGAGATTTTGAGACTAATCAATCCGGCTTTGACTTTTGAGAAATGGAGAAATAAATTTTTTAACCAACAGACTTTGGGTTGTATTTTTGATGTAACATAAATGTACGTTTTCGCTTTCTTCTTTGATGGTAATTTTAAAAATAGATGTCATAATTAACAAAGTTCTGTCACATGTCTGCAGAGTATGTTGGGTTAAATTCAGAGCACTTTTTATGAATGAACCGAGCGCGAAGTTTTTGCCTTGAGTAAAAACTACTTTAATTCGTATTCACATTAAATTGAAGCCAAGACTTGATTCCTAGTAATGCATCAAATTCTGAAATACGAACTATCTAGTTAAAAAAATATTGCCGCAGAACGAATACTCCTCCGAATCCTTTATATTACAAACTTTACTGCAGTGAATATATACTATGTGACAATAAACAAGATTTAATTTGACATCAACAAAATTTAATAAACATCTGTTATTGAGACACGCTTTTTAGCCATGCGTGCCTTAAAAAGATACATTTTGCAATGCAAAATGTTAAAGTACCTATCTATACGATCTAATTTAAATTCGAATACTTAATAATTTACAAAAATGATCCTCAAACACATGCCCGTTCCAGGAATAATTCGCATACGGTGGTTTGTTAATGTAATCCTCTTACCTAGTGGGTTCAATCCCTAGGACTTAAAAGCTTTATAATACTTTATGAAAGTAGAGAATCAGAACAATTTCCTTAGGTATCACATTCCGGATACATTACCGTTTAATATCATAGGTGGTCATTAGTACGGTGCTTAGCAATCATCGTTTGCTGATGCTGTTAATAAAAGTTTGTCGATCAGTGCTAAAGGTCAGTCCACGCTCTTGACAAAAGTCACGGTGCGGTTTTTAACTTTGCAGATGCCCGCATGCGGTTGTGACCTACATTGTATGAAGGTCGATTGAGTTGCAGATACGGTGCTTGGCCGCATTATATCGGTCGCTCTGCCACTGCAAGTCCACTGTTTTCTGATTCTAACAGATCAACTTCCGCCCGTCTACCGCCACCCGCAGATAAGTTCAAAACCGCACAGTTAGTTTGGAAATAAGGGCGCACCACCACAATCGTATTCGTACTCAGTCTAACAGCGGGAACTCAACTGTTTATTCGAACAATGCTGGAAAAAGCGGAAAAGCAATCCTCTCCGCTTTTCAGAAATCTGTGCATAATGAAAATCAAACGAAGCATAAATTCCATCCGGTTGCCGCTGCTTCGTTTTCGTCAGAAATGAGGAACAAAAGTATTGAATTATTCTTAACTATAACAGTCAGTCTTTTTTTTCAAGCATTTATACGTCCGTTTTTCACCACATCATCCGTATCATAGAAGAGCATCAGAACCATCGATTGAGAAGTAATTTTCAAATTCAACAAAATAATTTGTGACCTGACCAGAGTTATATATTGCACTCTAAGACATTGGTTGGTCGTAGAATGTCTTTGATTAGCATATATGTAAATAAAATAATTAACATAATGGATCAATTTGGTGTTAATTGAATAAATATCAAGTTCGTCTCAGTCTCATTGCTAATTCTTCAACAATATCTTTAATACGGATAGACAATGCACCATCACATCTCCTTATTGGGACCGATCTTCATTTATTCTTGCCACCTGTTTCCCTTATTTGCATCGCCTATGCATCGGCACGGAAACTTCATACGATACCATTTGAATTTTAAATCTTTTCTCTGTTACACGTAGGTACGATAAGATTTATGCAATATTCACGGAGTTTGATTTGTGTATGCTCGGTCAGTAGAAAACTCGTTTACGAGTAGATACCTACTTTAGATCAGAGAGAGCGAACATGTGTGAAGTGTCATTAATTTTCGAGACAATTTAGATGAACGTAATGCATTGATTTAATTACTTTTAGTAGGGTAAGTGCCAACTAGTTTCACAAGCACTAGCAACTATTATTATTGAATGTAGATTCTGTGAACAAAAAGAGAAAACTGAGTTTTTTCAATAATGATCCTTAAAAAAAACCGCAGGCAGTCATGGGAACTGCCGACAGTAGGGAAACTCAAACCTACAAAATTATAGTGTTTTTATTTATTTTATTTACAAATTACTTGTAGTACAAATTATACAGATATACTGTTAACATAATCATGTCAGCGTGGTACACTTCAAAAAATTTCAAACCTTGTTCCAGTTTAAAATCGTTGAGTAAAAATATTATTTGACATGCAATAAATATGCATTAAATAATGCAAAAAATGCCGATTCCGATAGCTTTTCAAAGTCATGACTTGCAGCCATTCCACGCTAAAACAAAGCAATATATAAAAGTTGTTAAGGAATTATAATAACTTCACCTATTGCAAAGTCAAAGAAAGGGATAAACTAAAATGGCAAATGTCTCTACATTACTTAATTTACAATGTCTTATATTTTGTAACGATGTTAGAAATGCCGCCGCATACATAATATAAAAGACTCTTGCGGTGATGAACGGAGCGCTGGGAAATCAACTTATGGAAAGTGTTTCATTCGCTAAAGTCTGTGTGGAACAATATCAAGTCTAATGTATTCGTCCCTTTTTTGATCCCTAGCTGGTTAAATTTTAAATAGAGTTACAATATATTGCAAATTATAGAACTGTGTCACATAATGTCAATCGAGGTAAGGTATAATGTCATTCGACAATTTTCTGTTCGCGCTGAAATATGTCTGGCACTTTAATAAGCAAGCAATGCCAAGAGCATGCCAATAAAATTATTATTGCGTCTAGGAGCTATGCAATGGCATTCACACTAAGGTATTGAGTGGACGATCGACTAAGCAAAACAGTTTAGTCGGTGTATGCAAACTTGTTCAGCTTGGAAGTTAATTGCATGTTAATTCAAGGTCAATTTTGTAAATTGGAATTTATTGAAGTAGTTATTAATTTATGATTTTTACGATTTTGGGAGGTCTATTCAGCTCTTGTGTAGGTTTGTAGCAGCCATTTTGTATTAGGTATAATATCGCCTAGAAAACATAACTAAAAGAATTAGGTTAACGTCGTAATAAAAAATGTGCATGTTTAAGTTAACAAGTAGGTACTTAGGTTTATTATAATTATAAATTCGGAAAGAATCGGTATATTATAATTTTTAAAACAAATATGTGCAAGCAGCCTTAAATTGTTTAACATCCTAAGATTATTTATATGATGCATTCAAACAAACAATCATATATGTTATTTAAAATATATAAACGTTTAACGATTTGTGAACGGTTGTAAGCCACTTTTTCACATTTAGTTGCTTTTGAAGTCTCCAAATATTTAAACTCGTAAAAAATATTTTGATCAGAGATGAAAGACTGTGCTGCTGATGCGTGAATGCAAAGCCGAATTTATGGGTAATGACTGTAAAGAAAACGGTTATAAAATTTTGCATCCCATCTGCTGATGTTTACAGGCCAGCTGTGTAAATTATGTATTTATTAGTAAATATAAAATGTTATGGAAAATTAACTTATTTTCTTATTTATACAGGGTGTTTGGTGCATCGTGTGCCAAATTGAAATGGTCGACTGAAGGGATCATCTGCTAGCCTTTCAGACCCCTTAACACCCCTCATGCCCTGTGAATTTTATTTTATCGACTTATTGTTATACTAAAAAAAGACCCAAATTTTACATTCAAATACAAATAAAAAAAAAAAATAAGGCGTTGACTCTGAACTCCCCTTCTGTCGACCATTTCAATTGGCACACGATGCACCATGTTATCCCACCGCACAGATTTTTCAAAGGCATAAACAGACATGCTTTCTTTTTGTAGAAAATAAGAAATACTCTTTATTATTTAAATCATATATATTGCAGATTTATGTACATGTACGTCTGTTTTTTACTCTCGTCTAAGGTTCGGATGGACTAAGTTTATTATAGTAGAAATACGGACCGCATAACATTGATAGTTTGTAAAGTTATTCTTTCTATTTTATAATTCTTAAAAACGAGAAATACTGTATATTACAAAGCTTTTTAAAGCATAATTTGATTCAATGAGAAAAATAATAGCCACTAGATCCATCATGGATCTGGCCAATGGACCTTCTGAGGTTGAACGAGTTTTTCTAATGACAAATAGAGATAGAGAAAGGTAGATAGAATATTGTAGATTTTACTGTGTGAGTGTTGTGACGTCGCACCGCTTTTTGTGTGTCGGTACTAATCCTCTGCTCGGAAACTCTGATGTCGAACCTCATCGACCTATCAAATCTCTTGACATAAGATTTATGTTGAAGAAACCGGGGATAAGATGTTATTATGCAGTCATTTCAAACTAGCAGATTTCCAGCGAGATCGAGATCAAGAGGACCTATTTACAAAATAGATGTTAAAAATAAAATAAAAATTATTTTTAATACCTCTTTTTACCGTCGTATCCTAAATAATATTGTTTGTTACAGTTGTCGTAGTGTGTGCTAACCCCAGTACTGTGAGGGAAATAATGCTGGCAGCCGACGATCTCAACATGGTGTCGTCTGGCGAATACGTGTTCTTTAATATCGAGCTGTTTTCCAAGTAAGTATTATATACTCTGGTTTGATTTTGGAAATAGAGTGCCGTATTGAAAATCTTCAACTAAAACAAAAAATATTGAGACTCACCACATGGCCGGCTTTTTCAAATTCTATAATTTGAAAAAGCCGGCCATGTGGTGAGTCTCAATATTTTTTGTTTTTACATACACCTTGACAAAACGTCAAGATGGGTTCTTTGGGAAAATATGTGTCTGTATAAAACAGAATTATTTTAAATATCTTCATTCATTCTTCTATCTCTTGATATTTCAGTTTTAACAATCGAAGTAATGTAGTGACTACAGCTTGCCTAACACTTAACACAATGGCTGATCAATAAACTTAAGCTTTTGATCACGGACCAAACACGGTAAATCAAGATTGTATCTAGTGCCTCAAGTTGTGCCTATTATTTCAGAGAGCAAAGTAACAAACAAGAAGTTCTTCTCACCATGGACTTATTTACTGCCATGAACCGGAAATGTATGGTCTATCATGGAAAGAAACTTAATATTACTAACTATTGAGAACTAAAACTCAGAGTGAATGGTTCACTCGAGCTAATGTTAATTTTTATTTCATTCTACGATTACAGAATATCGTCAAAATTAAATGGAAATGAACATTGATCTGCTCATTTTGTTTCCAACCAAACTCCAACCAAAATCCAACATCGTTTGATCCGTTCATAAAGAATTAGTTTTTCACTTTATTTAACTTTATTTTAGTAATTAGTAATTAAGTAATTTATTACTCTCAAAAAGGGACAATTTTGGTACATGATATCTAGGTTACAGGCAGAGTCAAACGTTCGTGAGAGCTGGAATCTATACTGGGTTCGGGACCTGTATGACAGATCTCTAGGCTCACACCCTTTAAAATTACAACTTTAAATTGCACTTACGTACTACATCATTGTAGAAGCTCTAAGTACTGAGTGGAAGGGAAATTGATATACAAAACAAAAAGGAGATGATGAGTGTCTTTGGAGAGTGATGTATTTTTTTTAATGGCATCTCGCAGGTTAACCTATGAGGTTGTCGTCTGCTTAAGCGGACTTGCCTGTGGTTGCCCTAATAAATTAAGGCCTCCAGCCAGGACTAAAACTTAAATACAAACTAAAAACTAAGCGACTACACGCTAAGGACACCCCTTGTGGGTACTAACCTCGGCTTAGGGCGTCGCTGGAAGAGGGCAGCATGGGACTAGCTGGATCAGGATTTGGGTAATTTTTGGGGCGAATTTAAAGCTACAGGCTCAGCGGCGCGGGCTGGCTCGAGCAAGGGTCGGGAGGGGCGTGGATTTGGGCGTCAAGCGGGCGCCGGCGGTGAGGACGTTAGGACGGCGATCGGGTTTTACACTTGTGTAAAGTGCTGGTGGCCTTACTGCTCTCCTGGAGGAAGGTATGGGCATCGTCGGGGGCGATTAGGGTATGCCTTGGTCGGCGAATACTGCTTATGCGGGAGGGAGTATAGCGGGCGGCCGCTGAAATCAGGGGATTTGGGTGTTTTATGCCACAGTCCAAGTTGGCACAGTGACCGGTATAGTAAACGGCAGTGTCATCGGCGAAGAGAGCTAACTGCTGAGCCTTTTTACTCTTTGGGATATCGCTGGTGAACAGTGTGAAGACGAGAGGAGATAGTACGGAACCCTGAGGTACACCGGCGCGAATAGGGTGAGGGGACGAGAGTGCACCCTCGATGCGATAGCGGAAAGTGCGGTTCGACAAAAAGTCTCGTAAGATGAGCATGAGACGATCTGGCACTCCGAGTTGGTATAGCTTGTATAACAAGCCGTTGTGCCAGACTTTGTCGGAGGCTTTCGCTATGTCGAAGAATAACACACCCGTCGTCGCGTTACGCTGCAGACCGGCACATCACTTATGTCTCTACGATGCGGTGGACCTGATGAGTACCTGAGTGTTGGCTTCGGAAACCAAACTACTCGTTGGGAATGAGGCTCTTTGCTTCGGCATAGTTTTTGAGACGCTTATAAATAAGCCTCTCGTAGACTTTGCCGAGAACATTGAGTAAACTAATTGGGCGGTAACTAGAGGACTCAGACTTTGGCTTGCCTGGCTTTGGGATACCGACGACGATTGCTTCTTTTCACGCTTGTGGGAAGATGTTGTTGCTCATGGCGCCTTTGAATATGGCGATCATAAGCATTATTAGAGGGGCAGGACGGAGCTTGTAAATCTTATTGGTAATACCGTCCGATCCGGGGGCTTTACGAGCGTGCAGCCCTTTAATGATGTCTGAGAGTGATGTGTGTTCGTAAGTGCAATACAAGTCCACGCGCCCAGCACCCGCGAAGACGATTATTATGTCAAAAGTGGAAGATACCGAATGAATGATTAAAATGAACAACAACTATACAAGCGTCTGATATCTGCTTTATCGTATTTATGCAGTTAGTAACAACAAGTGTACAACAACTTTTCGTAATTTTCATATTTTCCTCACAGTCTCGCATCAGCATCATCAAAGGAACCTTGGAAGGTGGAAGGAGACACTGATGAGCGGAATGAAAAAGCAAAAAGAGCATACAGTGCTGTGCTCACGGTGACCAGCCCGGCTCCAGAAAAGAAGGAGTACCTTGAGTTTTCTGACCAGGTAAGATTTGCGAATAATCTAAGTATTATGTGCACTTAGGATTCCAAAATGGAGCAAAATAGTATAAAAAGGTTAGTGAATACATTTTATATAATCACGAAGTGATAAATGATGTTTATCATTGTTAAGTAGCTTTATAAAAACACTTACACGTCAATCCTATTTTAGAAATATAAAGAAGAAAAAAGCACCGAAATATACTCGAGCAGTCATAGTCCGATTATTAAAACATTACCGACCTCCTTAACCTTGCCTTAATAAATAATCAACTTAACCAGTTCACACGTTTTTAATTAACTTGTTAATTTAAACGTGCTAGTTAACGTGTAACGTATTAAGTGTACAACTACTGTTTACAACGTGTACAGGTAAAAGTCTTAGCTGCTACGAAATACAACTACACGTTCGGCAAAGGCGAGGTTGTGTCTACGTTCGTAGCAGCCTTCTACGACGCGGTGCTCCTCTACGCGCTCGCTCTCAATGATACGCTACGTGACGCTGAAAACCCCAGGGGGCCATTGGACGGCGCTGCGGTCATAAGAAAAATGTGGAACAGGAAATTTCAAGGTAGAGGTTTTGACATTTTAGAAATGGTGATGTTGTTTACTGTACTTATAAGTTAAACAAAATACACTGGAAAAAGTCGATATTATACAAGATTTGAAGTCGTTAAAAGTGTCGTCGTAAAACTATTCTAATAAAAGGTAGAGGCATCACTTTATGCTACAGAAAATTACAAGCGTAACGATATTGTCTTCCTGTAGGAAAGTTTTGTAAAGTTACTTCTGCATAACAGCACAAAATTTAGCAATTAATGGAATGGCAGTTTTTATGGAGGTTAAAGTTAACTATGTTACAACAATTCGACTTTTCTTACTTAAATTTTTTTGCAAAGCAATGTGGAACAATATTAAATTAAACTCTAAGTTGGCAATACATTTTTCCCTATTCCATTCTAGTTTTTAGGTAGTAACTTTACAAAGTTGTATCCATAATTTTTTTTCATCAAATCAATTCCAAGGAGGTATTCCACGAAGAGCATCGATTTGTACCAGACCTGAAATTACTGCTACAGCACCTTGGTAAATTCTTGTGAGGTTTTTTGCGTAGAACAGTAAACAAATAACAATTATATGACACGAACGGCTTTTGCGCAGTAGTCTTACCCAATAATAAGATGTTTTTTTTTGGTCAGATCAAATAAAACATTTCAATAAAAATTTGCATTGGGTATGATGCAAATGAAAAAGTAACTTTTGAAAGGGTCGTTCACATTAAAATTAAGAAAAAAATCTTTAAATGGAACAAATTACGTCTTTCCGCCATTTCGTTTAAGATCCCGTATGATTATAATGCCGCTATTTTGACCTGGGTATGGTATTGGCACCTGACACATACAACACTTTTAACTAGCCATTTTGTAATCGGCGTATTATGGATTACAGTAAAATAAAAAACAGTTATCAAAACAGAGACCATGGGAAGAGGCGCGGGAGGAGAGTCCTAGGGTAGGACAGGTTTTTACTTAAACTTGCAGCGCATATTCTGCTAACAAAATAATAATAATTGTTTCCCGTCACCGACTTCTAATTCTTACGCGTTGTACGCACACGAAAAAAGTCTAGGAATCAAGGTATAATTTTTGATTATTGGTACAACAACCAAGTTAATGTCATTAAGTGGGCGTGTGCGACCTCCGATGCGTACAGACTGAAGTGTGGAGTAAGGCAAGGAGGTTTAACCTCGCCTCGTCTCTTCAATCTGTACGTAAACGGGCTCATCGAGAGACTCAGCAACACCAATGTCGGCTGCTCCATAGACGGAAAATTTGTAAACAACATCAGCTACGCTGACGATATGGTGTTGTTGGGCCCCTCCATAAGCGCCGTACGTAAACTCCTCGCTATATGTGTGGAATACGCCGGGGCTCATGGGCTCAGGTATAATGTAAAGAAGAGTGAGCTATTGGTGTTCCAATCACCAGGCCATAAGGCCATGAACGTACCACCCGTCCTCATAGATGGTGTTTCTTTACCCAGAGTTTCGCGATTCAAGTACCTGGGCCACTGGGTCTCGGATGACCTCTCGGACCACGAGAACATTGTGAGGGAGCTCCGGGCGTTGGCTGTCCGATGCAATATGTTGGCTCGTAGATTTGCACGCTGCTCTAAGGCAGTAAAAGTAACTTTGTTTCGGGCGTTTTGCCAATCTTTTTATACGTGCAGTCTATGGGTCAATTATACGCAGAAGACAATCAACGCCCTGCGCGTTCAGTATAACAATGCCTTTAGGATGCTGTTGCGGCTGCAAAAGCACTGCAGCGCGTCAGGCATGTTTGTCGACGCTCGCATCGATGGCTTTCATGCCATCCTTATAAAAAGAGCGGCATCTTTGCTTAGTCGTGTCCGCGGCAGTGGCAACGGCATTCTTAGTGTTGTGGCTGGCAAAATTGACTGTCCATCATTGTGGCATTGTGTGCAGTTGCATGTCGATAAGAACCGGTATCGAATCTTATCTACTGTATGATTACTGTGCCATGTATATCTTTCGTTACTAACATAATTTTTTATTATACTAACATAAATAACACTGTGTCTGAATAAAATAAATAAAATTAAAATTAAATTAAAATTTCTATTTAGGTTTATTAAATAAATTGTTTTCGTAAGTGAAGATTTATCTTAAGACCAGCTTCCCAAAAAACTGTAATTATATTAGTTTAGGTTACGACTGGGAACAGCACGTCACGAAAATTTAGATGATGTTTTCTTCTTTCGAATATATATAATACTTTCAAAGTTATTGCTTTTTATTTATTATATAATTCTCGCAGGTATCACTGGAGAAGTGATCATCGACTCCAATGGCGACCGTGTGGCCTCGTACTCTCTTCTGGACATGAATCCAGTGACCAGCAAGTTTCAGGTCAGTACCGATTTATTTTCTCCTTTAGAATTCGTTTGTACTTTTGAAAATTCTGAAAACCTGATTATATCTCACACATTTAATAACAATGAGACATCTAGAGCTCAACAGTGTTGTGATACTGCTAGTTCTTTTATTTAAAAAGTTTGTAACCAAGAAACTGCAATGGCAAAAGATGGTATCTTGATTTTACTCAGAAATACATTTGTTTATTTCCCCTTTTTTTCCTGGTGGAAATCAAATTTTGCAGTATGAGTGTGAAGCAAATACGTATGATGTTTGCAGCAATATTTGCATTTCCTGAGAAAAGATTATAATGTTAGTTATTTCATTAGTGATAAATGTTTTATTAAAAACCCGGATTATTGTTGGATGATCATTTGAATTTAACTGATGATCAGCAATAATTTCAAGAATGACTGATTACTTGGCGAACCGTACAACAAGGGAACAAAGTGGCATGGACAAAAAAAAAGCTTTATGTTGTTCCTTAAAGTAAACCAACACTCAGGGAGTATTTAAGGCACCTGTCCTCCCCGCCGGCGTTTAACGAGAAGCGAGTAGAGCTGGCAACTAAAAGAGTTAGCGAGCAACGAACACCGTGCGCGAGCTATTACTCGTTAGTCGCTGGTATGCGAATACTTGTACCAAGCGTGAGTCTCTCATTGGGTGTTCAGCCCGCCAAGCGAGTGCTTTCTTTTATTAGTTCTTGTTGAGACGACTTGCGAAAAACGAGCTCACGCCGACGGGTGGTGTGAACAGTAAGCGAACAACTGTTAATATATGTATTTATTTTACTTACACTGGACCAACAATCTTTTTACGCTTCTTGAGCGAGTAAATCGTTGATAGCTAGTTGCTTCCTCGTGGGAAAAGTGACTTAAGTAGTGTTAGTAGTGTTGTCAATAAGGTTAATAAGATTGCAAAAACTATTTTAAAATAAAATAAAATTAAAATAATTAAATTAAAACCAATTCATACTGACCTTAAGTTTATCTTAATTAAGTGCCGAAGGGTTATAAATATTCGTTTAGTTTAAATTAGCAAATAATATACTATTCCAACACGATAATAATGACATAAAAAGAAAAGTCAAGTTGGAGCCATCAGCCAGTCAACACCCTTTTTTATTTTGGGTGGGAAACCATCAAATGACTTCTCTCGCTCTGGGTGGAGCGGGAGGGCGTGTCAGACTTTTACTGACTAAAACCCACCCGTGTTCCTTCAGTTGCCTGTGCTAGGGCCACGGTTATCTCTTTCGAATTTCCCGCGACCCTGAGGCGTCGGCCCTATCGGACCCCGTTATTTTGTGCTGACATCTCTTTGAGGCGCGCGTGGAACACGACGCGCCACCGACCCAGCCAGTCAACACTCTAAAGTTGAGATAGGGTCGTTTCATATCTAGCTCCATACCGCCATGAGTTGATACGAGTATGTGACTTGCATGCCAAATACCGGAGAGAGTTCAACAGTTTTACTCCGGGATGCGTTTCGGTTGCTAATAACTTTTTTAGTATGTATGCATTTCAATTTTGCGGCCAGATAAATTCATTTCGTAAGGGTTTTATTGCATTTGCATTTAAATAACCTTTTCTAGCCTGGCTAGACTTGTTTAATATGATTTTAAGATCTACGTGGTAAAATTTTCAAAAATGATTACATTTTTTATTAGTTCAGGGATCCTTTTCAGGCATAGACGTCTTATTAATTTGCATTTTCAAATATCGCTGACCTGACGAGTTTATACAGAATTCGAATACTTATCCGTGCTTTCTTGAAAACGATTTTATCGTCTGTTTGGCAATCCACAATTCAGTTGTCTTTGATAATGGGTCACTCTCACAGAGCCGACTATTTTATACGGTTCTAAATTAAATCAACAACAATAATATTATGATTATGCCAGTTGCCAGTTGCACATTCAGCGGCAGTAAATGTGGCCCCGAAATCAAAAGTCAATGAACGCAAGCTAACCGTCAACGCAAGTGGATGTGTTCAATACTTAAAAATAAAATAAACATTAAGGCAAAATTTTTGTTGCTTAGATACCTTCCTTTTTACAAGATCCTCTTTAAAAAAATACTTAAACAACAATTAAAAGAAAAACGTGGAGCTTTAAAACCTACACTCAAACCAGGATTCGACAGGGTTCGTCAAAAATAACTTTCCCTTTCATAGAACTCATTTTTAGGGATAGATAAATAAATCTCAGGGTTGACCCTTTTGTAGGCCGTTTTCGTAAAGTCAGCTTAGTGTTACAGGTTTAATTTCAAACAGTTTTGTCAGGGATATTGAATCCCCTTGTTGTTATAAAAGGGGTTTTCGTTTAAGTAAACTTAAGCCGGGGCTATACTATATATTATACTAACCAGTTGATGACATTAACATATGTTAAAAGAAAGAAAAACAGATGTTCCTTAGTACTGAAAGTTACGAGCGAAATCACAAGACTGAACTTAAATGTAAAACAAAAACTACGTTTATGTGGAAACAAATTAACGTACGTGACGAATAATCTTGCGGTTTATTAAAGTTGAACCACAACCTCTGCTATACATATTGTTAATTTGAGTCGCTTTCCGTGTCCGTCTGTGTGACCGCGTTGTTCTTCTAAACTACGCGCGATTTGTTTCTACCATCATTTAGAGAATTTCTATCGTAAGGTTTAAGTGTATACATTACATACAAACATAATCAGACTATAATGTTACCAATGCGGGGGACACAGGCCTCCTCTTGGAGTGAGGGACTGGTAATCTACCGCGGGGGCCAAGTGCGGGTTGGCAGATGTCACTGTTTTGAGAGCAGTAGTGATGAAATAGTTTACACAAAGTAAAGCGCCTGGGTTCGAAGCTACGACCTACAATTCGTAAGTCGCGGTCGTTACCACTGGGCTACCACTGCTCTATGATATATGTGTATAAAACATTAATAATTTAAACTAACATTTAACTAATAAAGAAATCTCGATATTTTGTAAAGTCGTTAAAACCGTGCGAAGCAGGGGCGCGTCACTAGAATTTTTAAAATTAATAATATTACACGGTTTACTTTGCCTTTCAATTAGGATCAACTGATCAGGCAACCGAATTATATCGTAGAAACATAAAAGTGATCACTCAATGTCGTCATAGAAAATCATATCGGTTGAACCAGTATATTGTCTAAAGTTTTGTCCGGCAGGTGGCTAAAGAATTGTTTGAATAAAAAAAAATACGTCAACCAGTATTTTCCAACTTGAGCTTGGCGTTGAAATGTCAATCGTGCCATTTGGCTTTTTATATAGGATATAAAATAAATAATAAAACTGTGTTATTCCACTGCGGGGCGAACTTTGCCCTATATATGGATAGGAAAATATAATTAAGAGTCAGATATCATCATTTTAATAAAAAATATCTTAGAGTCTTCTTTTTTTTTCTCACGCGAATGGAAAAGTATGGTCAGCAATCTTAAGCCACGTCATAAGCAAAGGTGGTCGTCGCGCGAGCATGCAATCGTCGCGTTCATGACACTATTTGTTCGGAAAACTGGTAGGTTGTCGCCGCGACCACACGTTATGGATCGCCGGACAAAAATTAACCTATGAACGCGATGATCGCGTACTCGCCCGACGATCGCTTTTGAGTGGGACGCGGGGTCATCCTGTCTGCTAATAATAACTGCGGACACCAATTCATCTGCCGAGCGTGATATGATTAAATGATGAACGAAAATAAACAGTAATCAATAAATTTACAATATTTATTCATTAATTTATATATACTTTATTCTACAGTACAAAGCAGCAACACGATCAGGGAAAGAATGTGAGCATTACGGCGAAGGCGAATTGGTAACCACTTGAGCTTCACTCGAAATTCGGAGCATGGTCATATTTGCGCAAAGCAAATATAAACCTAAAACATTTTTTGAAGTCGCTCAAGTTTATCGAGTTGGTCTTGGGTTAGGTCAAGATAGCTGGCATCAGCATAGTCAAGGATGGGTATAAGAAGCGATTATGCAAGCGCAATCCTGGTGGCAGTCGGCAGAAAATTACGCAATCTCTTCAAATATGCAGCGGCTGCAAATAGCTTGCGGCTAACTTCCTGTAGCTGGGCATTCCAAGAGAAGTTCTTATAAATGAATATCCCTAAGTTTTTAACTTTCTCACTGAAGGGAACAACTGAGTTGTCAAATGAAAGTTGAGGAAGAGTCGTCCAGTCGATCTTTGAGACCGTCCTTGAACTGCCTACTACCACAACCTGCGTCTATATGGGGTTAACCATAAGTCCGTATCTCTTGGCCCAGTCGCATATTCGGGCTAGATCACGATTAATCGTTACGATAGGCTCGGATAGATTTCCGAGAGGAGCTCGCGAGTAAATTTTTAGATCATCAGCATAAAGATGGTAGGAAAAAATTAGTTCGTGGTTCGTCGAAAAGTAAAGGGGATAGAACGCCACCCTTTTTTTTTTGGCTGGGAAATCATCAAATGACTTCTCCCGCGCTGGTTGGAGCGGGAGCGCGTGTCAAACTTTTACTGACTTAAACCCACCCGTGTTCCTTCAATTGCCTTTGCCAGGGCCACGGTTACTCTTTCGAATTACCCGCGACCCTGAGGCGTCGGCCCTATCGGACCCCGTCATTTTGTGCTGACATCTCTTTGAGGTGCGCGTGGAACACGACGCGCCGCCGTTGACCCGGGCCTGGTCCCTACCGGACGGCGAGTTACCCATTGCTCGCCGTCCGCAAGCTTGCACCTACGGTGGCCGGGAATCTGCTTGCGATTCCCGACGCCCAGGGTGTCTGTTGCGGCGACTAGGGGCGTGAGGCCGCAAGGCTTTCTCCCTCACTCGCTCCGGCTCCTCCTTCGCAAACAATACTGCTTCGCAGAAGGAAGTGACGGCATTCCATTCCCTCTCGCTCCGTACCATGGCCTGGACCAGGGCCGGACGCGAGAGATCGCCGCCACCGATCGCCTCAGCGAGGACACTGCGGTGCTCCGCCCAAGCTGGGCAGACCTACAACGTATGCTCCACCGTGTCCTCCGGGCGATCCACACAATGGTGACACCCGGGCGTTTCCTCCCGCCTTTTGCGAAACAGGAACCTCCCTAAACAACCGTGTCCGGTGAGGACCTGTGTCAGGCGGAAGGTGAGTACGCCGTGGCGCCTCTCCAACCACTCCTCAAAGAGGGCACTAACCGCCGCTATTGTGGCGTGCCCAGTACTGAATTACGACAATTGCACCCTCCATGTCGCCATGAGATCCCGCCGGAGCTCTGTCCACTGTACCGTGATTTCTCGCGGCAGTTACACCCCGGCGTTTTGCCTCCTCGCGCCACTCCCATACGTGCGAGGGCTTCTGCCTCCAGATCCCATGTCGGCAATCCGCCAAGGAGGCTAGCCGCCTCGCAGGAGACCGTGCGATATCCCCGGACCAGCCGGACGGACATGACCCTTTGGGACGCGTTCAACCGGCGGGCCAGTCGGCGCCTCAAAGAACGCGCCCACAACAGTGCCCCGTAAAGGGCCATGGACCGCACGACCCCGCGTAGAGCCTCCGCCAGGAGGCGATTGGACCCCCTAGATTGGGCAGGAGCCGCTTCAAGGCAGCCCCAGCCCGCTCCAGTCTGGGAGCCAAACGTCGGAAATGCTCCACGAAGTTCCACTGGCTGTCGAGGACGAGTCCCAGGTACTTCATCGTCGACTCGACGCCGATGTGAACCCCTCCTGCCGTTATCTGGGAACCTGACTGTGGCGCGTTCTAGGCTTGTGTAGTACATGAACTAAGTACTATTAGGAATTCATTCATGACACTGTACTAGAATGAACTATTCCCTAAGCTTATTAGTACTTCGGTCATTTAGTACTTCAGTACTTCGTTTTGATCACGTTCCGTCCGATCGGTCGCTCGGACTTGGATCCACAGACTATGTATGTGCTTGTACTAAGATGCGCAAGCCCGCCATTGCGACGACACTTAACTGACGCAACCGAACTTTACTGAACGCCTGGCGACGCGGGAAGGCGAAGGAACGAGAGAGACGCACTCTTTACTTTGTTGCACTCGGTGCACTCTGAGTAGGTACTCAAACTTACAACTTCATAACTCTGATTTGCCAAGTTGTTTCAGATCATTATCATGATAACATTTTAATCTATTTTGCTTTATGTATTTTGAAACATTTATGCGAGCTTGCCGAGTTTTCAAATTAATTTCTGATTTCTCTACTAAAATATTTTTTTAATACTTTCTAGTGAGTTTTCATTTTCAATTTATTAAACTGCTATTATTCTGTTCAAAAGATATATGTATATATATGTATGATGCTATTTGCTTAATATAATATTAAAATGTTACTATTTTTATTTATTAGCTTCTGCCAGCGAATTCGTGAAGTTGTAAAAATTTGCATTGCGTGATACCATACAAGCACTCGTAAAACTCTTCATTCGACAGTGTACTAAATGTACTAATAGTACTAGTAGACCGAACTAGTACGTTTCACAGATTGTACTAGATCGGAGCGGTCCGTTCATTGAACGAGCAAGAACAAGTCTAGCGCGTTCCGAGGACCATGAAAACACATGGCCTCGGACTTGTGCAAGGCCACTTCGAGTCCCAACTGCCGGATCTTCTCGACGATTGTCACAACCCCGAGTGTCGCTAGCTCGGACGCCGCCTGGTGCGACCTCCCCTGTACCAGGAATAGCGTGTCGTCAGCGTCAGCCACTAGGGATGTCGGCGCGCAGCACCCAGTCGTAACCGATATCCCACAAAATCAGCCCAAGGACCGATACCTTGTGGAATACCGCACGATATCTCTCCCCGGTTCCACTCTCCTCGGTGACCAGGGTAGATGACGGCCCTGTCCGTCAAATAGGCCTCGACCACGCGACAGAGGTAGGTCGGCATCCGGTGATACCGCAATGCCTCCCTGATGCAACTCCAGGGCAGGGTATTGAAGGCATTGGCGATGTCTAGAGATATCGCCAAGACGACCCCACCTCGGGACACAGCATCCCCCGTCGTGAGGGCTTGCACACGCATGATGGCGTCCACCGTAGAGCGCCCCCTGCGAAAACCAAACTGGCTCTCCGCCAAATCCGGCCCCACCCGCACCAGCCGCCCAATGAGGCGGTTTGCAATTACTCTTTCCAAGAGCTTGCATACCTCGTCGAGCAGCACGATGGGCCGGTAAGCGGACGGAGAGTCCGCAGGGCGTCCCGGCTTCTTAATGAGGACCAGTTTCCCCGTCTTCCAGCGAAATGGGAACTGGCCCCCCTCCAAGCATGCGCTTAGGAGCCCCCTAAGTCTAGACCCGAGAGCCTCCAAGGCCAGAACCCAGGCTTTTCCAGGTCAGCCGTCGGGTCCTGGGACGGTATTCTTGGCACTAAGCCTATGTAACGCCACTCTCGGCTCTACCTCGGTCACCTCCGAAGCATCGTCGTCGTCGTCGGCGTTGTGGTCGGCATCCGACACCGCAGTAGGCGAAGTCATGGGCGGGGGAGTGTACTCCCCTCGCGAAGGGAACAGAGCGCCCACCACGTCCTCCACGAGCTGGAGCCGGAGACTCTGCGTCAGTGGGGAGCCCATGGGCGGAGTTTATCCCGCACCATTTTATAGGGGCGTCCCCTCGGGTCCCTGTTCAGAGTCTCCAGCGACTCCTCGCGGGCCTACTAGCTTTTTTCACTTCTTATTATTGCCTTTTACTTGTATTTAATATCCATCGTAAGAGACATTTATTGCTTAAGTGTGTAAATATTTTGCCATACCCCTAATTTACGGCCAAACGTAGGTCTAAGTAAACGTTGTCTTTGGCCCAAATAAAGCCAGTGTTTATCCCTTGTGATGGAGGTCGAGCGCCACCAGTTACCAAAAATGTCGGTTGATATAATTATGTATTTCGATGTAAGTAGCGATAAAAGTAGTTTTTTTTTCTATAGCAAGCAACGACGACAGTTTCGTAAGTATTCCATCTGTTGCTGTCAGTCTTGCGCAGTTTTCTGATGTTTCTAAGAACTTTAACGTTAAACATATAACGTTCAGAGCATTCCGGCTCGTTTCCACGATATGCTGGCAAGCTTTGACTGTAAGAACGTACATGCTATTCTTATTTCTGAGTCATGGCTTAAACCTTGTCTCCCTTCAACGAGTTACTCTCAAAAAAACACAAAAACACACCACACACACACCACGCACTACTTTCTCTTCCCGGATTTAAACTTATAAGAAACGACTGATCGGTTGGTGCTGGTGGAGGTGTTGTTATATATCTCCGCACGCATATTCCCTACTCTATTGTCAATGTGTCAGCGCAGCCAACGCCATCAAATGCTGGTGAGCATCTCTTCCTTGAAGTCGAACTACGACATTCAAAGTTACTTTTTGGCGTCTATTATTGTCCCTCTTAACGCGTTAATTTCTTTTCATCTTTTGTAAATCTACCTTCTTACAGTCATAGAATAGTTATGGGTGCCATTAATTCTTGTCTTCTGAAAAAATACCATAGCTCTTCTTCTCTGACTAATATTCTAGCTTCCAGTAATCTTTCCATTCTGACTCTGAGTGCCACTCAACATTTTCCAAACTGTACTCCTTCACTTCTTGACTTGATTTTTGTCTCTTCCCTTGATCACGTCGCTAAGCATGGCCAATGTTCAGCCGATGCCTTTTCCTATCATGACCTAATCTACTGTCATATAAAATTCGCCCACCTAAGACTAAGATTCTCATGCAACACAATTTTGGTGAAATGAACGCAGACAATCTTTGGAAGGATAGCCAACAATATAGACTGGTCTGCTCTGTATGCCTCTCCATCAGTCAACGAGCAACTTAATATATTTACGAATAAACTTATCGAGCTTTACGATCATCCCGCACCTGTTCGAGCAGTTAAGGTTATACATTTGCCGGCGCCGTGGCTTACAAATGAGATTATAACGCTTCTGCACAATAAAGTACCGGCAAAGTCTAAATATAAGCGTAGGGCTAGTGACGCTAACAGGGAAGGATACCTCTGTATCCGTTATCATTGCAATAAGGTGTGTAGTAATGCTAATCGCCACCACATTCATACTTCTGTCCAAAACCCCTTTTTGCATCCAAAGTTTGGAAATTTCTTAGATCATTGGGGGTCGGTAAAACTCGACAAGAGACAATCCCAAAAGACATAGACATTGATGCAATGAATAATCATTTTACTGCTTCTTCCAATTTTGATAAGACTTTAAAACTTAATACACTAAATTATCTTTCGTCTCTTCAGACTCCCAGTTATTCCCCATTTGTTTTTGGATTACTTCCAATGCAGTAGGAAGTGACTGTACGAGTATCAGCCGTAAGATGTTAGTCCCTGTGCGAGATCTTATCCTTCCTGCCATTAGTCAAATCTTAAATTTATCTGCATCTAGTGGTGTCTTACCATGCTCATGGAAAGATGCTCAAATAATTCCTTTAGCTAAAAAGTCTAATCCCACATCCTTTTCTGAATACCGTCCAATATCCGTCTTACCATTCCTATCCAAAGTCCTTTTATGGTTAATTCACAATCAAATAAGCACCTCTCCTCTGTAAAAATAATCTTCTCAACCCCTTCCAGACTGACTTCCGTCCTGGTCATAGCACCACCACAGCGCTTCTGAACATTATGGATGAAATAAGGTCAGCCATGGAAGACGGTAATCTAACTAAATCTTGGTAACTAACGCAAGTTCTGTCGGCGGCAACGTATTTGCATTGGGGAGACCTTGTCTTCCTGGAGTAATACTTCTGCCGGTGTACCTCAGGGTGGCGTTCTGATACCTGTACAACAGGCACCGCAGGCTACATATCCGCCCTCCGGATACGGAAGCCGTACGAGGGGTACAGAGCGGCGAAGACCGCCCTCCAAGCGACTCCTCGCGGGCCAGAGCCCTGGCCCGCAGGATCTCCGCTGTTCAGAAGCGCTGTGGTGGTGCTATGACCAGGACGGAAGTCAGTCTGGAAGGGGTTGAGAAGATTATTTTTACAGAGGAGAGGTGCTTATTTGATTGTGAATTAACCATAAAAGGACTTTGGATAGGAATGGTAAGACGGATATTGGACGGTATTCAGAAAAGGATGTGGGATTAGACTTTTTAGCTAAAGGAATTATTTGAGCATCTTTCCATGAGCATGGTAAGACACCACTAGATGCAGATAAATTTAAGATTTGACTAATGGCAGGAAGGATAAGATCTCGCACAGGGACTAACATCTTACGGCTGATACTCGTACAGTCACTTCCTACTGCATTGGAAGTAATCCAAAAACAAATGGGGAATAACTGGGAGTCTGAAGAGACGAAAGATAATTTAGTGTATTAAGTTTTAAAGTCTTATCAAAATTGGAAGAAGCAGTAAAATGATTATTCATTGCATCAATGTCTATGTCTTTTGGGATTGTCTCTTGTCGAGTTTTACCGACCCCCAATGATCTAAGAAATTTCCAAACTTTGGATGCAAAAAGGGGTTTTGGACAGAAGTATGAATGTGGTGGCGATTAGCATTACTACACACCTTATTGCAATGATAACGGATACAGAGGTATCCTTCCCTGTTAGCGTCACTAGCCCTACGCTTATATTTAGACTTTGCCGGTACTTTATTGTGCAGAAGCGTTATAATCTCATTTGTAAGCCACGGCGCCGGCAAATGTATAACCTTAACTGCTCGAACAGGTGCGGGATGATCGTAAAGCTCGATAAGTTTATTCGTAAATATATTAAGTTGCTCGTTGACTGATGGAGAGGCATACAGAGCAGACCAGTCTATATTGTTGGCTATCCTTCCAAAGATTGTCTGCGTTCATTTCACCAAAATTGTGTTGCATGAGAATCTTAGTCTTAGGTGGGCGAATTTTATATGACAGTAGATTAGGTCATGATAGGAAAAGGCATCGGCTGAACATTGGCCATGCTTAGCGACGTGATCAAGGGAAGAGACAAAAATCAAGTCAAGAAGTGAAGGAGTACAGTTTGGAAAATGTTGAGTGGCACTCAGAGTCAGAATGGAAAGATTACTGGAAGCTAGAATATTAGTCAGAGAAGAAGAGCTATGGTATTTTTTCAGAAGACAAGAATTAATGGCACCCATAACTATTCTATGACTGTAAGAAGGTAGATTTACAAAAGATGAAAAGAAATTAACGCGTTAAGAGGGACAATAATAGACGCCAAAAAGTAACTTTGAATGTCGTAGTTCGACTTCAAGGAAGAGATGCTCACCAGCATTTGATGGCGTTGGCTGCGCTGACACATTGACAATAGAGTAGGGAATATGCGTGCGGAGATATATAACAACACCTCCACCAGCACCAACCGATCAGTCGTTTCTTATAAGTTTAAATCCGGGAAGAGAAAGTAGTGCGTGGTGTGTGTGTGGTGTGTTTTTGTGTTTTTTTGAGAGTAACTCGTTGAAGGGAGACAAGGTTTAAGCCATGACTCAGAAATAAGAATAGCATGTACGTTCTTACAGTCAAAGCTTGCCAGCATATCGTGGAAACGAGCCGGAATGCTCTGAACGTTATATGTTTAACGTTAAAGTTCTTAGAAACATCAGAAAACTGCGCAAGACTGACAGCAACAGATGGAATACTTACGAAACTGTCGTCGTTGCTTGCTATAGAAAAAAAAACTACTTTTATCGCTACTTACATCGAAATACATAATTATATCAACCGACATTTTTGGTAACTGGTGGCGCTCGACCTCCATCACAAGGGATAAACACTGGCTTTATTTGGGCCAAAGACAACGTTTACTTAGACCTACGTTTGGCCGTAAATTAGGGGTATGGCAAAATATTTACACACTTAAGCAATAAATGTCTCTTACGATGGATATTAAATACAAGTAAAAGGCAATAATAAGAAGTGAAAAAAGCTAGTACATGAAAAATTAAGAATGCGCCTGTCTGTGGTTTCAGTCTACCCTATATTAAAATTACGTGACTTTCTGTGTGTATCGTAGACTTAAAATGGTGGTCGACATAAAATTATTAGACCCCACTTCCTGATTCTCAACAAAAGTTAAAACTTCTTTTCCATCGTCTTTTTGATTTCGCAAGAGCTTTCCCTAAAAGAAAATTTCCATCAAAACGAAGACGTCGAACAAAATTCGTTCGTGCAAACTTGAGCCATGTTTGCGCTGAAATTCAGCTATTGAAAAGAGTTAAAATTAAAGTAAGAGTAAATTACAAGTTTATGAGTAAAGTTGTATGTATAGCACAAACGTCTATGTCAAGGGATTTTGGTTCAATGTATTGATCTAGTGAGATATTAAAAGGATGAATCGATACCTACGCATCTACAACATTACGTCGTATAGATAGAGACAAAGAACGATGAATATAAGATATTCTTCTATTTCTGGGTTCTTCACAGAATCTTACGAAAATCAAGCTCAATTAGGACCTATATGGGTCCTAGTCCTAGTCCATAGAGCATGTATGGAATCGTAAATACTGAGACTCGGAACAATCTACATTTTGTACGTAGGTACGGCATCGTACTTGCGACTATTTGGGCATAAAGAATCGGTATCCATTACTCTAATTGGATCACACGATGTTTTCACCAAAAATATTTCAACATCATATAATTCAATCCACAAAAATCATTCTTGAACAAGTCACCTTGGGCAAAAGCCAGTGAATTGTAAACAAAGAAAAAAATATAAAAAGAGCCTTTATCGAAACATAACGAGATTTCTGCCTGACGGCGGAGCAAATAAGAAACCAAGCTAAGATCGTAGAAGGAAGGGTGACATGCTTCACAAAGTTAAGAATACAAATATCCGTTTTATTCCGACAGAATTCCGAGGCGTGCGAGTGAGCAGCATGCAGCAATATAAGACAACACAATACAATATTCAATTGCTCTTTGGCGTTCATAATAATCTGTCCATTAGGGCATAATGACGCAAGAATCTGCAGTTGACAGTAGTAGTTAAGTCGTTTTTACTATGTAAAATTGGTCGTACCACGAGACACCGAAGACGGCTGTCGCTGAAAACCAGCGCTGTGGCTCTGTCTCATAGAGAGATACATAGAGTCATAGCATTATGCTGAGCGATGCCGGTCTGCGTCAATGTGACGCATTTCTTTCACCAAATTATACTTTTATGTCTTTTTATTTTCTTTGCGTCATGTTTTACCGCAAACAAACGTATTTTCTTTCTATAATTTTCTTTTTAAGACTTTAACAAAAAAAAAACAACACATAAACTAACGATATGAAAAAAAAGAAACTTGCGCATCTGTCTTGTTTCTATGATCGAAGGGCAGACAAATCTGATTAAGGCAGATCTATATTCTTCGGCAGGGTTCTTTAGATCTTTACGTCATTCAGGTGTAGGCGGGTGTGTTAAATGCTAAGTATTGCGATTTTAGCCGTGGCTAAAATCGCTTCAGTCTATTTAGAAAATGATAAATTTAGAAAATGTCAAAGTTGTAAGTATTATGTGCCAAATAAAATGTTGACCTTTGCTTCCAGTCCCTCACGATATGACATTGTCATTTTGTACGAAGAATTTACTGTTTACTCTGTGATGAACTGTTTCTCTATCTTTGATTTGAAACCTAACTAAATTTAAATCCTGATCGAAACCTGATTCAATAAAACTGAAATAATACTGCCTAAAATCATGTTTTTACCAAATCTCCCTTTTTTGTTCACATACCTACGTACTAAATACTCGTTATCGTCGCCATCCGTAATGAAGCCTTGGCTGCACTAAATCGTCCCGAAATCGATCCACCTACGATATAACACTGTGGTAAGCCAAAAATGGCGCTGTCATAGATAACGTTAATGAGAAACAAATGAATTTTTAACGCCATATACGTTCCGTATCCCTTGATAGTAACATGCCAATTGTCTTGGATTAAAGTTTTCACTGCTACCACGTTTTCTTACTTAACAGCCGTCAAAGGGCGACCACTTCTTTCTTCATCCTCCAAAGTTAGTCGACCGCGCTTGAATTCGTTATACCAACGATACACGGTTGCCTTAGAAGGGCCTTCATCCATGAACGTAATTTGAAGTCTATAGTACGATTCGTCCGGTTTCAGGCGATACTGGAAGTCGTAAAAAATCATAGTGCGAAAATGTTCCAGCGCAGATATTTTTTTTTATGAGACACGATAATTAAAATTTGAACGCAAACAATGTGGAGGGACATTTTGAAATTGGAAGTACATATTTTTACTTACAAATAATCACATTTGCAAAATAGACTATTACTGGCCAGTCTCTCATACATAAAAACTTTTTTTGCAATTCTTTCTGAGTGGCCTGGTAATATTTTCATGATGAATTTTGAGTCCCTGCACCGACTTTTATTATTATCACAAAACATAAATCATGACTCGTTGGTATAGTGATAGCAAGCGCTATTGCTGCTCTGGTCCTGGGTTCGATTCCCGGGTCGGGCAAAGTGTTATTGGGTTTTACATCTGGCATTTCTCAGTAGCAGCCCGGACTCTGGATTTGTTATTTATAGCAATAGACTCGCCCCCTGTAACATGGGACTTAAATATAACTTTCAAAATGTGCAACTCTGCGTAAATCTTAGATGATAGATTATGTGATGATAAAAATTGAGTTGACGTTGTTAATGAGTATCGTATTAAAACAAGTAATAAGTAGCTATTGCAGACAAAACTTTTAGAGATAAAAACTTTTAAATTTCTTTGGAACGGTACTTACGAGGAAAAGTTTTAACCATCATAATGCGTTCAGAGTATTTGCAGATCGTTATATTTTTTTATAATAAAATTATAAACAGTTGGTTGGGTTTAAATAGTTGTTGGGTTGGGTTCATGGGTTGTATCAAGTTTAGATTTTATTATAAAGAATCATACTAATTAAATTACTAAGTAAAAGCAAAGCAGCAAAATAAGGTAAAACACACTTGAAGTCATTATTCATCAGTCTTCTCTCATAACTTTCAGTGTTAAACTGTGAATCTAAGTGAGTCATCGTTTATTTTGATCAAGCTGTTTTCTTTGTATTGGCTACCTTTGTGAAAAGTAACTAAGACCAGTCGTCCATGACGCTACTCAAAAGAAATCTGTTACAAACTCAAATCACGAATGAGTAACTAGAATGTCACAGCACTATTTTAATGGCGGTCTGTATACAACGCAAACAATTGGTTAAAATCGCTCCCATTCTGATGTTATGGGTGATTTGAGTTTATAGCTGACTACTTTTGAGTTTTATTACTGGTTACTTTTGAGT
This sequence comes from Dasypolia templi, assembly GCA_963555695.1. Lineage (NCBI taxonomy): Eukaryota > Metazoa > Arthropoda > Insecta > Lepidoptera > Noctuidae > Dasypolia > Dasypolia templi. Next base: position 16,846,023 of record OY743160.1, on the reverse strand, counting down.
TTATAACTGGTTACTTTTGAGTTTGTTACTGGTTACTTTTGAGTTTATAAGTGGTTACTTTTGAGTTTGTTACTGGTTACTTTTGAGTTTGGTATTGGTTACTTTTGAGTCGGGTCGTGGACAAAGTGTAGTTGAGTCACAGACTAACCCTATCTAATAAATTAAACAACTACTAAACACAAATTTAAAACTTAAACGCCAAAGTTACTTTTGAGTAGTGTCGTGGACAACGGGCCTTATAGTGTGGTGGAATCACAGACTAACCCCTTTTCTAATCAATTAAACATCTAGTAAACACACATAATTATAAAACTTCAAACGCCGAGGTTACTTTTGAGGAGCGTCGTGTACAACGGGCCTTATAGTGTAGTGGAGTAATAGACTAACGGTATCAAATAAATTAAACATCTTCTCAACGCACATATAACATTTTAACGAAAAAACTTTGCGATATTCGTACAAAGATTAATCGAAAGTCTGCGTGAAGACGTCCCAAGCGTACCCATTTGTACCTACATCTTTTATGCCAGGCTGTATTTGTCAAGTAGAGAGCACATTATTTTCAACGACCTTTTCAAAGGTCTGAAGGTCCTTTTTCTAGTGTTTCCAGATATATGAGACGGTAAAAGATTATTGTAGTTTTTGTCGCAGACAAATCTATCGTTATAGTGCCATTATAGGAATTTGCTAGGTTTCACAAATAAAAAAACAAAATAACTAAACTAATTTTAGCGACCAAATATTTGGGTATTCTTAAATATTAACATACATAAACATTTTTGAGCTATTTTGCTTGAATTTCATAGGCATTCTATGGTGAGCTATGGTAGCAAAAGCGGTACTTAAGGAAGGCACATCGTCTTGAGCCATTTGCGGTTATGACGAGTTTTTTTTTTTCGTAATCCTTGCCTTCTAATGACTAGAAACTGTCGAGCTAAAACTACTTAAGGACTAATTGAATTAGTTGATTTAAAAAAAAAAACTATGACATCTTTGATTGTTTCTTTACGCTACTTCTGCACTTTATTCAGAACAAAGACACCAAAATCTCAAGTCACTGACGTCGACTGAAATTGTTATTGACTGTTCGTGGGACATTAATATATGCTTTTATTTACTCTGGTTAGGTTTGTTTGCAATATTTTGCCCAAAACATACAAAAAAACATTTGTAAAGTAAATAGTTTTCGTGAACCCTTAGGAATAGGTTCAAGGAAACAACAACACTTTTTTGTAGACGTAAAATGTTTTTTATGATTTTCTGGAATTACATGTTGTAAAACACGATGGTACCAAAAATACCTACTTAAATTGGGTCATAAAATAGTTTTAATATCTTTAGTTTCCACATTTTATAGGTATTTTTGTTAGTACACAGACTGGGGTTTTAAAAAAGTTAATTATGACTCTCGTCACTTTTCTGTAATTTTGGCCATTCAAGTCAGGTATATGTTTTACTCACTGTGAGAGACCACATGTTTTCTGGTATTCGTGGAACCCTTACAGGTAGACTTATAGGTACGTTCACATAAATGTGGAATCAAAGGATTAACGACTGGCAACATAGAATTTTAGAATGGAGATGGATAAAAAACAGGCAAAGAAAGAGGGCAAGAGGAATACAACGAATTTAAAATAAATCGTGTCACTGAACACCCTCATCCCACATAACTGTACGTAGTCAATAAACTTCAAGTCTGGCCAAAAGTGACGGCTAACAGTTTTGAAAGTGAGAAAATTCATTAATATTCAGGAAGCTCAATTCGCACGATGTAGAAATTACCTAAAAAGCGCTGCCAATTTCACAGACTAAAAGCTTATCGTGCAAAATTACCTTGAGTCAAAAAGCTTTGGAAGTTAACGCTGAAATTTTAAGAGCTGCCAAAGCAGCCCTTCTTTTCGACAAACAATGTGCCTGGTGCTACTGACAGCTATCTTACTTCGCACACGTCTTCATGTTTGTTTCATTAGAACACGTTATAAAGAAACGACTTCTATGGCGTATTCTAAAGTAAGAAGAATATCAGTAAATAAATAACATTTATTTTCCGCACACCAATGAACAAAATAAATATTCCAAAGCCTACTTAAGAAAGAGTTTCAAGTGCCAAAAACAAGACGTAAAACTTCAAATTCATAATCAACACAATATTTTATTTGCTTAGAAAGTAGGTACATTAATAGGTGTTTACAAAATTTGGGATCCCTGTACAATCAACCTTAAATTAGGCATGCATAGATTGAAAATAAATTTAATCAAAAAATCAAAAAACTCGTAAATCAAATTAAAATTGTCTAAAAATAATAATTAAACAAATTATGTAAATTAAACCAGGCATTATAATGTCAAAAAACACATGAAGATGTCAAATATGAAGTCTTAATTGTAGTGTCTTTAATTAAATAATAACACTTATCAACAAAATCTGCTGGGATGGAGAGCAGTGGCTGTCCAAACCATACGATACACGATTCTAGGAAGATATTTCAAATTATGAGGAAATATAAAAAATATGGCAGGCGGAGATGAAGATTGCAGATAAAGGCAGAAGGATATATTGTTCATCGAGTCAGTGAGAATACTCTTTTATCATATGAATCTTAATTATAGGAATACAATCTTCAGTTTTTGTATGGGAAATCTGTTAAACATTCAAAATTATTCTTCGGATAGAGATATCTGGCGTTGAAAAAATCAACCCTTAAAAACCCCAAGATTCTGCTTGATAGACTTGTAAAACCAAAAGCAAGTTGCTTCGCAATTCCCAAAAAAAAACACTTAAAACTTAAACCAGTTCAGTTGGGAATCAGTTCCAAAATTCTTTACCAAATTGTTTTTCGGACCATTCGAAGTTATTTCATGAGTAAAAATAAGGATATTGGATTCGCACCCAAAATTCAATTTACTTTTATGGGAAAAATTCAAGGTTCTCATGATTCTTTTTATTACAAACCTTATTTCTTGCTCCTGAATAATTGCTCCGTCAATTTCACATAACATCACGCCTTGTTTTCCCGAAGGGTTTGGCAGAGGTGTACCTATAGTACACCCACATTTCGCCAGTTATGTTTAAGTCCCATGTAATAGGGGGCGAGCCAGTTGCCTTCAACCGGGCACTAATCCACTCCGGCTTGCTACTGAGAAATTCCACATAGAAAAACCCAATAACACTTTGCCCGACCTGGGAATCAACCCAGGACCTCATGCCCAGCAGTAGCTCTTGCGACCACTAGACCAACGAAGCAGTCCTCTAGTTTCTAGTATCAAAAAAATTGTTATAAGTAAACTTGGAAAGCTGATATTTGTAAAGTTTGAGACAAAGTAGATTTTATGTAAATTAAGCAATGGTAATTTTCTGAAATTGTATGATATTTTCTTACAAGTTCTAGAAGTTAAGCGAATTTCGTGATGATTAGGGCGAGATATGACTTGACAATTATGTTTTTTTTTAAATTAACAACAGCAACTTCTTATAGAATTGTATTGCAAGCAGTTGACCAAAAAATATTGATGAAGACCAGCCAGCATTCAAAAATGTAATTGTAATATATGTAAAAAATATACATAGATTTTTGGTATCTTAAAGCAGTAATTCTCTTCTACTCAAAATTGTAAGCCTATCTTCTTTCAACAGGTGGTAGCGACATACGTACCGGCGAATTCATCCCTCCAGTTCATCGAAGACCGGCCAATCCATTGGGCTGGTGGAAGGAACAGTCCTCCCCCCGACACTCCCGAATGTGGCTTTGATGGATCACTCTGTCCGGATAATTGTAAGTACTTACAAATTAAGTCGCCTCGAAAGATGAATGTACCTTAATTTTTATTTTTATTTATAAAAAAAAAACAGTAAACATGCATTTGTTTATTGTATAAACATACCACACAAATCATCGCGGGTTTAACAGCGGTATGGCCAGACACGGCAACTCTGTGCTACTACATAGGTTTTAATTATTCATGACAATTAGGTAGGTCACAGATTTTTTTTCTAGATCGCACTGCATCTAGAAAGTATATTTTTATAGCAGTTCTTCGCATTAATTACATTGACAATTATTAATATGTGTAGAGCAGTCTACGTAAGTGCTATATACTACAGAAAATGATATGGCTAACTATACTTTTCTGTCTATATTGAACAATTATTTACTTAAAACTATTAAATATGGCTTTTGTTATAGTGTAGAGTATTCTGAGACTAAAAAAAATTTATAAGTAAAACTCGTAAAGGAACAGTAGCCAGCTGCTTCGTCATCTAATGATGATGACAATAATAACTAATGAAAACATCATCAATTTAGATACTACAAATTGTTTTAACAAACATTTTTACTGACACAGTATCCACTGTTAATTATATTTTAAAATGTATGCACGATCACACCTTTGTGTCGATTCAATGACTCACTGTATTCGTTCAGGTAAACATGGTTCACTATGTTACCAAAAATAACCTTGTTCGAGCAAGTAATGCCAATTTACAAGACAAATATGATATAAAAATATAAACATGACAAAGTTTTAGATAGTTATTAACAAAATAAGTACAGTTAAATAGTAATTAGTATAATACGGGTTAATCCTCATCTAAGTTTATTTAATGTTTTGTCTATCAGGGTATTAATAGGCTCGAATAAGGCCTTATTTCAATAAATGTATGTTGCAATAAAGAAAACGATTTTACGAAGTAGTATGCTAATTTTGCTCAAACATATTCCTTCTCACAAAAAAATGCAAAAATCTGTAAGTCTAGGAAAATAAACTTAATTCCAGCAACCTTGACAGTGCATGACGTACCTTATTTTCACGTGGGCATACAAAAATAACGACTATTTTGTTTTAAAAAATCTAATAGTATTTGAAACAGTTTTTCAAAAGATGAGTCTTTGAGAGTGGTATCAAATGTCTACAATTTTTAATTTAGCTCTCTCTTATCTTATTTTCTCCGTGAATTACAAAAGAGGCACTTTTAAATGAGGTGATGTTTACCCCCTGACTAAAGCCACTCAGGTTCTTATCTACCACTTCAATGTACTGTCTCGCTATACTTAAAGTACTTGCTTTTAATTCAACTTGAGATAATAAGACTTTATTTCACACCGTTTCGTAATATTAATTCACTGAGCAATTTTTAATTTTCTTAAAAGTTCATGCAAAAAATATTTGAATTTCAGATAATATTCGCCTAAGTTAATACATAAATGTGATGATCATTTAGTTTCAAAACATAATTGTCAAAGGAGACTACTCACGTTTGCTAAAATAAACACCTTCGTTTATTCAAGCTGAAATTCTTTTTCTACAGTCAAAATTTTCAGTGCTACTGCGATCGTTCTTGCGAGGGTCTTGCGTTCTTGAGAGGCTATACAAAATCGTTTTGCGCCCACAACCGATGGCAACGGAACTTTTCTTATCAATTTCTGCCCAATCTGAGGCCACTTTAGCAGGCGATTTCTTTTCTTAATAATATTATCGGGTCTTCCAGTAAATTGTCTGCCATTTTCTCAGCTGCTTGTTTTGTTTAAGTCGATATGTTGAAACCTGAAAAGACAGGGACACAAAAAGAGAATTAGAGAGCACACCTGTGCTATGCATTTATCTAATATAGAAAATTCTCGTGTCGCAGTGTTTGTTACCAAACTCCTCCGAAAAGGCTGGACCGATTTGTATGAAATTTTGTGTGCATATCGGGTAGGTCTGAGAATAGGCCAACATCTAATTTTATTTTCTTTTATTCGTACAATCTTCAGCAGCTCCAACAGCATTTCAAATGTTAATTAGTTAGTTGTGGTGCGGAGCAGGACCAGCTATGAGCCAGGCATTTTTATCAGCGATGTAATCCTCTAAATTATAATACGCCTGCCTGCATAGCGTGCGTTTTACAAAGGATTTGAATTACGTCTCATTCAGTTGAAGTGTGTGGGGAGGTTTTTTATTGTAAAATGTTAAACAGTTAGTTCCAAAGATAACCTACCTACATATGTCTCTTTATAATATTGCCTCGAAAAACACTTTAAGCCGTTGGTCCCAGCTGTTTGTCTTCTTGGATCTTGGACAATCCTTGCGGGTCGTCAGAGGCCCGAAACTCTGACAACCAGTCTTATCAAGGGGATCGTACTACCCACTAACTGGGTTGTGGTCAGAAAGGCCGTCGCACCATGTCAAAAACTGCTATTTAGCTGCATCCGGTGAGGCTGGAAGCCAGCCCTAACATAGGTGGGAAACAGCTAGGCAGATGAATAGATACAGCTATAAATTAATTCACACAATTCATTCAACATCAGTAAATATCTAGGGGTGAATTTCACCAATGAAACTAAACGAGATCAGTCAGTGTCATTATTTTATATGGAATATTGACACTGACAGCTCTTGAACGCGTTTCAGATGTGTTGAACGCGTTTAGAAACATTGGAGGCACTACACAGATCGTAATTATGGATTTCGTCACGTTCATTTAATCAGATTATGATTTGATGCATGAGTTGGGTGTAAACGATCGCTCTTTGATGTATGTTGGCGAGTTGCCAATATTTGTGGAGGCTGTCGGTCGGGACAACTTGCCTTGGGACAAGCTGCCAACATACTCCCTATGTTGGCAATATTTAATGTCTATTAGTATAAACTAATAGACATTAAACACAGAACGAGGCAAAAGGAGTAGTTAAGGATCGTAGCAGGTGGCGTTCTGTGCTTTCTGCCTACCCCCATGACAAGAAGGCGTTAGTTTATGTATGTATGTATGTAATAGACATTAAAGTAGCTATTTCCGTTATCATAATCTGCTTCAGCAGGATTAGTGTAGAATTAAACATTGTTTAATAAAAGACAAACTAATAAGCCGTCTACAAGTGTATTCTCAATTCGTTCCACCAATTTGTCTCACAATTTTAAATGTCTGGTTATGTTTATTCTAGAATACCAACACCTAAAAATATTACAACAGATGTGCATGACAATGTCATATTATGCATATAAATAGCCTTTAACAATATCTGAATAGGTAAAACATTTTCTTCTACTTAATATACAATATGTAACAAAAACCCTGTCCGATCCAAAAAAGGTGTATTCCTGGTTTAACATATTATTACGTACTATAAAAATAGTAAAAAAATGTAACTCATAAAAACTAAAAGTTATTGATTTTTTTATTTTTAGTTACCATGCGAAATGTAACACTAAATATGGAAAATTTTCATAAGTTGACAACACTCCACCGGCCGGCGAAATCTTTTATTTTTTTGCCTATTTTTAATTCAAAGGACACCGCCGTGCACTAGCCGCACTGTAGGTACTCATAACGAGTCATAGACCCTTTCATGTAGCCGACTGGTTGTCTACTGGCTCTACTTGTTTGTCACCAGTCTCACGTGGAGATAGCTTGCGATCGGATGTCCGTACGTATCACGTGCCGCTATCGTATCGCGAACAATGTCGTATACCAATCAGAAATATTTGAAAATGTTTATTTTTATTTGTGTGCGAGTGTGATTCGGAAATCGAAGTAAGAGCTCGGATTGTGGAAGCTTTCGACTCACTCAAATCGTACACAAGTACGAAGCTGCGAAGAGTACGTGCAAATTTAATAAAAAGGTGTCGATAATAAGATGTGTACTAATGTTTGAGATAGACATATGGAACACAATCTCAGAGGTATGAAACAAGTAAATGTTTTAATAAACTGATACCTACTGTCGGTACATTGCCAAAAGCACATCACATTAACTCAATAATAATTGTTTCTTGATAAACAGAAGGTCAGAAATCGGGGTCACTATGCGTCTATGCCTACAATAAAATATCAGCTGATACCTACCCGTAGGCAAAACGTAGGTTTCTTTAGTCCTGAGATTGTTTATCGGCATTTCGATCGTTCGTTTCATCGTTCATGCGACAAAGCACCGCCGCGCTCAGGCGGCTTCTTTGACATGAAACTGTAGGTGAACCCTGTCGAGCGACCAGTGTTGCCTTTGGTATGATTATTTTTAATTTTTTAAATTTATTATTTTCATTGGGGAAAAATAATTATCTCGTATCCATTAAATGATTACGTATTTGTGTACGCAGTACGATACCAAATAATACCCTTCAGGATCGGACAGGGTTTTCGTTACATGCTGTATTATTAAAAATGGCTGTTCGTTAGTCTCGCTAAAACTCGGAAATGGCTTGACCGATTAGCATGAAACTTTGGTAATTTGTTGTTTGCTCGCCGGAGACGGTTTTTAAAGGAATTATTAGCCAGTTATAATTTATTTTAAAACTTTTGAGTCAACGATATTTTATTATGATAGCTTTTGGCCGCGGGTTCGCCCGCTAACTATCATACTGGAACATACTACCGGGATAAAAAGTATGCTTTATATTAATCCAGGTCATAGACCATCTGCGTACCAAATTTTATCCAAATCCCATTAGCCGTTTATGCGTTATTGAGTAACAATCACAACATCTAAACAACCAAAAAAATCACATTTTTAATTTATTATAGTTGCTTACTGAATTGTATAATTTGTTATTTTTTCTTAACTCACACACTGACTTATTCCTAGTTAATATTTTAGGAAAATCCTATACTTTTGCAATGTTTGTAATTGAATATGATTTATCTGTCTTCTAAATTAACTAAAACTATTCACAATTTAAAAAATTGCGTCAAAAAATTCATCCGCATCGCTGTCGACTGGTAATATACCCAAGAGACTGGCGGCATTGCCACTTTGTATGCCAATAGCCTCTGGTCAAGGTAAAAACCAGCCCTTGGGTCACGGGAAGTGTCAACCAGCCGTTTTGAAATGTCAAATTATTATTGTAGGAATAAATAAAAAAGAAACAACTTGTATGAAGTTATTTGCCGCAAGAAAAATTGAAACTTGTCAGGAGGTATGGTTGAACAAACATTAGCTGGAATGGCGTGAAAACTTGTAAAGTCACATTTTCTCTACCTGTTCTGAAGGAGCAAACATTCTATTGCACTGTAAATGAAAACTGTTACCCGGCAAGTGAACATGTTGTATTTAGAGCAAAATGTCTTCGCTTAGAAAACAATTTCTTTTTGAACATATAACAACGTGTTTTTACATAAACATTGAAACTAAACTAGGCACAATGATCTCACCAAAATCAAATTATCCATGTTCCAAAATGCCATTCCTGTAGAAAAAACTCGGCAAGCGTTATATAAAGGAACATACATCTCGCAGACACATAAAATTTTCGGATCCAGCACAGACGTGTTTATTTTGGTGTGAAATTAACTTTTATCACATGTATAACGATAATTCACTTTCGGGAGACACGATATAATAAATTCTTGAAATAATGTATTTAGTGGCACTCTAGCTTTAGGGTTTTTATGATATACGAGGTCGTATATTACAAAGGTCTAATGGACCTTGTTGCGTATATTGGTTACGTAGTTTTCTAAGCCTTAACCTTGCGACCAGTAATTTGCAAAGGATCTCTGAGTCTCTAGTACAACGTCACTATTTTGTTAACGTTAACATGAACAAAATACGGGAGATTCTATATAACTATAGCAAATTCTAGTTAAGGCGAAAGCCCCAGTGTTTCCCGCGCTATTATAATTTTCTTACGTCTTTTGCAATTTTCCGGTCAGGTTTTATTTTGATGTATTTAAAGAATTATAATAGATAAAATCATCACAAATCTCTAAATTCAAATTGTGCAATTTAAATATTGTGTCATGATATCGTGACATTTGAGGCCAATTCTAATATACATATATAATTGTTTCGGTTTCGAATCTTATATAATTATAAATATTTCGAATGGACACAATACTAATCAAACATATTTGTTTCAGCGTTACCAGTGTATGCGATATTGAGTATAATCCTGAGTTCTGTAGTCGTCGTGTTGGCAGTTCTCTCCGTGTTTATATACAGGTATTTATCAAAGGCTTTTCCACGTTCTATCGAAAAAATTTCATTCTTAATAATGATTTTATTTCGATTTTCGCGGTGTAGAACAACGCGTACGAATTACTAATTTTTTGCATTTTATAACTCTGTTTTCAAACTTTATAATGGTACTTTCAAAAAAAACCTTACTTGCTTAACAAGATCGAGACCACGATGTCAAACGCCTTTTCAACAAAAAATGGCAATCGTTATCGTTACTGCTTTTTTAATCTGGCAGTCATTAAATTGATTCCGCGATCGTTTTCCTCCATGAAGCAGTTTTTCTGTGATATTTTAATTATTTTCCATTATGAGGTGGTTGAAAACCAGATCCTTTGAACGGTTTTGCTATAACTTGATTTAAGAATAGCAGCAACATTCTGGCTCTGATAACACACGGTTTAATTGAGTTTTCTGTTGAACTTGAACAAATTAGAGGATTAGATCCTAGATAACAATGCTTGGAAACATGCTGGTCCAGCTCCATAGGACAATCTAGAGGCTAGACAAAATCATAGTAGTTGCTTATTTGTTATTTTTACTTTACGTATAAATAAATAACAAATAATACATATTGTATTACTTTCTATTTGTATTGGAGTTTCTTGCCCCTTCTTCTCCATACGAAACTACCTTTTGCAAGGGGCGCCTAGAATCAATTCTATTTCAATGTAAATGTTGACGTTGAAAAGTGCCTTTTAGTGCCTATTTGAAATAAATGCTTTAACTTTGACTTGAATTAAACTTCTGAAATAAAACTTCTGACAGTGAGACACCACAAACCCAGCAAGCCACGCCTCAACTTAATATCTGAGCTCCCTTATTACTGAAACCGATATTTTAAACAAATCTTTAACTTTCTCTGAAAGTATTTTGATTCAGACTTCTTGTAAAGAATGTTATTGAAGTTATAAAAAGGCTAATGTGAAATTATGAAAAGTGATTTAAATGTGCGCTTTTATAATTTCTAAACGATATTACCGTGGACGTTCACGACCATAAAATTTATGAAAATACGTGCACGTTATAATTTTATCGAGGTTGTTGAAAATTTAAAAGCGGGTTCATAAGATAAATGATTTTATTTTTGTAAGTAGGTTTGTACAAACACTTTTACACGTCAATCATATATTTAAACTAGATGAGATCGGCGTTTCCTATATAACTAGTCTGAGAAGAAAGGCCGAAACAAATTCACAGGTCACATTCTCTTTTAAAGCCCAGATATAATCCAGGTCAGATCACGTGAAGAAAATGTAGATAGGTGTCTGAAATGGTCTTTTGAGTTGACCTGTCCACTCAGTGCGCGGATTTGTCAGTAATCATGCAGCTCAACACCTTAAAGGAGCTCAATGATTCGACGAACATTACCAAAGAACGGACTTTGGGTAGGCTGCATAAATCACCCAAACTGCCAGACCATGCTTCAAACTAACTAAAAAAAAACACGCAACAGCAAACAACTACTACTAATTAGTAGATTGGTCAGCTGATTTTTTGAGGGGCTTATATATTTTTTGTTGTATTTTAACATTTTGCTTGTTCTACTAGGCATTACAAGTTGGAAGCAGAGATAGCTATGATGACATGGCGAGTCAGTTGGAACGACGTGCTGCAGCCGGGCGGAAGATTGCGTGGGAGTTTACACTCCCTGGCGCGAAGATACAGTACTGGTGTGAGTATGGACTAAGACATTCGATTCTTAAACGTCATAAAAGTCACCGATGTATTCCAAGACGCGGCCATTTAGGGCGAATTTCACCAATGATACTGAATCAATCAGCATATGATGGAGAGACTTTTTGTACGCAGTTTAGACGTGTTAATCGCGTTCAGTTTCGTTGGAATAATTGGCATCTAAAGCGGTTTTTTTTTTAATTTCTTATAATCTGCTCGTTTTTCAAGTCAAAATATTTATTTGTGAGCGTTACCAATGTTTCATTCTATTCTGTTTTCATTCTGGAACAAAGCATCGATATACAACGGTCATAAACATCGAAAACAAAATAATAAAAAGTAACGCACATAAAACCTAAGAAAAATTCGCTATGACAAAGTGACATTCTAAAAAGGTTCTCACTAAACAAGGCATTGGAAACGACTTATTTATCCACCTCCCCTGAAATCTTTCGGGTTGGAATACAGACCGACAATTCTTGGGTAATCTTCAAACTACGCGTAACCTGTCTGAATTTGTATTCATTAACTTTTGCCGATTTTTTGTTGTTTTTTGCTCATTTCATCGAAAGATTTCCGTTTGTGTTATTGTGAAAGAAGCTAACCCAGTGGTTTAATACTGAATGTACCATTTTAAGTTATTTATAAACGATGAGATGCCATTTTTTTCAAAAGAAAAGGTACACTTATTGCTCTTTTTCATGAGTAGGTCCTATTTCCATGAAATTCCGAGTAAATACATTCTAACAAAGCGGCTTAATACTAATGACACTTTTACGGAATTGTATTTGTATTGTACCCTAAATACGGATTAAGAGTCCAATTCTACAGAAACTCCGTCAATTTGACCGTACCTTTTCCGGTTATTATAGCAACTATCGGGCTTTGTGTCCAATTCATTTCATCTATTCTTTCGAAACCAGAAATAGCTTTTGTCATTTCCTGCTCTCTTAGAAATGTATCAATCCTTTATTTGTTCAGAACTAAATTTATGTAGGTACGTCTTCTTAACATCGTTCTCACATATAATTTCAACATTAATGAAGTAACTAATGTTTTTGTAACAACTTAACTTAAAAGAAGGTCTGTGTGTGGAGTTTCATGCCCGTTCTTCTCCATGGGTACCTTCTATGCTTTGGAATGGGCAACTATCATTTTTCTGACTGGCCGACTCCTTGACAATACAATAGTGCCTAGGTTTAATTGAAATAAATGTTTTGAGTTTGTAGGAACATCGGATATGTACGATTAATAACTCAATATTTAAGGTTCCTGTAAATTGATATAGAAGGTATTTCAAGATTTTTTAAACAAAAGAAGCCTATTTCAATAATCCTTTGATACGTTTTTACCTCAAAAACACCGCCCCTAATATTAACAGTTAGGTACATAAACCACTTATGAAAATTAAAAAAAGAAACCGGCAATAATATTATCGTGTCTTCTACGAGCATTTATGTTTAATAAAGACGGAAATGAACATACTCGAGTATTTATTAGTCTCTTCAAAACCACAATACATTTTTAAAACTTATTTCACTTCGAAATAATAAGTACAGGAAAGTCTCAAATTGATTCATTTTGTGGCGAGCAAAGTTGGCAAAGTTATAAATGTCAAGTATTTAGAGATGGGTTCGAACTTCATCCTTGTTGAAGAATGTTAATATTCAACGAACTCTTAATGGACGTTTTAAGATCTTGTGAGTGGGATAGTTTGAAGAGTTTCAACTTTGAGAAGTGTCCATAAATCCTTGAATGTTTGGGATCAGATCTAATTTTGTGGCTTCAAATAAGCAACTTTTGACAGTTCAATTTTACCTCCGATGAAATCCCTATTAATAATAAATCGTTTTTGGTCATACGAACTGGGCATAAATCAAGAACGGACTACAACTTTTTTTACCTCATTTCCGAAAATTCAAACCTACTTTGTAAAAAGTAAGCTGAATGCAATCGGTGCAAGATAAATAAACATAATTAAAATATTCATGGTTTTATTTTCTTTCAGACTACATTCTCAGACGAAGCCACATCCTTGCCTGGTGACAGACAAGTATATGCACCATGTGGATTCTATAAAGGATGTCGAGTTGCGATAAAGAAAGTGGACAAACAGCGCGTAGATCTCACCAGACCTCTCCTTCTTGAACTGAAGAAGATGAAAGATCTAGAACATGATCATTTAGCAAGATTTTATGGAGCATGTGTAGATCCTCCATTTTGTTGTGTCTTGACGGAGTATTGTCCTAAAGGATCCTTGCAAGATATCTTGGAGAATGAGTCTATTAAACTGGATTGGATGTTCAAAGTCAGTTTGATGCACGATATAGTAAAGGTGAGTTGTGTTTAATCAAAACTCTTGACTTTTTTAACTTGAAATTGATGTTTTTACTTCAAGAAGTTAAAAAAGTATGTATGTACCATTTAAAAAAAGTATGTTACATGAATAGGTTTACTTACCAACCAACCGTCAAGGTTCCTAAACCCGTCCACGTAATCAATTACAATCAGTTCGATATTCCATCCTAAAACATTGAGCATTTTGAAAAATGGGCTAATAGATTCAGGTGCCAAAACGGTAAAAAGCCGGCCAAGTGCGACTCGCACACAAAGGGTTCCGTACCACCGTACAATATTTATCACCATATTATTTTTAAACACGTTTCTTGCATGAAAAGAACACCCCTTTAATTTTTTACTTTATTTTATTTTATTAATGTTGTCATAGCGGCAATAGAAATACACACTCTGTGAAAATTTCAACTGTTTACCTATTACGGGTCATGAAATACAGCCCGCTGACAGACAGACGGACAGCAGAGCCTTAGTAGGGTTTCGTTGGCACCCTTTGAGTAGCATAATCAGCCTATAATGTTTCCACTGTTGAGACACATACCTCTTCTCGGGTAGAGGGAGCGGGCCGTGATCTACCACCCGGGCCCAGTGCGGGTTGGTAGATGTCACATGTCTTCGAATTTTTCTATTCTGGGCCATTCCGGTTTCCTCACGGTCAATCGCGCCAATCTGGGTTCAAACCTACGACCTACAACTTGTAAGTCGCGGCTGTTACCACTTGGTCACCACAGCTCCCTTTGGGTACGGAACCCTAAAAAGGTTCGCGCGCGCGCCTCCTTCGTTCTTAGTAGACTTCACTTTATACTGACAGCCCGTAGCAAACTGTCACTTAAATGCACACTGCGCATCTATACCGCAGTCATCCGTCCCATCATGGCCTATGCCTGCATTGTATTTGCGCACACAAACCCACGTCATCTCCATAAGATGCAGACCCTCCAGAACCGTTTCCTCAGAAAGGTCACGGGTAACCCCCACTATGTCCGTAATATAGATCTCCACGACCTTAAAATGCGTATGCGTTTCTTCGACTGGGGCATCAAACACCTAAATCCCTTGATTTCAGCGGCCGTCCGCTATACGCCCTCTCGTATTAGCAGTATTCGCCGACCAAGGCATAGCTTACTCGTCCTCCTCCTCGCCGCCGAGGCCCGCCCAAACTCACGTCCTCCCGACCCTTGCTCGAGCCAGCCCGCGCCGCTGAGCCTGTAGCTTTAAATTCGTCCCAAATTCTCATAAATTCTGATCCAGCTCGTCCCATGCTGCCCTTTTCCAGCGACGCCCTAAGCCGAGGTTCGTACCCCACAGGGGGTGCCATTAGCATGTAGTCGCTTAGTTTTTAAGTTTTTAAATCCTGGCTGGAGACCTTAATTTATTATGGCAACCACAGGCAAGTCCGCTTAAGCAGACTACAACCTCATAGGTTGACCTGCAAGATGCCATTCTCAAAAAATAAACCTGCATAATATCTTAGGAAAATCGTTTACTTTTACAATGTTCATAAATATGTCAGCACCATCATGTATCTAACACATAAATAATTTGTCTGTCTTTGATTCATTTTTAATTTTTTACGTATTGTGGGATAGTAATTTCATTCTTAGTGCAACGTCTTCACATATAATTAAATTATTAATGTAATATAAAATATTGTAAAATATTCTATAAGACTAACGGTGGAGTTTCTTGCCCATTCTTCTCATTACGAAACTACTATTTGAAAGGGCGACTAGACTCAATTCTATTTCAATGTAAATGTTGACGTTCAAAAGTGCCTTTTATTTGCCTATTTTAAATAAATGCTTTGACTTTGTTTATGTTGAAAACCAGGCTAAATCAGAGGGTTAGAGATGCGAGTTACCATTGTAGCCGAGGTAAACTGTAATACGTAGATCATGGTCAGCGAAGTCACTTGGAAAAAGATAACTAGAAACACAGCTAATGATATTTTTTAACAAATCACAACAAAACATTCATGATGCTGAATAGAAATCGTCAGAGCATATTACCGAACTGACAAGAAGGGTTATGTTTTTAACGCATGTCTTTGTATGGATGGCAGCTATGCACGCATTTCTGTGACAAATAAATATATTTTTTTTCTTTTTATTTTCTGTGTATGTAGTGTTATTAATTCTACAGATGTCTGAATGCATTATACATGGGTACCTACAGTTTTGTGCCGTTTGGGGCCGAAACGTTCGGGTCAAAGGGCCCGAGTGCACGTCTCCTTTTTGAGAAAATTTCACGCCGACTCGTCAACACTTTCCGTGAGCTGTCGTTTAGATAGCTGGCTCGTTCTTTGGACAAAGAACTAGCATTGTCATAAAATGTGGCAACGCGCCCAGTCATATAGGCACGTTTCCGGGTGACAGTGTTGAGGGCGAGTACTTCGACGCCTGTGTCCTTTTGTTGTTGTATTATTTATTTTATAGTTATATTTAGTTATTGTATTGTATTTTGTTTTTGCTTTCATTTTGGTACCTAGTGTAAATAGTTAGTTGTGTCATGTCTAATGTATGTATATTATGGATGGAACACCTATAATTTGTTCTAAAAATTAAATGATTTATTTATTATTTAGGGCATGCATTACCTCCACGGTTCAGACATCAGGTCTCACGGAGCTTTGAAATCTAGCAACTGCGTGGTGGACTCTCGATTCGTGCTGAAGATCACGGACTTCGGACTTCACGAATTGAGGACCACGGAAAAGGACTCTAGGGCACACAGCTATTGGACTCGTAAGTACCATATTTAAAATATTTAACATAAACATAACATCACTTGTAATCCCAGAAGGGTTAGGCAGAGGTACCTTTAGAATATTTATGTCCACTTAACTGTTTTAATTTTGTTATTCAGGCAACTGTCAGCCTATTCAAAAGCAAACAATCCACTTCGTAGTTATTTTAGGTTTGTAATACTTAAAAAAAAAAAAAAAAAAACACTAAAACCTAATTTTGCAATTATACGATTGACCATAGAGTTTACATACGTAGCCTAATGGCGTATGTGGAGGTTAGCTAATATTCAACGAGAAGATATCTAGCAGTCATGAAACCATGGATTTCACAATTACAACGCTGCCAACCCGCCCTAGCTAGCCTGCCTTATGAGACACGTGTTAGGTTCTACTATTCTCAAGTCAATTACTCGCCAGATTGTTTGACTTGAAATAAAATAATTGTATCAACCGTCTCGTTAAGTAATCAAACTTTGGCAAATTATTATTTCGTTTACACTTTGTAAAAGGCGGGGCGGCTGAATTTTAGGCTGGGGTCGCCTATTAAATTCCATTGGCCGTAACGAGACAGTATAGTAGAATATTTTTTAATTATTAAAAATTACTTTGTTGAGTATTTTTAACCTGCAGTGAGCGTTTCAAAGATACCACATCAATACATTTTCATAGAAACCATTTTGACGCGGCGTACAGTAAAATATTATATACGGCCAATGACGTTTTTATGGACAATCAAGCAATCTAAATACAATATTTGTTTCTTTTAGGTCTTCTTTGGACGGCACCGGAGTTGCTTCGCACAGCGGAACCCCCACCAGAAGGGACGCAGAAAGGAGACGTCTATTCTTTCGGTATCGTCATGCACGAGATTGTCAATAGACAGGGAGCGTTTTGGCTCGGTCCTGGCATTGAAATGGCTCCGAAAGGTAAGTAAATAATTGAAAACTTGATTTCTATTTAAATATATGCTTTATCGACTAGTAAGTCATCAAAAGCAAAATCTGATTTTATTCATTTATTTGTGACGACAGGGTTATTTCACTAGGAAATATAGCCAAATTAACGGTGTTTTAACGATGCGAAGTTTGTTCGCTTCTGGTTGTCGCACGTAAAATTTATGGAGAATCGAAGCCAAACCAGCGTCGTATGATCGATTTATTAGTCAGCAGTAATCTTGTCACAGGACATAGCTAAATATTGATGCTAGTGCAATGCTCTTGGAGACTTGAAATTTTCTTTTATAATTGCCGCGGAAGTGGAATGAAAATCATTGTTCTAGACACCACAGAGCTTAATGAAGTAAAAAGTAAAAATAAATATTTCGCATTTTTTCCGACACAAAACATTTCTTTAATTTCCATTCCTGACGGAGCGGACATAAGGAACGTAAATAATTTCAGAGAGGAGAGAGCAGGTTAGCTTTTATTAAACGTAATGGGATTCCGCTTTAGACACAGACACACATCAAATCGCTAAAATGTGTTTATACATCAAATGAAGATGTTTTTTTTATTAAAATTAAAATATGTGTGAATAAATGGAGTATGGAGCGAGTGAATTGATGATTTGCCTTTCATGCGCTATGATCATGTGACAGTACCTAAATTACCCTAGGCTGATAAATTTTTCGTTTTTCCTAATTATGTTAATATTAGCGTTAAGGTCGGTTTCCCCCTAAGGGGAAAAGGCCGCACCCCAACCCCGTGCGGCCCTGTAGAGCTCGTCACCAGACTTGGTCACTCTCCCACCGATAATAGAAGTGAATTCCCAAATTGATAGAAGCCAAATGCCTTGATATTATTAATGAGGCAGGGAAACCGTGTATCAATATTAGACGATACTTGGGAATTCATAGTTATGAAATATATTGGAAGTGATTTTAGAAAGCTAAATAATAGAGGGATGCAGAGTAAATTATTATATAAACTTGTGAGTAACCCAAACGCTAGCGCGTAATAGGTATTTGATCAGTCGTAACTCACACAATACCTCGCATCTACACTCGGAGTACTCAGAGATACACTTCCATAAAGTGACGCAAGCGGCTTTACAGCGGCATAGCGTCGACATCATGCTCTTTTGGAGTCATGGCCCCTAGCAGTTCTCTCGAACTGATAAACGTGACGAAGCGGCTTTTCCTGCGGCAACCGTGCCACTGTCCTTGTCTAGCAACGGAGCGGCTAGTTCTAGCGGCATTGCGTCTGCATCATGCTCTTAGGGAGACATGGTCCCTATCAGTCCTTAGACTGGATATGAGATAGTTGTGGTCACCCAAACCCCCGGAAGTTCACTCTTTGCACAACAAGCATATTTGCAAGACACGTGCTCATGTCAGTCTGACCGAGTTATTAGTATAAGATAAAGAATATAATAATTCTTTGAATTACTAGATAATTTGAGTTGAGAAATCAAAACTCGAGGATTATTACTAAATAAAGTTTAGAGTTCTAGTATCGGCCAAAGGCAACGAATACAACATTCAAGAATTACTAGTTATGAGAGTAGAGAATCAAACTCAAGCATAATTAATAGAGTTGTGAATCAACTCTCTTTAATGTCTATAGACAGCCCCAAAGAGCCCACCCGTCACCACTTCCTAGTGTTTATGCTGGGGAGAAGAAGTGGCGCAACAAACTCCCCAGCAACACGTGTCTGTCTGATTAGTTATAATGACTATCAACTCCATCAGCCTAGGATAACTATAATAACTAAAGGCTCACCCAGTCTCACCTACAAACACTAACACATACTACGTTAAAAACTAGATTATAGAATAATAATAAACTAAATCTGTTCTTCAACACAACTATATTTTACTTATTTAATATTAACTCGTTCTCCTACAACAGCCCACTTGGACAAGGCCTCTGGCACTCAATAATTCTCCTAGCTTTCTTAGCCTAGCCTTACACCGACCGTTTCCTACCGCGGTCTGTCTTCCTTCTCGCAGGTAGCGCTAATAATACCTGTAATAGAATCTTCATAATGTGAAGAGGTAAGGGAATCGTTACGCTTGCGTTTTAATCAATCAATAATAGCTACGTTAATGTATCTGTGTATGATGTACCCATTTCAGTGAGACGGGGAACCGTTTTACAACGTTTGTCTCTTTGTACGTGTTCTACTAAACCTAACGCATAAAACCTCTGAGACAATATACGATTTTAGTAGAACATGTTCCCTAAGCACAATATAAATGTCTTACTCAATTCCTAGAGACAGTGAACTACGAAGCCCAACTGCCATTGAGTGAGACAAGAATTGAGTATAAAGTTCTAAACGCGTATTTATGTTAATATCACTTTTACGGCAGCCTAGCCCCATTTCTAAAATAACAGAAAATATTGCACAAGCGTACCGTAGACTCAGTCTGTAGCAAAACTCAATGCGATCGTACTCGGTGTCTGCCGAGGTGGTAATTTCGTCACCTCACATCTCCTTAATCTTCCCATTTCGAGGATACAGTGCGGCTGTCAGCGGCAAAGCGTCCAAATTGACGTGTTTCGATAAATAGTGTCGATTTAGAAATTGGCGTACCATATGCCGGGTGTAGGTTTTATCGAGACACGATCCCTAGCGTTCTTAGAACGACTACCAATCCAGTTTGGGGAAATGTGTGAAGCCTAACCCCTCTCCCTGGAGATGCGCGTACGACGAGCCTTTCGTAAAGAGTTGTGTGGCCAAACCTTTTTGGAAGCAGTAATTATCACTAACGTTTGATTGTTTTATAATGCCGATTTAGATCGACTTTATAGCATATGTTGTTTTAAATGAACTGAGAGTATTTACGGTTCTGCCTTCCGTATGTGGTTGCGCATATTACAGGTCAAAGTCGTCAAAAGTCGAGCGTCAGTGCTCAGTGTCAAATAAAGTGGAAGGCCTTCTCCGTTTCCCTATAATCAAACGCAAATGACAAATATCTGTCAGGGTATGGATTAGGAGATGGACAAGTAATACAATAGAAAATAGAGTTAATTAATAGCGCTATGTCACTATGCTGGAATAAATGATTATTAATAGCTCTGCAGCGATATTATCTAAATGTTACCTACGAATCATAAAACAAATCAGTCTACGAGAACAATACAATGGAAAAGACACATTATTAGTAAAGAGTTTAACACTTACCAATGATATCTTTGTAGGGGATTAGATTACTACTCACGAAATGCCGCACGTAGTACCAACTTCACCTCGAACACAGCTCCTCCCAGCTCACAACACTCACCAAACTCCTAACTTAACTAGCTTTCCTTCTTGAGACTATAACGACCGAACCCTCTCATGTCCTAAGACCAACTGTCCTTCCTCAACACCCCCGCCAACTATCCAAAATCTGGGCTCGGTACTTTCCCACACTATGTTTTTGTAAACTTCTGCTTAAAACACATTTTTCTATTTCTTAATTGCTTTTACGATTCACAGCTGGTTGCAATAACGCGCCCTCGCTTTAACTTTCTCAGAATTTGTAAAGAACTATGGGTTTTGATTGTCTAAACATTTCTTTCAAGCGACGACAGCTGCCATAAGTGGCCATTTGCGTGTGCCATTAAATAGAAATGGAATGGCCTTCTAAGAGGTTCTAAACTATTTTACAATTGCAAAGAATTAGGATATCTTGTTATTTATTAGGGTAACGCGTCAAGCTGTCAGACCATAAAATTACGATTTAATGTGTTTCGTAAAGTAGGCCGAACCACGTGAATGGTTTTAGAATAAATATAATATTTTGTTATTAAATAGGAATAAGTGACAGACAGTCACAATCACAAATCGTACACCATTATTTGCATGGAGCTGAGCTTAGTCAGTGCCAAAAATAATATGAGAACATTACCATATAGTAACGAGAAATATTAGGAACACTAGGAATTAAAATAATCAATACTTATTAACGAAATGCCTAAATCATACAATTTTCGTGTAAACGGCATAATACTACTGAGTATTAAGATTAAGTTTAACTGTTAAACTTATAGGAAGAGAACTTGCACAATCTTCAAAATATCAACAGAACTGTGGGTCCCTTCAAGTACAGGGAGTTACTAGCCCAAGGGGGATTCCCAATCCTACTTCTTCAGCCAAAATGAGAGCTCAAGTAATCTTTGAGTAGGATACTGTTTGGGATAAAGAGATATAACTTTAAGCATTGAGTAAATTATATAAACGAATATACTCCACGATGTTTAATATCATGGAATTATCAGTTGCAAATAAAAATTAAAATAAATGGAAATCCTTTGTAAGCTTCCGTGTATTTTTTGCAAGTTATGGGGTTTGACGCAAAGTATACTTTATGTCAATGTTTTATTTCGGTTACTGATTTAACGTAAGAGACTTATATTACGTATGTGAAGCCGAGGTGATAAAAATAGTTTCAAATCCGTTTAAAACGTGTAACTAGAGCGAGAATTATAATACTGTGGAAAGCTTCTAACATACATTTATTTTATCACATACTCCTTCAAGCACGGTTTTCACAATGTCATGTCAGTATTTTTATCTTTTGTAAATGCATTATTGATCCATTTACACCCTATTTAGCTTTAACATTTAGTTTGCGTGTAGTTCAAGGGATATTCCGGTATATGTATATTGAAGTACAGTTAAGTTTTTCTAATTTTCGAATCTGTGGACAGCAAGGACACTAATAATTATAGACCGTTATCGGCTTTGCCGGTTTTCATCAATTTGTTTGAAAAACTAATGTTAAATCAAATGCTCAATAATTTTAATCGTAATAACATTCTACAAGATCAACAGTACAGTTTTAGAATTTTAGGTTAGATGATTATATCGTAGATACAAATCCTTGGCTTAATGCTGGTCCTGCTCCACAGCCACTTGAACTCACTAGTTTTTTTTTGTTTGGAAGAGATACTTCGCTTAATTTTTTTTTATTTCTAATAATAGGAACTTGTGTGGCGTATGTGTTGGATCATTCAGTCAACTACAAATTGGTTGAGCTGGATTGTGCTCTCTGGATTGATACTCCCGTTCCCGAACATGACGCGTAGATCACTACGCGTCATGTTCGGGAACGGGAGTAGTCGGTTGACACTGGTCATCTCTTAACTGCCACGGCTTCTTTTAATTTTAATCCTTTATTTTGAATTGTTTACTCGTTTATTTTACATTGTTCTCACATATAGAAGCAACAGTATTTAAGTTCCCAGGATTTTGTAATTTCTTAACCCAGCCCGATCACTATGTACGGCAAGCCGATCCCTTGGGAAAAGCAAGCCAAGTACCTAGGCGTGATCCTAGATCAGAACCTTACCTTTAAGGAACATATCAAGGCGGTTCGCGCGCGTGCCTCCTTCGCTCTTAGTAGACTCCAGTTTATACTGACAGCCCGAAGCAAACTGTCGTTAAAATGTAAACTGCGCATCTATACCGCAGTCATCCGTCCCATCATGACCTATGCCTGCGTTGTATTTGCGCACGCTCACCCACGACATCTCCATAAGATGCAGACCCTCCAGAACCGTTTCCTCAGAAGGGTTACGGGTGCCCCTTACTATGTCCGAAACATAGATCTTCACGTCGACCTAAAAATGCCAACCATAAACCAGTTCATGAAACGCTTATCTAAGCGTTTCTTCGACTGTGGCACCAAACATTCAAACCCCCTGATTTCAGCGGCCGCTCGCTATACTTCCTCCCGCATTAGTAGTATTCGCCGACCAAGGCATATCTTAATCGCCCCCGACGACGGCACTACCCTCCTCCAGGAGAGTAGTAAGGCCACCAGCACGCTACATAAGCCCAAAACCCGATGGACGTCCTACCGTCCTCGCCGCCGAGGCCCGCCGCGACGCCCAAATCCACGCCCCTCCCGACCCTTGCTCGAGCCAGCCCGCGCCGCTGAGCCTGTAGCTTTAAATTCGTCCCAAAATAATATCAATCCTGATCCAGCTAGTCATTTGCTACCCTCTTCCAGCGACGCCCTAAGCCGAGGTTCGTACCCCACAGGGGGTGCCCTTAGCGTTGTCGCTTAGTTTTTAGTTAGTATTTAAGTTTATATCCTAGCTGGAGGCCTTAATTTATTAGGGCAACCACAGGCAAGTCCGCTTAAGCAGACGACAACCCAATAGGTTGACCTGCGAGATGCCAAACATAAATGAAATAAATAAGTAAATGATAAATGATAAATGATAAATGATTTTATTTCTGTAAATAGGTTTGTACAAACACTTTTACACGTCAATCATATTTTAAAAACTAGGTGAGATCGGCATTTCCTATCTGACTACTCTGAGAAGAAACGCCGAAACAAACTCAGAGGTCACAGTCTCTTTTAAAGTCCAGACATAATCTTGGTCAGGTCATGTGAAGACCATGTGGATTGATATCTGAAATGGTCTTTCGAGGAAAGAACCACACAGAATGAGTGGACCTGTCCAGTCAGTGTACGCATTTGTCAGTTGTCATGCAGCTCAACACAGAACTAAAGGAGCTAAACGATTCGACGAACATTACCAAAGAAAGGACATTTGGGTAGGCCGCATAAATTACTCAAACTGCCAGACCATGATTAAAACTAATAATTAAAAAAAAAATGCATTAAAAAAACAACAAATCCACAATGTCTTCACATTCACAATAATTAAAATAGTATAATCCTTTACAAAGTAAATGGCATTGCATATATAAAGTGCATCAATGTCAAAGTGTAAATAAAATATTAAAATAATCTTGGTCATATCATATGAGGACTATGTAGACTGGTGTCTGAAATGGTCTTTTGAGGAAAGAACCACACGGATTTGAGTGGACCTGTCCAGTCAGTGCACGCATTTGTCAATCATCGTGCAGCTCAACTCAGAACTAAGGAGCTCAACGACTCGACGAACAATACAAAAGAAAGGACACTTGGGGAGGCCGCGTAAAGTACTCAAACAGCCAGACCATCATCACTAAAAGAAGAGAAAAAAAAAAAACGGAAAGACCCACACAGTCCGCACATTCACAAAAATCAAAACAATATTATACTTTATACAGTAAATATATACATGTCATTGTTTAGATAAAAGGTAAAAGAAAAAGAAAAAAAGTAAAAATAGCAAATT
The DNA here is from genome assembly GCA_963555695.1 of Dasypolia templi. Classification (NCBI taxonomy): domain Eukaryota; kingdom Metazoa; phylum Arthropoda; class Insecta; order Lepidoptera; family Noctuidae; genus Dasypolia; species Dasypolia templi. Next base: position 16,821,244 of record OY743160.1, on the reverse strand, counting down.
ACACATCAATTATGTCTGTGTAAACTTATTGGAGCAGCTCAATCCCAAGCCTTCTTGTCCTCAATATACTCCTTGACAGTATAATAGGCTTTCTGGCATAATTTCCGCTTTATAAAAGTTTTAAATTTATTAAGGCTTAGTTCTTGAATGTGGCTAGGAAGTTTATTATAAAAACGTATACATTGACATTTAAACGAGCCACCTATTTTCTTGAGCCTGGTAGTGGGAACAACAAATTTGTGTTTATTCCTAGTATTTTTGTCATGGAAATCACTGTATTTTTTAAACAGATTAATATTTTTATGTGCATATAAAAGATTTTCATAAATGTACTGAGAAGGCACAGTCATTATATTAATCTCTTTAAATTTGTCTCTGAGGGAGTGTCTGGGACTTAATTTATAAATTGAACGAATTGCCCTTTTTTGTAAAACAAAAACTGTTTGAATGTCGGCGGCATTTCCCCACAAAAGAATACCGTACGACATCACACTATGAAAATAACTAAAGTAAACTAAACGCGCTGTCTCTAAATCAGTTAAATTACGAATTTTTCTAACGGCGTATGCTGCAGAGCTTAGTTTTTTTGACAATTTACCTATATGGGGGCCCCATTGAAGCTTGGCATCCAAAGTTATGCCTAAGAACACTGTGGAGTTTTCGGGTTTCAACTCTTCACCCTTTAGTAATATCTTAATTTAAAAAAAGTGTCATTAGAGTTTCTTGCCCGTTCGTCTCTTCTTTCTGACTAACTGACCGACTCTTTGACAATGCGAAAGTGCCTGTAAATGGTTTAATTGAAACCTTGAGATTGAGTTTTGAGAACACCAACGAACCACCACCACGAACGTATCAGGCATGGAAAGAAACATGACTATAAGCCTTTTAGAACGCTTGTCCTGTCTCGTTCTCCAGGGTGTAGTAGTTCGCCTGCGTTTTCGCGTGAGGCAGACACATCAGGAGGAGGGATTGAATATTTTTGTTGAGAAAATTATTTCCTTTACCTATACTGTGGCTTCAAGAAAATGTTCCATGAGTTAATTGGAATAGCCATTGTTTTAGACGAGGAAGAAAGAGAAAACAACAACATCAGACGATTACGTTATTGGGTCACAACGCTTTAAAAAAAAAAAAGGGATAAACAAGAATTCTAGTGGCATGCTCAAGCCGATAGTGAAGTCAATCGTGAGGTTAAAATCAAAAATGGCGAATATGAAAGTTATAAAAAATTCAATATGGGTGTCGTTTTCATTGTTTTTGATTGTGCTACCGCCAATATTGAGATCAAAACGAAAATTTCATATTGTCGGCTGCAATTTTTTTCAATTGTTTCTAGTCATGAGGGACACAAATTTTGTGAATATAAGTTGTACATTCCCGAAGGTGCTAGTGTGTCAGAAATACCTAGAGAGCAATACTTGTGCCGACCTACCTCAGTTCTGCAACGTTACTCAACATTACTACAATATGACTTCAATGCAGCCACTGTTCAGTCATATTTGTGACATAATGAGGAACGCTTTACAACGAGGCTCTAGGCCAGATTTTAACTCGACTGGAGCTGTTTATAATGAAGAGATGTATCTTTGGGCCGGACGCAATTGCAAGCAATTCGATGCCATGTTAGAGACAACACCCTCAACAGGCCAGAGACATTAACATTGAAGAACCGCTTTAGGTATTCGTAAGTTCTTTACAAAACTGCAAACTAGTCATTCCAATGAGAGACTAGCGACATTGTTTGATATATCACTGCATAAACTAGTGGTGGGTTTTAGCACGAAAATGCCTTACGAATGTCTATGTGGACCTTCATTTAGGACTGGACCTTACAAATAGAAAAACATGATACATCAAAATCTGACTATACCAAGAGCTCCAGATGGTAACGAGGAAAACGGGAAAACAATTGAGTTTTGCGATGGGAGTTACATAAACCCGTATATACATAAAAGTACCCACTTCCTATTTCAGCGACAGTCAGACAAAATCTCCTAAAGCCGTTTCTCATGATTACCACAAACGATGAAAAAGGACTGTATGCTACTACGAAGACAAATGCAGACATCATAAGTGCTATCATCATAATTATGGTGAAAATCCAATCCATTGTTTACTCGAATCAAACCATGCATTTATTTTAGATCCCCTCGATCGTTTACGAATAGTTTGAACGATATTAAAGTTGTGGTTACGAATACTATGTTCCCTCAGAGGATAGACGTAAATCTCAACTGACTACTTACTGATTACGCCAACGAATATCGACTGGTCACTTAGTGCTGCTGGGTGGTGGAGGTGGTTAACGGGAGATTCAAGAGTGACTTTAAACTATTGCGTCAAAAATATTAAAAAAAAGCGTTGATGCATATGGTTTGCGACTTCAAAACAGCTGCTGCTACCCTTAACTACTTCAATGTACTCATCACAGATAGCCAAAGAAATAAGGGATAAGAGAGATACACCTAATCTTTTACATGAATATATGGAAAAAAAACATTTGAATACTAAAATAGCTGATTTGTTAAGGTTCGAAGCAAACGATTAAGATTTTCCTAGCTTCACTGGAGAATGAGTTATTTTATTTTCTTTAGGAACCTACCAAATAGCTTCATTTTGTAAGGGTTGGTCTGCATCGATCATTTGCACGACGGAATATACAGGTCGACTTGTAATTTGACGTATTCTTTCATGGACATGACAGTGTGACCCATTTTCAACAATTACGCACCCCATAGGGCTAGGCAAAAATTCATGGGATTAGAGAAAACCCACTTTTTTATATTTTTGAATATTTGCCATAATTTGTTACTAAATATCACTAAACATTGTTAAAAATACGAAAATAAAAATAAAAAAACTTACCTGATTGTTTTAGATGCTACCCAATTTCTTTCTCGATATTATGTCATATATTTCGGATGTTCTAAATTATAAATAAATTCATATTTGCGGACAACTTTAATTAGTTTTTCGTCCTCCAATTTAACAGCGAATGGGTTCGTCGTCTTATTCAATTGACGGTAACAAAGTGGCAAGATAACTAGCATCACGTTAATAACCCATTTTAAGGCATCTATCCAGCTACCTCCGCTGCGGAACAGAAGTTAGCTCAATAGTTTCACCATGACTGTCCGTTGTATGACAAGCGAAACTGCCTGTTCTAACGTACAGATTTAATTATGATTTTACCTCTTTTCCGCGTCATTTCGCCGATCTGCTCAGAAGCTGGTTACACCTCGGTGCCCAGCCCGCCATTTCGTTGCGGTGTCGCGTTTGTTTCGCACGTATCTGTGGCAGTCGACAAATTTATAGTTTATTTTATTTTATGGATGTTGTTTTTTATGAAACAATCTAGACTAATTCTGTATTCGCTAAGTTATCCCCTCAAACTCAAACTATAAAATAATACGAAAAATATGCAGACTTAAAGAGGCTTAATCATTAATCTCGCTCTACGCCTTTTCGAAATTAATGTCCATAATATTATTTCCTCCTCCTCTGACTCCGAAAGCGACGAGATTTTGCTCCAATTGCTACAAATCAACTGACACGCATCATGTTCCGCTAATCGAATCGCGAACTGTAGTATTAATGTTTCGCAGCGAAATTCGATTAGCAATTTTGCGTTGTTATTTTCGCGTCAGAGGAGTGCTAAGGCCCTAAAAGGTTAAGAACGGTTATCATTCGAGGTTATAACTTATAATCCCGTATGCTCACCGTTTCGCAGCCTGCGCGCACCGGCACGTAGCATATCGGCCACCGACAAAATATTCTCGCCGACAAATTGTTGACGTTCGTTCCGCGCGTGACACGCGATGCAGTTGGTCGGTGACGGAACGGCCAAGAGGGCCATTGTCTCATACATTTTAATACAATGTTTTTATTGTTGCCTCACATCCCAGCATGGCCGTGGTATGATACGGTGTAGTGGGCATACTCCTTTATACTTATTTTCACATTCGAGATGCTTTCCGGGACACGAAGGGGTCGTGTCTCGGAAAGCATGTCTGTTGCTGCGGCTGTCATTCGTATATCTCTGACAGCCGTTACGGGCAGTCAGAAACCCAAAAGTCTGACAACCAGTCTTACCAAGGGGTCCCCAGTAACTGGTTTGTGGATGTCAGAAAGACAGTCGCTCTATATAATATACTGGTATTCAGCTGCATCCAGTTAGACTGGAGACCGAACCCAACATAATTGGGTAAATTCTAGGCAAATTGATCTTTATTGCATTCTAGCAAGAGTGTAAATTTTTAGGTATTATGTTATTGCATAAAGTTTATTATTATTATGACTACAATATTTCCTTTCTTAGAAATAATCGAGACGGTGATATCAAGTGGACTTCGCCCGAACACTTCTCACCACCGTTCGTGTGAGGTTGACGATGCTACCGAGCTGATGCGGAGGTGCTGGGCCGAAGACCCTCTGGAAAGACCTGTCTTCGCTCATTTGAAGGGAGCGATCCGGCGCCTCAACAAGTAATATATTAAGTACATATGTCTTCATCTTCTCGTGTAGATGTACTGTTATTTTCTCTTAAGCTTTATCTTTGATTTCTTTTGGAAAATATTTAATTTTGTGTGTTGTAGTTGTAAGCTTATTTTTAAGCTAACCACTTGGATCAGTATTCTGAACTATGATTGACACAGTCATATTATTTCAATCTTGCTATTACTTTTCAAAAATGAGTATAAAAAAAAATATTATTCAACCCGTATTGACTCACTGCTGGGCAAAGTTCTCCGCCATAGCTTTCCAGTTCTTTGTATTTTGCATTTTTTATTTGTATGTCGCGCTATATACGGTATATTAACGTCGTTACGCCAGCATTTTCTAGGCCTGCCTCGGCGACGACGCCCATCTTCTGGCACTGCGTGATTACTGGCCCATCTGTTCTGATGCTCGCTACATACACGGCCCGCCCAAGCCCAAATATGTTGAAATTGCCCATATATCAACCTTTTCAACACTTTTCTAAAATTTGTAACAACTGTCTTATGATAATTTTTCATGTTCAAACGACATGAGTTGAAGAGTCCGGTGGTTATAGACTGATTTACCAATTCCACAAGTTGTTTATTTGTAACATGTAATACAAGAGTTCAAACGGTCTACGAAGGTTTTATTTGAAGTTAAATTCAATAAAGCACGCTAAAGCTACGGGATACCGTTAGCGCTCTTCTAGGTAACCGCAGCTTTACAATTTTATTTTGCTGCCGCTTTAGTTGAAGAACTTTATTTTGTACCATTTGCTTTTTAACCAAAACATAACATCTTTTGAAAAAAGAAAGTTAAAGGTATTTTTTATAATATTTTTTTTTTCCAACAGAACTCAAGAAAGTAGCAATATATTAGATAATTTGCTTTCCCGTATGGAGCAGTATGCGAATAATTTGGAATCATTAGTTAGTGAGAGAACTCAAGATTATTTAGAAGAGAAGAAGAAATGTGAAGAGTTACTGTATCAGCTTTTACCCAAGTAAGTAATGTAATCAGTAAGTATCTAAAAAAGTTAATTCGTACCACGTTTTTAAGATCAACACTGAACTTTCTTGGCAGTCGGTAGGCACATAATTAGATAAGAAAATTTTCAGTAACAAAGACTTAATTTTCTCTTTTAATGTTAATCACTGTCCTTCTTATTAATTATAAAGAACACAAAAAATATGATTGCTTTGATCAATTCTTTAAGAAAATTCTCGCAATTAGTCCCAAAAATTTGTTCAAGGCTTCCAACTTTTCAAGGTTTTGAAACCCTTGACAAAGCTTGAAAGGCTTTCAAAGCCTTGAAAAGTTGGAAGCGAATTGGCTTGGCTTTAAAGAAAAATACCTTCATCGTGACAGAATAAACTGGCCATGTTTAATTCAAAGCATTAATAGTTTAAGCTTGAAAAAAATATTGTTCGAGGGAACTGATTCTCGTTACTTATTCATATCATACGCGGCTGGTAACCGAAATTTATTTTTTCATTCTTTCTCGAGTTGTCGACGATTTGGTACTTTTTTTATTAATTGGTTGGAGAATTTCTTTTGACATTGTTTGTTTTGTGTAGTTCAATCGTTGTTGAACTACACAAAACAAACAATGTGTGGCTACACATCTATACATGTGTAGACACAAAAGATATTGCTACACATTGATACACTATGGATAAAGTATTGCTTGTTCAATTTTGGTTACACATTCTATGGAAAAATACTAAGCCATATTTTATGTTTGAGTTGAGTAGACATAGGTATTAATATAAGTTGTGTCCTTTTTAAGATTTTTCATGTTTAATATTCGGCCTATATATTGCGTACCTATATACAATAACGAGTATTCTACATCAGTATGTGATTGCGTTATAAATTCATCAAACTTGGTATAAAATGACACTGGATCAAGGAGTAGTAAAACGTAGTTTTCACTTTTACAGATGGAAAAACGATTGCATTTTGATAGCTTTGCGAGAAGTCAAGCCTCCTTTATGTAAGATATCGCCAATGCAGTAATGTTTTCTTGTAACCTAGGTCCGTTGCCTCTCAACTGATCAATGGCCAATCAGTGGTCGCCGAGACCTTCGAGCAGGTGACCATCTACTTCTCAGACATCGTTGGCTTCACCGCGTTATCAGCATCCTCCACGCCTATGCAAGTGGTTGACCTGCTAAATGACCTGTACACTTGCTTCGATTCTATAGTCGAGAATTATGATGTATACAAGGTGGGTTTTTTTGTGACAATTTAAAACATTGCGGTAACGCTCATTTTGTTAACTAGAAAACGTATGTTTAATAAATCTTTTACACCTGCATTTTCTATGAAGTCGCGAACGTCTCTACATACAGACGCCACGCGATTCCAAATGTAATTGCAGTACCTAAGTCGTGCCACACACTTGATCAAATATTCTTATTCGGGAAAAAGGCCATTCGGCTTAGCCGCACGCACAAAGCGTGCGCCAAAGCCGAGCCGAGCGGTAAAATCAACTGCAACATGCCAATCGAGCAAAGGTAGAAGCCGAACGGAGTTTGCCGATTGGCACGAGTCGAATAAAATATGAATACAAAAAGTGATAAAGTGATTACTTCAGCTTTGTTGTTTAACAAATACTGTAAAATCGGATGTGCCCACCCGACTAGGTGTGTAACACGCTTTGAATCGCAACGTGATAAGTCGTGCCTATATGGAAAAAGTTTACCATGGTGTACCAAAACAGTCAATGAAAAAAAGAATGAATAGGAAGGAAATAAGTAAAATACCAAAAACATTTTTAACCGATTTCAATTACATGCTCATTGGACAGGTGGAAACCATAGGCGATGCTTACATGGTGGTGTCAGGTCTCCCAGAACGCAATGGCACACGGCATGCTTGTGAAGTAGCTCGCATGTCACTGGCTCTCCGGGATGCGGTGAGCAGATTCCGCATCAGGCATCGGCCGCAAGATCAGTTGAAGCTCAGGATTGGGATGCATTCTGGTGAGTTCTTTCATTCATGAATAAAACCTCGTTTTCACCAATAAATAAAATTTCATTCACTTTCGTCAAAAAATATAATTTTGTCACTTAATAAATTGCTATTTTAAAATAAATGCATTTTGTTATTTAAGAATCATCAACATTGACAGTGAAAGACATTTTTATGTAAAATCTAAGTAGTAAAGTTTAAGTATTCATTATCTAACAGAACATAAGATCCTTAGAACTTCGTCTTTATCAAAATCAGTTGTAGCAAGTTTGAAAGCTGTCACTAATTATATAAACTTTAGGATTTGAGCTTCAACGTTGTCAAAACATTTCAGGCAAAACATTTTCAAAGCTTATCGCATTTATCTCTCTTAACTTAAAGTCGTGGATGTATGCATTCCTTTGGTCTATTGAAGAAAAAAATATCAAATAATTACCTTTGATAATTTTTTTGAGGTCATTTAGGTTTTCGTTGATCTTTTTCATGTATTTTTCTCTTGTCATTTCAACGTACAGCAAATAAATATTTATATAACAACAATAACCCAATCATTGATTGCACTGAAATAAAATAACCGAAATTCTAGACCTAAAAACTAGAAAATTTCAACATTTGAAAAGACTCATAATATAGACGCTATAATTAAAATATTTCGACAAAAAAACTTACATCACCTTGGCTAGAAAACAAATGGAACCATGCTAAGCCTTCACAAATATTATTTATTTTATGATTGAATAGGTACACCTCTGGCGTAAGGCGTGATGTTATGTTATGTTTATGAATAAAATAACGAATTATAATTATTATTTTATCAGCTTCTTATAGTCTAGGACCACTCGGGGCCTTTCAGATCCTGATAATTTCCAACAAATGTTTATGAAGAACTAACTTCTTTTTCTCTCACTTGATTCGTAAGAAAGCCACAGTTGAAAACATTAATGGTAAATGTTTTTCTGTTAGTTGGTTTGTCAAGTCAATCATATTTTTAAACTCGATGAGATCGGTGTTTCCTAACTGACTGCTCTGAGAAGAAAGGCCGAAACAAACTCAGAGGTCACAGACTATTTTAAAGTGTAGACATAATCTTGGCCAGGTCATGTGAAGACCATGTAAATCGGTGTCTTTTTCAAGTCAATCATATTTTTAAACTCGACGAGATCGGTGTTTCCTAACTGACTGCCCTGAGAAGAAAGGCCGAAACAAACTCAGAGGTCACAGACTATTTTAAAGTGTAGACCATAATCTTGGCCAGGTCATGTGAGGACCATGCAAATCGGTGTCTTTTGAGAAAAGAACTACACAGATTGAGTGGACCTGTCCAGTCTGTGCACGCATTTGTCAGTAATCGTGCAACTCAACTCAGAACTTAAGGTTAAAAATAATGATTACAGTGCCACCATACCCACTGATTATCGCCATTATATTCTGGTTTTCTTTTTTCATGTGGTGGAACAACGCTTTGTTTTTAACGTACGATAAACATCTTACGTAGGTAATTGTTATTATTTGACGTGCGTATGTTACGTTAACCAACTGCTTGAAACAACCGGCCCTTACTGTACCGTGCATGTGTCATAATAGTCTAGACTATTATGACACATGCACGGTACAGTAAGGTCTAGAGTCAATACATATTTTTTAAGACTCTAAAAACTATCTTGTTCATATTTGTATGACTTCGTATGCTAAACCCTTATTTAAATCCGTCGACCTTCTTATTCTAAATTCAAGGAATACTACGAATTGCACTGAAAAAGGAAAAACTAACTGATTCGATCGTCGTATCCAGTCTCAAACCTCTTTTTCGTCAAAATCATAAACAGGCAAATAAAATCGGATTTCTCGCTAATTTCATCATTACCATAATGTGTGCCTAAAAAATTACCTACAGCCCCAAAATCACCCATAACAAAAAGTACACAAACACTCGAGTGTCGAAATAAAAAGGTCCGAAAATAAAAATCCGAGCCACTACTCACGGAAATATGTAAATGCAAACACAGTGCCACGTTCATTCCTTTTCAAAGAATTGAGCTATGGTGAAACATACTTGAAATGTAAATAGAATATGAGCTTGCTCTTTTTAGGTACGGAAAATATTATTTTTTTAGGCATCCTAATTACTTTGCCATCATGCTAATGTAAAAGAAGCTTGTGATGAGAAACTTAAACGAAGGACGCTCTTTGTACTTGGCTTATGTTTCTAATTAATTACAAAAACATGCAAACAATAAAGTAATATCTTTCAATCTAAACAATAGTTTTTTCGTTGCCCTGGCCAAAGAAAAAGCTTTTCTTGAAGTGATGTTTATTTTACGTTTTCCATCAGGTCCTTGTGTAGCTGGCGTGGTGGGTCTCAAGATGCCTCGCTACTGCCTCTTCGGTGATACCGTCAACACAGCGTCGAGAATGGAGTCGAATGGAGAAGCTCTCAAGATCCACGTGTCTCCTGATACAAAGGCACTGCTAGACCTCTACGGGACCTTCAACTTGCAGTGTAGAGGAGAAGTTGCTATGAAGGTAATACTATAGATGAGTTTAAGACTCTTTGCAATGTTGATAATAAATATTTCAAAGATTACCATACTTACCAATTGTAGAATAGACACCCAGTCTCTTGCAAATGATAAATTTTTCACTTGTTCTGATCACGGAGGTCGATTTTTTTTACTTACATTAAATTTTTATACTGCTTTATTATCTACAAAACCAATTAATCTGGTGCTATAAAAAATAAATTGCTTTCATTTTAGTGAATTTCATTATTAAACTCCTCTATCCCAAAATTATTTCAGGCCCGTCCCAGTTCCTATTAGTTCAGTATCAATTTAATGAAAACCCATTGGATTTTTCATTAGCAAATAAAAATGCAATTAATTTTACCAAAAGCTGTTTGGTTCGAGGCAGACTGTCAATGACCTATTATCCGAAGTTTCTCTTCTTAAGTTATATTTACTACTTGTTATTAAATGATGGCAGCCATTTCTTATAATATATTTAATATAATTGTGAAATATTCAGCAACAAATAGAGACGTAGGGAATACGCTGAATTGGTTTTGTTCGCGAGTCTTTTAGAATTGAGTCAGAATAAATTTTGGTTTATATGTAATTTTTTTTTTAATGGTCTGTTTTGGAGTAGTTGCTGTTTATTATGTTGTCTGTGAAATTTGTGTATACGTAAAAACTGTTTTGATTAAATTCTCGAAGTATAAAAAGCATGCATACGTAATAATAGCCGGAAGTCATCTTGAGATTTTATTTGAAGTGTCCTTTTTCCAATTAGATAAAGAAGTTGCGAACTAACTGCAGAGCAGAAAAAAGGTAACTGCATCTTTATAAAAAAAACTTTTTGTTACAGGGTAAAGGAACGCTAGTCACATATTGGTTGCTAAGCGAAATAATAGATCCTAACGCGCCGAAAGAAAAACCCTTATTGATCAAAACTCAGACAATGTCGACAGAGAGTGGATCACTGTCCCACTTGACTCCATTTAGGCAACGATTAGACCAAAGTTCTCGATCATCAAGTAGGAGAGGATCAGGAATATTCCAGCAAAAAACAGATATGAACAAATTAGAGAAAGAAGCTCAACCTATACTACAAAACCTCAGTATTCAGAGACAGCAATCTGATCCAACAGAACCAATAACAAATGGCATCACTGATAATGGAGATGATTTAGACAAGCAAAGCGTTTCAAACTCCATATCACTGAATGTCAATTCGTTGAACCACAATCCAGTTAATTCCAATCAACCTAGAGTGAAGTTGAAAGACTGTCAGGCTACGAACGCAATCGCCAACTACAAGACGAACAAAATAGGTAATAACAATTGGATTTCCAAGTTACCCACAGCGAGCTCTTTTGATAACGGTACCAAGAAAGGCGCCGATCGGTTAAAGGATTACAGTAGTGTGCCATTACTGTCTAAAGCTGATACACCAAGCGATTCAATTGTGTAGATATGCTGTGAATTTAAAATGGACTTATAAAACTTTACATCTTTTAGTGTGAAAAAGTTGTGCGAAAAATTCTTGCTTTCGTGTTTTTTCGGTCATTAAAGTGGATGTTGTAATTTTTGGTCTCACTTGCTAGTTCAAGTACTTTGTGCATATTTACATTTAGTACATATTGTACGAACGCGATAATGAATGAGTCCCTAATGGATTGTATTCCCGAAGCCATCTGTCTCAATTTATTAGGACGCTTCAAGAGGTGATCGTTTAGACTCACATTAACCTTTTCGATAACAAAAATACTTCTCTTCAAGAAACAAAATCTTATTTACTGCAAATACCTACTTAATTTTGAAGACACAGTTTTATGTTGTGTTCATAATTCAGATAATTCTTATTTGTTACCTACTCTTAGAAAATAATTAAGATAAATAGTGGGTTATTCGTACAATAGGTCTAAACAAACACAAAAGTAACTGTAGATTGTAGCAAATTGTGTCAGTTCAGATAAAATTTGTTACTAAATTTGTATACTGGTAAAGTAACTGATACAGATTTTTCAAATGAAGTAAAATAATTATCGTAAAGAAGATATTGCTTGAAGTTGTTATTATTGTTTATTGTTGTGCATCAAGATGATCATTTTCATAGAGATGCAATAAAAGAAAAGTTGTAAAAATTGATATTGTTTGCAATGAGTTTTTTTTATTGCGGTAGATACGGTACGCTCGTAACATCGCAATCACTAAAATTGGGCTCGGTGCATAACTACTTGTAATTAAACTCACTCATCTGTGGTAACAGTTGCATACTTACAGTTACCGATAGACAGGGGCAGAGAAAGGACCCGACACAGTTGTGCGAGCGCAACCGCGTTAGCCGCCATATTATTACGATTATGAATGACATTGAAATAGCGTTAGCGAGTCGCGTGATGCGTCGAATCGTGTCTCTTTTTTGTACTGTCTATCTTGCTCTCACAATAATTTCGCCATGAAAAAAAATTAAAATACTAAACAAAATTATAATTTTCACCAAAATATTTTTTTTGGATGTACTTACGCGTGAAAAGTAATCCCGTGTGTCTTACTTTTGTTTCTAGACTGATTAGAACTCTTATTGAATACACACGAAGGTCTTTTTGATGCGTACTTATAAACAAAAAAAATGCTTTAAGACTATGGGTACTGATCCAAAAGAGCCGGTTCCGAACGCGGATACGTAAGTAAACCTTATTTATTCCTCACAATCCTTACCGGCACCGCGGTATCAAATGATTCCGGAGCGCGCATTCACTCGGAAGTACTCGGAACACGTCGTATCGCTATAGTACTTTGGCACTATGACATTAGAGTTCAAATTTTTTTTAGTTCTCTTATGAGAGCGATGCGGTAGGGACACAATAACCCAGTGCCAGAGGAATAAACAAGGTGAATCTGTACAGGACCCGGAGTCGGAATAAGTGAATCAATTCACTTGCCGGAATAAAGATTACCCACCGCTAGTGTGACTGAGTGCAAATGTGTTTATATACTTAGCTCAGAAGGACCGCACGCTGTGTACAAGTGCCGTATCTACTGCTAGTCATATCAAGGGCCTTTCTACTGCATTTTGTGTCCTCATGTACCTATCAAACTGTAACTTTAAAAGCAAATGTTAAAAATGAACTAAACTTATAAATAACATAAATGTTTAATGTCAATAATAGGTTAATTGATGTTTTAAAAGTTAAGGCAGCAGTAACCTTCGATTTCGAACAGAGTATGCTAAACTAATATTTTCAGTAATAACTGCAAGACCGAAATAAAAATCGTCTGATGTTACTATTTATTAAGTAGGCTTTAAACTGTTCATATTTTACTTACATTCCCGATGAGCTTCAAAGTCTATCCAGCCCGACAAGTGTGTGATTATTTTAAGAGGAATCTTGATTTGTCTTCAAAAATGTTCCTATTCAGCAATTTTATAGGGATGATACATGTTGAGCAATTTGATTTCGTGGTAGGGATTTTCTAGTTCGCGACTTTGCGTGCGTGTTTTATTAAATTTCGCAGCGTAGGCAACGTATAAAGAGATGGTATTTTTTTATTAGTTTTCTTTTCATATACCTATGTAAAAAAAAATACTGATGATTAATAGTTTACTATTAATCATGAAACAGCCCGTTTTTAAGCGGCATAGAAAATTCCATCAACCGTAAACTAAATTAAACCCGGTCCGCTAAGACTATGACAGAAAATTTTATATTCGTGTGATAACTGCTTTCAATTAGAAATTCTGTATTGAAATTTAGTTTCAAATTTAATTATTTCCGCCTTGCGGGCGTTAAATCACCCCACGTGTAGCAACATATTCTAGTTCAGTAGTTATATAAGTAACGCCGCTCCTACACAGATAATTAGTTATTTTGTCTATGTCTATTGAATCAGACATTTTGTTTGGGGGAAAATTAAGCAAAAGTACAGCATAATCATACATCATCGGTATATTAATTCCATAACTTGGAATTAAAACTGCTATGCATTTATAAATAACATTATTTATTTGATTAAAATATCTTGCAAGAATATTGTAACTACAAAATAATACTTATACAAAAGGTTGCAGTAATCGCGCTAAGTCCCTTCTTCTAATGTCTTTATGGCAATCTGCTGAAATAAAAGCTATGTAATTTTTTTTTTGCTTTCGCTACAAGATGCTCAAAGCATACATTTCAAATGCCCAATGTGTACTCCTTTCACAGTCCATTCAAAACTACTTAGGACATTCTATTTATTACAAGTGATGAGACTAGTTTGTAAATATTATGTACTTAATTGTTTATTTATTGTAAATAACTTCTTACTAATAACTATGTTGTGATCTTAGAAAGGTATAATTGTAATTGTAGACAGTTAAATGAGAACGTAAATGTTTCTTAAAAGTATATGATGCAAATATAACGAGTGAGAATTATTTCAGTTGTTTTACTGAATTCATCATACACATTAACTTCACAGACCACAAACACAACACACAAAACACGAAAACACGTACACAACAAAAACACACAATACAGAGATACATAAGAAAGAGTATTCTATTCTATTCTTATAAAAAGCTCTTTGGGAAGAAACTAGTCCGGGAAATACTACCACAATACGTAATTACCCAACAAGCAGCGTTGCTGTTGGCTGTTTCTCTAAAGCAACATTATAGGTATACAACTTAAGTTGTATAATAAGAAGGTGCTAAGTGCACATAGCGTCTGTTTGGCATGATAAGGTGACTCGTATGAAAATTTGTTTCAGGAAACGGTGCTTAAACGCGATTCTATTCACTACACAAACTAAACACTTTTGATTCCAGAGGGGCGATTCTCTTTTTTTTTTTGATTGTTCGCATTCTAATCTCAGTCTCAATGTGTCGAAAATACTATAATTTTATTTACAACTTTGACAAGTTTTTGACATAGATTGTCGCTGAGATGAGATAGCGACTTGAATTTGAACGTTTTTAGGGACGAGACTTGGCTTCAGATACATTGCTGAAACGACAACAATCTGCCTAGCCTTTGCCCAACCCTTCAAGGTCAGATTCCAGTAACCGGGTGCAGCTGAATACCAGTATTTTACATGGAGCAACTGCCTATCTGGCATCCACAATTACTGGGTACAGTCCGCGAGGCCTAAGCTGAGCTTTGCATTTGTGTGAGTGCACATAGCGACGCGTGCTTTGCCTGGCAATCGGACAATCTGCCTTAGGCCGCGTCCCTCGCGTGTTCATCGCGCGACCATATTGGTTCGATTGGTAATCTCTCTGAGTCTCTGGCGGACTGTAACACGATACTCCTTGGTAAGACTAGTTGTCAGCTTCTGACTTCCCGTAACGACTGTCAAATATCTACGAATGACAGCCGGGATCAACGGCTTAATGTGCTTTCCAAAGCATGTAGAGGTTTCGATATGTAATCGACGGTCTCCTATCCACGGACCGAACGCGGC
This sequence comes from Dasypolia templi, assembly GCA_963555695.1. Classification (NCBI taxonomy): domain Eukaryota; kingdom Metazoa; phylum Arthropoda; class Insecta; order Lepidoptera; family Noctuidae; genus Dasypolia; species Dasypolia templi. Next base: position 16,805,840 of record OY743160.1, on the reverse strand, counting down.
AAGCTATCGATCGGTTGTTATTATTTAGCCACGAGCCCCTCCAGATACATGACTATTTCTAGAATAAGTAAAAAGCATAAAGTAACTAGACAAAGATACCTTTTTATAAGTTAATTTATTCTCTATAACAACATACCTACTATTACCTAACATTTGAGTTAATACTGAGGATGCGAGTCTGGATTGAATTGGTTTCATTTGTCTAACTTGTGTCTTGGAACTATATGTCAACCACTACTTCTATCGTACTAACAAGTACGATAAGGTTTAAAGTTGCTTAGACAGTCACAGTTTGTGTGGTAATTGACGAATAATAAAATAATCTCGAATTTTCTGTTTCTGATTACCCGTAGTGGCTTCCAATAGTGTTTTCTTTCATAGAAATTTGGGCTATATATATTTTTTTTAAATTTATGAATCTTCAAGATCCTATTTCCGAACGTGAAAACGCTTTATGGAACGAAGTTACGGCTTATTAGTAGATTTGCACGAATTTACTTATCCGAAACGGGCGAATAGACACTTTAAAAAAATATGATTACATAACATAACATAACATCACGCCTTGTTTCCCCGAGAGTTGGGCATAGGTGTACCTATAGTACACCCACATTTCGCCAGTTATGTTTAAGTCCCATGTAATAGGGGGCGAGCCTATTGCCATCTACCGGGCACAAATCCAGACTTCGGGCTGCTACTGAGAAATTCCAGATAGAAAAACCCAATAACACGTTGCCCGACCTGGGAATCGAACCCAGGACCTCATGCTCAGCAGTAGCGATTGCGACCACTAGACCAACGACAATGCTAGGTATTTAAAAGTTTTTCTGTTATCTATTATGACCCAACCTATCCATCCGACTCCGGCTTGACGACGACTTACGGGACACCCTGTATAGTCTTCTTAAGCTTCTTTCTCATCGTAGGACCATACGAACACGTTTCATCGAAATTGATGGTTAAAATATTCTGTAGTTTTCACGATAATTTCATAACACGTCATTTTCAGGAACACTGCAGAAAATAATATTGTAGGAAATGTTTGTAGTTTCAACTGATATTTCCCTGCCAATGACAGCCCGTAGCGTACGATCAAATAATTTTAGTTGCTCAATTGTTTGCGAACCAAGTATTATAATGGTTGTGGAATAGTGTAAATATTTAGAAAAAGTTGTTAAAGCATCGAATGCGATTACGTTACATTGTTTGAGTCGATATTACTAAAATAATAATAATACTAGCCTATACAGCCTGTAAGATAAACACAGATAGTGCATATGAATTGAAATAGTCATATTGGTAATTGCCAGGATTTAAACCCTCAACCTCTTACTTGAGAGGCGAGGCCTTAACCACGTTCTTTAATTATCTTTTAGGTAGGAGCTTTGATAAAGCAACATCTTAGCTCAACTTTTAAGATACCTAGTATTAAATGTGATGGCGCGGCAAGTGCTGCCGTCTAGTTTTGTTACGCTGGGAATAACCTCTTCGGTGATTCGGTCAGATAAGAGTCTCACTGGCTGATAACCTTTACTGTAGCAAAGTGACGCATCGGTGACCTTGAACTATAACTTCTGTTTTACAAATAAATGATTCTGATGGTTGCGTGGTGGCGGTTGTCTGCTGAAGACAAGATGATGTCAGGGAGCCGCTATAGTTACACGTCCGCGACGAACTGCTATACTCGGGCACAATCCTGAGAATATTGAAGCTGCGGAACCACTAATACGATGATGAAGTTCTTAGTTTTCAATTTCGTAAAGTCGGCAGCGGAATCTTAGATATTTAATGTCAGTAAAAAACTCGCTTAAGTCTTAGCTCTCTGCAGCTTCAAATGCAAGCGATAAGTTATTTCGAGTGTATGTTAAAGTTCCATAATTAAGAACTTTCGTCATCCTAAATGTCCAAATGCGAGATATTTAACCACACTGACTGACCTGGTTTTAGTCGGCAGTTACGCACAAAGTCCTAAAGAGTCCTATTCAGCCCGAAAACTGAACCCAACCCCAAAACAGAGCACTATTAAGCAGCTAAAAACTCATCAATCACATTTGTTTTATTCTTTTTCAGACTGCACCTGTTCACAATTGCCACGTTAAGTATAAGTGGCAATTGTGGACAGGTTCGGTCTGAGTTAATTTACCTTTAACTAACGACCTATACGTCTCACAGACGGCGTAACTTTTATAATAACAATATCTTAATACATATCGCTCGCGAATTGGTACCCGTCCTGCTACCTTCATCCATCGGCATTGTCTAGCGGTTAGTCGAGGCACCGTACGCGGCGATTGCTTACATGTCCGTCGAGGAGCCATTGTCGTCTCACAGACGTGAGTACGTTGTTTATGTAAAAAAAACTTATGACGTCTCCTGATCGTAACCTCAGTAATTAAGTATGTTAAGGATATAGTGTCTCATGGACTTGACATCGTTTCTTTGACACAACTTAGGTACCTTGAAGAAGAATAAAAGATAAATCGCGCCCGAATTTGAACCCAGTAGAAATAGAGGGGTAGTAACGGCTTTATATGGATTTACTAAAGAGTATACCATGTTGTCTTGTGTGCCTAAAACTAAAAAAGCTCTCATAACGGTATCTTCAATGCACCACTGTAGAGAAACTGATGTTGCATCTGGCAAGCCTGTCATTATAACAGAATATATTGATTGTTGATGACGTGGATATAAAATGTTCGAACTATTCATATTCTTGAAGAACACGATGCTGGCCTATGGTATTGTTTATTAGTTGATAGATCTGGGCGGTGAATAAGGAAACTATATGGCGTGGCCTTTTCTTACTCTTATTTGCACGAGAGTTAGTTCTACCCCAAATGATATTGCGGGTATATAACAACAAGATTCCACAGGAATTGCGTCTAACTATTCAACAAGTTATAGGCCCCAATGATATGCCTCAACCTCCGCCTGTGGTACAGCCTGCAAATGACTTGGTTCCAGGTCCAGCTGCTCGAAAGACCTGTGCAATATGTCCTAGTCGCCTAAAAAGACGTACAAAGTATTCTTGAGATAAGTGTAATAAGCCCCTGTGCGTTACTTGTTGCATACAAGCATGTAATGACTGCTAAAAAATGTCCCAGTGACCATCGGTCGGATTGAGTGCTGTCATTTTTTCATTGATTCAGTTATTAGTTTCAAATTGTATTATATTTTGAAAAATGTTTATAGGAGATAATATTTTTTGAGTTTTTAAGTTGATTTTATAAATAATTATAAAACATAAATAAAAGCTGATTGTGCACAAAACATAATAATACTATATTTTACTTTAAACCTTTTACTTATATGGGTAACAAAACTAACTTTCCAATAAAGTAAGTTACTGAACCTCTAACTTAATATTAGATTTTATTTTAGCACTCCAGATTTTTACGTCCCTCAGACGTCACTTCGGCGTTAATGCGACAAATAGGCCTGGTCGTTAGTCAAAGGTTAATAACATCATTTTTATTCAAATTAGCTTAGCTGGCTAGATAGTTTAAGTGTTTTATGCTATTATGTATATTTATATATACATTATATACCTCTCATAGAGAGGAGGCCTGTGTCCCAGCAGTGGGAACGTTATAGGCTGATTATGCTATGCTTATGCTATGCTGTTATGAAGGTCTAAAGATTTGAATTTGAATGTTTCATAATGTTCACGAAAAGCGATCTTATCGAAACAAAAACTGCTATAACTCACAAAGATAAACATACAAAAACTAAACCTACTGAAAATTATCTACCTATAAGAAATAGTTAAAGTGTTTATTTTTTTCAAGATTCTTATTATATATTATGAGTAAGTACCTCTGCAACCGGACGCACACGACGTCAAAAAGTCCTTTCTTTGGAAATGTTCATCGAATCATTGAGCTCCTTATGTTCTATGTTGAGCTGCATGATTACTGACAAATGCGTGCACTGACTGGACAGGTCCACTCAATCTGTGTGGTACTTTCCTCAAAAGACCATTTCAAACACCGATTTGCATGGTCTTCACATGATCTGACCAAGCTTATGTCTGGACTTTAAAAGAGACTGTGACCTCTGAGTTTGTTTTGGCCTTTCTTCTCAGAGTAGTCAGATAAGAAACGCCGAACTCATCTAGTTTTAAAAATATTATTGACGCGTAAAAAGTGTTTGTACAAACCTACTTACAGAAAAAAAATAATTTGTAATTTATTTATCATAGTCGGGGCATAACTCATCTGAACATGTCAGTAAAACTCCATGTAACGAAATGGAGGAGACTTTAGATACCTATTCGGCAGTGGGTCCACACACTTGTGGCCTTGTTATCCCGACAATAATCATAATGAGGTTGCATGTGTGTAATGAGGTTAATGATAGAGAATTATGCTTTATTGTACACCAATGTAAAAACCAATTAATGTGTTTCAATAATGTAGAGCTGAATAAGAATCTCATCTCTACAAAAAAGACGTATCATAGCTATTTCTATATTTCTTCCTATAAAGATTTATGTTAGACAAAGGACTTACATCAGCCAGTAAATAGCTCATTTCTCTTTTAAGAAAAAACACGATAGAAGCTTTTTAGGTTCGTTGACAATCTGTGGGGATGCCATTACATGAATATACCCGCCCGTTACGCCCACTCTAAACCTGAAGAGACAAAAAGATTTTCGAAAAAATGTTACGTTACTATGACATGGTCCTTGATTTTATCTTCCATCGTATCAGTAATCTAAAAAACACTAATCAATTGAACATTTCAAAGAGGGAGAATCGGCCTTTTGCTATAAGCTAATAACACTGCTATCGCCTTGCAAAATGAAGTGTTCATATGACCTTACCTCAGAGAGGCCTTACTTGCAAGAGGCAACTGAGGTAAATTTCGATTTCAGAATAAATGCTGACTGTTATGTACGAGTATGATATATAATTTCTGGGGAATTAATGAAATTTTATAACATACGAGTACAAGTATCACTGTTTAAATTACCTCGTTAAAATTAGAGTAACCGACTAGTTTTTTAGTAGGTAAAGACCATATAGTTATTATATATAGTTTACCATATGATTCCTCACTCCACAATTTAAAGGTTAAAAATGACACACACATCTCAGCTAGAGACAGTAAATTTTCCAGATTTTCATTACGATAGCTCAGCCAGGAGTTAGGAGTAATCACCTTTAAACGTGCCAAGTAAAGCCACATGCCATTAGATGCAATCAGTTTCGTTCGGAGATGTATTAGGGCATTATTTTGCGAACTGACAGTAGCAGGTAGTAATAGGGTTCTTTGTTGGTGCATTATGGTTCTTTATTGAATTGGAATTTGATTTGGCTTTCTACTGTCTTTGTTTGCTTAATTTTGTATGCTTAATGGGAATAATTTTGTATTGTGGTGACTAATAACAATATGTTTTATAAACACAGAGAGATAGACGACTCCGCCTTGGGGTGTAAATGTGGTACTGTTACGCATTCGATGGGACCTTAATATCGTATCCTGCGTGTCCCATTGTCTGTACGTCTCAGAAACTGATCGACACTACGCTAGTGATGGTGCCAAACACGTAATTGAATTATTTCTGGGCCGAGTTTATTTAAATAGCCATCAACACGTTATGTAGAAAAGAATAGTATTTCTCTAAATCTCCGGGATTCGTTTATGCTTTGGAATAAATGTTTGATAACCTAATATCTAAATTATACTTCAGGGATCGGCAGGCTTGGTTTTATAGTTGCACGTTCAGTTACGCATGCGATACATATCAAACGAATTAAACGTCACCACCATTAAAATAACTATCCTGTCCGTAGATTAAAGGCCAATTTCAGGAAAGATAGCCATTTTATCTGCTTACGAGCTGTTTTATGTGTATCGACAGATTTAATATAGGTACCTACGTCCATCAGTTTAATGGGCAATCGACATATTATTGTACGAATCGCTTCTGCGGGCGTCCGAATTTCGACAAAGTTATAGAACCAGTTTTTAAGATTTTAAAGCGAATTACATCCCATATTTTACCACTTCGTCGGTTGTTTTGAGAGGTTCACATGAGTTTAAGATAAAATTTTACCAGCGATGATAATTTTACGACCTGGAGGTTTGCCGTTCAGACATATCGAGAACACGAAGGAGTTTGGGAATGTATGGCACGCTAGATCCAAAGAAAGATCTACTATGGGTGAAGTTTTCAATTGTCTTCCTTGTGGATCAATTATCTTTCTTGAGACATGTAGCTGGGGAAATCTCTGTAAATCATCTGACTCTGATCTGACTTTGGACTGCACATCGAATCGGATTATTACAAGACTTTATCATAAGTACAAAGTAACTAAGAATAAAGTTCTATCGAGATATGTAGTAAAACTAACATTTCTTCGTAAGATTTTCGTTGATCGAACGAGTTTAATTTGATCATTGCACCCGACGACGTCAATCCAATTAGTTACAATAGAAAGCGCTCAGAAATTGGTCACTATTGAATTTGACACTAAGAGCAATGATAGAAACGAAAGAGATACTAAAGCATTTAATGAAGACTAAATAAACTGAAACAGAGAAGAGAATTGCCCGTTCATCGGTTCAGGGATTTTCGTTCTTGATAAGTAATTAGGAGGAAACTTTTGCTCAGTGTTAAGCGAAATTTGATTTTTTGTGGATAAATTTTTAAAGATTCTTCTTTATCCCTATGGTCAGCGTGAAGTACTTAGTAGTTGAATCATATTTTACTCGAAAGCTTTAGATACTAAATAAATCTTGCTTGTGGTTAAAAATATTAAATATCAAAATGTTATTTATTAGCAAACGCCAAAAGGGGATCCGCTGGAAATACCTTAGATTTCTTCGAACCCGGAAAGTTATAAAACAATTTTTGATGAAGACTTCTAACATTTTCTAAAGAACTTTTAGTACCAAAAGAGATATAGAAGAAATCGATTTATTTTAACGCCTGCGAGAACGTTTCTAACTCTGAAAGAATTTGCTAATGGAGGTACTTGTAGCAAGCAACCATGATTTCATTTAAAATGAAGTTTTTGATTTTTATTTTCTTTTGTTTGTTTTATACGAACAACAATTCGGTCAAGAAAATGCTTGAAAGTATACATTATTTTTTATATTAAATAATAAAGTATGTGTACATTGTACACATGTACAATGTCTGTGTGTTTAAGTCGAATTTACTTCGTCAGATTTCAAATGGATCCCACTGCCTTCTATTTAACCATCCTTAAGCACCGCGCTCTAATTCGTGTATTAGATTTAGGAGCAGAATGCCCAATTCTCAAAATCCAGCGTTGACAAGCAAGAAGAAAATCACCACAGATAACAAAAAGCTAATGTTACGGCGTGGTTACTTCTATCGAAGAGTTTACGTTGATAGCCTTGATTTGGGAACTAAGAAATAAGAAATATAGTTGTGTGGTTTATTTGTAGTCGTAGTCGAAATGATTGGAAAGATGAGAAGAGTTGGTCTCGCACAATTAATGTGCTGCACCAAACTACACTGAGCATTCCATATAACCGTTGCTGTTATGCCGTAATTACTGTACGTTTTACCTATTTTGGAAATTCATGATCGATGTATGTATATGGTGAAATAAAGCTACTCATTAATTGTAAAATGTAAGCACGTTTAGCGTTTACATTTTTGTGGAGGCATATTGGGTAATTTTTTTTGGAATTACGGAATCAAAAAAAAAAAATTGTGTGCTTAGAGTAGTGCGAGAATGACTTGACTCCGCAATAAAAATCTTAGTGTTTTAGCAGAATCATTTCATCATGTGGCATATTGTGCAGTATTCAAAGACAAGTCCAAATTGTTTCGAATACTTCTTCGTACAATTTCGTCTTGTTGCAGCTAAAAATAAATAGCCAGAGTGATCCGCTAGATCATTCTGGCTATTTATCTTTAGCTCATATCTGGGGCCTACAAATAAGGTCCTGCAGTCGTGTTGATGTGGACTACGAAGAATTTTTTTATATAGCGCGCCATGAAGGCAATGAAGACGTAATCGCATAATTCTGCAATTAGGCATTTTTTCTAAAGGCCAAAATTACGGAAGAGTCATTTATGGTTATAACGGCGAAATGTATATTTTAATTCGGAACTGAACTTTATGCGTCGAAAGCAAAGCTTCGAGCCACCCTCGATCAAATTAAATTAATATTCGAGGAGACGCGACACGATGTAGGAAGTAAATTTCCCGTTACAACCGAGATGTATTTTAACAAAATTAAGGATGGAGCACCCTTTATCTTTAGATAACCAGATATCCATGTCTACAATGTCTACAAATGTCAACAGTATTGTTGACATTTGCAAACATTGTAGACATGGATATCTGGTTATAATCGAGCCCAACGCCGACGCCTTCTGATGCAACTCCTCCGCGTTCATCCAGAGACCATATGGATGTAAAACATACCATAACCCGAGGTCATATACAACTTACGGCCGTGATACTTTATTAAGAAAAGTCGCTCACCCAATTGATCCAGCACAAGATACCCACATTAACCAAATCACTCAAACTATCAAGGACAATCAGGCCTTTTCAATTACTCCAAACGTAAATTCAATCGTCTTATTAATTAACATTACTGTATCTATACAGGCTTGTACTGCACTGATAGACATCGGAGAATCGATTCCGTGTATACAGATACAGATATAGAGGTATGAGGAACAGGGTGTAAACAACACTCAACCACTATAAAAAGTGAGGATCCTCCGACCAGACGGGTGTCGTGTCTGGTAGGCGCAACTGCCCCACGATTGTTATTTTTTTGCGTATTGCATCTCTTAGTTGACTTTGAGAGGTCGTGACTTCTTAACCGGACTGTCCTGTGGCTTTCTTAAGCGAACTCAAAGGCTCCAGCCAGGGGCGCAAAACTTACATTACCAAGCGACTGCTCGCTAAAGCTGCTGATTTGCTACGTGCATTTAGGACGAAGTGGAGTCAACCTAGAGCGAAGGCGGCTCGCGAACGACTTGCAACCTCTTGGGTATTTTGCTGGTGAATAGCGTGAAAGCGAGGGGAGAAATCACAGAGCCCTGAGGGACTTCTGAGTGAATGGGATGGGGGGAGGATAGCGCTCCTTCGATGCGATAACGGAAGGTGCGGTTCGACAAAAAGTCCCGTAAGATGAGCACGAGACGATCAGGTACACCAAGTTGGTACAGCTTATATAATTAGCCGTTGTGCCAAACTTTGTCGAACGCTTTCGCTATGTCGAAGAAAACAGCACCCTTCATCAAACCTCGTTGGAAACCAAAGTTTATGTGTTCGACGATACGGTGGACCTGTTGTACGCAAGAGTGTTGAGTTCGAAAACCAAACTGCTCGTTAGGGATGAGGCCTTTTGTCTCGGCATTATCTCTGAGTCGCGTATAGATAAGACTCTCATAGATTTTGCCGAGGACATTGTGCAGCCTGATGGGGCGGTCAGTCGTGGGCTCCGACTTGGGCTTGCCGAGTTTGGGGATACCGATGACGGTGGCTTCTTTAAATGCTTGTGGAAAGACGTTGTTGCTCAAAGCACCATTGAAGATGGTGGTCAATAGCATTATCAGGTGGGCAGGGAATAGTTGGAATACCCTATTCATCTGAGCCGGAGGCTTACGAGCCTTAAGACCCTTGATGGGGTCGTGCACTTCGTCTGGCGTGACAGAGGGCAGCGGATACTCGGGGTCTTCGACGGGACGGAGGTAGGCTCTATGTTCGACTTCGGCGTCAACCTTAGAAAGGTGAGCTTGGTCTACTGGTTGAGAGCTAGGTGACATTGGGTTTCAAAACTGTCGGTTAGAAGTTCAGACTTGTCGACATCATCGAAAGTGATGGACTTGTCGGGGCGGATCAGGGGGGGCATGGAGATTTAGAGATATGAAGAACAGGGTGAAAATGTCACTTGTTTTAGAAGGCTTATGAAAATGCGTGGAAGGCACCGATACCGATTCCACTAAAGATCAACGTGCTTTGGCCCGTATTTGTCTTGCTATAAAATCATGTTGCATTCAACATGTTAGATTGGCGAAAACATCAAGGGAAGCGTGGGATGCCTTAAAATCTGTCTTCGAAGTTAAGGTCTGTACCGACGTGTTCTTTTGTTGCGTCACCTTCATCGTGCTAATTACACCGATTACAACTCAATGAACGAGTACATAGAAGGAGTAATGACCTTGGTGCAACAACTTGCGGACATTGGGCGCGTGATTGAAGACAAGGAAGTCTCGGAGATTCTACTAACTGGATTTCCACAGGCTATGACGTCATTGTATCCGGTCTGGAATCTTTGTCATCGTTAGAAGCACTAACAAGTGAGATGGTTCGGTCAAGGCTTTTGCAGGAACATTTTCGCCGTGTTAACAATGGAAACAGTAGTGAAACCAAAAATGATATGGCTTTTGTAAGTACAAAACGTAACATAGTGTGCAGTTATTGTAAGAAAACCGGCCATGTCAAGGCGAAGTGTTTCAAACTGAAACGTGAGAAAGCTGCCTCTAAATCGCAGCAGAAAACAGAGACAAGTACTCTGTTTGTGTCAGCCTCTTCTTTTACTACATGTCACAGCTCACATTGTTAGATTGTGGATAGTGGGTGTACATTACATATGTGCAAGAATAAGGAACTGTTTTTAAATTTGGACACTAGCTTTACAACTTTAGTTACCATAGCAAATAATGACCAACTTAAATGTTTGGGTATAGGTAATGTTAAGCTTAAATTTAAAAATGATACCAAAATGCTTGAAAGCGTTATGTATGTTCCTGGTCTGTCCGCCAACTTTATTTTATTATCTGTGACTTGTTTAACTAAATATAATCGCAAAGTCGTGTTTGATAATTCAAAATGTTATATTTATGATAAAGCAGGCAATTTGTTAATAAGTTCAGTTTTTATGTATGGAATTTATTCACACTCGACGCTCGACTCTCGCCGCGGACGGACGTGTTTGTGCGCTCTCCCGCTCCAGTGTTGTGTTTCGTGTTTTCTACTCGTCGCTACCACGTGACGTCATCGTAGTCGCCCCGACTACTCCGATTTAAAATCAAATCAATTTCTTGATTTGATTTTAATCAATCAAAAAGTGCCTTTTTCAAGGCAATCTCTTTTCTTTATCAGTCATTCGTGAGTAGCTTCACTAGGCCCCTTCTGGGTAAAACCACAGTTTCGTGGTCCTCGGTTGAAACCTTACGGTGCCAACGAAGCCGAGTGGGGTGTTGTCACAACACACCCGCCGAACCCCTTCAGGGCGAGGCAGTCAATTGGACGGGTCCTAGAGTTAACCGGCCTTGGGGGATCTCCTAGTCGGCTCTGGTGTACAGTTTTCCTTCCACAGCTACTCACCTAGTGTCTTTAGGGTGTGTCTACACCCTTCGCGCTAGACTGGTCAGGGCCCCGTTCGCACAATAAGACTGGCGACGGGTTAAAAGCTTAGGGCTCACCAATAGGTACTCACCTCTCTGTCTACACCCGACAGAGAGGGTCACACATCCCCGGGCCCATCCACCCGGGGAGATAGGTTGTTAGGTGTAGGAAATAGGCACAAATGAGTCATTTTCTCATTTAATAGTTTTTCCCGCTACCACGACGGACACTAGCATCCTGCTAGCATTCGTCAGGAATGTCCTCCTGAAGGACCCCGACATCCTCGCCAAATATGGCAAGGAAATTGTTGGCCTACGCCAATGCTCCACCCCCACTCCGTCACAGGGCGCACTCGCGAACTTCAGCGACGCCCTCGAAAGCCCGATGTCGCCACCTGCTGCCGAACAAGGCATTCCAGCCTTTGTTCCGGCAGCTATTGTTCAGGCAGACAATGTTCCGGCCGCTATGTCGGCCCCCATTGTCTCGCCCGCCATCGCACCGGCAGTAATTACGCCGGCCGCTAATCCGGCTTCTATTGTCGCGCCCGCCTTTGTCCCGGCCGCCATTGTTCCGGTCACCATTGTCTCGGGGACAACAAACATGATGCAGCTGCGCACCGCAGAAACTAACTCGACTCGCCCGGAGAGCATGGACACGTCGGTCCCACTCTCCGAGGATGAAGCCCGCACCTCCTCCTCCAGCGATGACGACTTCCAAGTCGTCGTTAAAGGAGGCAAGAGGAAGGCTAAATCCTCCGCCCCCGCTGGCCCGGTCACCAAGGCCCAGAAACAAGAGACGAATACCTTATTGTCCACTTCTACTTCCGCCCCTAGTCCGCGGTGAAACCGCCCGGTCAGCCCTACGGCTTGCCCACCCGCTCCTACCGCGAGGAAACAAAAGCCCCCTCCCCCGATCTACATTCAAGATAAGTCCAAATGGACCGAAATCTCCAAAATGTGTGGTGATCGAAAGATCAACTACACAAATGCCCGATCCACCCTTCAGGGGATCAAAGATTCCGTCCCCACGTCTTCGGACTTTAGGGATCTCTCCCGCGCCCTGCGTGAAAGGAACTACTCCTTTCATACTTACTCCCTTCCGGACGAAACCCCTACTCGCGTCGTAATAAGGCGCGTTCCTCAAGAAATCTCCACCGAGGAGATTAAGAGCGACCTCATCGCTCAAGGAATCCCAGTGTCCGCCGTCCATCGCTTGCATAAAGCGAGGCAGGGCCTTGTCTACGACATGGTCCTAGTCATCTGTGACCCCACTGAAGGGCACCACCCAATATATAAAGTGAAATCGGTATGTTCACTCTCGGGCATTTCCATTGAGAAGCCCTACCGAGCCAACTGATTGGCCAGTGCCATCGCTGCCAACTGTACGGTCACTCGCAGTCCAACTGCTATGCGACCCCTAGATGCGTCAAGTGTCTAGGTGAGCATGGCACCGTCGACTGTACCCGCCCTAAAGATAGGGAACTATGTTCAGAGCCTCCCAGCTGCGTACTCTGCGGCCAATCGGGACACCCGGCAAATTATCGGGGCTGTCCGAAAGCCCCGAAGTCCTCCTCTTCCAAAATCGCGAAACGCGCGAGCGACCGCCAGCACAGGGAAAGCCCCTGGGGTAAGCCTCCTTCCGCGCTGATGCCGGAACGGCTTAGCCCGCAGAGGCCGTCTCCCTGGGCTAACCTTAACCACCTAAACGCTCCCGCAGCTTCGGTGCCATCAAAACCCGCGCAACCAACGCAATCCGCGCAACTTCCAGCGCTGATGGCTTCCGCCATCCCAGCGCCTTTGGTAGCCCCCGCGGCCCCTACGGCCTCACCAGCGGCACCTCAGGGAACCCAGGGCCGAAACAGCGCCCAAATCATATTAAGTACATACGCGGCTCTCTTCACCACCGCCGCGGATAAAATGGCGGAAGAAATCGTTGCTGCATACGGCAACGCAATTCGCCTCATGGAAATTCTCATCGCGTATCCCGAGATCGCGCAAGTTCTACACTCACTCAAATATTAATTCTCAATGGATAATACGAGAGTAAATAGTAACAAACCCCGATCCCTTAAATTAGGCTTTTTCAACGCAAATGGCGTTTCAGGTCAACGCGATGAGATCGCCGCTTTCCTCCGCGACCATCAGCTTGACATTCTCCTCATACAGGAAACCTTTTTAAAACCTCATCACCGAAACCCGAATATTGCCAACTTTAAACTAGTTCGCAATGACAGGTCTCTATGTCACAAGGGTGGCACACTCATATACTTTAGGAAATCTTTGTATTGTATCCCTATAGACCCACCTCCTCTCTTCTCCCATCTAGACCTAGACTATCGGAGACCTCTATCTGTCGGCTCGGCATGACCGGCCACCAACCGATCACCATCATCTCCGCGTATATCCCACCCGACAATGGTCCGGAGGATCCCATCTCGCTCCAAAAGGACTTCCCTGCCCTCTTCGGTATGAGTGACTCCGTCATCTTGGCGGGGCATCTTAATGCCAAGCACCCGGCGTGGAATAGTAGCACAACTTCAACCAGAGGTAGGTTAGTTTTCAAGTTAGGCGAATCTCTTAACTTTGACGTCATCGCTCCAATGAGCCCGACTCATTTCTCAGGTAATCCAAATCACCTTCCCGATGTTCTCGATGTAGCGCTGCTCAAGAATGTGAACCTCCGTTTGCAATCGATAGAGACGTTCCACGAGCTTAACTCTGACCACCGCCCTGTAGTCATGCATCTTGCACCCTACTCGGGCCCGATCGACCCCAACCGCCCCCCTCAGACCCAGATGATAACCGACTGGAGGAAAGTAAGCCAAAGACTGAAATCCACCACGTCGCCTCACTTAGACACCATCCCCGATCACTTAGTGTCAGTCGCCGACACGACGGCCGCAATCGACTCGTTAACACGAGCACGTACAATCCGTATTGACGGATTGTTCACGGGAAGTTCCGGTGATGGAAGACCATCGCTGGAAACTACCTACTGACGTACGTGACCTGATAACCGAGAAGAACGCGGCCATCCGTGCCTACGACTCCTTCCCTTGTGACGCGAACAAAGCCCACATGCGCCATTTACAGCGTGCTGTAAAGAAACGCATAGGGGAGGTTCGCTCTGAGGGCTGGAACAAGATGCTCAGTGAACTCGAGCCCACTCATCAAGCCTTCTGGCAATTACAGAGGAAATTGCGTTCCTCAGAAGAGGTCTCTATGCCTCTTCTCATCCGCCCCGATAAATAGTGTCGCTTTCGACAGTCCCAATAAGGCTGAATGTCTTGCTGACAGCCTAAAGTCCCAATGTTCTCCCAGCTCCCAACCAGTAGACCAAGCTCACCTGAACAAGGTCGACGCTGAAGTCGAACGGAGAGCCTACTTCCCTCCCGTCGAAGACCCTGATGATCCTCTGCCTCCCGTCACTCCAGACGAAGTGCACGACATCATTAAAGGGCTACACGCTCGTAAGGCCCCCGGTTCGGATGGTATTACCAATAAGGTATACAAACTCCTCCCTGCCCCGCTAATAATGCTTATGACCGCCATCTTCAATGGCGCCTTGAGCAACAACATTTTCCCACAAGCATGGAAAGAAGCCACCGTCATCGGTATCCCAAAGCCAGGCAAGCCAAAGTCTGAGCCCTCCAGCTACCGCCCTATTAGCTTACTCAATGTTCTCGGCAAAATCTACGAGAGGCTTATTTATAAGCGTCTCAAAGACTACGCCGAAGCAAAGAGCCTCATACCCAACGAGCAGTTCGGTTTCCGAAGCCAACACTCGGGCACCCAACAGGTCCACCGCATCGTAGAGCACTTATGCGCTGGTCTGCAGCGTAACGCGACGACGGGTGTGCTATTCTTCGACATAGCGAAAGCCTTCGACAAAGTCTGGCACAACGGCTTGATAAACAAGCTCTACCAACTAGGAATTCCAGATCGTCTCGTGCTCATCTTACGAGACTTTTTGTCGAATCGCACCTTTCGCTATCGCATCGAGGGAGCACTCTCGTCCCCTCATCCTATTCGCGCCGGTGTCCCTCAGGGTTCCGTACTGTCTCCTCTCGCCTTCACGCTGTTCACTAGCGATATCCCAAAAAGTAAAAAGGCTCAGTTGGCTCTCTTCGCCGACGACACTGTCGTTTACTATACCGGTCACGTCTTAGGCGCTTGGTTCCGGAAATGGAGAATCGAGGTCAACCCCGATAAGAGTCAGGCGGTTCTCTTCTCGAGACGTCGTCGATTCCCTCCCCCACTTCCCAGCCCGATCACTATGTACGATAAGCCGATCCCCTGGGAGAAGCAAGCCAAATACCTAGGCGTGATCCTCGATGAAAACCTTACCTTTAAGGCTCATATTAAGGCGGTTCGCGCGCGCGCCTCATTCGCTCTTAGCAGGCTCCAATTCGTACTGACAGCCCGTAGTAAACTGTCCCTTAAATGCAAGCTCCGCATTTACACCGCAGTCATCCGTCCCATCATGACCTATACCTGCGTTGTATTTGCGCACGCTCACCCACGTCATCTCCATAAGATGCAGACCCTCCAAAACCGTTTCCTCAGAAGGGTTACGAGTGCCCCTTATTATGTCCGAAAATTAGATCTTCACGTCGACATTAAAATGCCAACCATAAAACAGTTCATGAAACGCTTATCTAAGCGTTTCTTCGACTGCGGCATCAAATATTCTAACCCCCTGATTACAGCGGCCGAACGCTACACTCCCTCTCGCATTAGTAGTATTCGCCGACCAAGGCATACTTTAATCGCCCCCGACGACGCCACTACCCTCCTCCAGGAGAGTAGTAAGGCCACCAGCACGCTACATAAGCCCAAAACCCGATCGACGTCCTACCGTCCTCGCCGCCGAGGCCCGCCGCGACGCCCAAATCCACGCCCCTCCCGACCCTTGCTCGAGCCAGCCCGCGACGCTGAGCCTGTAGCTTTAAATTCGTAAATAATATCAATCCTGATCCAGCTAGTCATTTGCTGCCCTCTTCCAGCGACGCCCTAAGCCGAGGTTCGGACCCCACAGGGGGTGCCCTTAGTGTTGTCGCTTAGTTTTAGTTAGTATATAAGTTTAAGTCCTGGCTGGAGGCCTTAATTTATTAGGGAATCCACAAGCATTTCCGCTTAAGCAGACGACAACCTCATAGGTTGACCTGCGAGATGCCAAACAAACAAACAAAAAAATGGAATTTATAAATTAGAGTGTAGTCCTAATGTCTTAAGTTCCCAGGTCTCTTCCAATGTTCTGCAGATGAACAAGGAGCAATGTTCTCATGTTCACAGTGCCCAAATGGAATTATGGCACAAGCGACTCGGTCACGTAAGTTTGCAAGGTATGTGTGCATTGCGTGATGGTCTTGCTTTAGGAATTGATTTCCAGTGTGACTCCGGTCACTTGGAAGACTGTATCCCATTAAGGGGAAGCAAACAGTGAAGTCTTTCCCCAAAGGCCAAACTAAGCGTGCAGAGCGGCTGTTGGAATTAATACACTCTGATGTTTGCCGGCCAATGTCGCAGAGCAGCTGGGGAGGAGCGCGTTATTTGGTGTTGTTCATCGATGATTTTTCAAGGAAGACTTTTGGCTATTTGTTGATACAGAAGAGTGAGGTAATGAAATGTTTTATTAATTTCAAAAATTTTGTGGAAAACCAAACTGGCTTTATGATTAAATACTTGAGATCTGACAATGGGTCAGAGTATGTTAATAAAATTTTTGAAAATTATTTATCTCAACATTATACATCAAACCACTATACCTTATAGTCCGCAGCAGAATGGTGTTTCTGAGCGGCTTAATAGAACCTTAATTGAAAAAACTAGATGTATGTTAGCTGAAGCTGGCCTAGACAAGCGCTATTGGGGTGAGGCTGTAATGACAGCAATATATCTTAAGAATAGGTCCCCTACCGCTGCTTTGTCCGGCACAATTCCTGAACAAGTGTGGACAGGGTCCAAAGTTGACTTGAGTCACCTAAGGGTGTTTGGCTGCAAAGTTTTTTCTTTAATACTTAAATGTCATAGACAAAAATTGGATTCTAAATCAAAACTATGTATTTTTGTTGGGTATTGTCAGGATTTAAAAGGGTATAGGTTGGTTGATCCACTATTTCCTACAAAGATAATAAAATCAAGAAATGTACATTTTATTGAAATGAATAGTAATAATATTTGTAATATGAATGATAATAACATTTCTAATGACATTTTAAAACTTTGCAATGACAATAACGTTGAATCTAATATGAACACTGACATTTTAAATTATAATAGTTTTAATAATAATATGACAAATGATAATTTTATAAATGTAACAGATAATCTTTCTGTTACTTCTGATAGTGCAACCATTGTTGAGCCCTCTACTGGTTTTGGGGCACCCAGTCAGAGTGAGGCTCCCGGTGAGAAAGCTGCACCAGAAAATGATCAAGTGGTAAGTTCTAAGGAAACCTTGGGGCATGGGAAGTAATGCCTCTCACCTCAGAGTCCTGATTTTGAGTACCAGTCATGCAGTGACATCGATGACAGCGAGTCTCCAGACGAGCTAGCTGCTCCACAGCGATCAGTAAGGAGCACCAGAGGTATTCCACCTAAACGCTTTGGAGATTATGATGTAGACTTTTCATTATTATGTCAATCTTATGTGCTAAATGAACCTCAGTCTTATGAGGATGCAATAGCTGGTCCACAGAAAGATGAATGGATAGAAGCCATGAAAGGTGAGTATAACTCACTGATAGAAAATGGTGCATCGTTGGTTGATAGGCCTTTCAATAAAAATGTTATCAAAACTAAGTGGGTATATAAGGTGAAACAGGATACATCAGGCAATTTTGATAAATACAAGGCACGTTTAGTTGCACGAGGATTTACTCAGAGGCCTGGTGTTGACTATAACCAAACCTATTCCCCTGTTGTCAGGCATTCAACAATGCATATTTTATTTAATCTGGCTAATAATTTGGACATAGACCACATAGATGTCACGACTGCATTTTTAGATGGTAAATTGGATGAGGAAATCTATATGGAACAGCCACATGGTTTTAAACAAAATAATAATAAAGTTTGTTTGTTGCAGAAAAGTATATATGGCCTTAAGCAGGCTAGTAGAGTCTGGAATGAATCTGTTCATAATTTTTTGACTAAACATGGCTATAAACAGACCAAGTGTGTTTATATTAAGAGGATTAATGACAAAAATTTGTCAATTTTAGCCCTCTATGTTGATGATTTTTTTATTTTTAGTAATTGTTATAAAGAAAAATCCTACATCATTGACATTTTAAGCAATAACTTTAAAATTAAGAATTTAGGGCCAATAAATAATTGTTTGGGCATGAGTGTACACAGAGATAGAATTAAAGGTACAATATTGTTGAGACAATCTGAGTACATTAAGAAATTGTTATCTACATTTGGAATGTTGGATGCTAATAGTGTTTCTACCCCAATGCAAATTAATGAGAAGTTTGATAATTGTGATAATAATAACTCTGAAGGTGATTTGAAATATCGAGAACTTGTTGATAGTTTAATGTATTTAAATATATGCACAAGACCTAATATTTCTTATTGTTGTAGTTTATTAAGTCAATTTTACAATAATTTCAATAATAGTCATTGGTTAGCTGCCAAGAGGGTCCTCGTTATCTTAAGGGTACAATTGATCACGGTTTGTTATTTCTGAGAAATAATAGAAAATTTGATCTGGAAGCTTTTGCAGATGCAGATTGGGCGAATGACCCAATTGACAGAAAGTCATTTTCTGGTTTTGTAATTAAATTGGGAGCAAATACAATTAACTGGGGAAGTAGAAAACAGAGTTGCGTTGCAATGTCAAGTACAGAGGCTGAATATTTATCTTTGAGTAACACTTGTAAATACATATTGTTTGTAAGATTTTTTTTGTTTGAGTTAACTGGTAAATATTTTAAATGTGAATTAAGAAATGATAACCAGAGTGCTATTAAAATGTTAACAACTAAGAATTGTCATAAACGAATAAAACACATAGACGTGCGATACCATTTCATTAAAGATTTAATGAGTAAAAATTATATTAATGTAACTTATCTTCCCACGAATATGATGGTAGCGGACGTTTTAACTAAACCTTTATAGGGTGCTAAGCATAAGGATTTCATGAGTCAGTTGAATGTAATAAATTCTAAATGTTGTTTAACTTAACTGATATTATTTGTGGTAGCAAAGCAATATGTATATGTAGTGTAAGGGGAAGTGTTGAAATAATTTAGTACACTTCATATATCTAGCAACATTTTTATTATTAAAAATGAGGTAAGATAAGTTAAGTCCTGGTAACACTCTCTTCTTCTGTGATCACCTCTAACGTCTATTGTGTCTCGTCTATTTTCTTTCTATAAATTAACATGTATATTAACAATTAAAGGATATTCTGCCCAAGTGTCAATAGTTTCATCTACTGCCTTTCATACTCACCAATAAGATCCTCCGACCAGATGGATGTCATATCTGGTGGGCAACTGCCCGATGATTGTTGACGGGAAATTGTATATTTGCTAGCTGCGCGGTAAACTTTGATTGCGCGATGCAGGATTTGTGTGAGAGGAGACCGAAGGTCGATAGTGGACTAAGTCTTGTATCTGTGATGCTTACCAATGCCAGTTGGGTCCCAGTGGGTTGGAACCGGGTGTCGCATCGTTTGCGGTGAGTCGGAGCTGTCTGCGAAGATGCCCCAGAGTCAGGGTGGCTGACTATTGGTGTCGACCAGGAGAGGGATTAAGCGCCCTGCTTGTGGACCGGCCGAATGTGCAGTGTGCTGTGCCAAGGTTGCTGATGATGCTGAAGGTGAAGACCAGGTATGCGCTTGCGCTGCATGCTGATGGTCAGGACAACCATTCAAGCCGTGGTTGCTAGCTGGCTGTGTGACTTGCGGGAGTGATGATGATGACGTCATGCGGAAGTAGTTCCACGAAGGCTGCGCTGACGTTCATACTCGGGGTCACCAGTGAAGGGATATGAGAAACAGGGTGTAAAGTTCACTCATACTCTTGGAAATGGGAGGATCCTCCGACCAGATGGATGTCGTATCTTGTGGGCAAGTGCCCGATGATTTTTGCCGGGAAGTTGTATATACGCTAGCTGCGCGGTAACTTTTGATTGCGCGATGCAGGATTTGTGTGACGTCAGTGTGATGCGTTGTTTGCATGTGGCGGTGTAGATGCCGCCACAGAGACTATTTCTCCGAATCTGAGTTTACTCTGGAGTTGCCAGAAGGCTAGGTGAGTAGGCTCTAGTTCACTCAGCATCTTGTCCCAGCCGGCGGTACGCAGCTCCTCTATACGTGTCCTTACAGTACGCTGTAAGTAATGCATATGGGCTTTGTTCGCGTCGCAGGGGAAGTTGCTGCAGGCACGGACAGCCGCATTCTTCTCATTTAACAGTTCACGCACATCGTCCGGCAACTTCCAGCTACGGTCCTCCATCGCTGGAAGTCTAAATTTTGATGTCATCGGCGCGATGACATCAAAATTCTGAAAGGAGGAGAGTTTGAGCAAATGTCTCCCTCTGGAAAAGGTGCTAGTGCTATTCCAGGAGGGATTTTGGGCATTGAGATCACCCGCTACGATAATGGAGTCACTCAGGCCAAATACGACAGAGAGATCTTCAGAAACGAGTTGGTAATTCTCCGAAGTATTAATGGGGGCTCTCCCACATTAATATAGTACGATACTATGGGGATCGGTTACTGCCCCACGATTGATGTCGGGATGTTGTTTATATACTAGTTGCGTGGAAATCTCTGCTTGCGCGATGCAGGATTTTGTGTGACATCAGTGTGATGCGTAGTTCTGACGTGGCCGTGTACATGTCGCCACAATACCAATGACAATGCGTAGCATTTTGTAAGATCAATTTCGGGTTCGTGTTTGAAAGTCGTGGGGAAAACGAAGGATAGCTTTGTAGTGGCCTCATGTGAAACAGAAACCAGAAACTGATCCTGGGTCTAGACTTTTTCCTTAAGAACGATGAAGATACCGATTTTTCATCCTTCCTTCCTTCTTAGTCGTTTCACTCTTGCCAGAGTGGTCGTGGTCATCGTGATCCGGAAGGTTGGGCAGCAGACAGTACCCGCCGTATGACGTCCCGCCACCCCTGCCTGCTGGCCGTCAATCGGGCACATACGTGCACGGGAGCGCCCATCGCAGCCTTAACTTGGTCCGTCCATCGCATAGGGGATCTTCCCCTTGGTCTTGTACCTTCGACTTTCCCTTGCACGACAAGACGTTCTATGGAGACTTTTCCACGCCGACTAACATGCCCAAAAAATTTCAGGATACACACTTGAGTGGATAGGCACTCTTTTATGATAAGCTCATCAAGGATGGAGGCGTTTGTTCGGAACTCGGTCCAAGAGACCCCGAGTATCTTCCTCCAACACCACATCTCCTGAGCGTATTGTGAGTTTATATATCTTGTGAGTTTCGGTATGCCGTAAGGTCCATGTTTCGGCTGCTCCATATATTCTTGAGCTTGTCCATTGCACTTCTGCTCATAGCCATGCGTCTCTTAACTTCATCTATGCAGCCTCCTTGATTTGAGATAAGAACCCCAAGGTAAATGAAGGATTGTAAGGATTTTTTACCATGAGGCTACTACTAGAGGCAATAAGGGTAGTGTCACCTGCATATCGTAGATTTGCAATTTTGTATCCACCTATGGTTACACCGTCCATCCAGTCCTCAAGGGTTATACGCATAATTATCTCCGTGTACATATTGAACAAAAGCGACGAAATTATGCATCCCTGTCTGACTCCAGCCGCTATGGTGAAAGCTGTCCGAGAAGATTTCGTCGAAGTCTGTTCTTTCTGACCCAGTTCCGTCTTCGTGTAGGACGCCTATACGAAGACGGAACTGGGTCAGAAAGAAACAGACTCAGAGAGAAACAGACAAGCAAATGCACCAGATGTTTTGGTGTAGCCTTTTGCAATAAGGTGTCCCACAGTTTCGGCCATTTCACCGAATCGAATGCTTTCGAGAAGTCAACAAAGCAGACGTATGTTGGTTTGTTGAACTCCCGAAACTTTTCGATGATCTGGCGGATACGAGTAATAAGAATCTGCTCTCACGATTTTTCATAATAATTGTTTAATGTTTAAAGGATGTTACCGTGCAATTATTTGTGAATATTCAACAATCAAATTCATATACGTCAATGTCAAATGTCAACTTTGGTGTATCAAGATTATATTAACATGACAGGTTAAAAAAACATAGAAGAAAGAGGATTAAGGTCAATTTAAAAAAATATCTTTATTTTTCAAAACTTGTACAAGATAGAGATGAATGTTTTGTTTCGTCGCTATCAAAAGATACAGATCTAATGGATGAAATGAATATCAGTCTAGAATTGGAAGCTGCTTAGAGGATGTCACTGAAAGGTCTTTCTCCTTATTGAGAACATTTGTATTTTCGGCAGATGAAGGTAGCTGTACCTTAATAGAACTAGATCTTAAAACGATCAATGAAATTACGGCTCATCGACCACCTATAGGGTGTAAGCATGCCCAGCACTTTTATTACCTGCTACTACCTACTAGAAGAGAATGATGAATGATACACATAACAGAAACACAACGAAACTAAAAAAAAATACAAGTATTCCGAACCACAATCAACAGTATAGACTGCAGTTCTGTAGAGACATTCATTAAAATTTAGTAATATACTCGTCACATTGTCGAAACCCAATTTTTTCTGAGTTGGGGAACTGTGTTTTAGGAGTCTCTATTCGTCTATGTTTTAGTTGAAACACTGTGAGCTGATGGGTGAAAACAGGTTCAAGTATGTCTAGGAATATCTGTGGAAATTGAAAAATTTTGTGATGATGTATCAACACCATCACTAAACTTATCAATTTCAATTTAAAATTTATTTTTCAATATCCATTAACGTCAACAATTAATTGTCTGTAAATTATTTTACTCCAACTGACCTTTTTCCTTATACCTAGACTTAAACCTACATTGGCGACGTCGGATGGGATGCGAATCGCGAATGTCTGAGACATCAAACATCAATAAATTTTCGAGATAAAAACCGTTACTCGCTTGCGCGAACAATTACAGGAACACAATGTTTTCATTACCTATGTTAAGATTAAACAGAAAATGAACTGTTTTTTTAAATCTTATGTAGCAGTTTCTATCCTTTCTCGATAACATAAAGTACTAATACTACGTTGTAATGCGTTATGCTGTTATGGGTATTTGCGTTACCCTAAGCAAACTGTCACAAAACGAAATAGGGGAATACGAGTATAATATAAATAGAAATGGTATCGTCTCGTACGTTTGGAGTTACTCTTCGGGACAAGGGCTTTCCGCATTTCTGACTATTTATCCTTTGGGTATCTATGGAAATAAGTATACATAAATATAGTTAATGATACATTAATAAAATTAATGAATCCATCACCTCCAACTCCTGATACGAAAATGGAATACGCGTATCATAATAATATGTACCTGTGACGACTCTTTTTGTGCGATCTGGCAACGGAAGACACTCGAAGTTTTCTTATCAATTTGTTTAAAAGAAAACCATTTTTTGCCTCGTTTACACCCTTTCGAGGGTCACGGTTTGTTGGTTACAAATAGCAAAGAACGCTCTTCAGGCATGAAAAAGGATTTTTTATATATTTTTTTCTTATTTTTTTATCTGGCCAAGATTTTTAGGGTTCACTTTTCGAGTAACTTCTGACAACGCAGAATATTCTAACGGTGTGGAACCCAGCCCACTTTCGGCCCAGACTAGTCCCGGATGTAGTTTTGATTTCTTAAATCAGCTAAGAATAAAACCTAACCTAGGAATTATATAGGGATACGAAGTCCCTGCAGGTGGTAGGCGCAAGTCCGTGGCGAGCCGTCATTGTTTATTTTCTTCCACAAATAACACTTATTAACAAAAACTTAAAAATGGACAAATAATAAATAAGATGCAGTACAATGTTCATTTGTGGGAGACTGGTGCCTAAACTAAGCCGAGACTTGTATTTCAGGACACCAGGGACTCCCCCCTACAGGAAAAATATCATCAAAAACATTATTAAATAAAGTGTTTAGCGAAAGTTAAATTTTTAATGTTACAAGGGCAAACTATTTGTTGGAAGAGAAGGAAAAACAATGAAAAAATAATCAAACTCAATTTGTATGAAGTGTCGTGGAGTTCAAGTTGCATGTGGGATGTGGTTGAAAGGGGAGATGGTATGTCAGTGGGTTCATGTCACGTTATTTATCAACTAGACAAATGGTTCCTGTTACTACGTTTTTATGACTAGTAGCTCTTCTGTTTTTGTATAGTTCAATTTTAGTAGCCAGTTAGTCAATATAAGTTTACATTTATACTTATTGTGACAAAAAATACATAACTCTTTATTTATCTTATTGTAGAGTTTTTTTCATTAGTGAGCCATTACCTGTCGCAAACTGTCAGGGTGTGGTTCAAATGTATTAAAATAAACGGAGTGACAACAAACGCAATGGCTTCTATTGCGCGACTACTCAGGCTAGAGAACTTTCGCGTCGATTCTCATACCCACAGATCTAAAATATCGCCACTGGAAGGAGACATTCCAGAACCATCTTTCCGAAGAAACAGAAAAAATTGGATTCAGGTGGTACAAAGCAAAATTTTATTTTTTAAATTTCAAAACAACTAGCGACCCGCCCCTTCTTTGCCCGAATTTCCGGCTAGACAAAACAAGGAGCATGGAACATGGCTATGTGATGAACAAGTTTAACCTTAATATATGTGTGTGTGTTTCTGTGTATTCTACACGTACACATTCCGGAATAAATTCTCTAAATGAGGGTGAAAAACGCATCAAAGAACCGATTAGGAGAAAGACAAGAAAAAGGCGACTTAAATTTATAGCCAAAACGTATAGATAATAGACGAACATTACTAACGAGTGGGTAATACAAGTAGGTAGTACACCAGTACACCACACAACGATATAATGACAAACTTGTCCTTGATAAAATGAACAAGAATATTGAAGATTAACTTCTGCGACTGTTAACAATAAAAAGTACGAAACTCGTGAAAAATCAAAAAGCTACTATCAAAATAGGCAAGATCAAATAAAAATGGACGTACTAGCAGAACAACGAGCTTCTAACAATTTCTGTGCATTTAAGAAGTCCACAGGTAAGTTGAAGGCTACCTGGTCTCGTGGCGGATGTGGGTGGGGTAACTGAACATGGGGACTTTGCTAATTTATTTAGAGTTATTTTATAACTAGCACTTCGCCCGCGATTTCGTCTGCGTTGATTTCGAAAAAATATTTAGCCTATGTTCATCACAAATAATTTCGGCTTCTAATGGTAAAACAATTTTTCAATTCAGTCCAGTAGTTTCGGAGCCTTTTCAATACAAACAAACAATCTAATCTTTCCGCTTTATAATCTATATATCAAAAACATCGTGGACACTTGTACCGGTTGCGTATCATTTTCGACAAAGACATTATTATAACTTACCTACCGTCAACATCAAATTTACCCGTTTGCATCATGGATAAGAGGATGAATAAATGCATCGAAAGTAAAACCTCTGCAGTATTCACTATCATCTGCTTTGTGCTAATTTAACAGCTGACGCCGCAGCGACTACCCTTAAGTCCTGGATATGTCCCAAATGCAACAAGGGTCAATCAAAGAAAAAGCACAAGTAGCGGTGTAGATGCCGCCACATGCGCACTAAATCAAATACTTTTATGAAAATATATTGTCATCAAATAGTGACATCTTAATGTTTACTGAAACCTGGCTACAGACTCTGAATAATTATGTAATGATATTTATGATTTGTTTAGACGCGATCGCGGCTCGCTAGATGGCGGAGTAATGAACCGCCGAATGGAACCGCCCTGACTATTTGTACATTGCGATTGTTTCCCTGCCTCCAGATCGTGCCATACCGGAACGAATTGAATAGTTTACGCAAATATCATCTGATGTAATTGATCAGAACCCTCATGATTATTTTCTCATATCAGGTGACTTTCTCTTACCTAGTATTGACTGGACAAGTAGAAAGCCTATAGTGCTAAAGAAAGATGCCGTTGAGATGCAACATTTTGCGTCTCACTTAGTTAATGTAATGTTCCACTGCGGTTTGAATCAATCTATTTCACCAATTCTCACGTTCATACTCCGGATTAAATTTTTGCCAACTTCCCTAATACTATTATAAAATCAAACTGTTCATTGGTACCGGAAGACGCGTTTGACCCTGCTATTGTTGTTAACGCTACCGATATATGAATCCCCCCCTTAAAATTGAGTTTATTTAAAAAACATGTTTATAGAAAAGGTAATTATGAAGCCATTAATAAAGAATTTCTAGATTGAGATTGGGGATTGGTCTGTAATGATGATATACAGCTTGATCATGTAGTAGAGATGTTTTATACAGTAATAAAAACAGTTATTGATAAATATGTGCTAAAAATCACTATCGGTGGTACCCGTCTGGTACAGTCGAGAACTTATTAATGTTATTAAAGAAAAGCGCAAATAAGTGCCATACAAATTATTTATACAAGATCACAAGAGAACATAAAAACTTCACCTAAACATTATGGGCGTACGTTAAGTCTAGAAAGAAGAATAAAAGTAGTTATCCTAAATACATGACTTATGATAGTAATCAATTGACTAGTGAGACCGAAATATGTAATGCTTTTAATGAAGTTTCTATAAGAATTTCAGCAATAAGCTCGAATCTTATATTCCTTACTCGACTAACTGCGAAACATACGGTGACACACTACACAGTCAGACCACTGATAGTGCGTGTATCCTGAAACTCCTGCAGAATCTGGATACGTCAAAGGGTCCAGGAAATGACAATTTACCCCCTTTCTTCTTCGTTAACTGTGCTGAAACTCTCTCTTCATCAATTGAATATAATCCGACAAACCTTCCACCCGCTCAGCTGTATACAATTGAGAATCATCAGCATAGACGAGATGATACAAACACCGAAGACAGTGAGTTATAAAATTAATGAAAATGGAAAACAACAAAGGAGCACGCCAACACGACGAGCTCTCATCAACGCGAATCGACTGCTGACGTCCCCGAAGATAAGATGAAACCAAAGCCTCGGACGAAACCACAAAATGAGAGAGGATAGAAAGTGGCTGACGGCGTTAAAGGCGGATGCGCCATTTAAGCGATATTCGGCGATACGAGTTTTGGTTGGTTTTACAAAAATGGGATGGCGCATAACAAACTGTTTTGTATTGTAATTAGGCGATAGACGACGTCGTGCACCCTTTCCTTTGTGTGGCAGCATCTACACCGCCACATGCGAACAAACGCATCAATCCTGCATCGCGCAAGCAGAGTTTACCGCGCAGATAGCATATATCCAACTTCCCGACAACAATCATCGGGCAGGTGCCCACCAGACACGACATCCATCTGGTCGGAGGATCCTCCCTTTTCCAAGAGTATGAGTGAACTTTACACCCTGTTCCTCATATCTCTAAATTTGTACAAACTTGTACAAAGGAAAGGGTGCACGATACCTTAATTGATGCGATGGAGGCCTGGATCGACGATACGATTGCTATTTTCGCGAATCTCCCCTGTTTCTTCGAGTTTGAACACAAGATTTACTGTCCGCGAGCGACACTATTCGAACACACACAATCGCCATATTTTTATTTAGTTCCAGTGTAGCGAAGAGATTGTGCAAGACGGCGCCACTTGTTGTAGCCGTCTTGCTGACACGTGAACGAAAGGCATAGGAATAGGAAGTCGCAAAACCAACCTTATCCATTAATATCTTGCCAACATTTTTTTTTAAAGGAAATGACAATACCATAATTCCAATCGAATCAGCGCAACCATTCTCCCGGGTTTGAAGGGATACCTTCAAAGTTTATCGATTAAATACAAGGTTGAATTTAATGAAAATTCAAAATTTTATGAAATCTAACTAAAGCTAGTTTACGAGTACCTTTTTTTTTTTTTCTTCCGGTGTGGAAAATCCTCAGGGATGTCCTCCGCCCGGCCAAGGGGTCTGTCAGACTCTTACTGACTAAAAACCTCCCCGGTGTTCCATCTCATACTTACGTCGGGGTCGCGGGAACATACGATTCTTCCGCAACCCCGACTGGTGCTGGCCCACCTCCCCACCCTTCTAGGGTTGGGGGGGGTGAGGTGTTAGACACCCCCCGCAACGTCTAAGAGGGGCGCGCGTGGAACACTACGCGCCGCCACCTCGGGTCCTGAGTTTACTAATACCATAACCTAACCTAAATTAAGAATACGCGAGCTATTGATTAGGTAAAGGGCACAGCCGCACGACTGGACGCAAGTACGATCCAGTTGCTGTTTTCACCCGAGCTATTCGGGTTACTCCCGTGGAATCAGGGAAAACTTCCTCTACGATGCCTAGCGGCCAATGGAGTGGAGGTGAATTCTCAGTTAAAAGAATCACGACTGTACCGACAACAATTGGATCGACTGGCGTATTCCATTTACGACGCGACTGTAGAGTGTGTAGGTAACCTGTTCTCCAACGTCTCTAAAAGGACTGAACTAATTTGTCTAAAAAATCATATCTTGAAAGAGTATTTAAATTTTCATATATTTCTTCAGCGGGAAGATACTTTAAAGGCGTGAGATTCAAAACGTGCGCTGGAGTTAAAGCAATAGGTTCCGAGGGATCGTTGGACAATGTTCTACATAGAGGTCTAGTATTCATAACGGATTCAATTTGAGAAAGCACAGTGCTTAACTCTTTAAACGACAAAATTGTTTCACCTATCACGCTATATAAGTGAGTTTTTAAACTTTTGATATTGGCCTCCCAGTTTCCCCCAAAATGGCTAGCAGCCGGGGCGTTGAGGACCGAACCTATGCGATTTTCAGCTAACATATGGCCATATTCAGTGTTGTGATGCTTCGAACATAACAACTCGTGAATCTTCGAAAGTTTGCGTTTAGCACCGATATATCCGAATAAATCTTACCAACGAACCGCGTCTCGACAGAAACCGCTTAAAAACACCCCTAAAGCTGGTTGTGCTTAGGTCACCAGACAGATCTATATGCATAGCACGCGTAGTCATACAAACAAATAGGCATACATATGCCTTAGTTGAACGAATATCTCGGCCACGAGTCGTTGTAACCTTAAACGGGCCAGCGTAATCAGTGCCCGTATGCACGAATGGTTTGGTTGATTGTATGACACGGCAAGAACGATGATCTGCCCTCTCATGAGGCAAGGAAGCACAGAATACACTTATGGATCCTATTCCTAATAGTTTTACGTGCAGAAAGTATCCAATATTTCTGACGTAAGAGCGACAACAACAGGTCAGGACCTGCATGACAGTTCGACTTGTGATGGTAATCAATCAACAAATTCAGAATAGGGTCCTTACTTGGAAGAAGGATTGGATTTTTAGAATCATAATCAAGATCGGAGTTGCTCAGACGGCCTCCGAATATGATGAGTCCGTCGTTAAGAAACGGTTTAAGGACTTGAAATGGACGACTACAACTATTACCGCACTTACTTAGCTTAGCTTAGCGTACTCACTTGGAAAATAAAAACGTTGAAGTTCACGAAGAACTAATAATTCAGCGAAATCATAATCTGACGCTGACATACGATAGCGACGAGGCAACAACTTAAGGAATCTACACACGAAAATCACACAGCGCAGTAATTTTGTCCACCTTACGATTATTACGGGAGATTTTTCCCGAGGTAGCGAAGTAAGCAACGAATGTTTCCTTTCCTCTGGCGTGTCCAACACTGCAGAAGGGTTAAAGGTAACAACAGGCCACTGTGAGACTTCTGAGCGAGCCCACGTAGGCCCCGTGAACCAAAGTGGATGGCCGATATTCGACTGCACTACAACATGTACAAATTAGGTTTAAAGGACCATAAATGAATGTGCCATTTATGCGATATTAGACGATAGAAGTTTTGGTTGGTTTAACAAAAATGGGATGGCGCATACCAAGCTGTTTTGGACTGTAATTAGGCGATTGACGACAATTTGTACAAAGGAAAGGGTGCACGATACCTTGCTTGATGCGATGGAGGCTTGGATCGACGATAAAATTGCTATTTTCGCGAATCTCCCCTGTTTCTTAGAGTTTGAACACAAGAGAAGAAAACTACAATCATTGAACACTGCAAAAGGAGCAGGAGCTGACGGAATCCGACCGCTATTTATTTCTGCATGTGCGCCGGTATTGGTCTCTCCTTTACTAAAAATAAATAGAATGTCATTAGCCGCCGGATCTTTTCCATCCGAATGGAAAAAAACCAAAATCGTTCCGGTACATAGGCCAAAAAGAGACGTTTTAGTCTGTAAAGTCTAACACGCCCTCCCGCTCCACCCAGAGCGGGAGAAGTCATTTGATGATTTCCCAACCAAAAAAAAAAAAAGCCCAAAAAGAGACTATCTCAAACTACCGGCCCATTGCGATTCTCTCGACTTTCGCTTAGGTATGTGAGTCGTTGATCTGTCCCCATATCCAACACCATCTCAGGCTTTACCTTAGCGATCACCAGCATGGCTTTGTAGCATCCAGGTCTACCGCCACAAACTAAGTGTCTTTTACAGAGTCCCTGATAGAAACTATTGACTCAAATAAACAGTTTGATGTGATATACACTGATTTTAGTAAGGCGTTTGATAAAATCTCCTATTCCATACTAATAAAAAAAACTGGCAACATATGGTATCATGGGACCCTTGCTAAAATGGCTTGAATCATACCTCGCTAACCGTGAATTTTATGTTGTGGTAAATGGTTTTCGTTCTGCCATCAATTATCGCATGACCTCCGGTGCCTCACAGGGTTCCCACTTAGCCCCCATTTTATTTATCATTTTTATAAATGATCTCCCCCACTGCCTATAAATGAGCTTTTGCAGCATGATTTGAACAGAGTAAATGAATGGTGCAAGAATAATAAAATGGAATTGAACTTCAATAAATGCTACCACCTGTCATTTTCTAGAAAGCTTCACCCCGTTCATTCGACCTACTTTATAGACGAACATAAAATTCATGAAGTAGAAACTTTAAGGGATCTAGTTCTATTTGACAAAAAAGTAACTTTTATCCCCCACATCGAAAACACTATTAAAAAACCTTCCAAAATGTTGGGTTTTGTGCTACGCAATGCCAAGGGTTTTAAACAGGTCAGCACTAAAATATAGCTGTATAACAGCCTTGTACAAAGCATACTGGAGTACTGTAGCGTTGTATGGAGACCACATTACGCCACTCATGAACTTCTCTTAGAAAGGGTCCAGAAACGATTTATGTGGCACCTTTCCTTTGGAAAAAGCAAGCAGCTGCCCTCCGATGTGTCTCGTCTGCAAACTTTCAAGATGCTCTCTTTATCGACTCGAAGAGAAGTTATGGATGCCCTGTTACTGTACAAACTCCTCAGGAAGCAAATAGACTGTCCGCACCTACTAAGTCTCATCAAGTTTCGAGCCCCAAACCGCTGTCCTCCTAAACCCATTACTCCGCTCCACCCGCCCTTACGTAAAACTGTCCTAAATGCTAACTCACCTATTCCACGAATGTGCAATATATTAAACAGTTGTAGTGACCTAATCGATGTACATCACGATAGCATAGAGAAATTTTGTAAATTAATTATTAAATACTACTCGCATAAACAAGGCAAGACCTGAATTGGAATTTAGTTAAGCTACATAATTATTAAACATTATTTTATTAGTTTTAATTAATTAATGTTTTAATTTATAATCTAATGTGCACCAAGTATTTAATCTTGGTTTAATTTAATTTATTTATAATCCATCACTCTATTTCACAATTTAATTCGATTGTTATTTAATTTAATTTAATTTATTTGTGTGTTACATTGCTAGATTTATGATTTGTTCTCTATAATTCTAAATTTAATTGCTATATTTGCAGTACTAATATTGTAAAATTTAAATATAATTAAAGTGCATGTGGTGTTAGCCTGTAAATAATTGCTACACTTAAAAATGTATATCGTGTACTTTTAAATGTAATGTAATGTGGAAGCAATTGTAGGCTAACCTATTATAAATAAATAAAAAAGAGTTACTGTCCGCGAGCGGCACTTTTCGAACACACACAATCGCCATATTTTTCTTTAGTTCCAGTGTAGCGAAGAGATTTCGCAAGATAGCGCCACTTGTTGTTATAGGAATAGGAAGTTGCAAAACCAACTTTATCCATTAATATCATGCCAACAAAAAAATAGAAAGGAAATGACAATACTATAATTCCAGTAGAATCAGCGGAACCAAAAGGCATTGGAGAAATCAATTAATACCAAAACGGTAACCTTGGTATCTAATTTCACCTGTCACTTTATGGAGAGCGGAGGCTGTACTGTGCCCTGGCCCGAATCTAGACTGAAAAAAACTAACAAAATTATTCCGATGAACAAACGCCGTAAACTGCTTGTGTACATAAGCTTCAAGCACTTTAGACAGGAATGGAAGAATGGAAATGGGTTGAAAATTACTGGTATTTTGAAATTTTTCAGAGAGGGCGGACAAAGGCCATACGCCACAGGGATGGGAATTGTCCGGAATCAAGAGAAAAGTTGATGATATGGGTAATCGGAGGGAGAAGACTATTTAGGATCCAAACGATCATATTACGCCTGATGCCTTGGATTTTATGGACAGGATGGTCTTTTTAATTTCATCCAATGTGACCGGAGAGAAGTGAAAAGGTTCTATGATGGGACTAGCTAGGCCAGCCATATATCATCTGATTACAGCGATTTCTAGCAGCTTTGAAAAAGCTCCAATTTTCTTCACTGCTTCATCTGCTTCCTTTGTAAATTTTCGAATGGCTCGATCCCTGCACCTTATCGCCATACGACGGGTTCGTCGTTTCGTGTCGTCATCCAAAGAGCAGGAGGACACTAAAGTAGTAAGTATATGGTATTTCTAAAATATTAACTAGGAATAAGTCCGTGTGTGAGTGAGTGAATTGTATAATAACAAATTATAAAATTTAATAAGCAACTAGTATGATTTTGTCTAGCCTCTAGATTGTCCTATGGAGCAGGACTAGCATGTTTCCAAGCATTCTTATCTAGGATATAATCCTCTAATTTGTAACATGCTTGTTTACAAAGTGTTTTTTAACATGAGTTTTAAACTTGCTTACATTTAATTGCAATATTTCACAAGGTATTTTGTTGTAACATTTAACACAGTACCCCATAAAAGATGTATGTTCTTTAGAGAGTCTGAAAAATTGTTGATCTATTTTATTTTTATTTCTAGTGTTAATATTATGTATATCACTTATTTTATTAGAAAGATGCAGATTTTTTCTTATTTCAAATTGTCATGAAAATCTTGGTGTCATGGCATGCATCAGAAATCTTGCGTCACGAACAAGTGCTCCTATATCGTATAGGCAGGCAGAGTATAAAATAGATGATAAAATAGAGCCCTGTGGCACTCCAGATGGAAAGGTTACACTCCACCCAAATTAACAATTTGAGAT
This sequence comes from Dasypolia templi, assembly GCA_963555695.1. NCBI lineage: Eukaryota > Metazoa > Arthropoda > Insecta > Lepidoptera > Noctuidae > Dasypolia > Dasypolia templi. The sequence continues at coordinate 16,771,900 of OY743160.1, read as the reverse complement.
CGATTCCTAAGGTACGACTCAAACCGTCTGAGCAAATTGTCACGAAATCCAAGCTCATGCAGCTTCCGCAAGAGGATAACGTGATCCACACAGTCAAAAGCTTTTTCATAGTCCGTGTAGATCACGTCAACCTGTCCCCACCATCCAAATTACGGACAATATTTTCAACAAACACTGCCAAATTTATATTAGTAGAGCGATCTTTAATAAAAACGTGCTATTGTTGGGGAATTAATTTAGATATAATGGGATAAACAGCATTATGGACTATTTTCTCCATAATTTTTCCCAAGACATTCAAAATTGATATGGGACGATAATTTTCTATTAGGTTTCTACAACGTGTTTATGAATAGGAACAATGTGCGCGATTTTCCATATAGTTGGACAATATCCCTCACAAAAATACCTGTTTAATTTTGTAGACAACACCAAGAAGCAGGGTCTTGACCCATTTGACTTAGACCTCCAAAAAGAGGTACTCAGCGGAAGCATGGTACTGTGAGGGTGATGAGGTAATGATTTTGAAAAGGAAATCGTTACGAATATAGATACATACACTACCAATTCTGTCATTGCGGATAAGAGTGAAACCTGGGAGAGGGTAGGTGGTGGAGAGAAGATGACGTATGAGCCAATTTTCAGAAAACAGAACGGCATGGACATTGGCATCGATAAAGGTATCCAACAGATCACTATAGTGACTTGGAACGCTTTGCGCATTTATGTGGCAGACATTAAACAAATGGCCTTTCAGTTGTACCTACGACGCACAAAGTCACTAAGGACTATAGCTAAGATTGCTTTTGCTTAATGTGCAATACCACTATCTCTGCACCACCCACCAGCAGCACCAGTATAGATGGATATATATATATATATATATATACATGGATCCTTTGGAGCGTGGCCAACAATGGAACAAAAGCATGATGATTTACAAATCTTCAATGTTATTCAAGCGCCAAAAGATCCCTGTAGTTCTGTACATTACTCATTAAACATAAACCAGATATAAACATTAAAAAACGGAGAGAACTGCATCACAGACATAAAACAAAATATTATCTAGAAACAAAGAACAAAACGATACATGACAAAGTAAAATGTTCAAACACGGAATGCAATTTACGAAACAATACACACGTGGAACAAGGAAAATGGGACGTCAAAAGAAAGATAGCGAGGTTGGACCGACGTAATTTAAAAATTTACGGGCACGGGTAAGTTTACATTAATTACAATCACAAGTTAATAAGAGTTCTCTATAAAAATATTGAGTTACTAGGTGATAGGAATTAAAAGTTATTATTGATTTTAATTTATTTATATATAAGTTATCGTGCAGTTTCTGAACGGGACGTTTTTCGCGAATAGCATTAATACATTCCTAGCTATGCTAATGATTTACCTTCTTACACCTTTTTTATTTCGTTTTTGGGTCGGAAATCGTCAAACGACTTCTCTTCCGCTCTGGGTGGAGCGGGAGGGCGTGTCAGACTTTTACTGACTAAAACCCACCCGTGTTCCTTCAGTTGCCTGTGCCAGGGTCACGGTTATCTCTTCCGAATTCCCCGCGACCCTGAGGCGTTGGCTCTATCGGACCCCGTCATTTTGTGCCGACATCTCTTTGAGGCGCGCGTGGAACACCGATCGACCCGGGCTTGGTCCTTTTTGGACGCCGAGCTACCCATTGCTCGCCGTCCGCAAACCCGCGCCTGTGGTGGCCGGGAATCTGCAGGCTACTCCTGACCCCCAGGGCGTCTTCTGCGGCGACTAGTGGGGGCGCCAGGCTCTCTCCCTCACGCGCTCCGCCTCCTCCTTCGCAAGCATTACTGCTTTGCAGAAGTAGGTGACGGCTTTCCTTGTCTCTCGCTCCGTACCAGGTCCTCGGCCTGGACCAGGGCCGGACGCGAGAGATCGCCGCCGCCGATCGCCTCCCACAGGACACTGGGGTGCTTCGCCCAAACTGGGCAGACCTCTACCGTATGCGCCACCGTTTCCTCCGGGATATCCACATATTGGTGACACCCGGGCGTTTCCTCCCGCCTTATGCGAAACAGGAACCTCCCGATACAAACGTGTCCAGACCTGTGTCAGGCGGAAGGTGAGGACGCCGTGGCGCCTTTCCAACCACTAGGGGACTTACCGCCGCTATTGTGGCGTGACCAAGCATCTTACACCTAAGTACGTTTTGCCTTCTTTTAGAATTATTTCTTGATAAATAAACTAAAAATATAAAACGACACATGAAAAGTACCTACAATGTAAACATACCGTACACATAATTGTCATGTCAAATATCATATTTGTCATTTGTCACATGTAGTGACATTTGTGTTCAAATAGCTTTTGTTCCCACGTTAGCTACGTGGGATTTATATGCTATATTTGCGATTTTGTGGACTTGACGACTTTTCTTATCTTTGTACGGACTGTTCTGCACACCAACCTATAATACGGCATTTACTTCTGAATAACGATTTGAAAGTGATAATATACATAAATCCTCCCCTACGGAGCACTTAAGAGCCTACGGAATGTATGCAATAAAAGTTTGCCGGGATCAGACTCCTCTAGAAGGGATATTCGTTGGCAACCACCCATCTATTCTATGTGCCTGAATTGAATCTTCGCAAACAGATAGCAAGTCTTATTACACGTACATCGCAGTATAAGAGGCTGGAGGGTCGAAATGCCATATTAGAATATAATTTTAATTGCCCCGTGCGAACACGGACAGTGGGCTATTTATTGCTCTCAGATTATGAGCCTATTGTGGTACATGGGCGATGCAAGAAACCGGTGCTTTGTCTCTTCACCAGCTTCTTTCTTTTAATATAAATAAATTATATTTTAATAAGAGATTATCTAGGATCGAATAAAAGGAAAATAATTATGTACAATGATTGTATGTCTTGAATATTTTATAAGTAAAATATATGTTTTATACAATATGTCTTGAAAATGCGCCGGCGTTAGAATTGACTCTATTTCGGTACATTTTATTTTATTCTATTTTCTGCTGTCTGCCGGCCTATATTATAAAGTAAAATATTTTTTTTTTTTGATCTTTTTATTTAACAAACCCCTAGTTTATATGAAAGGATGGACTGGAGGATGATGTAGTAATCTGCTTTTTTCAGCTTGGTTTAACCCGACCAGCGTAATTAGAGTACATAGAGTTCCCTAATCCCTGCAGACGTGTGTTAACAGTTTTATGAATCGTCAATTAGACGGCAACGTATATGTGTTTGGGTATACGAGTTTGAATGAAGACGAAAATCAGCATTTAGTATACCTAGTTTCAGCGATGCAACTGTTCCACTACATTATGCAAAAGGAACCTTAGTACTTCATGTTCTGGGCACGCCACAATAGCGGCGGTAAGTCCCCTCTTTGAGGAGTGGTTGGAGAGGCGCCACGGCGTCCTCACCTTCCGCCTGACACAGGTCCTCACCGGACACGGTTGTTTCGGGAGGTCCCTGTTTCGCATAAGGCGGGAGGAAACGCCCGGGTGTCACCAATATGTGGATATCCCGGAGGAAACGGTGGCGCATACGGTGGAGGTATGCCCAGCTTGGGCGGAGCACCGCAGTATCCTCGCGGAGGCGATTGGCGGCGGCGATCTCTCGCGTCCGGCCCTGGTCCATGCCATGGTACGGAGCGAGAGGGAATGGAAAGCCGTCACCTCCTTCTGCGAAGCAGTAATGCTCGCGAAGGAGGAGGCGGAGCGGGTGAGGGAGAGAGCATTGCGCCCTCACGCCCCCACTAGCCGCCGCAGGAGATGCCCTGGGCGTCGGGAGTCGCCTGCAGATTCCCGGCCACCGTAGGCGCGGGCTTGCGGACGGCGAGCAATGGGTAGCTCGCCGCCGGTAAGGACCAGGCCCGGGTCGACGGCGCGTTGTGTTCCACGCGCGCCTCAAAGACATGTCAGCACAAAGTGACGGGGTCCGATAGGGCCGACGCCTCAGGGTCGCGGGTTATTCCACAGAGAAAACCGTGGCCCTGGCACAGGCAACTGAAGGAACACGGGTGGGTTTTAGTCAGTAAAAGTCTGACACGCCCTCCCGCTCCACCCAGAGCGGGAGAAGTCATTTGATGATTTCCCACCCAAAAAAAAAAAATGAAAAGTACTTCATGTTCACCAGGTTTATCTGGCTAAACAGATGTAGAAGGAACCTAAAGATACCTACCTATTGAACGAGATTTTTATTCAGATTCAGCATTACTTTCGCTGGCCAGGAGAAGACACCCTGATGTCTTAAACATTCAGGTAAGAAGCACTGCAACGCGCGTTTGTGACTCGGATGTATAAACAGGGATGAAGCAAAAATAGAAGCAATGTAAGAATTAACGTCCATCACAAGCGCCTTGCAATCCTCTTTGTCCGCTTCAGCAAAGCCAGTAAAAACAAGAGCTTTCCGACGAGATCTTGTCTCCAATTCATCAACCACTCTAGAGCACTCCATGTCTACTTCCTGAGAAATCCCAGCACGCCGAACATAAGCTCAAGAACTTTGCTACGGTGTCCTTAGCGGGTCCAGTACATTGGATCTGCGCCTCAAGCTCGCCCTCGAATCTGTAATGATAAATGATAAATGATTTTATTTCTGTAAGTAGGTTTTTACAAACACTTTTACACGTCAATACTATTTTAAAAGTAGATGAGATCGGCGTTTCCTATCTGACTACTCTGAGAAGAAACGCCAAAACAAACTCAGAGGTCACAGTCTCTTTTAAAGTCCAGACATAATCTTGGTCAGGTCATGTGAAGACCATGTGGATTGATGTCTGAAATGGTCTTTTGAGGAAATAACCAAACAGAATGAGTGGACCTGTCCAGTCAGTGCACGCATTTGTCAGTAATCATGCAGCTCAACACAACACATATGGAGCTCAACGATTCGACGAACATTACCAAAGAAAGGACATTTGGGTAGGCCGCATAAATTGCTCAAACTGCCAGACCATGATTAAAACTAATTTAAAAAATTAAAAATAGATTGAGATAAAAAAAAACAACAAATCCACACTGCCTTCACATTCACAATAATTAAAATATTATAATACTTTACAAAGTAAATTTTCACGTCATGTCAAAGTGTAAAAATCCGAGAATAAACATGGTCAGATCATATGAGGACTCTGTAGACTGGTGTCTGAAATGGTATTTTGAGGAAAGAACCACACTGATTTGAGTGGACCTGTCCAGTCAGTGCATGCATTTGTCAATCATGGTGCAGCTCAACTCAGAACTAAGGAGCTCAACGATTCCACGGACAATACAAAAGAAAGGACATTTGGGTAGGCCGCGTTAAGTACTCAAACAGCCAGACCGTGATTAAAACAACTGAAAGAACAAAAAAACAATGACTCACATAGTCCTCACATTCTCAAAAATTAAAACAATGTTATACTTTAAACGTTAAATATAAAGATGTCATTGTTTATCTAAAAAAATCAAAAATAAAAGTTTAACAGCAAATTAAACATCGACAATATCTGTGTAAACTTATTGGAGCAGCTCAATCCCAAGCCTTCTTGTCCTCAATATAGCCTTTGACAGTATAATAGGCATTCTGGCATAATTTCCGCTTTATAAAAGATTTGAATTTATTAAGGCTTAGTTCTTGAATGTGGCCAGGAAGTTTATTATAAAAACGAATATTTTGACATTTAAACGAGCTACCTATTTTCTTGAGTCTGGTAGTAGGAACAACAAATTTGTGCTTGTTCCTAGTATTTATGTTATGGATATCACTGTATTTTTTAAACAGATTAATATTTTTATGTGCATACAAAAGAATTTCATAAATATACTGAGAAGGCACAGTCATTATATTAATCTCCTTAAATTTGTCTCTGAGGGAGTGTCTGGGACTTACTTTATAAATTGAACGAATTGCCCTTTTTTGTAAAACAAAAATTGACTGAATATCGGCGGCATTTCCCCACAAAAGAATACCGTACGACATCACACTATGAAAATAACTAAAGTATACTAAACGGGCTGTCTCTAAATCAGTTAAATTACGAATTTTTCTAACGGCGTATGCTGCAGAGCTTAGTTTTTTTGACAATTTATCTATATGGGGGCCCCATTGAAGCTTGGCATCCAAAGTTATGCCTAAGAATACTGTGGTGTTTTCGGGTTTCAACTCTTCACCCTTAATAAGAACACTAGTTTCTACTTGTCTAACATGAGGTATCGTAAACTTAATGCATTTAGTTTTTCTCTCGTTTAGAAGTAAGTTATTAACATTAAACCAGTTAACTACTTTAGCAAGGGCGCTATTTACATTGTCAGTAACCAGCTGCTGACGTTTGAGTTTAAATAAAAGTGAAGTGTCGTCTGCAAACAACACTATATCATGATTATCCTTTATGAGGTAAGGCAAGTCATTAATATATTTAATGAAGCACTCCTCGAGGTTCTTCTGGGCCGATTGGAAATCATCCAGTTGAGATGACACTAAAGATGAAGTGGTCAGTGACCAGAAACTACTAGTGAGAAACCGGCAGGTGCTGTAGTTTTAAGTACTTGTGTAACATAGGATGTTTCGCCAACGTTAGTGCTGGTTATTTAGCAGTTAATGCAACAAATAATGAATTTGAAAGAAAGTATAATCACTTAATAATTATGTTTATTTTAATTAAAACAGATTTACGAATTGCGTGTTAGCTTTTTTTACACCTACCCCCGAAAAACCGTTGTTCCTAGTGTTATATGTAACCAAATGTTAACCAAAGGGGTTAAGGTTTAAATTAAGGCAACAGAGGTTTAAATTAGGAGACTGCATATGTGTGTTTTTCTTGGTCTTTACGATCACTTTCGCTACCTAATAAATAACAGATTTTTAAAAAAATAACCTTTATTTATCTTTAATTCTATTTTATCCGTGAATAATATGCGTGTTCTCATCTATAATAAAACAAAATGAATAAATATAACCACATACAAATTATTTTTATGAAATATCAGCCCAAATAATGACCCTGTTAAAAGAACCGTAACTAATAGCTACTGCTGTCATGCTAAGTATTTAGCGGCACATTCTGGTTTACATAAAAACAAACTGTCTCTGTACAAAAACGAGGCAATTACGCCGCTTATGACTACTGCGTTTGTGCCTTCACGCCAAGCGAGCCGTGCGCTTGAGTATGCTGACGGGACTTATATGAACTCAAAGCCGTTGGAAGTCGCTGCGTCCCCGTAAGGGGGCGCGGCAAGCGGAACCGGGGCTATGCCCCCCGGCCGCGAAGGCTATACGTTGGCCCGTTAATACGGGCCCCTCATTTAAGTTGCCCCTGGCAATGATATTTGAGCGCGCGTGTAAAGTGCGCGCGCCCATGTGTGTGATTGCTATGAGTTTATCTGTAGGAGCGCCGCGACGCTTATAGTGAGCGTCGCTTTCTTCACGGCATCTCGGGTCTGTCACCGCCAGGTGAGACCCGTAGTTACCTAGGGGAGGCCCGGCGGCGACGACCTGCGACAGAGATGCCAACTCGACGCGCCTACAGAGTGGGTGATTGGTCCCCGCCCGCCCAGCTCACAGAGCTAGCCGTTCACTGTCCGGGCTAAGGGACCGTCTTGTGTGTGACACAAAACAATACCGCTCACAGCGGTATTGTTTTGTGTAACACCGCCCAGCGTCTAACGTGAGTCGCGGCTTGCACCGTGACCACACGTGTGTGTTTACGCGCCTGTATTAGTAGGTGAATGTCTGTTTTACGTTAACGTAGCGTGCCTATATTAACCTAGAACACGTTACGCAACGGGTGTATATTGTGTATGTGGAGTCTTTATTGTCACGGATAAGCTGTGTGTAACCTGAATTACAGCTTATCCGGGCGTCATATCCGGTGGGATGGGGTTATGGTCCGCTATCAGGTCGCGGGGTAGGGGTCTCGCGTCGGGGGGGGCGCGCGTGCCAGGGCGCAATGTCCTTGACGTTCCCTTCGCGAGTTGCCGCGTAAACTCGTCCAGGCTCTCAATCTTGAGGTCCCGCTGGATGATATCGTTCCTCACGAAGCGAGGGGCGTTCACTATGGTCCGCAGCGCAAGGTTTTGTTGCGTGCGGAGCAGTCTGCGGTTCGTCTCGCTCGTGAGGGCGAACCATGCGGGGGCGGCGTAAGTCAGTATAGGGCGTATGTACGACTTGTACACGCCCAGCTTGACGCGCGCCGGGATGCGAGACGGGAGCACTGGGTTGAGCAAGTTACGGGCGACCCTACCCTGTGCGGCGACCTTGCGGACATGTGGCCCCATCGTGAGCCGACGGTCGATGGTGACCCCCAGGTATTACACCGTGGGCGACCACCCGATGTTGGCTCCTTGTAATTTCAAGGGTGGCGGGAGAGGCGCGGACCCGGTGATCCTCGCCTGCGTTTTACCGACGTTCACCGACAGCCGCCACTTTGACAGCCAATCGGGAAGGGTGTTGAGGGCGCGCTGCATTTTGACGGCCGCGTACTTTGCATTGAGCGAGGTGGTAATGTACGCGGCGTCGTCTGCATACAGCGCGAGCGTCGCGTCTGGCGTCGTGGGAATGTCGTCGGTGAAACGCGAGTAACACGCCGTCGACACGCAGCTGCCTTGCGGTACACCCGGGCGCTGGAAAGCGACCCGTCGACCACCACCCTGAAGGACCTGTGGGACAGAAAAGATGAGACCACCCTAACAACGCGACGGGGCGCGTCGGATGTGGCCAACTTGTATATAAGGCCTTCGTGCCATACACGGTCGAAGACCTTCTCCATGTCGAGGAATACTGCAACCGAGTACTCCCTCTTGTTCATCGCGGCTGCGAGAAGGTGCAGTACCCTCGACAGCTGAAGCGTCTTGCTGTGTTCCGCCCGAAACCCGAACTGTTCAGGCCGCGGGGCGATGTGTGGCTGGAGATCGCAGCAGGAGTGCCTCGAACACCTTAGAGACCGTCGGCAGCAAGGTAATCGGCCGATAGCTCTCTGGCTTCAGTATATTTTTCCCCGCCTTGGGCAGCATAATGACGCGCCCTTCCTTCCACGAGGCGGGAAAGGTCCCGGTGCGCAGTATCGCCGTGAACAGGCGCGCCAGTGCCGCTACCATACGGTACGGCAGGTGGCGCAGCGCTGTATTGGTGACACCGTCTGCACCGGGAGCCTTTCTAAGCCTCGTCCGCAGGATGGCGCGTCTGACTGCGCCAGGCGAGAAGAAAATAGGATCTTCTTCAGGAGCTATCGGCGTGGCGAAATAGTCTCTCAGGTGTTGCTCGACCGCTGCGACATGATCGACGTCGCTGGTCGGGTTCGGTTGGAACTGACGCTCCAGGTGCTCGGCGAAGACCTCCGCCCGGTCCTCCGCTACATGCTTAAGCGCCCCGTCGCTGTTGAGCAGTGGGCGCACCGGGACTGGGGTATTCTTCAGCTGGAAGCACAGCTTGTGTAGTGACTGCCAGTTGCATGTCGTGGCGTCGATTCTCTCTTCCCAGTCCGCGGCGGTGTGTGCCGTGAGCTCGGCCTTCACCTTCTCCGCGAGACGGTTCATCTCTTTCTTGAGAGTCGGACATCTGTGTTGTTGCCACTGCTTGCGGATGCGCCTCTTCGCATCGATCATAGCTGTTATATATGCTGGCAGGGGCGGCAATAGCCCTCTCCCCTGCGGCAGTGTGCTAGTGGCCGATTCGTAGGCGCTTTGTATGCAAGCAGTGACATCGTCCGCCGTCTGGTCTACGTCCGCGGAGGTAACGATAGGCCGAGTCGGCGTGGTGGTCTCAATCCTCTCCGCATAGGCTGTCCAGTCCGTTTTACGACGTGGCGCTATGGGCTTCAGTCGGGTCGGTATACCCGATAAGACGACGAGTACCGGTTGGTGATCCGATTGTAACCCGTCGTCTATCACTTGTTGAGTGGCCTGGCATTGTAGCCCTCGCTGAACTACGATGTCCAGCACGTCCGGCATATACCGTGCGTACGTCCGGGTAGTGTGTGGGTGTCTCCGGGCCAGACACCGTATTGCCGAAGGCTTCCGCGTCCGCGAAGAGCCGTCTCCCCTCGGTATTCGTTTGGTATGAATTCCACGCTGGGTGCTTGCAATTAAAATCACCAGCGAGGATGGTGGCGTGCGGTGATTTATTCAATAGTGCCCGCAGCTCTAAAAGGTCTAAATTAGCCGCGGGTGGCTTATAGCAGCTATATATGTTGATATCCTCGCCGGCTACGTGTAGCTGTACACCCAACGCGTAAAAAGTGTTGAACGTCGACGAGGGAATTTCCTGATGGACGACTCTTCGTCTCACTAATACCGCCAGACCTCGATAGTGGATGTTAAGTGCCGACCTTTCGTCCTTCCTGTAGACGAGGAATCCTGGGAACCTTATCCTATCTTCAGGTCCCAGGAGCGTCTCGCTGATGAGCGCCACGTCGATATTTTGTTCCCTCAGGAGATGGCGGAGGGGGGGGACCTTGTCCCGAAGGCCGCGGGCATTCCAGTGAATCACCCTTAACGACCTAGCCATTATAAAGGGTTAAGAGAGTGGCCAGGCCATCAAGGATGACCGTTTCCGCGTTTTGTCCCTGCCTGATGGCCTTAATTAGGTCTAGCAGCAGCTTGATGGCGCAGGTAGTAAATTCCTTGTTGGTTGCCGTCGTTTTAGCGCCGGTAGCGCCGCCACGAGGGTCGGTCTGGAACTTTTGTTTCATTAGTTCCGATTTTTGCCGCGGCGCTATGCCGGCGCTAGCGGTAGGTTCGATCTCAGCTGTTTTTTGGACCTGCGGCCTGTTTGAGGCAGGGTCGGCCTTCGGGATCTCATCTTCCTGGGTCGCCGGGGGTTTGGACTTCTTGCCCCTTCCTTTGCCCCCGCGTCCCTTCTTCTTCGCTTCAAGGATGTGGCATCTCTGTCCGTGGGCCCGTTGGCCGCCGCCATCAGCGTCGTGCCTTGGGGCTCTGTGGCCTCCACTTGTGGCCTCTCGGTGGCCACTTGGGGCCGGTGTGTGCTGGCCGTGATGGCGACAGTCCCCGCTCGCTTGTTCCGGATTTCTGCCTGGAACACAGGGCACTTGATGTTGCACGCGGGGTGCGGGCCGTTGCAATTAATGCAGGTGGCCGGCTCCTCCCGCGGGCGCTGGCAGTCTCGTGCCGCGTGCTCGCCTCCGCATCGCACGCAAGCAAGCGGGCGGTGGCACTGGTGCGAGCTGTGCCGGAATTTCTGGCACCGGTGGCACTGAGCGGTCCCACGTTTGCCTCGCCACGCTTCTATCTTCACACCACGCATAAACATAAACGTCGTGGTGTCAAATATAGTGCGGGCGTCTGGTGACCTCTTAAGTATTTCGTGGAATACGCAACCGGGTCGTCCTTGCGCCCCCTTTATATGACGCACATACTCCAGTTGGTACCCCAGCGTCTGAAGTTCCTCGTAGATCTCCTGAGGGTCTGTATCTGCTGGTAATCCCCGGATGGCAATCTTCATGTCCTTGTCCGCTGGCAGTGAGTACGCGAACCAGGAGACTCCGGCTTCTTTCTCCAGGCCAGTCAAGTAGCGCTGGACCAGCCTGTACTCCTCCTCACTGTCGGGTGTAAATCGGACCCCACTCCCGAAGGGCCGAGCGTGAGGAGGACGGCCCAGCTTGGCGCTGATAGCCCGGAAATGTGTGGTCCAGTTCGGTAGTTTCCAGTTCGGTAGTTTTCCACTACAAGCGGTGGGTACCTCGGCTTCTTCTTCGTGCCCGGCTGTTGTTTTGTCGTCGTCGTCGTCGTCGTTATCGTCGCGACAACAACGACGACGACGACGACAAAACGTCGGGAGTGTCGGTAATTAAGGGGCAAGGGGTAAATTTTGGGTACTTACCCCTACGGATGTCTCGTTCCTTGATGGTGGAGGCGTGCCGCGTGCAGCGCGCGCAAAGGTCGGCTAAGCTGGCGGCGCGATCTCGCGCTGTGCCTGCGGCGCCTCGGAGCGTAGCCGATTCGACTGCTCCTCTGCTGTCTCGTCCGAACTCTGCTGTACTTCGTCGCCGGCACTCGTATAGTGCAGACGTGCGGACGGTGTGTTTTTTATTTATTCAATTCCATTTTTGTGATTGGCCAGTGCCAAAAGTCGGTCCCTCCTGCTCTCTCCTGGGCAAGTTGCCATAAGAGCCCGCGGCCATCTTGGCGTCGGAGCGAGCGCGAGAGAGGCCTGGGTGGAGCCTAGTGGCAGGTGTCAATTACAGTGACAGTGACAGTGACAGCGAAAGTGTCGTGTACCCCCCCCCATCCCCTGTGCGGTACGTGTGTTCGACAGTGACGTTTATCCCCCCCGCAGGAGTGCGCGACAGTGACGCTTAGTGTAGTGACAGTGACAGTGACATTGACATTTAGCGAAAGTGACGTTTTTGGTACGGTGACAGTGACACTTGGTGGTTCGTGTATTGCGTGCCGGGACATTTCTCGAATTTTCGGAATTTTCCGGATTTTCCATTTTCCGGTTCGAGGAAATAGTCCAGTTTCCAGTCAAGGAAAATCACGGTGAGTGCTTTCGTTCTCCCAGTGAAAACATTTTTTTTTGTTTGTTTTCCGAAAATTGGTAATTTGTCAGTGCGGTGGCGACGCTACGCGTCGCAGGAACTATCCTATATAACCGTAACTGCAAATTGATGTTATCGGACACTTTTACACCTGGCGAACAGTTCGTGTATTAACTGGACATAGCCGAATTTGCAAAGGAAGTGTTCGTGTATTACACATAGCCGGATTTAGTGAAAATAGTTCGTGTATTAAAAATAAAAACTTTAAATCGAGCAACTTGGCGACCCTGTGAGTTGCCATAATGGCGGATGAAGACGCCGCGGAACGCCTTCAGCAAGAGCTGCTGGAGGCGTCCATCACCGAGAAGGAGGAGGAGCTCCAGGCGCTTGAGGAGCTCAGGCGAGAGGGAGGTGGACTATTTACCCCGCGCCAGTCTTTGGCACGCACCCCCCCCCCCCCCAGGGCATCCCCTTGACCTCGCCACCAACAACTTTGTTGGACATATCGCCGCCCCCCCCAGGCCGAGCAAGGCATCATGAGGCCAGAGCCGCAGGACCGGAAGAAGCGCACCTTCACGTCACCCCAGGAAGTGTCGGAGGCGGTTAGGCGTCGCATTGAATGCAAGAAGCGGGAGGTGCCACCTGTAGGTGGTCTCCTAACGCTCGCCCCGCTCCCGCAACCACGACGGGAAGACCAGGGACCAGGACCAACAGCGGCAGCGGTGCTGCTCCCGGACGTAGCGGATTCGCTGGCCACAGCGCCAGTAGAACAGCTGGCGGGTCTGGCCACCAGCAGCACGAGGGGAATAATGGAGGCGGTGAGAGGTAAGACCTCCAAGCTGAATAAGGAGGAAATTGCGGCGATAGGTGCGTACACAGAGAGGCTAGGCGCGGTGATCACCCATCTGACGCTGCGCCTAGCAGCGGCTGAGGCTGGCGGGAGAACTGGACCACAGCCGCAGCAGCAGGGACAAGCCACATCGCCCGCACCACAGAATAGGTCCTTTGCGCATGCGCTCCGCCTGGGCAGGAACGCCGAACCGGTTCCGATACAGCGACCCCCCGGCCCATGCGTGGCCATATACCCGGCCGACGACCAGAAAGAACTTATGAAGACGGCTGAGGACACGCGGCAGGCACTCCGCACGGCGGTTCAGCCATCACAGCTGGGCCTGCAAATAGCTGGGGTCCGAAAAGTGGGGAATGCTGGAGTTGTCGTCCAGACAACCTCGGTCGCCGCGGCGGACGCGCTCAAGAGGGCGGTACCTGCCACCCTCAGGACGGGATATCCGGCAGAGCGGCGGCCGCCCATTGCCCTCATGGGAATTGATGGTGCGGCCACGATGGAGGGGGTGCTACACGACCTGAAGGATCAGAACCTTCAGGACGACGCGGCCTGGACCCCTGAGAGGCTAGGCAAAGAGCTACGGCTCCTATTTAAGCGGGACCGGCACAATAACCGGACCAAGTGGGTGTGCCAAGCATCCCACGAGTTGCGCCGTGAGCTGGTTAACAAGGGCCGGGTCTACATAGGCTGGGACGTGGTCGAGGTTACCGACCACGTCGGTGTCACGTGCTGCAGCCGGTGCCAATTATACGGTCACCCCGAGAAATACTGCAGAGCAAAGGCGATGGTGTGCGGCAACTGCGGCGAAGAAGGGCACAGGAGCGCAGAGTGCCAGGCAGTGATGCCCGCGTGTGCAACCTGCAAGGGGTTCGGGAGGAAAGGCGCGAGCTCCCACCGCACCGCCTCACGTGACTGCCCCGCCCGAGCCCATGCAGAGTTGAGGTCAGTGAACACAACTAATTATGCATAGCCTCGGAGTAGGCCAATTAAACCTGCAGGGTTCGGCGGTGGCCACTGCCGAGCTCCCAGACATCGCAGGGGACTTTAATCTGGATGTTCTCCTGGTCCAAGAACCCTACGTGCCGACGTGCCAACAGCCAACAGCTTATTCGCACCAGCAGCTTATTCTGCCGGGTGGCCCCCACCCTAAAGTGGGGGTCTTCCTGCCTCGAATGGACGCAGTGTGTGCGGTGCTGCATCACCTGTCCAACAGCCACTGCCTTGTTTGTCACATAGCCTGGAAAGGACGCGCGTACATGCATCAGCGCGTACTTCCAGTACTCTGAGGACATTACGACCCATCTGGAGCACCTTACCAGAGTACTGGATCACCTCCGAGGTCACCGTGTGCTGGTGGGGGCTGACACGAATGCCCACTCACCGCTGTGGCACTGTGTACCACGCTACTACGTGGAAAGGGGACGGGAAGTGGCTCGGTGCCGCGAGGAAATGGAGGGCTTCCTGTTGAGTCAGGATCTGGCAATTCGTAATCTGCCAGGCAACCCACCAACTTTTGCCACCACCAACGGGGAGTCCAACATCGACGTCACTTTCTCGTCCAGGGGGGTCGTGGTACACGAGTGGAGGGTACATGAGAACACCAGCAGCAGCGACCACAGACTGTTCACCTTCAGGCTATGTGGCACACATCAACGAGATCCCGCTCCTGTTGCGGAGTCGCCTGTAGTGCCAAAGAGGTTCCGGGAACGCGGGGTGGACTGGGACCGATTCCAGGCGGTGATCCACGAGCGTGTGGGAAGGATTGATTGGTCGAAGCCTGCATCAGTGGTGTGTAAGGAGTTCACGCGAATTATCGCGTGGACTGCGAGTGAATGTCTTGGCACGTGTGGTGACGGTAAGAAAGCAAAAGGTTACGAATGGTGGTCTCCCTCGCTGGAGGCTATGCGTAAAAGGCATAATAAGGTGAGGAAAACGTGGCAGAGCGTAAGAAAGGGAGGAGGGGCTCTGGAGGAGCTAGCGCGGAAGGCCTTTCATAGATGCCGCAGTAGCTATAGGACACGAATGGAGAAGGCGCAGCTCGACTTCTTTCGCAAGTTAGCCGACTCCGGCAACCAGGACCCCTGGGGCTTGGCCTATCGTGCTGCCAGTGGTAGGTTTAGGCCGCCACCCAACGTGGTGTGCGGTACTAGGCTTGCGGAGGGATTTGGCGAGGATGCGGGCACTGCCATGATCAGCCTCGTCAAGGCATTGTGCCCCGACGATGACCCGTCGCGGGATACGCGATACCATCGCAGCGTTGGCATCATGGCTGCCTGCATCCCGTCGGGTCGGGATGCGCCTCCTCCTTCGAGCCAGGATCTTGGGAAAATAGTCAAGGATCTCCCTGACACGGCTCCGGGAATAGATGGTATAACGGCGCGCATAGTCGGGCATGTGTGGCAGGCGGCGGGTGCTGAACTGACACACATGTTCGGCATGTGCGTCGTGGAGGGCACCTTCCCCGATGCGTGGAAGGGCGGCAGGCTGATAGTCCTGCCTAAGGGCAATGACAAGCCGCTTACCGATCCTAAAGCGTATCGGCCCATCACCCTTCTCTCGGTCCTATGCAAAATTCTCGAGCGAGTCATGCTGGCGAGCGCGCCAGCAATTACGCGAGGGGTTTCTCCATGCCAGCACGGGTTTTCTCGAGGTAGGTCAACCCTATCGGCACTTAATGCCATCATAGGAACGGTTAGCGACAGCCGGTCCAGATATGTCCAGGCCATCTTCCTGGACATATCTGGGGCCTTTGACAACGCGTGGTGGCCCATGATCTTATTTAAGGCGAAGGAAAGGGGGTGCCCGCCAAACATTTATAGGATGCTGGCGGCGTACTTCACGAACAGACGTGTCGGTCTCTTCGCCGGGAGTGAGGTCGTGTGGAAGACCTCAACCATGGGTTGTCCGCAAGGATCTGTAGTGGGACCAGCACTATGGAATCTTCTTCTGGACGACATGCTTCGGTTGCCATACCCAGGCGGCGTAACGGTGGTAGCGTACGCAGATGATGTAACGGTCCTCATTGAGTCTGACTCTCGATCCGGCATCGAGGCCTCGGCCTCATGCGCCATGGAGTTAATTAGCCAGTGGGGGCTCAGGAACAGGCTGGGCTTCTCCCCCTCAAAGTCGTGCTCCATGACTCTGAGGGGGGGCTTGACCAAGCGCCCGCCCACGGTCAGGCTCGATGGGACCTCAGTCAAGAGTGTGCGCTCAGCCAAAGTTCTGGGCGTGACAATCGACGCAAGTCTGTCGTTCCGGGAACACGCTCAGTCCATCGGCGAGCGTGCTGCAGCAGGGCTGGGCAAAATGTCGCGCGTCTCCGCATCATCTTGGGGCATTCGGTACAGGGCCCTTAAGGTCCTGTACAAAGGCATCGTCGCCGCAACCATCACCTAGGCGGCAGGATGTTGGTGGAGGCGCGTGAACACCTACATGGTTAGGGCCACGCTATTGAGGACGCAGAGGCCAGCGCTGGTCCTTCTGACCAAAGCCTACCGGTCGGTCAGTACCGCGGCATTGCCGGTACTGGCGGGGGTGCTTCCAGCAGACCTCGAGGTGGCCCGTGCGGGCATGGTAGACGACATCCGTAATTTGCCGCGTAACTTGTTCAGGACCGGGCGAAGGTTCATCGCGGACGATGCCATAGCCAATTGGCAGCGGAGATGGGTTGAGGAGGAAAGGGGCAGGGAACTGTACCGCTACTTCCCGGACGTGGCAGTTAGACTCAAGGCAACTTGAGTCGAGCCGGACTATCAGGTCTCGCAGATCCTGACTGGGCATGGATGCTTTCGAAAGAGATTGTATTACATGAAGCTGAGTGAGGTAAGCATGTGCTACTGCGGAGAGGAAGACGAGCGCCTGGACCACATTTTGTGGTGATGCCCCCTGTATGGTGATCAGAGAAGCAGGTTGATGGATGGGATCACTCGCACGGAGGAGGGACCAGTGTACTACGCTGACCTCGTTGCGTCTGAGGCCAACTTCCGGCGGCTGAGAGACTTCGCGCACAGCTGGCACAAGATCAGGAGCGGGCTGGAAAGAGAGGCAGGCAGCGGTCAAGAAGAAGACGTCGAGGACAAAGACGAGGAAGGCGTAGGATAGGTTAAGTTTAGGTTAGTTTAGGTTAAATCTGTAGCTTATCTGGCGGGGAGGTGTGTCACCTACATGGGACGTGATGGCGGAAACCAGCGCCAAGTGTCGTGCGGTGTTCCACAGGGATCGGTCGTGGGACCGCTCCTGTGGAACATCGGGTACGACTGGGTGCTGAGGGGCGAGCTCCCGCCGGGCGCGGACCTGACGTGTTACGCGGACGACACGCTGGTCACGGCCCGGGGGAGTTCGCACAGGGAGGCAGCGTTGCTCGCGACGGCGGCGGTCTCACTCACGGTGAGCCGCATACGGCGCCTCGGCCTGGAGGTGGCCCTCAACAAGTCGGAGGCCATGGTGTTTCATGGCCCCCGGCGGGCGCCGCCGGCCGGATCACACATTGTGGTCGGGGGGGTCCGGATCGCTGTCGAGCCCACCATGAAATATCTGGGATTGGTGCTCGACAGCCGGTGGGACTTCGGACCCCACTTCCGGCGGCTGGCGCCCAAGTTGTTGGGCGCGGCCGGGGCGCTGGCAACGCTGCTTCCCAATCTGGGGGGCCCGAGCGCCGCCTGTAGGCGGCTCTATATGGGGATCGTGCGATCCATGGCGCTCTACGGAGCGCCGATCTGGGCGTCTGACCTGACGGCCGGCAGCATAGCTGTCCTGCGCAAGCCGCAGCGGGCGATGGCCGTCAGAGTCATTCGGGGGTATCGCACGATCTCCTTCGAGGCGGGTTGTGCACTGGCCGGATCACCGCCCTGGGACCTGGAGGCGAAGGTGCTCGCGTCACTGTACCGGTGGCGCGAGGCAGCGCGGGAGCGGGGCGAGCGACCGATGCAGCAACAAATCGAGCAGCATCGGTTGCAGCTCCGCGAGGTCCTTGTGGCGGAATGGCGGGTGAGGCTTTCACGCCCTACCGCCGGCCTCAGCACCATCGAGGCGATCCGGCCAGTGCTCGACCGCTGGCTCGGGAGAAGGCACGGCTCCCTGACGTTTCGGGCGACGCAGGTGCTCTCGGGGCATGGTTGCTTCGGGAAGTACCTGTGTCGCATTAACAGGGAGCCGGACGCTCGGTGTCACCACTGCGTCGACTGCCGGGAGGACACGGCGTGGCATACGCTGGCAGAGTGTGCCGCTTGGGAGGAGCCGCGCCGTGCCCTCATCACCGAAGTAGGCAACGACCTGTCGCTGCCGGCCGTCGTGAACGCGATGGTCGGCGGCGCAGAGTCCTGGGACGCAGTGGTCTCCTTTTGCGAAACGGTCATCTCGCAGAAGGAGGCTGCGGAAAGGGAGAGAGAGATCTCGACTCTCGACCCGGCCCGCAGCAGACGCACCGGGCGTCGGAGGAGGGCGGACAACGCCCTCTTCCGGCCCCCCTAAATGGGTCCAGGGGCGACGGATTCGGGGACATCCGTCGCCCCCCAACATCAGGACCCGAGAAGGCGGCGCGCGTAGTGTTCCTCGCGCGCCGACCACAGACGTTGCGGGGGGAGTACACCTCACTCCCCCCGCCCGAGACGGGGCCCGCGCAAGCGGGCCGGCACCAGCCGGGGTTGTGGAAGAATAATGTGTTCCCGCGACCCCGGCGTAGGTGTGAGAAGGAACACCGGGGTGGTTTTTAGTCAGTAAGAGTCTGACAGACCCCTCCGCCCGCCCCAGGGCGGAGGACATCCATGAGGATTTTCCACCCCGGGAACAAAAAAAAAAAAAAAAGGTTAAATCTGTAGAGCTAAGCATAGGCAAACTATTTAAAAAAAAAAAAAAACACCATATTTAAACATTTGATTGCTGTAATTACCGTATACTGTAAAAAAAAAAAAAATGGAAAAAAAAAACACATATTACAAGATCAAAAGATGGTAAAATTGATAAAAAAAAACACACTATTATTATATTTATGTATATATGGCTAGCCATTGCTGGCTAGCTGCAGGTCCGGCGACGAAGGCGTGTTGTGCCGTTGCCCGAATGTGGGGCGCTAGCTCACCGCCCCAGAATGGGGAGAAAGGCAACAGAGGGACAGGACGAGATAACTTGTAAAGGAGTCAAGAAGCGACTGCGGTGATAGCGCGTCCACCCAGACGTGCTATGTCCGCAGCCGTCTCCTTGAGATTCGGCCCATATGACTTGATGTCGGTGGGGCCATGGGAGGTGGTGGGTGCTCCTCTGCTGTCTCGTCCGCACTCTGCCTTTCTGGGGCCTAGACTCGAGCTGGAACTCGAAGTCGAACCCCAGAGGTGGTATCGGTGTTGGAGGTGATGTCATTGCGACATCGGCGGCGACTGGTCCCACGGTGGGCCTACGCCCGGATCGCGGGGTCGTGTCCCCAGACACGTCATCGCGACCGGACGCGGCCGAGCCCACGGATGCCAGCAACGAACTCGAGCCCGCACGCGACGAGCATGCCGACAGCATGGCAGGCGAGTCGCAAGCCGACGTTCGGGGGGGCGCCGGCGAAGTGGGCGCCTGTGCTGATGTTTGTACCGGACGTGAAAGTGGTCCGGTACTCGCTGGCCGCTCCTGTTCCGCTGTCGCCGGTCCCGCCAGCAAGAGGCGGGGACCGGGTGCGGAGGTGTGCGAAGCTGGCACAGCTTTGGTCGTCCTGGCCGACACTCGGGCGCAGCCCCCGCGGGCGCGGGCGGCGACGCAAAGCGCGGCCTTGGTTCGCGGCCGGCCCCGGTGCCCGGATCGGTACCAGGCGTAACGCGGCTGGTCGGATCACGACCGCGTGCTGGCGGCTCGTCGACGGCGACGGCGCAAGTCAAAGCCGAGCGTAGTGTCACACAGTATAGGTAAGCGTGTCGTGTAGGTAGTGGGTCAGCTTATTTTATTAAATTATTGGAGTTTACTTCTTATGTATAAATTTTCATGTACTATATATGGCCCCCGGTATGGAATGGTGTATGTGTGTTCGTCATGGGTGTCGTTTTCATAGTTTTCGAGGGTTTCGAGGGGAGCTGATAGTGAAGTCAAAATGTAAATCCAAGATGGCGGCTGCGAAAATTATCAATATTTTCGTCATGTACGTCGTTTGCATAGTTTTCGAGGTTTCAAAGCCGATAGTGAGGTCAAAATGTAAATCTAAGGTAGCGGCATTAACGAAATGAATAATTTAATATGAGTAATACATTTTAACAAATCATAATAAATAAATGCATGTCGATAAAAACCGTCCCTAAAATGCCTCAAGAAAATAACATTGACTTAGTAAACAAGATAACACTAAAATATATATATAAGGTACAAATGTATTTTAAAAAAAGGGGGAAAGAGCCCATAGTGCATCAAAAAATACGTCCGTATCGCTGTCAACGGGACAAGTGCCCAAAAGGCTGGCAGAATTGCCACGTTGGCATGTATATTAAGTCAATTTTATTTGACGCGTGAGTCTATCTAAATGAATGTTCGCCTAGGCTTTATGGGGAGCTTAATTGTTGCAAATGGGTCACACTAACATGTCCTTAAAGGAAAACGTGAAATTACAATTCAACCTGTGTAATAATAAATTTTAGATCAGTACTGACAATATTGTTATGTTACTCACATTATCTACAAGGGAATGACGGAGGATCAATATCCATTACGGCTCTTAGCGAAGTTTTAACAACCAATTTGCCAAACCCATGTCAAGTTCGTGAAATTCGCCACGAGGATTTTAACAGGCAAAGTTATCTCGAAGCTATGTAAGACGTTTTTTGATAGGTCGAAAAATCTTACAAAACAATATGAACTCGTAGGTTATGATGATAAATTAAACGACTTATTTCGATAATAACCTGTTATTGTCGAAAATATCGACAATGTAAAATTAGAAGCAGTATCTGTAATGCTTGAAATTTTTCATCTTGGATTCGATTGCCAATTATATATGTTATATCACGATAAAGTGCAATTTATTTACGCTCATTTAACAACGAATACACAATTTGAAAGTCTAGCTTCTAAAGGCAACCACACTCATAATCAACTGTCTGGAAACAAAATTTTGGTTTTATGTATTTATTTTTTTGGCTAAACCAGCTCCTTGTCGTTGCTAGTCAATGAGGTAGTATGAAGCTGTGGCGGCATCTTCACCTCCACATGCGCACTACGCATTACACTGAAGTCACGCAAAATCCTGCATCGCACAAGCAGATTTTACCGAGCAACTAGCATTTAGATAATGTCCCGACATCAATCTTCGGGCCATTGCCCAGTAGTCGCAACACCGGTCTGGTCGGAGAATCCTCATTTTTCTATAAAGGATCAGTTAACTTAATACCATGTACCTCATACCTCTATAAAGCAACTAGTTCATAGGTTAGAAACCCTCCACCCCTTTGCGATAAAAAATAGGTTACGAATTTTTCAAACACTACAGATTTCTCTGTTTTTTTAAGTAAATACATTATTTAATTAGGGATCCCTGTTTCTTAACTTGTGTATCCACTCCCATAAAAAATTAAAGCTCATCAATTATAATTTACATAAATTGCCCACCTTGTTCTGCAAACTGGAAAACCATGTTTCATCAATATTTAATCAACTATTTAAGTGGAAACTAGGTTGCTAAACGGTTCTACTGCGGGATTAAAAATTGATCGAGTAAATTGGTTTGAAGGTTATAGTGGTGTTATATGGTTCCGTAGGTGCTTTTTATTATATTATAGTTTCTACGAGTCAACTTTTGGGTGATGCAGAGACAAACAGTGGTAGGCGCAATTTATAAAAACAAATTAGAAATAAATATTTTTAAATGTAAAGATACGCGGAAACCTATTAAAACTATAAATATACAGTCAAAATCTGTTATAACGACATCGAAAGGACTACTCATATTTGGTCCTAAAAACCGATAGTCGTAACAGCCGATGTCGTTGTTATTAAGTACCTAATACATAGTATTGAATGTGTGATTACTTGATTAGTATACTCATCTAAAAAATAAAATTACATTTTATTTATTTCACATGAAAATTATAATAAAAAGACATTACGTACATATATTTTTTCTACATTAACAAAATCTGTTATTTTAACTTTAAATAACTCAACAATATGTTTTGGAGCGTTTTGTGTTCGGATAAGTAACAATTTACAAACTGACTGAAGCGAAATGAGAAAGCGGGCTTTAGGATTCGATTATACTGCATACACGTGTACCTATTTTGTTTCTGAGAAATACAATAGACCCTAAACTTGAGTCCTTTATGTTTTCTTTTGCGATCTTAATGACTTTAGTGTGCCATTCAAATGTTTACAATACGGCTGGTCGTTCTAACAGATATAATTCTCCGAAAATATCAGTTAAATGTAGTCGCTTAAAGAGATATGTTGTAATAAGCGATGTCGTAAAAAGCGGTGTTTTTTATTAGGCGGTCTAATAGAATTCAGCCGGTACCTTTGATTTCGGTCAATATAACCGGTATGTTGTTCTAAACGATGTCGTCGTAAATGGTTTTGACTGTAATACGCTTGACCGTTATACCGGCTTTTTGCGAATGTGCTCACGAACTTTAACTTTAAAGAATTATCGGTTGGTTGCCACCCTGATTTCTTGGGGGAGAGCATTCCACAGTGAGATAGACTGAAAGAAGAAAAAAAAGTGAATGAAGTCTGTGCGGTGAGTGGGACATTAAATTAGAAGATTGCGTGATGAACGAAGATTTCTATTGCGGTTGGCGCAAATGTACTGAAAGTGGAGGGCTAGATAACCAGGGGAAGAGGTAGAATCAAGAAATAAAAACGAAGTGGTCAGCGCCCTTTGCATTGTGCACTGACGTATGGGCAACCACTGTAGAAGCGACCGATGCGCAGAAGCATGGTCATATTTACGCATATTGAAAACGAATCGAATGCATTAGTTGAGAAGACGGTTATGATTTTCACTGAGATCTGCATTCAGGTCATAGTAGCACACATCACCAAAATCGATGATAGGGAAAATTATGGACTGCACAAGCATTGTCTTCGTACTCAATGGTAAAAAAAAATTCAATCGGTTCAGAGCCTGCAACGTTCCGGTAACCTTCTGGCTTACCCGGGCGACTTGAGTACGGCAGTTCAGGGTACTATCAATATGCAAGCCTAGATCCTTCACATCAGTGCCGAAAGGAACGCTACCATTGAAGAGTACAGTCGACAAGGTTGTACCATCCACTTTATTAATAATACGAGAACTGCCAATGATGATCGCCTGACACGTAGGGTTTACAGCACTTCAACAAATCTGTCAGCCCAGGTTTTTATGGCTGGTACGAGTAGCCATTTAATTAGTCGATAGCGTCAGGTCATTCATAAACTTTTCCTTGACAGCACAACTGCAAGTGTGCAGATGTGCATACTGATGATACGAACACTGAACTTCGGAAGTTGTAAGATTAATACAAATAGATAACAGAAAAGGAAAAGTATACCGCCTTGAATCAATAGATTGGGCTTGGTAAAGAGGGTACGATGATGGAGAAAAGAAGTGATAGTAGAACTCTTCATTGGCTCCTAGTAAACTGCTCACTTCGATGACTTTAGACTTATTAACCAAATGAAGACTAAACTGGACTTAAATGTAAATAAATAAAAATGTGTAGTATAAAATTAACAAAAAAATATTCAAGAAAAACCTTTATCACCCAACTATGCTAGAACTAAGGGTTATGATTTTAACATGTCACAACAATATCACCGCTAAAATAAAGAGAAATAGAGCACCCTACAAAAATAAAATGGAATAATAAAAAAACATTTTATGTAGAGTAAGTAGGTCGCCAAGACTAACATACCGCTCGCACTGTTAAAAAGTTATCAAATCGAATGTATAGCTTAGCTTCTAAGTCTACAAGAAATAACTATACCAACCTTAGATCTTGGTCAAAATGTATGGCTTGGACGTTCCATTTAACTATTGCATGACACAAAATTTTGGACCAATGACTGAATTTCTTGTCATATATTATGCCCATAGAATTGTCTGTGCGACGGCTGCGAAACGACCGAGCCATTTTGACCAATATGTAAAATTTGTAGAGTTAAGCCTTGTAGCCGTGGCCATGGCTCTACATTAGATCTGATCTTTTTAACAGTGAAAGTGTTATGTAAGTAGTGGCAACCTACCCTACATGAAATATTTGTGGTGGGTAGTATCATTGTATGGAACCCTCTCGACGCGCGTCCAACTCGCACTAGTCAATTTTCTTTCTAATGGAGTCTTAGGCTTAACATTCCTATTAACAAACCATTAAAATGTATTCACATAATTTTTGCATATCTTTGAGCAGATAAATACGTACTTAAAACATTTTTGGCTTAAATTCTTTGCCGACGTTTTGCTAAAACACTAAGTAGTTGTAAAAGCAAAGAGTGTCTAGATTTTAATGGACTTACAATTGTTTATATATTCTTATTGTACGAGAAATAATGCCCTCTTCACATACATTTTCTTTTCCAATGTTAAGCAAGTATTAATTATGAACCAATTAATAATAACTAACTAGCCCTAATACTGACGCGTTTGCGTGTTGATCTTACTTGGCAAACTTCCATCAGATTTGTTTACTTTTATCAAATATTAACTGACCTAGTATACTTCGTACCGCCTCAAAATATTATCTTCATTATAATTTTTTCGTTAAATTTTTCCATGGGTTTTGATTCTGCTTTTCGGAGCGGAGACAAATCCATCAAATCAAAGATCAAAAAAATCGGTCTAGCCGTTCTTGAGATGTGTATCTAACCCGTCTTTGTTTTACTTATATAGAGATGAATCCTTAGGACTCATAACCGCAAGCATCATCTATTGTTAGCACAATCTTACCAACGATAACCACGATTAATTAACAGATTGAAGTGTCAGCTACGCAAAATGTTACTCGTATTACAGATGTGAGCTTTTTACAATTAAACTATATACATAACAATCATTTTCCTAATGAGGTCGGTGCTGGCGGTACAAACTTAAGCGGAAAAAATAAACCTTGTTTCCATTATTACCACGGAACCCAGAAAAACGGGCTGATTTATGAACATATTAAACGGTGCTGTTTACGGGAAAAATAAAAATGAAATGGAACACAATTACCGATTTAATAGTTGGAACAATTTTATTGGAGAAATCAAACCCTTTAAAATCAAAGAGCAGTTGTGCTTTATCCTTTCGAATGTTTACATAAAAAAGTAATAATGCTGAGAAGAGTAATTACGTACACCAAACAGTTGGAGGACCCAAAAAATCCTTTGTTGGGGCCAACTTTAAAAGGATTGTATTTATTTGGCCTCTGGCAAACTGGAAGCAAATTTAGGACCATTGGTTACAATTTGATACATTTCTCCTCATTACTTTTTGTTATAAGTCAATCTGTTGACCTTTATTTTGTTAGAAACGATATTAACAAAGTTCTAAACAACATGTCACTGACTGTTCTCGGTGCTATTTGCTTAGCTAAATGTTATTCTTACGTTATGTGGCAAGGCGAGTGGAGAAAGCTTGTTCAATATATTTCTGAGGAAGAAATAATACAAATGAAGAGAGAGGACCCGGTAATAAGAAAGCACATGGAGGACTACACTAAGTATACAAGAATGATAACATACATGTTTTGGGTGATGGTATTTATAACAAATTTTCTTTTAATATTAACGCCCTTCTTGAAATACGTATCATCGCATTCTTACCGGGAGAAGATAAGGATTGGTGTTGAACCGTTACCCCAAATTCTATGTTCTTGGTTTCCGTTTGATAACACCAAAATGCCTGGTTATTTGGGAAGCATTGTCATTCATGTAATTATGGGCAGTCAAGGTTCTGGAGTGTTAGCCGTTTACGATATGAACGCTGTTGCTATCATGTCTTATCTAAAAGGACAGATGATGATTCTGAGAGGGAAATGTAACAGCCTATTTGACAAAGTAACTTCGACTGAAGATGTTTTAGATAGGATCAAAGAGTGCCATAGACATCATAACGTCTTAATTAAGTAAGTACTTCATAAAGTTTTACTAAGTTGATATGGTATCGTTAAAGCTAATTTGTGTCTAAACTTCCACAAATTGTTGTGACTAGGTCTATATTATTTAGCCTATAAAACACACATGAATAACATAGACAACCTATATTGATTTTTAACTTTATCTTGGACATCATTGACATTCGGTGGAGAATAAAACATCGTCAGGAAACCTGGATTTCAAATAAACTTGAAATAGCCTACATGCATTGAAGCAAGCAAGCATGAAGTCAATTTTCAACATGCTGGTGCCTTCTCTGTATGAGAAAGAGGCCTTTACCCTTCAGTTGGTGGGAGTACAAATAATAGACCAGTATATTATTCTTACCAAACAGATAACATCACGCTCAAAGGGTTGGGCAAAGGTGTACCAATAGTATATCCACATATTGCCAGTTATGGTTAAGTCCGTAATGGGGGGCGAGCGTATTGCCATCAACCGCGCACAAATCTAGACTCCACACTGTTACTGAGAAATTACTCATGGAAAAGTAAATAACACTTTGCCCGACCTGGGAATCGAACCCAGGACCTTATGCTCAGCAGTAGCGCTCGCACCCACTCGATCAACGAGACAGGCATTATTATTAAACCAATGCTATTTACAGGCACTGCTCTATCTTCAACTCACTGTTATCGCCTACCATGTTTATTTATGTGCTGATGTGCTCCATAACAATTTGCGGCAGCGTGGTGCAATTTAGTTCGGTAGGTAAGTTTTCTTATTACTTTGTACTTAATTTACTACCTTGAACACTAGCGGCCGAACCTAATAACCCATTTTAAGTGAAAGACATATCGCTTTTGAAGATTGACAGTATAATTTTATCTGTCCTTGAATGTCATCTCACAATCATTGATGAAGGCTATCTACTCTATAATGTTTCCTCCCGCGCATTCCTTTACAACCAACATCACTTTTATAAATGAATTTGTTTATGTTAGTAGGTTTGTACGAACACTTTTGCATGTCAAACGTATTTAAAAAACTGGATGAGATCAGCGTTTTCATCATCATCATCAAAACAAACTCAGAGGTCACAGGCTCTTTTAAAGTCCAGACATATTCTTGGTCAGATTAAGTGAAGACTATGTAGATTGGTGTCTAAAATTGACTTTTGAGGAAAGAACCATTCAGATTGAGAGGACCTGACCAGTCAGTGCACGCATTTGTCAGTATGAGAGGTCAGATAATCATAAAATTACTGAAACTGCCAACCAAGCTTAAACTTAGCTGCGAAAAAAAACAAGGTGTCTTTTTATACAAAAAAAAACCTCTAAATTACTGGATAAGGTTATAATTATATTTATTTATTTTATTTATTTATTTCTAAAACACTTAACATTAAACAAATTGGTTTCAGCCACACAACGAAAACCTCTCAAGGTTTATCTGTTGCTGGCGAGCCGTTGACTTATATTTTATTTTTTATTTATTACATTTTACAGACTATAAAACACTAAGAGAAGTGTTGTGTAAAGAAACGTTTTGATTTGTACTTATAACTTTTCGAACTCATTTTGTATAACGTTTGCAAGTCTTCTGGAAGTTTATTAAGAAAAAAGGTATTAAATATTCTGCAACCCGCATACCGTACACATTATTAATTTTTGGTAGGATGTATTTATTTTTAAGTGGTATCCTTCTGAGAAAGTCAGGTCTTGTTTTTTCGGTTAGCAGCTCAGGTCTATTTACTTCCGCAAGAGTAAAAAAATCAACTTTATGGAACACATTCATAACATTACAGTATTTAAAGAGATCTTCGTCACGGTTTTTGAATTTCTTCTTTAAATGTATTGGTATAATTACTTTTAATATTCGCAAATGTAACTTATAAATATCTGTCAGATATGTATGATAAGTTCTTCCATAACTGCTGAGTCCGTAGTTTATAACCGAGTCTGCTAGGGCCATATATAACATTCTAAGCGTTTTGTACGGCAGTTTATATTTTAGTATGCTAAGCTTACCTAGAATTGACCTCAGTTTGTTGCATACGTAATCTTTGTGCGGGCCCCAATAGAATCGGCTATCAACTATTAGACCGATATACATGTGTTTATCAACTACTTCTAATCTCGGGCATTTGCATGTCTTTATCGGGTTATGCAGGCAAGGATGTTCGTGTGCTATAACTGTAGGTATAGTGGCGCATTTATTGTGTGATGAATGTATGTGAACAATTTTTGTTTTTGTTGCGTTTATTACTAAGCCTACGTCATGAGCCCATTTACACATTTGGTCGAACCTACGTTGTAGGGATTCCTCCGCATCATGGATGTTTTTATTTGCGACCAATATACACGTGTCGTCTGCGAATTGGTATACAGAGCCTGAATTTATAGCATTACTCATATCATTAACGGAAAGTAAGTATTCTGTCGGACCTATAATTGAGCCCTGGGCCGTGCCTTGCGTGGATGGAAGCTTTATACTATACGCATTTTGTATTTTAACAGTGTTATGCCTGTTTGTGTGATAGTTTTTTAACAGTTCTAATAGTGGCCCTTGTATTCCATTTTGTGATAACTTGTCATAAAGTGTGTTACAACGGAGCAGATCGAATGCTTTGCTGAACTCTATAAAAAGTGTCAAGACATGATTTTTATCATTTAAATGTTTATTGACTTCTTCGGTAAATTCTCTTAATAATTGTGTCGTACTCTTATTTTTCTGAAATCCATATTGATTATTGTTGATTATTCCGTGTGTTTGCAAGAAATTGTTCATCTCATTTACAATGTATCGTTCTAAGATCTTATCTATACAAGACAGTATAGTGATAGGACGATAATTATTGACGTCATCACGTGAGCCCTTTTTGTGTATTGGTCGTATCACCCCTATCTTTAAGAGATCGGGATACGTACCAGTCTGCAAGCAGAGTGGTATATAATATAATGCAGTACATTCCAATTTTTTTTTAAATGCTGGAGAGAAGGAATGAAACGTAAATAAACTAAACCTTGTTGAGATTTATTTTAAATAAGGATATATTTCGGTGAATAAAATATACACTGCTGTTTTATTATAACAAAATCTTTAATGTGAAAGCTCATAATATTCCAAAATAAGTGAACATGTTATAGGGACGCATACTTTGGGCATTTTTGTACAAAAATCTTTCCATAGTAAGCGATATACCCTCCTTTATATAGATAACGTGGGCCCGTAATATTCCTCAATACCTGATAGATTATTCAGACGTCAAACCAGAGCTAGATAGGTAGATATTTTAATTTAAAAAATGCGTGTTTCCAAACAGTGGAAACAATATTATAAAAACTGTGTTAAAGCTTAAAAAAGTGCCTCGTTATTTAGTTTTAAATTATTAGACAATCATAGCACTATCGTAGAAGTGACGTCACTACTATCTAACTTCATACTAGCGCCATACATTGTCCGTACCGCGCGACAAGGACGGGAGTAATCCCCTACAAAAACTTTATACGCATACTTTGGGCTTTTTTGTACAAAAAGCTTTCCTTTGTAAGCGATATACCCTCCTTTGTATAGATAACGTCGGCCCGTAATATTCCTCAATACCAGATAGATTATTCAGACGTCAAACCAGAGCTAGTAATTAGTTATTTTTTTATTGTTTCCAAACAGTGGAAACAATATTATAAAAAGTGTATTAAAGCATAAAAAAATTGCCACGTTTTTTTGTTTTAAAATATTAGACAAACATAGCACTATCGTAGAAGTGACGTCACTACTATGTAACTTCATACTAGCGCCATACATTGTCCGACCGCGCGACAAGGACGGGAATAATCCCCTCCAAATACTTTTCAAGCGTGTAGCTTCTTCATATTTACATCGATTTAACAGACTTTTTCAAATTATGTAATTTCAAAATTACATATATATTTTTTACATTTTTAATATTAGTCATCATCCCTAATAGTGATGGATGCGTTATTGGGTTTGGCGGCTAGTGGCAAGTTGTTTATGTTTCGAGGTTGATTACTAATTTTAAACAAAGGGTCATCTTTGTTTGCACCGTTTTAACAACAACTAGTTACAAAAATAATTTAAAAAAACCTTCATTTTCAGAAAGAAGCCACTGCTTCACAAAAACTTTGGGTTTTTCAGTACACGTCTGGATTAGTTTCACAACTCTTTTTATACTGTTGGCATAGCAACGAAGTAACACTTCAGGTAACTAACTTATTTATTTCCAAAACCCGAGGAAACTCTTTACAATTTGGCGCCGTAAAAAAAAAGGTACCGTGAGTAAAAGAAGGACATAAATAAAATAAAAATCAACAACAGCAGTTATTACACCTCAAGCTGTAGGAATATTCATATTTCTGTCTGTGTAGGGACCGACTTGCAGTTTTTTTTTTTTTTTTTTTTGTGTATGGCATCTCGTAGTTGACCTTGAGAGGTCGTGACTACTTAACCGGACTATCCTGTGGCTGCCTTAAGCGGACTCAAAGCCTCCAGCCAGGGGCGTAAAACTACTTATATTATTAAGCGAACGCTCGCTAAGGGAACCCCTGTGGGGTACGGACCTCGGCTTAGGGCGTCGCTGACGGGAGGACAGCAAGATGGGACAGGCTGGATCAAGTTTAGTTGATTATTATTAATCGGGGAATTTAAAGCTACAGGCTCAGCTACGGCGCGGGCTGGCACTTCGTCGAGCAAGGGTCGGGGGAGACAATTACGTCGGGATCTTCGCGAGGAACCTCGGCGGCGAGGTCGGAATGTCGGTCTGTGTTTGTGCACTGTACTGGTGGCCCTACTGCTCTCCTGAATGAGAGTTATGTGGTCATCGGGATCGGTGAGGACATGCTTGGGACGGCGGACATGACTAATGGAGGAGGGAATATAACTAGCGGCTTTCACAACCAGAGGGTTGCGGTGATTCGCGGCGGTCTCGAAGAAACGCTTTGAAATGCGTTTCATGAACTGACGGATAGTGGGAATCCTGAGGTCTACGTGGAGGATTTCGTTACGAACGTACCAGGGGGAGCCTGTTATCCTACGGAGGAACTTGTTCTGGAGGGTCTGCATTCTGTTGAAGCGAACGGGCTTGGCGTGTGCGAAGACTGCACTGGCATAGGTCATGATCGGGCGGATGCACGCTGTGTAGATACGCATTTTGCACTTCAGTGACAATTTGCTACGTGCATTGAGGACAAAGTGAAGTCTACCTAGAGCGAAGGCGGCGCGCGAACGAGCCGCCTTAATGTGCTCTGAAAAAGAGAGGTGTTCGTCTAGTACGACACTCAGGTATTTGGCTCGCTTCTCCCAAGGGATCGGCTTGCCGAACATGGTGATCGGTCGAGGGGGTGAGGGGTTGCGACGCGGCTTTGAGAAAAGAACCGCTTGACTTTTGTCGGGATTGACTTCGATTCGCCATTTTCTAAACCAAGCGCCAAGCTTGTTCACTTGGGTTTGGAGAATGCGAGCTATCGAATTTTCATCACGGCCGGTGTAGTAGATGGCCGTGTCGTCTGCGAACAGGGCCAACTGCGCCTTGCTGCACTTTGGCATGTCGCTGGTGAATAGCGTGAAAGCTAGAGGAGAGATCACAGAGCCCTGAGGGACTCCTGCGCGAATAGGGTGGGGGGAGGATAGCGCTCCTTCGATGCGATAACGGAAGGTGCGATTCGACAAAAAGTCCCGTAAGATGAGCACGAGACGATCTGGTACACCGAGTTGGTACAGCTTATATAATAAGCCGTTGTGCCAGACTTTGTCGAACGCTTTCGCTATGTCGAAGAAAACAGCACCGGTCATCAAACCTCGTTGGAAACCGAAGTTGATGTGTTCGACTATACGGTGGACCTGTTGTACGCACGAGTGTTGGGTTCTAAAACCAAACTGTTCGTTGGGGATGAGGCCCTTTGTCTCGGCGTAGTCTCTGAGGCGCTTATAAATAAGCTTCTCATAGATTTTGCCGAGGACATTGAGCAGACTGATGGGGCGGTAACTACTAGGCTCTGACTTTGGCTTGCCGAGCTTCGGGATACCGATGACGGTGGCTTCTTTGAATGCCTGTGGGAAGATGTTGTTGCTCAGAGCACCATTGAAGATGGCGGTCAGTAGCATTATCAGGTGGGCAGGGAAAAGTTGGAATACCCTATTGGTGATTCCATCTGAGCCGGGGGCTTTACGAGCCTTAAGACCTTTGATGAGGTCGTGCACTTCGTCGGGCGTGACTGGGGGCAGTGGATACTCTGGGTCTTCGACGGGAGGGAGGGAGGCTCTATGTTCGACTTCAGCGTCGACCTCAGAGAGGTGAGCTTGGTCTACTGGTTGAGAGCTAGGCGAGCATTGGGCTTCTAGACTGTCGGCTAGAAGCTCAGCCTTGTCGACATCATCGAAGGCGATGGTCTTGTCGGGACGGGTCAGGGGGGGCATGGAGACTATTTCTCCAGATCTGAGCTTCCTCTGGAGTTGCCAGAAGGCTAGGTGGGTGGGCTCTAGTTCGCTCAACATCTTGTCCCAGCCGGCGGTACGCAGCTCCTCTATGCGTGTTCTTACAGTACGCTGTAAGTAACGCATATGGGCTTTGTTCGCGTCGCAGGGGAAGTTGCTGTAGGCACGGACAGCCGCGTTCTTCTCATTCAACAGTTCACGTACATCGTCCGGCAACTTCCAGCGACGGTCATCCGTCGCTGGAATTTCCCTTGAACAATCGTTCAGGACTGATTGTACGTGAGCTGTGAATGAGTCGATCGCGGCCGTCGTGTCAGCGATAGAGTCAAAATGATCGGGGATTGGGTCCAAGTGGGGGGACGTGGTGGATTTTAAGCGATCGCTTACTCTCCTCCAGTCCGTTACCACTTTGTTGGGAAGGGGTTGGGTGGAATCGGGCAGACCTATGCGGGGGACCAGTTTCATGACTACTGGACGGTGATCGGAAGCGAGCTCTTGTACTACTTCTATAGAGTCCAACCGTAGGTTGACGTTCTGTAGGAGCGCCACGTCGAGTACATCGGCGGTGTGATTGGGATCGGGGGGAAAATGAGTGGGAGTCATCGGCGCGATGACATCGAAATTCTGAGAGGAGGAGAGGTTGAACAAGTGTCTCCCTCTGGAAGAGGTCCTGGTGCTATTCCAGGAGGGATGTTTAGCGTTGTGATCACCCGCTATGATAACGGAGTCACTCAGGCTAAACAGTACAGAAAGATCTTCAGTAAGGAGTTGGAAGTTCTCCGAAGTATTAATGGGGGGGAGGTAGGCCGAAACTATGGTGATCGGTTGATGACCTGTCATGCCAAGCCGGCAGCAAGACACTTCTAATCGTGAGAGTGTGGGAGGGTCTATGGGAATGCAGTATAGCTCCTTTTTGTAATAGATAAGGGTACCGCCCTTATGGCAACGCGTCCTGTCATTGCGAACTGTACGATAGTTTGCAATTGACGGATTTCGGTAACTCGGTTTAAGGAACGTTTCCTGAACAAGGAGGATGTCGATGTGGTGGTCGCAGAGGAACTCGCTGATTTCAGCGCGTTGTCGCAGGATGCCATTGGCATTGAAATAACCTAACTTTAGGGATCGGGGTTTGGTTCGCGCGAGGATTCCTTTATCCATGATTAGGGTTGGGTTGGTTGTTAAAGGACATCAGGGCTTGCGTAATGTCCGGGTACGCATTGTAGATATTCTGAATCATGAAAATGTTGCCGGCATTTCTGGCGGCAACAATTTCACTTGCCATTTTCCTGGCACGAGGGGTAAGGAAGGCCGTGAATGTTCTAGATATGACATTAAACGCGTCCATCGGGTTCTGACCGACCACCCGGGTGGCTGCGGGCGGAGCTGACGCGGCCGGAGCGGCTTTGTTTAGAGGCACAGGAGCACGCCTGGAGGCGCGTTGACGCGGATGCGGGGGTCCATAAGTGGAGGGATGGCCGCAGGAACGGGTCTAGGAGCTAAGGCTGGAAAAGCCTGCTGATGGTGGAAGTAGTTCCAGGGCGAGGGCCTCTGAGGACTGAGTCGCTCCTGATGCTGTGTGGTAGGCCACGCGTGGGCGTAGCGGGGGCTTTCCCTTTGCTGACGGGCGTCTGCACGCTTCGTCAGTTTGGGAGATGATGTTTTGGGGGCCTTGGGGCACCCACGATAATTGGCCGGGTGGCCTGAGTCGCCGCATAGCACACAGCTAGGCGGCTCTGTGCACAAGGTGCGGTCCTTAGGTCGGGTGCACTCAGCAGTGCCGTGATCGCCCAGGCACTTGACGCACCTGGGTTTCGCGTGGCAGTGCATCTGCGAATGCCCGTAAAGTTCTCAATCTGGAATAAAAGGCTTCTCGATCTGCAAGCCGGTGAGGTTGCCGACGGAACGGACGTTGAAGATAGGGTGGTGACCCTCAGTAGGAGGGCAGACGACGAGGACCATATCGAACGGTACCCTGCCTCGGGCGCGGTGCATGCGGTGGACTTCCGCAACGGGGACGTTTTGCGACAGAAGGTCGGCTTTTATATCTTCCGCGGGTATCTCCTTCGGGATCCTACGGATCACGACGCGGACTTGACGGTCTTCGGGGAGGGCGTAGGTGTGGAAGGACACACCTCTAAGACGGAGAGTCTTCGTGAGCTCTCTGTAGTCGTTTGACGTCGGGACGGTTACCTTAATACCCTGTTGGGTAGACTTCGCGCTGGTGTAGCCTATGCGCAGGTCGGTGCACCATTTGGACACGTCTGTCCACTTCCCCTTGTCCTGGATGTACACAGGGGGAGGGGGGGCGATTTTCTTTGCCACAGAAGGCTGGGCAGCGGGCTTGGCAGCACTGTGGCTGAGGGAAGAGGTTGAGGCCGAGGCGGCCTGAGAGGGGGCGGTGGCGGTGGCGGATGGAGTCACGGGAGCGGAGGTGGCTTCGATAGCCGGTTTCTTCGTCCTTGTGTCAGGACTCGGTTTGAGGCTCCTCTTTTTGGAGCCGACCGTCTTAAAGACGCCTTCGTCGGAAGAGGGGGAGGGGCTCTGGTCGTCGCTCGTGATTAAGTACGGCGAGGTCGGGCGAGGGGAAGGCTCGCTGGTGTCCATGTGGACAGCCGGCGGCGAGCAACCTGGAAGTTGCGACGGAGAGGGCTCGAGGGCATCGCTAAACGTAGCGATGTCAGAGCTGTCGGTGCCTACTAGGTCAGAGGGACCGGGGACGGACTGCTGCAGTGCAGCGAATTTAGCGCCATACTTGGCGAGGAAATCGGGGTCCTTAAATAGGACCTCCTTGAAGAACGCCACTATCAGGGCGTCCTCCATGGTCGGAGTGGGGTGAAAGCTTAAGGGAGGGAATGGTGGAAATTAAGTTTCCACTTAGAGCCTATTAACCCTATACCTAACTCCCCGGGTGGATTGGCCCGGGGATGAGTTCCCTCCCTGTCGGGTGCAGACAGGGAGGTGTGTACCTATTGGTGAGCCCTAAGCTTGTATTCCCGTCGCCAGTCTTATTGTGCGAACGGGGCCCTGACCAGTCTAGCGCGAAGGGTGTAGACACACCCTAAAGACACTAGGTGAGTAGCTGGAAAGCAAAACTGTCACCAGAGCCGACTAGGAGATCCCCCAAGGCCGGTTATCTGGGACCCGTCCAACTAACTGCCTCGCCCTGAAGGGGTTCGGCGGGTGTGAATTGGGTCAACACCCCACTCAGCTTCGTTGACACCGTAAGGTTTCAACCGAGGACCACGAAACTGTGGTTTTACCCAGAAGGGGCCTAGTGAAGCTACTCACAAACGTCTGTTAGAGAAACGAGATTTGCCTTGAAAAAGGCACTTTTTTAATTGATTAAAATAAAATCAATTTCTTGATTTTATTTTTTATCGGAGTAGTCGGGGCGACTACGATGACGTCACGTGGTCGCGACGAGTAGAAACAGGAAACACAACACTGGAGCGGGAGAGCGCACAAACACGTCCGTCCGCGGCGAGAGTCGAGCGTCGAGTCCCGACTTGCACTCGGAGCTATATCGCGGCGCTCCCGTAAGGGGGCGTTGCGTGCGGTGCCGGGGCTTCACCCCCTGACCGCGGAAGCCATACGGCGACCCGTAAATACGGGCCTCTCCTTTTGTCTGCTTCAGTGGCAGTGGATTTTTCGGGCGCGCGCGGGCAACGCGCGCCCGTGTGAGTGATTGCTATTTTGTTTCTGTAGGAGCGCCGCGACGCTTATAGTGAAGCGCCGCTTTCTTCACGACATCTCGGCGGTCTGTCGCCGCCAGGTGAGACCCCTAGTTACCTAGGGGAGGCCCGGCGACAACGACCAGCGACGAAGATGCCGACTCGACGCGCCTACAGAGTAGGTGAGTGGTCCCCGCCCGTCCAGATCACAGAGCTAGCCGTTACTGTCCGGGCTAAGGGGCCGAATGTGGGTGTGAACGGCATTGTAATTGTGTAACACCGTTCAATGTTTGCGTGCCTCGCGGCCCGCGCCGCGCGTGCACGCGTGAGTTTGGGTGCCTGTATAGACATGTATGTCTGTCTGCATTTACGTAACGTGCCTATATTAACCTAGAACACGTTACGCAAAGGGTGTGTGTGTTGTGAGTGTGGAGTCTTTTTGTCACAGATAAGTCGCGTGTAACTTGGCTGCGGCTTATCTGGAAGTCAGTCCGGGTTTCAATTGACGTCTTCATGTCCCGAGGGAGGTGGCGGAGGGGGGGGCGGCCTTGTGCCAGAAGGCCGCCGGCGTCCCATTTTGGGCCGCCCTGGGTGACCTAGCCGTGGTACATAGTCAGTAGTGCGGCCAGGCCATCCAGGATGACCAACTCGACATCCTGTCCCTGCCTGATGGCCTTCATCAGGTCCATCAGTAGTTTGATGGCACAGGTTGTGAAATCCGACTTGTTTGTGGCTGCTTTGGCGTCGGTAGCGCCGCCACTGGTTTCTTTTAGGAACTTTTCCCTTGGTTGTTCCTTGTTTGTCCGCGGCGCCGTGGCGGCGCTAGCGGTAGGTTGCTGCATATTCACAACCTGTGCCTCGGTGAAGGCAGGGGTGGCAGTTGGGTTTTCTTGGGTCGCCGGGGGTGGGTCGGGTTTCTTCCCCTTGCCCTTTCCCCCGCGTCTCTTGTTTTTCCTCCGCCCAGAGGAGGTAGCTTGTTTGTTTGAGGGCCCGTTGGCCGCCGCCATAAGCGTCGTGCCTTGGGCCTCTTCTGGCATCACCTGTGGCCTCTCAATGGTCACTTTGGGCCGGCGTGATGTGGCCGTTATGGCGGCGGTGCCCGCCCGCTTGTTCCGGATCTCCTTCTGGAACACCGGACATCTGATGTTACACGCCGGGTGCGGGCCACCGCAGTTCACGCAGGTGGCCGGCTCTTCCCGTGGGCGCGGGCAGTCTCTCGCCGCGTGCTCCCCTCCACAGCGCACGCAAGCGAGCGGGCGGTGGCACTGATGCGAGCTGTGTCTAAACAGCTGGCATCGGTGGCACTGGGCAGGTCCTCTTTTTCCGCGCCAGGCCTCTATTTTGACACCACGCATTAACATGAACGTCGTAGTGTCGTAAATGGCCCGGACGTCCGGAGTCTTTTTTAAGATCGCGTGGTATACGCAACCGGGTCGTCCTTGTGCGGCCTTGATATGGCGCACATACTCCGGCTGGTATCCCAGCGTTTGGAGCTCCTCCTCTATCTCCTTCGGGTCCGTATCCGCCGGTAGTCCCCGTATGGCGATCTTCAGGCTCTTCTCTGCTGGCTGCGAGTAAGCGAACCAGCTGACGCCGCTATCCTTCTCTAGGCCAGTCAGGTATCGCTGGACCAGCCTATACTCCTCCTCGCTGTCTGGGGTGAAGCGGACTCCACCTCCGTATGGACGAGCGTTAGGAGGCCGGCCCAGTTTCTCCCTGATGGCCCGGAAATGGGCGGCCCAGTTTGGCAGCTTCTCAACTACCAGCGGCGGGTACCTGGGCTTCTTTTGCCCCGGCTTTTGTTGCCACGTTCTTGTCGCGGCGCCGGGGGGTGCATCGGGGGTGTTGGCAGCGGTAGCGGGGGCGGGGGGTGGCCTGACCCCCGCGGTCGGTGACGGTGGCGGCGATGGTGACGCAGGTGGCGGGGGTGAGCGGCGCGCCGCGTCGGCAAAAGTAGGCGACGCTGGCGGGTCCGGACTCCGCGGCGCGCTTTCGCGCGGTGGCCGCGGCGAGTCGGGGCAGAGCCGCTTCCCCTCCGCCGCTGCGGTCTCGCTTGAGCTCCTGCGTCGACGTTGTCGTTGGCCTCTGGGTTCTAGCCGGGACTCGATATAGACGCGCGCACAGCCATCGCCGGTCGAGCCCACGGATGCCAGCGACATGTTCGATCCGATGGACGAACACGGCGACATAACCGCGGGCGAGTCGTAGGCTGAGGCACGAGGAGGCGCCGGCGAGTCGGGCGTATGGGTGGCGCTTGGTACTGACCTTGCTGATGTCATGGTGGTTGCAGGATTTTTAACTGGCCGCTCTCGCTCAGCCATTGCCGGTCCCGCCAGCGAGAGGTGGGCGCCGGTCACGGCGGTGCGCGGAGCTGGCGCAGCTTTGTTCTTCGCTTGCGCGGACACAGGAGCCGCTGCGGCAGGCGCGGGCGGAGTCGCGAATCGCGGCGGCGCGTCGTTGCGTGCAGGGGGCGCGCGGGTGGGCGCGGGCGGTGTGCGGGGGCGCGCGGGGTAGTCGCGCGGCGTGGCGGGGCGCGCAGCGTAAGCGGCGGCGTACGCGGCGGCATATGCAGCGCAGCGCACGGGCGCGGGTGCGGGGGCACGCGCGGGCGGTGCCGCGGCGCGCGCATGCGGCGCGCGATTTGGGTTAGCGGCAGGCCCCGGGGCCTGGATGGGTACCTGGCGGAACGCGGCGGGGCGGATCACTACCGCGTGCGGTCGGCTCGACGACGGCGAAGGCGCAGCGCGCGCAGGCGCCAGTGACGTCGGTGGGCCGGCAGCAGCGGCGGCGCTCGATCCCCCTCCTCTTCTGTCTTCTTTCTTCTTCTTCATCTTTTTCTCTTCACTCCTTGTGGAGCCGGCCGGCGGTGCACAGGACGACGCAACACCGATGATCGGCATCGACGACGTCCTATCCAGCGCCGGGCGGGACTCCGGTGAGCCGGCATCGCAGCCCAACGAGCCGCGCGTGCCGGGCTTCGGCATCCCAGGGGTATGGTCTCCGCGACCGCGTCGGTACAAAAAAAACCGGGTAGTCAGATAATTTTTAAAATTATTAATGACGGTCCGCGCGGAATAAACTCAACGGAATGGAATATTCCGTAGGACGAGCTTGCGTGACGACCACAAGCCAATCCAACTTGCAGTGCCGACTTGCAGTGCTGACTTATATCTTTATATAGTATCTTATGTCGCGAGTTCTGGCTTCTGGCCGTGGTAGGTCCGTGGATGGGTGACCATCTTTACATTCCAAAACCTTCCCGTACCTCGGAAAGCACGTTAACCCGTTGGTCCCGGCTGTCATTCATGGATCTGTGACAGTCGTTACAGGTCGTCAAAAGCCCGAAAATTATTACCCAGAAACAGTAAAATACTCGGTTAGACCGGAAGTCGAACCCAATAAAAAGGAAAAGGAAAGGCAGATGATGATTTTATGATGATATTTTAATGTTGTTTTTTTTTTACCCGTGCTGCCGAGAAATACAATGCTGCCGAATTGAAATCATACCTAGCTCAATTCATAACACAGACAAAAGCTTTATTCATAAATAAGGAATCACATGATAAAAAAAAACCACGAAATTAAAGGACATTGACCAGGTTTGGATCAAATGCTGTCCAGACTTGGGAGAACTTCCAAATGAGTAATTGAATTAAGAATTATGTCATACAGCATTTTACTGTGGGGTCAGGCTGCTGACATTGAATCCATTTTTTTTTTCGCAAAAGAGAGCTGTCAGAGCCATTTACAATCTACGTCGCCGCGAATCTCTTAGGGAACTATTTAAGAAGATTAACATAGTGACGGTACCTTGCCAGTTCATTTATGAAAATATTATGTATGTAAGATAAAATCTGCATCTTTTTAATAAAATAAGTGTAATAATACATATTAACATAATATTATTATATATTGGAAAATAGATCAACCATTTTTCCGACTATCTAAAGTAGGTATAAACATCTTTTGTGAGGTACTGTGTTAACTGTTACCCTTTTTCGGGGGTAGGTGTTAAAAAGTGAACACGTAGTTCGTTAATCTCTTTTAATTAAAATTATTATTAAGTGATTTAACTTGCTTTCAAATTCAGTATTTGTTACATAAACTGCTTTACTACCAGTACTTACATTGGTGAATCATCCTATGTAACGAAAGCACTTAAAACTACACCACCTGCCAGCTTCTCACTAGTACTTTATATTCACTATACACACACTTCATCATAATGTCATCTCAACTGGATGATATCCAATCGGCTCAGAAGAACCTCGAGGAGTGTTTCCTTAAGAAGATGGGAGAGCTTGAGGCACAGATCCAATGTGCTGGACCCGCAAAGGACACCGTAGCAAGGATTGCTGATGAGTTCCGGTCCTTTCGTGAGCTTATGTTCGGCGTGCTGGGGCTTCTCAGGAGGCAAATCATGGAGTCCTCTAAAGTGGTTGATGGATTGGAGACAAGATCTCGTCGGAAAGCTCACATTTTTACTGGGTTTGCTGAAGCGGACAAACAGGATTGCAAGGCTCTTGTGATGGACGTTCTGATGAACAAACTGGCACTGCCTAACATCACTGCATATTCCATCAAAGTGTGTCACAGACATCCAGTATAGGACCAACCACGAGCAGACCTACTTTGGTAAGGTTTTCCGATGTTCAGCTAAAATCCACTGTTTGGAAGGCAAAGTCTGCATTGAAGGGCTCCACAGTCACAGTCAAGGAGTTCTTAACCAGATCAAGGCAAACAGTATTCAGCAGGGCACGGCTGCACTTCGGGATGCCGGCATGCTGGACTCAGGACGGGGTTATAGTCATCAGATCCCCCGATGGAACACGGCATAAGATTTGTTCTTTAGAGGAACTCAATCCCTTGTTGGTTAAGTACCCTAAGAAGACCGGGGAATCATCTGCTGGAACTGGAGGCAAGCCTGATAGTGGAGTGCGTAAAATCTGAGTTTCTGCAACCAATGTTGTTAATGTGGTTCTCCAACTTATCAGTTTTTGTGCTCGGAATGTCAGCCCACGTAATTATTATGGTTATCGTACACGTCTACCTGCT
The DNA here is from genome assembly GCA_963555695.1 of Dasypolia templi. Classification (NCBI taxonomy): domain Eukaryota; kingdom Metazoa; phylum Arthropoda; class Insecta; order Lepidoptera; family Noctuidae; genus Dasypolia; species Dasypolia templi. The sequence goes on along the minus strand of OY743160.1, from coordinate 16,730,377 downwards.
TACTGTTTCTTATTTTTACCTCAAAACAACATAAATCACATTCTGTTGATAAATTGTTTGTGTAAATAACTTTATTGTTTCCGTGTTTCGTCATAACTTGTCATTGTCAGGTCAGTGTCACCTGTAACCTGTAAGTGTCTATTTCTTGTTGAAATTGTTGCCTAAATTTTGACGTTCCATTTTCCCTGTTCCACGTGAAAATCGTTTAGTAAATTGCGTTCCGATTTTGCTCATTTTACTTTGTCATGTATCATTTGTTCTTTGTTTGTTCATAATATTTTGTTTTAAAGTCTGTGATGAAGTTCTGTCTGTTATTTCATGTTTATTTCTGGTGTATAATAACTAATGTACAGTACTACAGGGATCTTTTGGCGCTTAAATAGCTTTGACGATTTGTAAATTAAGATGCTTTAGTTCCGATTTTAACCACGCTCCAAAGGATCCATGTACAACTTTATCGGTGCTGCTGGTGGGTGGTGCACAGATTGTGGTGTAGCACCTTAAGCAAAAGCTATCTTAGTTTATTTGCATTTTTAGCAATTATTTATTTATATTTATATTATTTGCACTTTATGGTAACTGATGATGACTCTTTTTACTCTGCCATTGATTCCTCTAGCTCATCCGCTAATGCAAGTTTCAGCTCACTCACTGACACCCTTAGTGACTTTGTGCGTCGGAGCTTCACCCAACGGAAAGGCCATTTTTTTTAATGTCTGCCACATAAATGCGCAAAGCGTTCCTAGTCACTATAGTGATCTGTTGGACACTTTTACCGACGCCAATGTCCATGCTGTTCTGGTTTCCGAGAGTTGGCTCAAACCTCATCTTCTCTCCACCACCTACCCTCTCCCAGGTTTCACTCTTATCCGCAATGATAGAATTGGAAAGGGAGGGGGTGGTGTAGCTATCTATCTTCGAAGCGATTTCCCTTTCAAAATCATTGCCTCATCACCCTCACAATACCATGCTTCCGCTGAGTACCTCTCTTTAGAGGTCTACGTCAAAGTAGTCAAGCCCCTGCTTGGTGTTGTCTACTGTCCACCCGCCGTCGACTATTTTTCCAAACTTGTATTGGCGCTGGAATCCGTAGGGTCAGAATATGCACACTGCGTCATCATGGGCGATTTCAACACCGACCTTGCTCAACACAACCCTCGATCCCTTAAACTCCTTCACATCATTGAGTCTGTTAGTCTCCACATACTTTCACTGCAACCTACCCATTTCAACATCTCAGGCGAAGACACTTGGCTTGACTTGATGCTTACCTCCGCACCCTCCCTTGTTTCTTCTCATGGTCAGTGTCCCGCTCCTGGATTTTCTCATCATGACCTAATTTTCCTCTCGTATGTCCTAAAACCGCCTAAACCTGTCCCAAAAGTTCTGCACATGCGGTGTTTTGCGCGCATGGACGTTGAGAAGCTTTGTTAGGATGCGTCAAACCTCAATTGGGAACACCTGGAAGCGGCGACTGCTGTTGATGAAAAGCTGCGCATTTTCGATCGGACGGTCCTTGCTCTCTACGACAAACACGCTCCTGTTAAGAAGATAAAACTTCGGCGTCCTCCTGCTCCTTGGATGACGACAGGGGTTCGTATGGCGACGAGGCGCAGGGATCGGGCCTTTCGAAAATTTAAAAAGGATCGAAGTGAAGAAAATCTGAGCTTTTTTAAAGCTGCTAGAAATCGGTGTAATCAGATGATACGCAACGCTAAACGCCGCCATATTCTCGAGAACATATCTTCTTCTTCACCTGCTGATATCTGGAAGTTTCTTGGTACTCTTGGTATCGGCAGACCACGTCATGTGGATTGTCCTAATACAATTATTGGCCTTGATGATATCAACCGTCATTTTACAACCACTTGTCATTTGGATTCCCAAATGTTGTCCAAGACGGTCGATTTCATTTCTGGCCTAGCTAGTCCCATCATAGAACCATTTCACTTCTCTCCGGTCACTATAGACGAAATTAAAAAGTTCATCCTGTCCATTAAATCCAAGGCTGTGGGCTGTGACGTCATCAGTCGTAATATGGTTGTTAGGATCCTGGATAGCCTTCTCTCTCCGATTAACCAATATTATCAACTTTTCTCTTGATTCCGGACAATTCCCTTCCCTGTGGCGTATGGCCTATGTCCGCCCTCTCCCAAAAATTTCAAATCCCTCCCTTCCCAGTCATTTTCGACCCACTTCCATTCTCCCATTCCTTTCTAAAGTGCTTGAGGCCTGCGTACACACTTCGCGTTCTTTTCAGTCTGGATTCAGACCAGGGCACAGTACAGCCTCTGCTCTTCTTAAAGTGACTGGTGACATTAGAGAAGCTATGGAGGATACCAAGGTTACCGTTCTGGTGTTAATTGATTTTTCCAATGCCTTTAATGCCGTCAGCCACGATATCCTCCATTCTATCCTCTCTCATCTTATGGTTTCGTCCGAGGCTTTGGAATGGTTCTCTTCTTATCTTCGGGGACGTCAGCAGTCGGTTCGCGTTGATGAGACCTCGTCGAGTTGGCGTGACCTGAATGCTGGTGTTCCAGAAGGCGGTATTATTTCTCCTTTGCTATTTTAGATCTTCATTAATTTTATAACTCACTGTCTTCGGTGTTCGTATCATCTCTATGCTGATGACCTTCAATTGTATACATCTGAGCGGGTGGAAAGTTTGTCGGACGCTAAAATAGATGTAAATCGAGACTTAGATGCTATCAAAGAGTGGTCTGATCGTTTTGGGGTGTTAGTAAACCCCTCAAAGTGTCAGGCCATTCTAATTGGAAGCTCACGCATGATGGGTAGGGTGGTGCTCAGTTCTCTTCCTCCTCTTATTTTCAATGGTATCGCCATACCCATTACCCCTACTGTGAAAAATCTCGGTTTGCATCTTGACTCGACACTAAGCTGGCAACGCCAGGTCTCTAGTGTTAGCCAAAGGGTCAACGGCACTCTGCGATCCCTGTATCGTCTGAGAAACTTTTTACCCGGTAAGACGAAAACCATGCTCGTGCAGACTTTGATTTTCCCTATCATCGACTATGGTGACGTGTGCTACTTTGACTTGAATGCGTTTTTTTTTGGATAAGCTCGACAGATTGCTCAACAATTGTATCCGGTTCATATTCAACCTCAGAAAATATGACCATGTGGCGAGCTATAGGTCTGAGCTCAAATGGATGTCCATTGGCCAAAGAAGAAGTTTGCGCGCTTTGACTACACTATTCTCTCTTCTCAACTCTCCCACTCCTCCTTCTTATCTTATGCCTCACTTCCAATATCTATGTTCATCTCACGCTAAGAAACTGCGTTCATCCAACAATCTTCTCCTGCTTTGTCCTTCTCATACTTCTGACTTTGTTCGTTCTTCCTTTCATATTCAGTCCATTCTTCTTTGGAATGCGCTTGATGTCAGGACGGCCACCAGTCGGTATGCATTTAAGCGGAAATTGCAAGTTATTTTAATAACAAATAGCGTAGAGTCGGCTCAACACCTTTCACCATTAAATTTATATATATATATATATATTGTAACTTTTTTAATATGTATGTATGTGTATTATAAGTTACACATTATCTATTTTACATCACACATCACAAGTTATATTATTTTTTTTAAGTTATTTTTCTTCCATCATCGTTCCCTTCAATTAAAGCACCTGTCATCTAATCTCTTCACCACCCTTGGTTGACTGGTAGAGAATGCCTAAGGCATTAAGTCCGCCTTTGTACCTCTTTGGGTTCGAAAAGTTTAAATAATAAAATGAATAAATAAAATACCTAGTGATATATTGCAATTAAATGAAAGAAAGAATAAAACTCATGTTAAAAGTACATTTTGTAAACAAGCATATTACAAATTAGAGGATTATATCCTAGATAAGAATGCTTGGAAACATGTTGGTCCTGCTCCATAGACAAAAACAAAAGCCTAGACAAAACAGACTAGCTAGAGCTAGGCAGCCTAGGTAGGTAGGTAGGTAGGTTTTTTTTTTTTTTTAATTTCTCCAAAAAATTGTAATAATTACAAAAAATAGTTTGGCAGTAATAATATTCTAATAAAATGGATGTAGCCACTGCAACCGAACTAGGCAATGCCTGTGTTTCAGTTTTCAGTGCCTTTAACCTCGATAATTTACCAGTAAAATGCCACAAAGCAAATATCTTTGGTTTTCCTACTAGTTAATTTAGAAACAACTAACTTAGGTGCTACATTATTAAAAAAAAATATTACTATCTAGATATATACATTGATATATAGATCTACGCGAGAGTGAAGTTTTTATGAGTGTGTGTGGACTAATAGGTGATTTATGTGGAGTTGGAGTGATGTGGGTGTGTGAGTGTGTTGGTGTATGAGGGGGTGTGAGGGCGAGTGTGTGTGATAGTGAGTGTATTAGCATGTTTTATCTAATATGTTTTAACTAATTAAAATCTAACATTCTAATTACTGTACTACGGTTTGGCTAGAGGCTAGACAAAATCATACTAGTTGCTTATTGAATTGTATAATTTGTTAATTTTACAAACACACTGACTTCTTCCTAGTTAATGTTTTTAGGAAATCATATACTTTCACAATGTTTGTAAATATGTGAGCACCGTGTACCTCATGCGATTGATTTACCTGTCTTTGCTTATTTTAAATTATTTTTACCTATTTGTGGTACAGTATTTTTATGTACACAAAATATTGTTAAACATTTTAAAAGAGTAACGGTGGAGTTTCTTTCCCCTTCTTCTCCATACGAAACTACCTTTTGGAAGTGGCCCCTAGAATCAATTCTATTTAAATATAAATGTTGACGTTCAAAAGTGCCTTTTAGTGCCTATTTGAAATAAATGCTTTGACTTTGACTTGAACAAGTATTACCTACTATAACAGCAAACCTCTGCGAGTGTTCCTATTTATATTTTTTGCATACCTATTTTAGTTCTTGTTTAGTAGCACGGATAGCGAGGATTTGGCGCGAACGAGGCGCACGAAAAACTGAAAACGCCAAAAAAATGGGCATGTTAACACCCACCGAGGTGTTAAAATGCCAAGTTTTATGGCGTTTCGGATGTCAGACAAAGAGTTTGACGGCTGCTTAGGCCACCAGCCCGGGAACAAAACTTATAAACTATGCGACTACACGCTTAGGCACGGTGTGGGGTACGGACCTTGTCTTACGTGGCTCACGTAAAATAGACTTAAAGAATCTGCTGTAGGAATGGTCTTAGAAATTTGGTGCCATATGGAAAAATCCTTACTTTGACGTCTCCAACACAAGTGACAACCTATTTTTCGTTGGCTTTTGTTTTTGGATTTTGGTCCCAATATGGCTGATCTCCTTTACATGTGCGACTTGTAAAGAAGAACTTAAACAAGAATTACACTCAGGCTTATTTTACGTCAATGAAAACCGTAATTGCGAAATCAAAAAGTGGAACAAACATTACATAATATTCATAATGTACTCACCGCGAGAGTTTCAGTTCCAGGACATTTCAACTTTTTCCGATTGATTTCATCTTTGTTCACAGTTTGTTTATTTAACTGACAGTGGTCGTAAAGTAGGACGTCACCAACTTTCTTTTAATTAATTCAATTTCAGACATATCGATTTGATAAAATAGTCTTAAGTGGCCAGATGTAATATTTGTCAAAGAGCATTTAGTTGATATTAGAATTGATCATTAACTGGAATTGTCAGCAAACATCGGATAAGACAAGAATAAATAAACTTATTGCCCATTACACGTTTAAAAGTAACGCATCTTTATAATAATGCTTTTGACTCTGCTATGACTTGGGTACAATTTTAATTCGGTAGCTTTGTATTTCTCGGAGGAACCACGGGTAAAAAAATACCCGTGGTATCTTCCAGGGACCACGGGTCACACACGGTATTATTTTATAATTTGTGCTATTCACTGACAGAGTAAGCAAGTAGACAGAGGAATCTACAACAGCGACTGGTGGCGGAGTGATGTGCGTGTACGCAAACAACTTCTCCTATTGGCTGGAAAGTTAAATCAGCCGTTCATATTAGATGCTGGACCTTACACTATGCTGTCTGTTTCTACATTTATTGAAGTACGTACCTATTTATCTTTTGCAAATACAATAAGCTTGTCAAATGAAACTCAACAGATGAATCCGATCGCAAGGGCCTGACCGGAAACGTGCAAATGCACGGAATTCTCAGACTTCTCAATGCAGGATGTTGGTAACTTTAAGGCCGCAAAAGCCACATATGGTGCAAATTTTGTTTAAAGGCAAAGGGATCTGAAGGTCTAATTGACAGTGTATGGTGCCCTAATGCCTGATTTCCATGATTCAATTGAATCGCACAAGCATGCTTGCCGATTCAGAACCTCAACATGACATTTTTGATCATTTTGTTTGTCATAGGATCAGCTTGTGTCTCTAAAAGCCTAGCTAAGATGCTAGTATTTTTGTTTATCAACTTCTTTCATTGCTTTATTGTATTGATTAGCACTACGCCCGCGACTTCGTCAACGTGGATTTCGAAAAAAAAAAAAAAGTTGCCTATCCGACATAATTTCGGTTTCTAATGGTAAAATAATTTTTCCAATCGGTCCGGTAGTTTCGGAGCCTATTCAATACAAACAAACAATCAAATCTTTCCCCTTTTTAATACAAGTAAAGATAAATCACTTATGTATTCTATTCATTGCAGATCATGAAAGGCTCCTACAGTTTCCATACGCTGTTCTCGCAGATTCGAGAGGATTAATTATTAATAATGCCACCAAGCAACGCAATATTTCATATTGTTTTCTTGAGAAAACAATACAACTCAATCGATTTATGTACACAAATACTGATTAATTAATACATTTGCTACTTTTTACAAGTACGGTGAACCACTCCGTTTTCGTTTTACAAAATAATTAATTTGTGTTTCTTACTTTGGTATTCGGAAAATTTGGGTTATCATCACGTTGGTTAGTATAATTTTATTGTATTTCAGAGATAACGGAATATCTGAATAATGTATAAATAAACTTGTGTACCATTTTATGTAACATTTAATTTTTGGTAAGCTTTGTAGTGTTAATAACATTATTCCACTGAATTCTGTGTTTAATTAAAGTCCATCGAGATTTTTCATAAAAGAGATTAAAACCCTTTTAAGGTTAGAATTACGACATCTTTATGACAAGGGTTTTAACAATCAAGGTGTTTAACAGAGTGCTTACGAGAGTATTAATATCAAGCCCCGTCAAAGCAATCAACAGCTTCAAACATCAGCTTTTGACCGAGGCTTCGCCCGAGTGGATGTCGGGAATGAAAGCTATTGACCGAACATTCGCCAGCGGGGATGTTGGAAATTATCCCACGGGTTAGTATGTTACTAACAGGTGTTTGCGCCAATTCAGTACACAAAAATACGAAAAAAAAAAAACTTTATTCTTCTGGAATTAGTCTCGTTCCCACACCTCGTAACAATTACTTTTTTTTATATTCAAGCTACAGTTTTGGCTTCGTTACTAATTTATTATGTGTATATATACTGGGAATATACAGCTGAGTAGGAAGTAAAAGTAAAGAAATATAATACCGAAATATTTTTCAAATTGACGTCTCATGCCTACAATTACCATACCATAGTTTCAAAAGAAATACAATTTTAGAGAGCCAAATTGTCAGTAGTCACAGTGTAAAAAGATTGGCCTTAATAAACGGTGTGCTTTGTTTTCTATGCAAAGCAGCAATTTGTTTGAGATCTTCCTCCCAGGACACGTAAGTTATCCATACACGTGTGTGGTTGTTTGTTTGTTACAAAAGTGTTTGTTAACCTAATCGAAAATAGTAAAAGGTGAACATGATCAAATAGTTTTTTATCAAATAGTTTGTCATAAGTTCAAGGTGTAAGGACATAGCGACTTTACAATGGAAATAAATAAAGAAGTTTATCATGTCAAAATTAACATAAAATAAATACAATAGTTTTTAACGACGATGGCAGAAAATACACTATATAATTAAATTATTATAAATAAAACAAGCCATTGTTACGATAAATTATTTTACGAAGCATTCAAAAACGAAATAAAGCAATAATTTGGCTAAAACTCAATTAACGTATGGAAGCGGAATTGTAGCTCTTGATGTCATACAAAAAGCGAAGATTTCAAACAAAAGACTTGATTAAAACTCGTCTAGAATCTGCAAAGTAGTGGTTCATGCTGTAGTTTTCGAGATAAAAACTGCTGCAAATTAAGTAAGTTGCTATAACTCGGTACTCTATCAACTCGGGGAAATATGCGAGGTCTGCGTGGAACCCAATAATTGTTTAGAGGAGAAAGTTTCCATTTTATACGGTTTTGGGAGTAATTCCGAAATTGGAGTTTATTAAAACGGGAAATATGGTGGTCAGCGTGAAAGTCATTAATATAATTAGAGAAAAACGTTATTACTTCATATTTTAATAGTTTTTGGGAGTTATTCAGAAACTGGAGGCAAATTAAAAAGCGGACTATGAAAGTTAAAAGGTCCATTCAGAATAACAGTCTAGAAACATAGCATTGATTTTGCGTTGAATATTGTTAATAATTGGTCACAGACTTTATTGAAGTAGCTCTTAATCACAAGTATTGTTTGTTAAACAAACTTTACATTCTTCTCATCTCAGTCTTAATGTCAGTCCTACAACCTTGGCCCTTTAACCGTGGCTAGAGTAATTAACCCAACAATATTGTCTAAAATGTATTGAATGCAATTCACGCCGGAGGATTAATTTAGTAATAATAACATAAATAAATATTGAATTTGCTCGTACCAAGGGACCAATATTGAGAAAAAAAACACATTTTATTTCTGCCACCCCTTAAAACCATTTGTTTGTTACTACACCAAAATGGTATTTGAATTCCTTAATCGATTAGAAGACCCAAATAAGCCATTGTGAGGGCCAAATGTTTTGGCCCTTCAAAATGGGGGTAAATGGCAAAAGAATCTCGTAAAAAGCTTTTTCTATAATTTGGTCCATTTCGCATTTCTTTTTGTGCTATCATTTACATAGAACTTTGGATTATCAGAAACAACCAAGAAATGGCATTGAGAACCTTAAATTAAGAATGCTGAGCATCGTTTACGTTATCAAACCTTGCAATTACTAAAATATATTTAATATTGAAAAAAATACATTGAATATGATTGTATCCGAAATAGAAAAGTCATGCTAAAAGAGTCACATACTTCTACTGGTGTTAAGTAACGGCCACAGTTTAAAAAATATAGAATAGTACCCCATCGGTATCGGGAACAGGGTCCAAGCTACCGACACGGTCAGGGCTCAAGGGAGAGGAACCTCCTGACACTGCGAGCCGTGTCCAGAAGTACCGCTTTCTGAATCAAGCCCTTGATCCAGCAGCCCAACGAGAGCCTCCTCAGGTGTTTGTCGAGGCTCTTGGCTATTAAGCCATTGACTGTCACGACTATCGGCACAATGATCGCTGAGTCCAGATCCCACATGTAGACAACCTCGCGAGACAAATCAAGATACTTGATTTCTTTATCTTTCTCGGCTTTCATGAGGTTACCGTCGTGCGGGACCGTTATGTCAACAATCATTGTGCGTCGCTCTACACGATCCACCACCATTATATCAGGCTTATTGGCAACAATAGTCGTGTCAGTGATGATGAATCGATATAGTACAATGTGATATTTCCATTTTCGAGAACTGGGTCGGACACGTACCTGTAGTACGGCATTTCCGATTCCACAAGGCTGTATTTCAGAGCAAGTTGCTAATGTTTAAGATTAACCAGGGCTGACAGATATGGTGCAGCTGTAAACCCTATGAATTCTCAGGCGATCATCATTGGCAGTTCTCGTAGACTTGACATCGTTTCTTTGACACACCTTAGGTACCTTGAAGAAGAATAAAAGATAAATCCCGGCCGAATTTGAACCCAGTAGTAATAGAGTGGTAGTAACGGCTTTATATGGATTTACTAAAGAGTATACCATGTTGTCTTGTGTGCCTAAACCTGAAAAAGTTCTCATAATGGTATCTTCAATGCACCACTGTAGAGAAACTGACGTTGCATCTGGCAAGCCTGTCATTTTAACCGAATATATTGATTGTTGATGACGTGGATATAAATGTTGCAACTATTCATATTCTTGAAGAACACGAAGCTGGCCTATGGTATTGTTTATTGGTTGATAGATCTGAGCGGTGAATAAGGAAACTATATGGCGTGGCCTTTTCTTACTCTTACTTGCACGAGGGTTAGTTCTACCCCAAATAATATTGCGGTTATATAACAACAATACTCCACAGGAATTGCGCTTAACTATTCAACGAGTTATAGGCCCCAATGATATGCCTCAACCTCCGCCTGTGGTACAGCCTGCAAATGACTTGGTTCTAGCTCCAGCTGCTCGAAAGACCTGTGCAATATATCCTAGTCGCCTAAAAAAACGTACAAAGTATTCTTGTCACAAATATAATAAGCCCGTGTGCGTTACTTGTTGCATACAAGCATGAAATGACTGCTAAATGTCCCAGTGACCATCGGTCAGATTGAGGTGCTGTTATTTTTTCATTAATTCAGTAACTAGTTTTAAATTGTATTATATTTTGATAAATGTTTATAGGAGATTATATTTTTTGAGTTTTTAAGTTGATTTTATAAATAATAATAGAAATAGAATTACTGAAGTGAGTTCCTAAATCGAATTAAGGAAATATTTTGATGTCACAAATAAAGGCTGATTGTGCATAAAACATATACTATATTTTACTTTAAACCTTTTACTTATATAGGTAACAAAACTAACTTTCCAATAAAATAAGTTACTGAACCTCTAACTTAATATTAGATTTAATTTTAGCACTCCAGATTTTTACGTCCCTCAGACGTCACTTCAGCGTTAATGCGACAAATAGGCCTGGTCGTTATTCAAAGGTTAATAACACCTTTTTTTCATCAAATTAGATTAGCTGGCTAGATAGTTTAAGTGTTTTATGCTATTATGAAGATTTGAATTTGAATGTTTCATAATTTTCACGAAAAGCGATCTTATCGAAACAAAAACTGCTATAACTCACAAAGATAAAAATACAAAAACTAAACCTACTGAAAATTATCTACCTATCAGAAATAGTTAAAGTATTTTTTTTTTCAAGATTGTTATAATTAACTTGCTTCGTTTGTATGTGTTTCCGGTTATTATATATTATGAGTAAGTACCTCTGCAACCGGACGCACACGACGTCAAAATGTTCGTAATGTTGGTAATGTTCATCGAATCATTGAGCTCCTTATGTTCTGTGTTGAGCTGCATGATTACTGACAAATGCGTGCACTGACTGGACAGGTCCACTCAATCTGTGAGGTACTTTCCTCAAAATACCATTTCAAACACCGATGTACATGGTCTTTACATGATCTGACCAAGCTTATGTCTGGACTTTAAAAGAGACTGTGACCTCTGAGTTTGTTTTAGCCTTTCTTCTCAGAGTAGTCAGATAAGAAACGCCGAACTCATCTAGTTTTAAAAATATTATTGACGTGTAAAAAGTGTTTGTACAAACCTACTTACAGTTTTTTTTTAAAATCTTTGTTAGTTTATAGAGGGTTTGATCAGTATGACCATACCCACATAGGGGCATTCTATGACAATCTACGCTTAATACCTAGGTCGTCTATTTTTTGGCCGTCCTAGACAATGGAGCAGCCAAGATACCATTATATATGCCAACATTAAAATAATTAAAACCGTATTCCATGAAATAATTTCTCCTCTCCACCTCGTTCCGGACACATTCCGCTAAAATATGAGTGGTATCCTCTACCTTATCACAATCAGAACAATTTGGGGAATTACTTTTTCTCATTAAAAAGGCGAAGCTATTCAACGGAAAATATCCCGAACGAAGTCTGAAAGCAGTCACAATCGATTATATTACATGCATATCTGTACCCACAAACCAAGGGGGCCTTCCTTAAAGGCTGTGTTGAATGGTTCTATACCAAATACCCTTACTTCGTGACCTTTCATCAAAGTATTCTTTCCATAATTCTAGGCACTGGCTGCGAACTCGAAACAAGAGGTCACTAAATAAAGGCAAACACTCAACAAATATTCCGTCTGTAATAGCCTCTTTTGCTAAACGATCTACTTCCTCGTTTCCATACAAACCAATATGGGATGGTACCCATTGGAGAACTATTCTTTTGTCTCGGACTTTTAGAGATATGAGGAACAGGGTGTAAAGTTCACTCATACTCTTTAGAAAAGGGAGGATCCTCCGACCAGATGGATGTCGTATCTGGTGGGCAACTGCCCGACGATTGATGTCGGGAAGTTGTATATATGCTATCTGCGCGGTAAACTCTGCTTGCGCGATGCAGGATTGATGCGATTGTTCGCATGTGGCGGTGTAGATGCCGCCATATCACTCCCCTCCGAAGACCGGTGTGCGATAGTGGACTAAGTCTTGTATCTTGCGATGCTTGCCAATGCCAGTTGGGTTCCAGTGGGTTGGAACCGGGTGTCGCATAGTTCGCGGTGAGTCGGAACTGTCTGCGAAGATGCCCCAGTGAGTCCGCGTGGCTGACTGCTGGTGTCGACCAGGAGAGGGATTAAGCGCTCTGCTTGTGGACCGGCCGAATGTGCAGTATGCTGTGCCAAGGTTGCTGATGAGGCTGAAGGTGATGACCAGGTATGGCGCTTGCGCTGCATGCTGATGGTCAGGACAACCGTTCAAGCCGTGGTTGCTGGCTGGCTGTGTGACTTGCGGGAGTGATGATGATGACGTCACGCTGGAGTAGTTGCACGAAGGCTGCGCTGACGTTCATACTCGGGGTCACCAGTTTAGAGATATGAAGAACTCTGCTTGCGCGATGCAGGATTGATGCGTTTGTTCGCATGTGGCGGTGTAGATGCCGCCATAGACTTACCAATGGAGTCTAAAATTTTATAAGCTGTCGGTGCGCCTCGACAATTCGAGGTGCATCGAGCCAGGTGTTGCAGAGCACTCCTAGAATCAGTTAGTATTAATTAATTTCCTGATTCAAATGACCCAATGTATGAAGTAGCTTCTGAGATCGCTAGTAGTTCGTACGTACATTATTGAAATTTTGCACCTGATCTAAACTTTATTGATGCTTTCGTTTATAAGTCCACATTGCTAACCCATGTGTTCAAAGAAAATCTTTCCAATTGCTGCGATGAAAGTATAGGGTAGTCAATAAGAAACTCGTGTACCGTCACTAATAGTGTTTTTTTCTTACGCCTCCAATATAAACTGTGACATGACTCGGTAAGCTTGTTTAACAAAATAAATATTCTTTGAAGATGAAATTTCTAAGCCTATGTTTGAAAGCAATTTAACTAAAACATTTAGTGAATTTTGAATATTACTGACACTTTCTTGTATTACCTACTGAATAAAGAACAAAATCGTCCGCGTACTGGGATATCAAAACTCCGCTGCTCATAATATTTGCACAGATACTTGATGTTACTATGTTAAAAAGCAACGGCGACAAAGGGTCACCTTGAGCTAATCCACGGCCGGTAGTTCGACAAATGTAAATATTATCAATTCAAACCTTTAAGCTTCTTTCTTTTAAAAAATACCATAAATATTGAAAAAAAGTTGATCCCACCCCAATTAAGTCCATTGTTTGCATTAGTGAAATTATATCTAAAAAGCATCCTATTGTTTGAATATGCGAGACAAAATTAACAATTTAATAAGGGATCCCTGTTTCTTAACTTGTGTATCCACTCCCATAAAAAATTAAAGCTCATCAATTATAATTTTCATAAATTGCCCACCTTGTTCTGCAAACTGGAAAACCATGTTTCATCAATATTTAATCAACTATTTAAGTGGAAACTAGGTTGCTAAACGGTTCTACTGCGGGATAAAAAATTGATCGAGTAAATTGGTTTGAAGGTTATTGTAGTGTTATATGGTTCCGTAGGTGCTATTTATTACAAATCCATCAAATTAAAGATCATAAAAATTGGTCTAGCCGTTCTTGAGATGTGTATCTAACCCGTCTTTGTTTTACTTATATAGAGATGAATCCTTAGGACTCATAACCGCAAGCATCATCTATTGTTAGCACAATCTTACCAACGATAACCACGATTAATTAACAGATTGAAGTGTCAGCTACGCAAAATTTTACTCGTATTACAGATGTGAGCTTTTTACAATTAAACTATATACATAACAATCATTTTCCTAATGAGGTCGGTGCTGGCGGTACAAACTTAAGCGGAAAAAATAAACCTTGTTGCCATTATTACCACGGAACCCAGAAAAACGGGCTGATTTATGAACATATTAAACGGTGCTGTTTACGGGAAAAATAAAAATGAAATGGAACACAATTACCGATTTAATAGTTGGAACAATTTTATTGGAGAAATCAAACCCTTTAAAATCAAAGAGCAGTTGTGCTTTATCCTTTCGAATGTTTACATAAAAAAGTAATAATGCTGAGAAGAGTAATTACGTACACCAAACGGTTGGAGGACCCAAAAAATCCTTTGTTGGGGCCAACTTTAAAAGGGTTGTATTTATTTGGCCTCTGGCAAACTGGAAGCAAATTTAGAACCATTGGTTACAATTTGATACATTTCTCCTCATTACTTTTTGTTATAAGTCAATCTGTTGACCTTTATTTTGTTAGAAACGATCTTAACAAAGTTCTAAACAACATGTCACTGACTGTTCTCGGCGCTATTTGCTTAGCTAAATGTTATTCTTACGTTATGTGGCAAGGCGAGTGGAGAAAGCTTGTTCAAAATAATTCTGAGGAAGAAATAATACAAATGAAGAGAGAGGACCCGGTAATAAGAAAGCACATGGAGGACTACACTAAGTATACAAGAATGATAACATACATGTTTTGGGTGATGGTATTTATAACAAATTTTCTTTTAATATTAACGCCCTTCTTGAAATACATTTCATCGCTTTCTTACCGGGAGAAGATAAGGATGAGGGTTGAACCGTTACCCCAAATTCTATGTTTTTGGTTTCAGTTTGATAACACCAAAATGCCTGGTTATTTGGGAAGCATTGTCATTCATGTAATTATGGGCAGTCAAGGTTCTGGAGTGTTAGCCGTTTACGATATGAACGCTGTTGCAATCATGTCTTATCTAAAAGTACAGATGATGATTCTGAGAGGGAAATGTAACAGCCTATTTGAGAAAGTAACTTCGACTGAAGATGTTTTAGATAGGATCAAAGAGTGCCATAGACAACATAACGTCTTAATTAAGTAAGTACTTCATAAAATTTTACTAAGTTGAAAAGGTATCGTTAAAGCTAATTTGTGACTCAACTTCCACAAATTGTAGTGACTAGGTCTATATTATTTCGCCTTTAAAGCACACATGAATAACATAGACCACCTATATTGATTTTTACTTTATCTTGGACATCATTGACATAAGGTGAAGAATAAAACATCGTCAGGAAACCTGGATTTCAAATAAACTTGAAATAGCCTACATGCATTGAAGCAAGCAAGCATGAAGTCAATTTTCAACATGCTGGTGCCTTCTCTGTACGAGAAGAGGCCTTTACCCTTCAGTTGGAGGGAGTACAAATAATAGACTAGTATATTATTCTTACCAAACAGATAACATCACGCTCAAAAAAAACATTACAAAAAAAACATAATCATCTATTTGCTTAAATAAGGTACAGAAGGTTGGTAAAAAGTACAAATATGTTCTCTTATTCTGCCTTTAATTTCGGCGTGCAAATTTAAAATAAAGTTCAAAAATAAATTTAAATTAATTATTTGTCACAATCATGCAGTCATTAAATAGATAATCCATTAAAATTGTATTATTGAATTAAATAGATGTCAATATAACAATGCAAAAATAATAATCATACATTTCAATAATAATCATGTCAATAGGAGAGATTCGCCACACAATAATAAAATAACAATTTTTTTTTTTTTGTTCGTGCAATTTACAAAACGTACAATTTATAATCCAAAAACTCATGTACACTATACAAGCATTTTTCAATTAAAAACCCCGTCAAATTACTTTTAAATCTTGAAAATGGTAACGTTTTTATGGAATTTGGTATTTTGTTGTACAACTTTATGCACATAATATAACTGGTGTTACTTGTAAATGTAAGATTCGTCCTCGGTTGAAATAACTAATTAGTATAAATAGATCGTGGAGCATAGTAGCTTGACGCGTCCTGAAAAAGTCTCTTATGTTTAAAAAGATACAGGATTCCAATATATAAATACATGGTAGAGTTAGTATTTTATGTTTCCTAAAGAATGGACGACATGATTCTATTTGCGTCAACCCAAATTTTTTGCATAACGAATGCTTGGTCAATCTCTTTGTCAATCAAGTCTTATCTTGTCCCTTGATTATAATTGTAGTATCGTCAGCAAACAGTACACATTTATGATTTATAACTTCTGGGAAATCATGTATGTAGAACAAAAACAATGGCGGCCCTAAAATACTGCCCTGTGGCACACCAAATCTATTTAACATAAGCGAAGATTGATATGATTGTAACGTTTTAGTTTGGTCATTGTTATTCGTTACTTACACTGATTGCACTCTGTCAGACAAATAAGATTCCAGCCGATTGCCGATTGCCGTTCCTCTGATTCCATATCGGGAAACCTTTTCCAATAATCGTTCATGATAAATATGATCAAACGCTTTACTCATTTCCATGAATAAAACTGTAACAGGTATTTTCTTGTCAATACAGTCTGTTATTTCTTTAACTAATTGAAAGGCTGCCAATGAAGTACTTCTATTTTTACGAAACCCATTTTGTTCGTCCTTAATAATCTTGTTTTTCAATGAAGTTTGCTAAATTATTATGAAACGCTTTTTCAAAATTTTTTGAAATATAGATATCAGAGTCACGGGTCTATAATTGACCATTTGACTGCTATCCCCTTTTTTAAGTATTGGTTTAACTACTGATCTGTTTAATAAATCGGGAAATATTCCTTGTTCTAGCGAGAGGTTAATAATATGTAAAAGTGGCACTAGAATTATATTGACTTATAGTTTTATGATGTCAGTTCGGATATTATCATAACTACTAGCTTTGGAATCATTTACAGACATCACTATTTTCTTAAGGTCCGGTGGATATAAAAATATTGAATTACTGATTGATTCAACATGATCCATTTGTTTTAATCTTGAATCATCTTTATTATCAAGGCTATTATTGGTATCCTTGTAAATGAAAAAAATATTGAAAAAGGGTTGGGCAAAGGTGCACCAATAGTACATCCACATATTGCCAGTTATGTTTAAGTCCGTAATGGGGGGCGAGCGTATTGCCATCAACCGGGCACAAATCTAGACTTCACACTGTTACTGAGAAATTCGAACCCAGGACCTTATGCTCAGCAGTAGCGCTCGCACCCACTCGACCAACGAGACGGGCATTATTATTAAACCAATGCTATTTACAGTCACTGCTCTATCTTCAACTCACTGTTATCGCCTACCATGTTTATTTATGTGCTGATGTGCTCCATAACAATTTGCGGCAGCGTGGTGCAATTTGGTTCGGTAGGTACGTTTTCTTATTACTTTGTACTTAATTTACTACCTTGAACACTAGCGGCCGAACCTAATAACCCATTTTATGGGAAAGACAGATTGCTTTTGAAGATTGACAGTATAATTTTATCTGTCCTTGAATGTCGTCTCACAATCATAGATGAAGGCTATCTACTCTATAATTTTTCCTCCCGCGCATTCCTTTACAACCAACATCTCTTTTATAAATGAATTTGTTTATGTTAGTAGGTTTGTACGGACACTTTTGCATGTCAAACGTATTTTAATTTTTTTAATTATTATAAAAACTGGATGAGATCAGTGTTTCCTATCCGGCTACTCTGAGAAGAATGTCCAAAACAAACTTAGAGGTCACAGGCTCTTTTAAAGTCCAGACATATTCTTGGTCAGATTAAGTGAAGACTAAGTAGATTGGTGTCTAAAATTGACTTTGAGGAAAGAACCATTCAGATTGAGTGGACCTGTCCAGTCAGTGCACGCATTTGTCAGTATGCGAGGTCAGATAATCATAAAATAACTGAAACCGCCAACCAAGCTTAACATGTTATAGGGACGCATACTTTGGGCATTTTTGTACAAAAATCTTTCCATAGTAAGCGATATACCCTCCTTTATATAGATAACGTGGGCCCGTAATATTCCTCAATACCTGATGGATTATTCAGACGTCAAACCAGAGCTAGATAGGTAGATATTCTAATTTAAAAAATGAGTGTTTCCAAACAGTGGAGGCATTTTTTTAACACACTTTTATAATATTGTTATATTATAAAAGTGACAGAACAGACAATCATATCACTATCGTAGAAGTGACGTCACTACTTTGTAACTTCATACTAGCGCCATGCATTGTCCGACCGCACGACAAGGACGGGAATAATCCCCTCCAAATACTTTTTAAGCGTGTAGCTTCTTCATATTTACATCGATTTAACAGACTTTTTCAAATTATGTAATTTCATAATTACATATATTTTTTTACATTTTTGATATTACTCATCATCCCTAATAGTGATGGATGCGTTATTGAGTTTGGCGGCTAGTGGCAAGTTGTTTATGTTTCGAGGTTGATTACTAATTTTAAACAAAGGGTCATCTTTGTTTGCACCGTTTTAACAACAATTAGTTACAAAAATAATAATAAAAAACCTTCATTTTCAGAAAGAAGCCACTGCTTCACAAAAACTTTGGGTTTTTCAGTACACGTCTGGATTAGTTTCACAACTCTTTTTATACTGTTGGCATAGCAACGAAGTAACACTTCAGGTAACTAACTTATTTACATATTTCCAAAACCCGAGGAAACTCTTTACAATTTGGCGCCATAAAAGATAGGTACTGTGAGTAAAAGAAGGACATGAATAAAATAAAATGAAAATCAACAACAGCAGTTATTACACCTAAAGCTGTAGGAATATTCATATTTCTGTCTGTGTAGGGACCGACTTGCAGTGCTGACTTATATCTTTATATAGTATCTTATGTCGCGGCTTCTGGCTTCTGGCCGTGGTAGGTCCGTGGATGGGTGACCAGCTTTACTTTCAAAAACCTTCCCGTACCTCGGAAAGCACGTTAACCCGTTGGTCCCGGCTGTCATTCATAGATCTGTGACAGTCGTCAAAAGCCCGAAAATTATTACCCAGAAACAGCAAAATACTCGGTTAGACCGGAAGCCGTACCCAATAAAAAGGAAAAGGAAAGGCAGATGATGATTATATGATGATATTTTATTGTTGTTTTTTTTTACCCGTGCTGCCGAGAAATACAATGCTGCCGAATTTAAATCATACCTAGCTCAATAAATAACACAGTCAAAAGCTTTATTCATAAATAAGGAATCACATGATAAAAAAACCACGAAATTAAAGGACATTGACCAGGTTTGGATCAAATGACTCATTTGGAAGTTCTCCCAAGACTGGACGTCTTGGGAGAACTTCCAAATGAGTCATTGAATTAAGAATTATGTCAGTGAAGTATTTATGAGTGTGTGTGGACTAATAGGTGATTTATGTAGAGTTGGAATGATTTGGGGTGAGTGTGTTGGTGTATGAGGGGGTGTGAGGGTGTGGGGGCGATTATGTGTGATAGTGAGTGTATTAGCATGTTTTATCTAATAAATTTTAACTAATTAAAACCTAAAATTATAATTACTGTACTATGGTTTGGCTAGAGGCTAGACAAAATCATACTAGTTGCTTATTGAATTGTATAATTTGTTCATTTTATAAACACACTGACTTCTTCCTAGTTAATGTTTTTAGGAAATCATATACTTTCGCAATGTTTGTAAATATGTGAGCACCGTGTACCTCATGCGATTGATTTACCTGTCTTTGCTTATTTTAAATTATTTTTACCTATTTGTGGTTTATTCTGGGTGCATCGTCTTCACATTTAAAATTATAATTAATGTACACAAATATTGTTAAACATTTTAAAAGAGTAACGGTGGAGTTTCTTTCCCCTTCTTCTCCATACGAAACTACCTTTTGGAAGTGGCCCCTAGAATCAATTCTATTTAAATATAAATGTTGACGTTCAAAAGTGCCTTTTAGTGCCTATTTGAAATAAATGCTTTGACTTTGACTTGAACAAGTATTACCTACTATGACAGCAAACCTCTGCGAGTGTTCCTATTTATATTTTTTGCATACCTATTTTAGTTCTTGTTTAGTAGCACGGATTTGGCGCGAACGTGGCTCACGTAAAATAGACTTAAAGAATCTGCTGTAGGAGCGGTCTTAGAAATTTGGTGCCATATCGAAAAATCCTTACTTTGACGTCTCCAACACAAGTGACAACCTATTTTTCGTTGGCTTTTGTTTTTGGATTTTGGTCCCAATATGGCTGATCTCCTTTGTTTGTTTGTTTGTTTGGCATCTCGCAGGTCAACCTATGCGGTTGTCGTCTGCTTAAGCGGACTTGCCTGTGGATTCCCTAATAAATTAAGGCCTCCAGCCAGGACTTAAACTTATATACTAACTAAAACTAAGCGACAACGCTAAGGGCACCCCCTGTGGGGTACGAACCTCGGCTTAGGGCGTCGCTGGAAGAGGGCAGCAAATGACTAGCTGGATCAGGATTAATATTAATTAGGGACGAATTTAAAGCTACAGGCTCAGCGGCGCGGGCTGGCTCGAGCAAGGGTCGGGAGGTGGCTGATCTCCTTTACATGTGCGACTTGTAAAGAAGAACTTAAACAAGAATTACACTCAGGCTTATTTTACGTCAATGAAAACCGTAATTGCGAAATCAAAAAGTGGAACAAACATTACATAATATTCATAATGTACTCACCGCGAGAGTTTCAGTTCCAGGACATTTCAACTTTTTCCGATTGATTTCATCTTTGTTCACAGTTTGTTTATTTAACTGACAGTGGTCGTAAAGTAGAACGTCACCACCTTTCTTTTAACTAATTCAATTACAGACATATCGATTTGATAAAATAGTCTTGAGTGGCCAGATATAATATTTGTCAAAGAGCATTTAGTTGATATTAGAATTGATCATTTAAGGGAATTGTCAGCAAACATCCGATATGGCAAGAATAAATAAACTATTCGCCCATTACACGTTTAAAACTAACGCATCTTTTTAAATAGTGCTTTTGAATGTGTTATGGCTTGGGTACAGTTTTAATTCGGTAGCATTTTATTTTTCAGAGGGACCACGGGTACATAAATACTCGTGGTGTCTTTCAGGGACTATGGGATGGACTACGGGTCACACGCGGTATTATTTAATAATTTGTGCTATTCACTGACAGAGTAAGCAAGTAGACAGAGGAATCTACAACAGCGACTGGTGGCGGAGTGATGTGCGTGTACGCAAACCACTTCTCCTATTGGCTGGAAAGTTAAATCAGCCGTTCATATTAGATGCTGGACCTTACACTATGCTGTCTGTTTCTACATTTATTGAAGTACGTACCTATTTATCTTTTCCAAATACAACAAGCTTGTCAAATGAAACTCAACAGATGAATCCGATCGCAACGGCCTGACCGGAAACGTGCAAATGCACGGAATTCTCAGACGACTTCTCAATGCAGGATGTTGGTAACTTTAAGGCCGTAAAAGCCACATATGGTGCAAATTTTGTTTAAAGGCAAAGGGATCTGAAGGTCTAATTGACAGTGTGTGGTGCCGTTATGCCTGGTTTCCATGATTCAATTGAATCGCACAAGCATGCTTGCCGATTCAGAACCTCAACATGACTTTTTTGATCATTTTGTTTGTCATAGGATCAGCTTGCGTCTCTAAAAGCCTAGCTAAGATGCTAGTATTTTTGTTTATCAACTTCTTTAATTGCTTTATTGTATTTATTAGCACTTCGCCCGCGACTTCGTCAACGTGAATTTCGAAAAAAAAAAGTTGCCTATCAGACATAATTTCGGCTTCTAATGGTAAAATAACTTTTCCAATCGTTCCGGTAGTTTCGGAGCCTATTCAATACAAACAAACAATCAAATCTTTCCCCTTTTTAATACAAGTAAAGATAAACCACTTATGTATTCTATTCATTGCAGATCATGAAAGGCTCCTACAGTTTCCATACGCTGTTCTCGCAGATTCGAGAGGTTTAATTATTAATATTGTCACCAAGCAACGCAATATTTCATATTGTTTTCTTGAGAAAACAATACAACTCAATCGATTTATTTACACAAGTACGGTGAACCAAACCGTGTTCGTTTTACAAAATAATTAATTTGTGTTTCTTACTTTGGTATTCGGAAAATTTGGGGAATCAACACGCTGGTAAGTATAATTTATTGTATTTCAGAGATAGCGGAATATCTGAATAATATATAAATAAACTTGTGTACCATTTTATGTAACATTTAATTTTCGGAAAGCTTTGTAGTGTTAATAACATTATTCCACTGAATTCTGTGTTTAATTAAAGTCCATTGAGATTTTACATAAAAGAGATTAAAAACCTTTTAAGGTTAGAATTACGACATCTTTATGACAAGGGTTTTTACAATCAAGGTGTTTAACAGAGTGCTTACGAGAGTATTAATATCAAGCCCCGTCAAAGCAATAAACAGCTTCAAACATCAGCTTTTGACCGAGGCTTCGCCCGAGTGGATGTCGGGAATGAAAGCTATTGACCGAACATTCGCCAGCGTGGATGTCGGAAATTATCCCACGGGTTAGTATGTTACTAACGGGTGTTTGCGCCAATTAAGTACACAAAAATACGAAAAAAAAAAAACTTTATTCTTCTGGAATTAGTCTCGTTCCCACACCTCGTAACAATTACTTTTTTTATA
The DNA here is from genome assembly GCA_963555695.1 of Dasypolia templi. Taxonomy (NCBI): domain Eukaryota; kingdom Metazoa; phylum Arthropoda; class Insecta; order Lepidoptera; family Noctuidae; genus Dasypolia; species Dasypolia templi. Next base: position 16,707,500 of record OY743160.1, on the reverse strand, counting down.
TTCAAGCTACAGTTTTGGCTTCGTTACTAATTTATTATGTGTATATTTACTGGGAATATGTAGCTGAGTAGGAAGTAAAAGTAAAGAAATATAACTCCGAAATATTTTTCAAATTGACGTCTCATGCCTACAATTACCCTACCATTGTTTCAAAAGAAATACAATTTTAGAGAGCCAAATTGTCAGTAGTCAGAGTGTAAAAATATTGGATTTGGAAAGCAGCAATTTGTTTGAGATCTTCCCCCCAGGGCACGTAAGTTATCCATACACGTGTGTGGTTGTTTGTTCGTTATAAAAGTGTTTGTTAACCTAATCGAAAATAGTAAAAGGTGAACATGATCAAATAGTTTTTATCAAATAGTTTGTCATAGGCTCAAGGTGTAAGGACATAGCGACTTTACAATGGAAATAAATAAAGAAGTTTATCATGGCAAAATTAACATAAAATAAATACAATAGTTTTTAACGACCATGGCAAAAAATATACTATCTAATATTAAAAATTAATTTGTGTTTCCATATTATGATACTTGCCTCCAGGTGACATTGTAAACGAAAACAAATAAAACAAGCCATTGTTACGATAAATTATTTTACGAAGCATACAAAAACTGAATAAAGCAATAATTTGGCTAAAACTCAATTACCGTATGGAAGCGAAAATGTCATACGAAAAGCGAAGATTTCATTCAAAAGACTTGATTAAAACTCGTCTAGAATCTGCAAAGTAGTGAAGTACATTCTGTAGTTTTCGAGATAAAAAACTGCTGCAAATTAAGTAAGTTACTATAGCTCGTTATATCAACTCGGGAAATATGGAGGTCTGTGTGGAACCCAATTAATTGTTTATAGGAAAAAGTTTCCATTTTATTCGTTTTTGGGAGTAATTCCGAAATTGGCGTTAATTAAAACGGAAAACATGGAGGTCAGCGTGAAACTCATTAAATTGTTTAGAGGAAAAAGTTACAACTTCATATTTGATTAGTTTTTGGGAGTTATTCAGAAACTGGAGGCAATTTAAAAAGCGGACTATGAAAATTAAAACATCCATTCAGATTTACAGTCTAAAAAAAATGCTTATTTTGTGTTGAATATTGTTGTTTAATAATTGTTTACAGACTTTACTGAAGTAGCTCATACTCACAGGTTCTGTTTGTTTTACAAACTTTAAATTCATCTCATCTCAATCTTAATGTCAGTCCGACAACCTTGACCCTTTAACCGTGGCTAGAGTAATTAACCCAACAATACTGTCTAAAATTTATTGAATACAATTCATGCCGGAGGATTAACTTAGTAATACTAACATAGATAAATTATGAAATTGCTTGTACCAAGAGACCAATATCAAGAAAAAACCACATTTTATTTCTGCCACCCCTTGAAACATTTGTTTATTGGTAACAAACAAATGGTTTCAAGGGGTGGCCACCAAAATGGTATATAAATTCCTTAATCGATTAGAAGACCCATATAATCCATTGTTAGGGCCAACTGTTTTGGCCCTTCGATATGGGGGTTTATGGCAAAAGAATCGCGTAAAAAGCTTTTTCTATAATTTGGTCCATTTCGCATTTCGTTTTGTGCTATCCTTTTACATAGAACTTTGGATTATCGGAAACAACCAAGAAATGGCACTGAGGACCTGAAATATAGCAAAGCTTGCAATTACTTAAATTTAATAAAATATTTAAAAATCATGAATATTATTGTATCCGAAATAGAAAAGTCATGCTAGTAGAGTCACATGGCGTTTAGTGACGGCCACAGTTTTACTGTCATTCTGGCATCTTTCCTCATTTACTGGACGTCTCCTGCCGGGGAACCGCACCATACTCAGAGATGAAGAAAAAATCAGAGAAGAACCGTTTTCTGGGTTGCTACTTTAAACCAGATATTTGCTTGTTTCTACAGAGGTACAGTCGTGGCGAATTTTGACTCTACTGCTGTAGTTATAATGCCTTTTTTTGCTGGACAGTTGACAGTACTATCTGTGAATTACGAAATCCTGTTTAGTGATTACGATGAAGCCGACAAGGGCAACAAGGAGTGTCATTTGCATCATTTGTACATGGTGAAGTAAGTTTTATCTTTAGTTACTGTATATTTCAAGGGTCGGGTGGTTTTAAGTAACCGATTTACTATGCATTACATCATACATTATTATTATCATTATGCATATCGCGTGTTTACAAATGTTTATTCATGCCAACATTTGCCCTTGTCAGAAACGTGTTATGAAAGTGATGAAAACGATATTTAAAGGTATATGTATCTATATTCACTTAATTAGCAGCTAAATTTCAGAATAATTACTATGTATTTTCTTTGTATGTAAGAACCTATGAATATGGTGTATATGGAAAGGATCTTATGAAGAAAAGCACAGAAAGACAAGACTTTAACTCTACGGTAAGATCTTTTGATTGTTGTAGTATCTATCTTGTAATTTCTTGAATTATGCGTATAAAAATTAAAACAGTAGTGCTATTCTGTAACCATCTCACCGTGAAAACTTAAGTGAAGTGAGCGTGGAGTGAGCTGTCAGTGCCACTGATCATTGGGATTGACCAAGACGGGATGACACTGACAGCTCACTCCACGAGTCCACGCAAGCGTGAGATTTTTACAGAATCGACATGCTGATCGGCTTAGTGTAACATTTTATCAACCAAACGTCATATTATGAACGGCAGAAACTAAACAATAATGTGCCAAAACTTTTAATAACGCTGAGAGTCATATCAAACAAAATGTCTACCGAACGGTAGTGGAATGAGAATGATTATGAATGGAGTTTCAAGTTGGTTGACGACGCGGACGTTAAAAAAAATTGTCAATTCACCTGCGTTTTGTTGACGTTTTATATTCTAGTTTACGGAGAAATTGACTGGCTGATTTGGGAATATATGTAATGATTTTTGATTTTAAGCTTTATTTCGTGATTGGTTTTGATAAAATATTAAAAGTAAATTAAAGTAAATGCATGAGCAAGCGGTGTGATCAACGCGTCATTGGCAAGCTGAGGTGCGGCGCGGCGGCGACACGACTCGGCCCGATGACTACTCGCTTCCACGAATTCCACCGTGACGGACGACATTTCTGTCTTAAAATCGGATAGAAACAGCAACAAGTGTAAAACCTTTTATTTTTAGTTAAATTTTTTTTTATTACATCTTTTTTTTGTTTTTTTTTTTTACTTCATCATCTCATCTTTGACATCTTATGCTTGCACAAAAACTAAATAAATATTTTATGGTGTTTAATTATTTGTTTGATTATGTTTAGCAAATCAATAATTAATCGTTTGTCCGAGACATCACATTTCTGTACAAACTCAATAACAAAAATAAACGGCACAAACTCATTAGGGTCTAAAATATCAATGGGCATTCCTCAAGGTTCGATATTGGGTCCATTCCTCTTTTTAATTTACATTAATGATTTACCCCAGTTACTTCAAAATCAACCGAAGATTTTCAAATGTGCTTATTTCCATGTTGATAAAAAATTCAATCAGTAATGCAGCAGTAATGTCTGTTGTGTTATTTACTTATACAACCTGTTTTTCATATCCCGTAACTGTAGGGTTATATTCTGTAGGTATAAATAATACTAAAACTCCTAGAATCGGTGGTCCAAAAATATACAGTGTCAAAAATATATATTTCACGTAAGGGTGTTAAACATTAATAATCGTGATTTTGTCAAATAAATTTATAAGAAAAATGAAAAAAAAAGGATGATTGAGACATAATTCAAATGCCAGTTGATTCTTTGATATGGTCACAATTATACCCTAGAGTTATGGGATATAAAAAAACAGGTTGTATATTGATTGAAACATAGCAGTTTAATTAAATCTAAACTAATATTAGAAAGAGGTAGGTATGTTTGTATGTAATGGGTAATGAAAATGTATTATTGCATTTGATAGCCCAATTTTTGAGGAGTGCTAATAGGTTGAAAAGCAAAATTAAAAAAAGGTAAGCGAAAACAAAGTGATGATGAGGGCAGGTGATGGTCGGAGGAACAAGAAATTTCACGCGGGCAGAAGCTTTTATTACATACAACTAAACAAACTTGATTACAAAAAGAAACGGTAGAGAAATCACAAAATAAAATTCTCTTATTACTTATTGTTTATTAATATTAACGTTACGACAGTTTTTATTAAATTCGTTTTTTTAGGCGAAGATTAATGGCTTGGTGTCGGCGAATGAGGCTCGCGAGCTGTCTCGGGTAAGTGTCAACTGTGTCAAGTCATTTAAATAGCGTGGCGCTCAGGTTATCACATTAATTGAAACCACGTATTCTACAATACGTATTTTAAACATACACAATTAACCAGGTCAAAGACGGCCGGTAAAATAAAAAAGGCCGTAAGCATAGAATCTCAGGGTGCGTAATGACAATGCAACATCTGGATGTTGCATTGTCGGCGCACAACACAATTATACAACTATTCCTCGAACAATAAACAAAATAAAGATGGGGTCGCCTAGCAATTGTTTTACCAAAAAACAATAAGGTGTTGACGTTTTTTAAAAACCTTTCTTTTTCGTGTTAAATTTTATCCTCAGTCAATGAAAGTATGGTACATTGTATATTTTTTAAAGCGAACTCTTCTCCAAAATTCATTGTCGACCCATGTGTTGAAATTATCAGGCCCCTCTCGTAAAAGTGGTTTTATTTTCTCTCAGATGGATTCTCTCGGGGTTTTTATTTTCGACCCTGTAATAACCTCATCTCCACTCTGTAATGTTTTTGTTACTCCGGCGTTTTCTAAGACTTATTATTTGTTTCAAAGCATAGAGCGGACACCGACGCTGCCACCAGCGATGCTACCGCCGTTGAGGAAACTGCGGCTATACCCACCGCCACCGCCTCCAGCGATGTCCGCGTAACCACCGCTAAGAAGACGGCGGCTTTACCGGAGATTTTGGTAAAATGTTATCTAATCTGAACAATCCCATAAGTAATTCCCATGTTATTACTAGCCTACACACTGAAACTTTCCTACACCAAATAGGTTAGCACTGCCCGACCCGGAGATCGAATTCAAGACCCCGCGCTCAGTATTTCAGGGTGAAATTAAAATTAAGTTGTTCGCATACATTAGTGGAGCCTCACTATTTTTATGGCACTAAAATTGAAAATATAATATCTTTTACTGATGTATTTTTATTTACAGGCAGGAAATTTTAACAAAGCAGGGTAGACGGACAACTAAAGGAGGTGTGGTTCTATCTTCCTGTACCTCGTCTTCAATCTTGCGTACGTGATATCTCTTCAGGTAATTGATTATTAAGGAATTGTTATTATTTCAGAAAGAACCGAAAAGCGCTTCCAACCTTTATCTAAATGTAAAGTTTGACAAATTGCGAGACAAGAAATCTGCATGAGCCATCTTTCTTTGTACACGATATCAAAATCGTAAGCCTGAAATATAGCCCCCACCAAACGAACGGTGAAGTCAAATAATTTTTTGCCTTGGAGTCAAATCACTTTTTGCCTTGGAGTCAAATCACTTTTTGCCTTGGAGTCAATCACTTTTCGAGTGAGAAGCCTTCTATGTTCTATCTATGTTAGAGGGTTTGGTTTCCGCACTTAGTCCTTCATGTGGACCATTGTGCGTGGGCCATGGCGGCCGTCGGTGGTTAATATTCCAACCAGCCCACCTCCCTCCAGAAGCCGATCAAAGCTTCTGGTCTGTCGAGAACATCTGTGAAAGATCCGGGTGTCCCGAGGGTTTCTGTTCTTATCTGGGTAACGCCTGTGCACTCAAAGAGCACATGCGCAATGGTTTCGTCCGACTCCATGCAAGCTCTGCACAGTGGACTATCCGTGATGCCTATTGTGTGAAGGTGTTTGTTTAGCGAGCAGTGTCCTGTGATGGTCCCCGTCACCAGGCGCAGGCCATTTCTGTCTAGGCGTAATAACCGTCTAGTTAGCCTGCCATTTAAGGATGGCAAAGCTTCCTTGGACTGCCTGCAGCCTGGTGTCGAGGTCCACCACCTCTCGGCTAGTGTGTGGGTGGATTCCCGCAGCCACCTGCGTATCTGGTTGAAGGGGATGGGTATGACGGGTTCAGGCCCGCAAGCCGATGTGCTGGATGCTCTCCTGGCTAATTCGTCAGCTGCGTCGTTGCCTAGTGATCCGCTGTGTCCTTTTATCCATTGGAGTGTCACCTTGTTGCGGTTAGATACCGTAACTCGTTCTAGGGCATTGTGACATTCTAGTGTTAGACTCGAGGTAATATTTTCTTTCCCTAATGATTTGAGGACTGAGGCGCTGTCGGAGAGTATACGTATGTGGGTGTCCGTAACTCTTCAGGCTTCTATGGCATACACCGCTTGTATGATGCCCACACACTCCGCTTGATAGACGGTGTTGAACATTCCCAGCGGACTTGATATGGTTATGTTGAGGTCATTTGAGAAAACTCCGGCTCCTGTACCGGATCCGGTCTTTGAGCTGTCGGTGTATACTCTCAGTTCACTCGTGCCTGAGTAGTCACACTGTTCTTCTGAGAGTGTGATATTGTAGTGCTTTTGAAAGTAATGTCGTTTCGGGATTTTGTCGCAGGGTGATGCCATCATTGGTTGTCGGTTGACCGCATCTTCCTTTATGCGTATGTGCTTGACCCTAGAGTCTTTGCTTAGGGTTCCCGATATGTGGAGCCTGAAGGCAGCTAGGGTCGCTTCCTCCCTCACGATGAGGTGTAGGGGTGGTAGCCCAAGCATCGCCTGTAGGGCAGCAGTGGGTGTGGTTCTCATGCAGCTAGTGATCGCTACGCAGGCAAACCGCTGCAGTTTTTCGAGGTCTCTTTGGGCTGTGCTCAGGTCTGTCCTAGGCCACCAGACCAACGAGCCGTACGTGATAATTGGTCGAATAACAGTAGTGTATAGCCAATAGGTGACTTTGGGGCTAATCCCCCAATTTCTGCCAAGCATTCGCTTGCACTGCCACAGACATATGCTGGCTTTTGTAGTGATATATTTGGTGTGTTTCGCCCAATTAAGCTGTTTGTCCAAATAAATGCCTAGGTATTTGGTTTCGGTTGACATGCTTAGGGTAGTACCAAAGAAGTGTGGTAGTTGTAGTGTCATTTGTTTCCTCTTTTTTGTAAAGAGAATCAGTTCGGTTTTTGTGGGGTTGACGGATAGCTGGTGTCTGTTGCACCAGTCCTCTACTATTTTCAAGGCTTGGCGCATAAGGTTGCATAAGGTATTTTCGTGGGTGCCATTTATTATTATGGTTATATCATCGGCATAGCCTACCGTAAAGTAGCCTTTGTCATTTAGTGTTCTGATGAGGCTGTCTACAACCAGGTTCCACAGAAGCGGCGAGAGGACGCCCCCCTGCGGGCAGCCCTTCGCCACAATGGCCCTTGTGGTGTCGTTCACTTTTACCTGTACAGCTCTCAGTTTGAGCAAATTGGTGATCCACCCGCTCAGGGTCGGGTCGATGCTGTGTCTGTCGAGGGCCATGTTGATGCTACCAAAAGTGGTTTTGTCAAAGGCGCCCTCGATATCAATGAAGACGGCTAGTGCTGAGCATTTGTGATCCACGGCGCATTCAATTTTGAATACTACGCTATGTAACGCAGATTCCGTTGACCTGCCTGTGGAGTACGCATGCTGTTGTTTGTGAAGTGGTTTTGCCTGTAGAGATCCGTCACGAATGTAACTATCACAGAGTCTCTCGAGGGTTTTCAGTAAGAAAGATGTGAGGCTTATGGGCCTGTAGGCCTTGGGTTGCGTGTAGTCGGATTTGCCTGGTTTGGGTATGAAAATGACTTTCACTTCGCGCCAAGCTAGGGGTATGTGCCTGAGTGCTATGCATGCCCGATAGGTCTTCACCAGGCATGGTGCTAGTAAATCAGCCCCCCATCGTAGAAGGGCTGGGAAGATGCCATCCAGCCCTGCAGATTTAAAGGGCTGGAAAGTGTTGATGGCCCACTTTATCCGTTCTTCTGTTACTATACTGTGTGCTCTAGACCAGTCTTGGTCTGTTGGGGCCCAGTCTGGTTCAGCTTCCCATACCTTGTCCTCTAGGAGTTTGCAGTCTGGGAAGTGAGTCTCTAAGAGGAGTTTACTGGTTTCATGGTCAGTTAGTGTGTATGAGTTATCGGGTTTTTTCAGCGTGCCGAGGGTACGGTCCTGATCAGTTGATAGGATTTTCCTTACCCTTGCGGCTTCGTTGTTGTTTTCGATGGATTCACAGAATTTCCGCCATGCTGTTCTCCTGGCAGTTCTGATTTGCTTTTTGTATGTATATTGGGTCTCTTTGTATAAATCCCAGTCGTCCGGGAGTCTAGTGTTTTTGGCTCTGTTAAATTGCTTACGTAATCCATCTCTGAGTTTACTAAGTTCAGCGTTCCACCATGGGTTCCTCTCGCTGTTGGTTTTTGGCGCTCTTAGTTTGCAGTTTGGTTGTGAGAAGCCTTATGGGAGTTCTGTAAATACAGTGAATTTCCGTCCATGCAAATAATGACGAAGTGATAATTATCGTGACTCTGCATCTATGCTCTTCCTACTATAATACGATACTACATAACGGGTATTATTATATTTTTGGATAAGAAGTGAAAAGAAACACTACTTGCATCGGTATGGAGTTCAATGGGCAAGGAAGGGTCAAAAACTGGTTCGGACGATAAAATGTGGATATTTTTTGCGTGTATTTAGTCATGCTCTGCAGGGCTAACATGAAAAGCGCGAGAACGCTCGATATCTCGTCTTCTCGGAATTTGTCTACGATTTTGACGCCATCCTTACACCTAACATGCCGCCAAGCTCGAGTAAACTCGAAAAAGGCACTTTGACACTTCTGTATCTCGCGACGAGAAACCGATGTAGCAAGTTATATTAAAAACAAATCATTTTTATCACTGCAACATCGGTCGATTTTACGCATGGAATAAGTATGTTCTGTATTGATTTAACGTCCACCTCTTTTAATTTTTGTTTAGTTCCATGAAACCGACCTTTTTACTGTTTTTATTTGGCATGCTAAAATTAAAATATACAATTAGTGGCACTTATTATACTCTACCAAAAAATATACAATTAGTGGCACTTATTATACTATCCACCACAATTGATAAATCGGCCGAAGGTCACTATTCGACAAAGCGAAGGTTGATATTGTAACAATCACCATAAAACACATGATATTGCTTTTACTCACCAACTTTGCGGACTCAACTGGCGATTTTCGTAATTATATTGCGTAGGCAGGTACAGCCATAACTCCCTAGATTTCGTTAATCACCATAATTGACAAACTAGACTGATTATTACTGCACTTGATGCTCATCTACGTAATAGTGCTTCCCTGCGCCAAACTTTCTCTCGCAGCCGCCAAAAGGAACTTCATTCCAATGTGTATAGTAGGCTGTTTAAAACTAAGTATTTTCGTTCAATTCAATTAAATCAGTTGTGTCAATTCAGTATTTCAATTAAGTTTTTTCATGTTGTCTAATAGAACTCGAACGAAAATAAGCATAATTATGAATTTGCCATGTTATTTTGGATATTCATTTTTTTTTGTATCAAAATTTTGTCTACTCTTCACGTCGTCAAAATCGAGGACGACGAAATTAGAGAAAATCACGATTTTCTCATGTTGAATTGTCAAAATGCGAGATAAATTAGGTGGTCATGTTAGGGTTTCACGAGAAAACATAAAGTTTGACAGAACAAGTCAAGTATTTTGAATGGCAGTGCTGTCAGAAAACGAGTAAAGTGACGGTATAGACGCGACGAGAAAATACGAGAGTGAGTAATTGTCGCGTCTGGCATGTTAGCCCTGCTGGTGTCCACCTAACATTGCCTTTTCCTTTTGTCAAGGAAAGATATGACGGCCGAATTATTTGGAAATTCATGTTGGGACATTTAATAAAAAGCTTGTTTTTTTTTGGATTTGGTCTAATCTCCCCAGCTATTCAGTTTGGACTTTCAGAAACTGAACACTTCTTTAAATTAAACGAGAACCCCGCATTGGAAAGGTGGAGACGATGTGGCCTGGCTCCCCGCAGACGTAGTCTGTGACTTGTGGCTTTTGGTTGACACGTTTATCCGCAAATATAGAGCGATTAAATGGCGATGCCCGGTCCTGCCACATATGTTGCAGTTGCCACGAAAGCCAAACGCACGAGGGCGTTTGAGGTCAGGATCGTTTGACTCGGGCAATTCTGACTTTCGTTTCAAGGCTATGCCTCGCAGTACTCGAAATAGTTAAGATTCGTTATTTACCACAGTCGAGTTTAATTTACGACTTATTTGAACATCAGACCGAGAATATATGGAAATGGCAAAACCCAACACAACCTTTTCAGATATTCTTGCGTCCGGGATATTCAATTAATTGCCAAAGACGTTAACATTCATGAGCGGCGGTGTCATTAGAAATAATTTGAAATTTTAAGGATACTGACAAAGTGATCCTGAATAAGAATAGGTCGAGAGAAGCGAGCTTTGAAAGTCTCCTGTATATCTTCCTATTAATATTGACTTATGATCTTGGTCAGTTATGTGGCTGCGCGGCCTCGAAGACAATGGGTCAGCCTCATGATTAGATAGACACCATTCAAATTTTTACTTTTAATTATGGAGTCTGAAAGCCGACACCAGACTCATATGTCTGAATTGGGGCCGTCAGGATCAAACTGTACCAACGCTGTGAAAGGTTGTGGTGGTGCATTGGACCGGGGCAGCCTACATCAGTTAATTTTTCAAGAAATGCTTCTAAACTATTTGAGGGTAGCGGAATATTTTCCTGCATATTTTGTGATGATGAAGTGCCAGAGGTGGGCAAAAATCCGATCCCACTTCTGATGTCGGATTTGGGTCCAGACATCAGAAGTAAGACAATACATGTATGGCAATACATTTTCAATTGAACAATCAGTCAATAAGTGTCTTGAATCTAGAAGTATAGAAAAAGAATTAAATTAATTAAATAACTAATAATAATAACGAGGGCGGTCACATAGGACAGTACTGACTGTCAGGGACAATGGTCCATGCACCCACCGCAATGAGCACAGTACTAATTGTCAGAGACAGCGTTGCACGTCCAATAACCGGGCAGTACTGACTGTCGAGAGACAGTGGTCCGTGCACCAAGACGCATCCGTTCGAAATGCGTGCCGATTGGTGTTTTTTTTTTGGCATCTCGCAGGTCAACCTATGAGGTTGTCGTCTTACCTACTTTAGCGGACTTGCCTGTGGTTGCCCTAATAAATTAAGGCCTCCAGCCAGGACTTAAATGCTAACTAAAAACTAAGCGACTACACGCTAAGGGCACCGGACTTGCCTGTGGTTGCCCTAATAAATTAAGGCCTCCAGCCAGGACTTAAATGCTAACTAAAAACTAAGCGACTACACGCTAAGGGCACCCCCTGTGGGGTACGAACCTCGGCTTAGGGCGTCGCTGGAAGAGGGCAGCAAATGACTAGCTGGATCAGGACTGATGTTATTTTGGGACGAATTTAAAGCTACAGGCTCAGCGACGCGGGCTGGCTCGAGCAAGGGTCGGGCGGGGCGTGGATTTGAGCGTCACGGCGGGCCTCGGCGGCGAGGTCGGTAGGACGGCGATCGGGTTTTGGGCTTAATTACGGTGCTGGTGGCCTTGCTACTCTCCTGGAGGAGGGTAGTGGCGTCATTGGTCTTTAACATATGCCTTGGTCGGCGAATACTACTAATGCGGGAGGGAGCATAGCGGGCGGCCGCTGAAATCAGGGGGTTTGAATGTTTGATGCCACAGTCGAAGAAACGCTTAGATAAGCGTTTCATGAACTGGTTTATGGTTGGCATTTTAAGGTCGACGTGAAGAATTATGTTTCGGACATAGTAAGGGGCACCCGTAACCCTTCTGAGGAAACGGTTCTGGAGGGTCTGCATCTTATGGAGATGACGTGGATGAGCGTGCGCAAATACAACGCATGCATAGGTCATGATGGGACGGATGACTGCGGTATAGATGCGCAGTTTGCATTTTAACGACAGTTTGCTTCGGGCTGTCAGTATAAACTGGAGTCTACTAAGAGCGAAGAGGCGCGCACGCCTACCGCCTTGATATGCTTTTCCCAAGGGATCGGCTTGCCGTACATAGTGATCGGGCTGGGAAGGGGGAATCGACAACGTCTCGAGAAGAGAACCGCCTGACTCTTATCGGGGTTGACCTCGATTCTCCATTTCCGGAACCAAGCGCCTAAAACGTTTGCGGAGGTTTGGAGAGTACGAGATATAGCGTTGGGACAGTGACCGGTATAGTAAACGGCAGTGTCGCCGGCGAAGAGAGCCAACTGAGCCTTTTTACTTTTTGGGATATCGCTGGTGAACAGCGTGAAGACGAGAGGAGATAGTACGGAACCCTGAGGGACACCGGCGCGAATAGGATGAGAGGACGAGAGTGCTCCCTCGATGCGATAGCGAAAGGTGCGATTCGACAAAAAGTCTCGTAAGATGAGCACGAGACGATCTGGCACTCCTAGTTGGTAAAGCTTGTATATCAAGCCGTTGTGCCAGACTTTGTCGAAGACTTTCGCTATGTCGAAGAATAGAACACCCATCGTCGCGTTACGCTGCAGACCAGCGCATAAGTGCTCTACGATATGGTGGACCTGTTGGGTGCCCGATTGTTGGCTTCGGAAACCAAACTGCTCGTTGGGTATGAGGCTCTTTGCTTTGGCATAGTCTTTGAGACGCTTATAAATAAGCCTCTCGTAGATTTTGCCGAGAACATTGAGTAAGCTAATAGGGCGGTAGCTGGAGGGCTCAGCCTTTCCTGGCTTTGGGATACCGATGACGGTTGCTTCTTTCCACGCTTGTGGGAAGATGTTGTTGCTCAAGGCGCCATTGAAGATTGTGGTAGTTTGTTACAACAAAATCACATCTTATAATCTATTTATCTATTTAACACCTGAGGAGCTGTTGTGCACAGCAATTCTTTCTATAATTAAATAAGTACTAAAGTCTTTATGAAAATTGTATGACACTCGTTTTACTTACATTTGTTTATCTGATAATTGTTGTACTGCTGAAAAGCAAACCTTTAGATACCTCTGTCTATTTTCCACATCCATTTATCTATTTTCATGTGATCTCTTATTATTTTCCTTTTATTGAATGTTGTGACATTTTGTATCTAACATTGTCATCTGTCAGTTTTTCTTTTTCTATGGTATAGAGCTAAGAGGTCGTCTATTTATTGTAAAGGTATCGTAAAACTAGCGTAAAGCCACGTTCTCACTGTAAGCCATCTTTATTGTTCCTGGCCGATAACCAATTAAGAAGTATTTGGATTTGAAACTAAAAAGTCACTTCTAGAAGATCCGCCAGGAGCTATATAAGGCAACCGTTACTTTTCACCAGGTTCTTTTAACTCCGTCTTTTGACTCGTTCTTTTGACTCATTCTTTTGACTCGCCCTTTTGGCTCGCTTTGTTGGCTTCTTTCGTTTCTCAATTTTTCTTACTCACGAGTTTATGTTTTTCTAAAAAGCTACTTAAATATAAACCTTCCTAAAAGTTATTCTCAGTGAATTTATTATAAACATCTTGTATGCGTAAAGGTGTTCCGACTTACTCGATTACCTCCGACCCTCCCACTTGCGTCTACGAGAGGAGTTCGAGACGTATTGCAGAGAACTAAAAACGTGGCGTGAGACTACGCTGCCTGAAGAAATAACAACCGACGCTAGCTCCCTCACAATGGGCTGCGGGCTGATGGAGAGTCTGTTGCGAGCTCCCACTCGACAGATTGCGGGCCGGAGGAGCGGCCGACGCTTGCTGCTCCAACCTCGAGCTGCTTCGCGACCGTGAGCATGGAGAGGCTGCTGCGAGCTTCAACTCGACAGACTGCGGGCCGAAGGAGCGGCCGACGCATGCTGCTTCAAACTCGAGCTGTTGCGCGACCGTGAGTCAGACTGCGATCCAGAGGATCGACCTACGCGAGCTGCTACTAATCGATTCCTAATCCTTAATATCTTTTTCTACATACTTTTGTATTTTATATTTAAAAATTATTTCATTTTAACTTGTGACCACGTTTAGTCAGTCTGCTAAACGTTACGTTACAAGATGGCGGTCATAAGCATTATTAGCGGGGCAGGAAGGAGTTTGTATACCTTATTGGTAATACCGTCCGAACTGGGGGCCTTACGAGCGTGGAGCCCTTTAATGATGTCGTGCACTTCGTCTGCAGTGACGAGAGGCAGAGGATCATCAGGGTCTTCGACGGGAGGGAGGGAGGCTCTCCGTTCGACTTCAGCGTCGACCTTGTTCAGGTGAGCTTGGTCTACTGGTTGAGAGCTGGGTCATGTTTCCGCCAAACAACGTGCACAATTTATCTATTTTACTCAATAAAATAACTGATGAATTGAGTAAGGCCCACAACCTGTCAAAACACGAACCGTTCGCGACAGACTAATCTTTATTCATAAAATAGTGTTTTGCATTTCTCAGTCTAGATTAGTATATATAGTTACTAGTAAATTTATCCTCATTTTGATAAACATATTAACAATTACCGATATTTGTACGTATGTTTTAAAAATATTTTAATTAGTTTAAGTATCACTCAATCATGTAACTTATATTTTTGCGTTGTTCTCTTACAAAATCTACTTAGTACATGAATCAAAAACCTAAAAATGGAATAATGCAATTATCATAACTAACATAACATAACATAACAATACGCCTTGTTTCCCATAATTATAAAATTATAAAATATAATTAAGAAAATAAAAATATTACAATTATAAAATACAATTAAGAAAATAAATTTATGGCTTTTATTAAATTGTTTGGTTCTATTTAAATCTCAAAATGGTTTTCTGTCAAGCTTGGAACATGATCTTTCACAATTATCCTTGTCACAAAGAAAAAACTAACATACTTAAGTCTTATAATCTCATAAAAACTCAATATATAAGTATTATATTGAGTTTTTATGAGATTATATTCGTTAAAATGTTCGCATAGTAGCTTGTGCTTTTAAAAATAAAATAGTAATTTACAAAATAAATCCTCAAAGTTTCACCATTACACCTGAAAAGTTTTTAACGGAAGCTTCAGACACGTCATGTTGCTTTCTAATTAAAGTATAATTCAAACAACATGTTTCTTTGAAAGTCAATTTCGAACTTTTTGTTTCATACACTTTACCTACAAATAACGAAATTGGTCTTAAATCTTATAACACAAGTTATGTAATTATACTATATAGCACAGATATACTTATTAACATATATCATGCATTTATAGAAAAAATCCTATATAAATGTTCCGAGTTCGAACCAAGTGAGTCAGGCTGGACAATCGAATCGATAATTGATTTAGAAATTAATTTCGTAAACAGGTTCTTATTAAGAACTAACTAAACGAATTAAAAATACGAAATCATGTCTAAACATAGTCAATAAAGATAATCATTGTTTTCTTTGGAGCATTGTATGCTACAATGCAATTTGTAGCCAGCAAAGAATAACCTCAATCGAGTTACATCCATATCCTCACTATTCAAAAGTGTTGTCCACCACAGCGTTGTCGCCACATTGCGAGCATGCCATTTCTACCCAGTTTAGACGATATAAAATTATTTGAAGATTTATATACAAACATAAGTGTTAACGTCTATGGTTTGGAACAGAATTACGATGTAACAGGACCGTTACATAAAACTTTAAAAAGAAAACTGTGTCATGTAAATGTACAATAGTAACGGTAAAAGTAATTTTTGCAATGTTAAAAACTTCCGCAAGTTTGTACACAGACAACTTACAAAACATAAATCTAAGATATATTTATGTGACGAATGTTTTGTGTATTACTCACTTGAAAAACAATTTAATCATAGCTGTGCAAAACTGCAGACTATACTTGCCGAAGAAATCTCAAAACAACATTTTACCTCCATAGGGGCTCATCAGATCATTGGTCATGCCGAAAGCTTCGTCAGCTACAATTACGTAGGGTAATTTAAATGCATTATTCTCATTATTTGTGATAGATCTTGGCTCGGGAATGTTTAATAAATATTCTGAGAGCTTTTTATACCAGTACTTCCTTGAATACACCAGAGTCACTGTCTTTTCCATAAGCTCTTACGTGTACCCATATAAAGCAGTAGTTAGAATCGCACAAACCCATTAAAACTAACGATGAAAAGTATTTGTAATTGTAAAACATTGATCCCCATTGTAGTGGCCTGTGATCTAAACAAACATGTGTGCCATCCAAAGCGCCAATATAATTTCTAAAATAGGTTTTATATTCAATTTGTTCAGATATTTGTATCCATATCTCCGTGGATGGTGAACTTTTTCCCCATGAAACTTGGCACACTTGCATTATAGCTGATAACGTGAATTCGCCAATTTTATAACCATACTGCAGCTCTGCTAAAGAAGAACCACTTGCTAAGTACCTGTAACATAAAACAATACATATCAATAAATAACTAAGTCTTTTTCAGGATAAATTTTGCAGAAAAAATGCAAAAATAATACGAGATGCCTATGTAAAAGAACTAAAAGAAACAAACAATTTGAAATCTGGTTATTTAGCACCAACAACATCTTCACTTGGGTATTTTCAAAGATAACCATTTCTTAACGATTAGATTAGACGATTAGGTTTTCTGTCTTTGTAGTAGTGACACACAAATGTTCTCGAAAACCGGCGATTGATGTTGAAAATTGAAATATATAATTTATTAGAACGCTACCAATCTGCGCAAGCACAATAATTTGAAAACATTAACTAACCGTCTACTTCATATAACTCACAACGGCAAACAAGTAACTATCCAACTTCATTCAGAAGTCCTCAATGTAGCGACGCGATGCGGTACTCTGATACAGAACCATCAACACAATACGGTTACACAACTAGTTTCTACAGTTCACCTCCCACAAATTTTCGCCCGGGACATACGAAGATTCTCAGGAACTGGATTTATTCAATCAAACAATTAATAATTAACAAATAATTAGCCGGAAAAACTTATTGCTTGATTGTTACAATTTTTTAATCAATAATAGAGAGTTTCCTTAACTCAATGTTATTATGAGTTTTTCTTTTGGTGATATGCAATATCTAATAGATAATCACTGGATTTTTAAATTGTAATTAACACAATCATATAAAAATCAAAGGATGCAACCGACATCCTGAAATATGTTGTTAAAAAAATTCATGTATTCTCAGGTTGGGTGGGTAGAAAGTCTTTCACTTAAAATAGGATGCACCCAGTATCGTATTTGTCTTCCTCTGCGACGTCTCAGCCATCGTATAAAATCCATAAGCAAACTGCCTCCTCCACGTCCATTGTCAAGCAATGTTGATGCCGTGTACATATGTCGTCATGTGAATGCTCCAACCGAGGGTTAACGCGCAGCTTCACGCGGTCATATGAACTTAGCCTTAAGCTAATAACTATATATTGTGTCATAAACCAAATATCAATCGATATTTTTTGTTCTAGCATTTTGACAAAGGTTGCAGAGAACTTATTTCAAAGGCGTAATTTTTCAAAGACGCTTTAAGCGCAGTTCTTTTGTAAATCCTTTTGATAACGTGAAAAGATAAAGTAGTATTTTAAAGTACAAAAGATTCACAAGAGGTACTTTCCATCCTCCATTCTTCGCGAGAAGAATGGTCACCTACAGTGGGTATTCACAAATCTGAATAGAAAAAGCGGCTGCAGGGCAATTTCTAAGTTATATTTAAAATATTCTGAAATGGATATTATAAGCAAAACTCCTTTTCAAATTCGCGTAAAAGTGCAAATTTTATTTAAAAAAAAGACATATTGATGAAACTTCACCGAAGTTGTCGTTTAGCACTGACTATGATTTTGGTTCATGTTAACGGTGTATTAATAGAAGTAATTTATATATGTAACTAGAAAGTTTATTATTGCCAAGAAAGAGGATCAATTTCTTAAAATGAAGAAGAAGTTCACACATTTTTTATTTAAAAATAAAAGTTATTTCTTCTAACTCGCTTTTCAGTGTCCTCTAATTGCATTTTTTATTATATTGTTGCTGTATTAAAATATCACGATATGAAAACTAGAACTTAATTGCCTTCAACTTCTTGTGTAATTATCGCTACATTCCAACATCTATATGCAGCATTTCATTGAAATTCACACTTGAGCTATTATTTATGCACGCATGACATACGAGTATTCATTGACATTTAGTGTCCACCTCATACGCTGCACACTTCCACCGGGAGCGGGCACACCGGGGGCCGGTGGGCCTCGGAGTCCTAAGCTGGCCGGTGCAGTGGTTGGCCTCTTTCGCGTCGATATACTGGTGACGTCGGCGGCGAAAAGTATTCGCAAGCGGCCGGTATCACTGGACTCTCGCTTAGAGCAGGTTCTGGTAACTGCGAGGCGGAACTGAGCCACAAACCCGTGAGTGACCCGTGAGTGTGATGTTGAGTGTGTGGTTTGCATCAATCGTCGTGCCCGACTTCTCGTCAACATTGTACTATTCTCCGTGTGATGATGTGATTAAGGTAGTTGGTTTTTTGTTTGCATCTTGGTACAGTATATTATGCCGATTTAAGGTTCTTCAAGTATGGTGTAGGAACACATAACAAAACATTGTTGTATAATTTATGTTTCAAAAAAACCACAAAGTAACAGGGAAAAAAAAACGTCAATTTGACAGTCGGGCCACAGATTATTATTATTATTATTACTTAATTGGCGTCATGTGGGGACGATCTTTTTAAAAACTTTTTCTCTTGAGACTTATCTCTTCTTACAGGTCTCATGGACTGTTAGGTGTTAGAATAAAACGAAAATATGGGAGAACAATGTTTTATTTAAATCTTTTAAAATTGTCTCGGGCAAATAAAACTGTTATTTGATAGTAAAAAGTGGACTTCATCCGTCATTCTATGATGGGGAATTCAAGTGCCCTTCTATGTAACATTTTCCGGTTTGATCAGCTATGATAAAGTGAGTCCTAAAGTGGTTAAAGTTAAACAGGAAATTTCTGTCTTGTTTACCAGTTTAGTAATCTTTGTGGCCGTCAAGAAAATGACAACTTAAAAGAAACTAGGTGTAGGTCGCGACAAACAATCAGGCGATTTATTGCTTCGTATGAATGAAAGTGCAGAATGCCATAACTCTGAATAATCCAAAACAGAATCCTACCATGCAAAACACAAACATTTGTGTAATAAAACACGTGCTACAAATACACACAAGTACATAAGAAAAGTAGCACACGTATGCACGTGATGTGTCGCGTCCAGAACTAACCTTAGTTTGTTTTTTCTAATAATGGTAGGCAGATAAACTAAATTTACGTCAACATGATCCCTTATTGGAATGGGTTGCATTTCCAAGGCCATATTTCCGCGAATGAGTATGTGTAGAACTAATGTGGGCCTGAATTTGTTGAGACTACTGCTTCACCTCGTGGTTCCAGAGGTCAGGAGTCCAAAAAATATAACTACTCAAATTTAGTACAATTCTACGTCCAATACACAGAAAAGTTGATCTCTTACCTAAATGAATTCAAAATTATGTAAACTCAATTTTAAATAGCTGTTAATCCAATGCCTCGGCATTTTTGCTTCGCTTATTGACTCGCTATCGCGCGGAAATCTTACTTTATACACATGCAAAAAAAATAAAAGAATTCGGTCCCGTGATAGACCCAGGATTATTAATCAAAGCAGCAGGCCAAGTCCCAGGAGTAAAAAAATTTAAAATTAGATATAGTGTAAAAACATGAAGGTAAGTAGATTTAGTTTGTTGCTACAGATTTGGTTTCTCATTTTGAATAATATGGTTATTTGAAAAATTTAATTCATACATCATTGGTATTTTTTTTAAGATAAATAGGATGAGTAAGATGACTGCCTTGAAGTAAACTGGCAGACACCCAGTTTTGTGGTCTTAGTCGTTTTTAAATTAAATCATTAATCTCTAACCTCAAGAATGATTGTGCGGAGTAGATAAAGTCTCAGGAAGCTTCTTAAAACAATTCAGTGACGTCGATTTGCCTCGTCTCAAAAGTCAAAGTCAAAGCATTTATTTCAAAAAAGCACTAAAAGGCACTTTTGAACGACAAAATTTTCATTTCAGTAGAATTGATTCTAGGCGCCCCTTCCAAAAGGTAGTTTCGTATGGAGAAGAAGGGGCAAGAAACTCCACCGTTACTCTTTTAAAATGTTTAACAATGTTTTATGTAGCTCGGATTATTAAACTATAATTTGGTATCTAGAGTTGAATTGATGATGGAGCCAGGTGGTGGATAGTTGGGGTCGCATGTTGAAGAGCCTCCACGTGGCGCACCCTGGGCAACGTCAGCTCCAACTGCCCACCTGCTTTTGGTGGACAGTTGGGGTTGGCGGCCAATCTTCAACAAATGGGGAAGGGTCATATCATCGATCATACTTATTGTTCGATGAAGGGAACTGGGCTAGGGTTGGGGTGGCCAGTCCGTAGTCGGGATAGGTCTGGTTGCCATTTCAAGTCCACACCCCCTCTGTTTGCAGAGGGTGAGTTTTGTGGGCGTAGAGTGTGAAGGAGAGAGGAAGACAACCTGTATAAAAAAATTACCCCAATCCCAAGGTCGAGCATGCTGAGGGGATGAATGGCCGGAGGGAATCCGGTCACTAGCGCTGGGGGGTTTACCAGGGGAAAAAGGGACCACACCCTTCGAAGGAAAACAAAAAACAATGACCAAGACAAATGTAGAGAAACTACCCCAGGGCGGTACCGGCTGTTCAGCAGCCGGAGAATCCGCCACGTTCCCTTCGGGAACGTCAAGCCCGCATTCGTATTCTGGGAGGGGCAACAAATGTCTTCCGAGCCGAGGAGGCTCGTCGAGTGATTCGCGGTCAGAGTCTGACGCGGCATCTGGCGCGGAGGGCTCATTTAAGAGCCCGGGGCGCGTAGTGGTGGGCGCTGCTGGGAAGAACAAACGGTTCTTCCTGAAGCGGCCCAAACCGAGGGATTGTCAGGGGTCACACTCGGATGGTGGGATGGCCTCGGCCCGAAAAATCGGTCGACGTTGTGGGGTCCGAGAAAGAGGCGGAGGGCGCACCACCCAGGAGGACAGGGAGGCCAGTCCGGCCGAGCCAGCCCAGCGAGCCAAGAGGCTCGCCACGGAGGGGCGCCACACTGAAGTGGACGGCCGTAGAGTGGCCCCGTTGGAGTCGTCCGGTGGTGGACTGGATGCCACTGGCGGCTCAAAGCCTGAGCAAGCGGCCAGGTTTGCGGAGGTTGTAGTTGTCGCGATAAAGGGTGTGGCCTTGAAGAGGACTCAGTCCTCTAAAGACAAGGCCATATCTGCAGCCACGGCTTCCATTATAGAGGCAGTGGAGGCCATTCATTTCTGGCCTCCGCCAGACGGCATGTCCGAGATGCGGGCGGTTATCGACCGCTTGACAGCCGCCATGAAGCGTCTCCGAAAGGAGAATGTGGAGCTCCGAGCAGACCTGGCAAAGGTCCAAGGAGCCGGCCACCGGGAGGCCCAACCAGGAAGGGCGCAGCATGGGCAAGGCCAGCCCGTGTCTGCCGAGGACCGGGTTTTGACCCTGGTGCGGCATGAGCTGGCTGCCTTTCAGAGACGGTTTTCCGCTCTGGAGGCCATTGTCAGGCCCGCCCCTGGCGAAACCTGCGTCGCCCCAGAATAGGAAGGATGGGGTGGCTGCACAGACGGCGAGGGCCCCAGCCCTGATGGAGAGACGTCCGCCCCCGCCTTCTAAACCACCTACAAAATCCCCTCCGACCGACGACGAATGGCAAATAGTCGGGGAGAAGGGGAAGGTGGGTAAGGCAGCATGGGCGGCCAGAAGAAGACAGAGGCGGCGCAAAGAGCGAAGCGTCGCGGATAGGCTCCGTGCCCCGAAGTCCGCAGCTGTAATTATCACATTACAGCCGGAAGCGGAAAAGAAGGGCATGAACTACCGCGAGGTGCTCGGCAAGGCGAGGACGGCCGTGAACCTCCAGGAGCTCGGCGTCACCGATGGCCTCCGATTGAACGTCACTGCGACTGGGGTCTGGATGCTGGAGGTCCCCGGTGCGACCAGCAGCCCGACCGCAGACGCTCTGGCTGAAAAGCTTAGGGCGTCCCTGAATGCGGACGAGGTCTGAGTATCCAGGCCCAACAAGTGCGCTGACATGCGTATCCTGGGCTTGGACGACTCCGTGACGGAGGAGGAGGTCGTGGCTGCCGTTGTTAGAACTGCTGGGTACTTTGCACAGCAAGGGCAGGCACCATTCGTCCTGACTTCACGGGGATGCAATCCATTACGGTGAGCTGCCCCGTAATGCCGGGGAGGGCCAAAGGCTTCTGGTCGGCTGGGTTTCGGCGCAGGTGAAGATGCTGGAGCCAAGACCTCTGAGTTGTTTCCGGAAGGTCAGGTCGGTCAATCTTCAGCAGCTCCAATAGTATTTCAAATGTTAATTAATTAGCAGGACCAGCATTGAACCAGGCATTTATATCAGCGACGTAATCCCCTAACTTATAATATGCCTGCCTGCATAGTGTGCGTTTTACAAAGGATTTGATTTTCGTCTCATTCAGTTCAAGTATGTGGGGAGGTATTTGCCACTGAAGAGTTCAACTATCCACCCCCTGGCTCCATCATCAGATTAACTCTAAGATACCAAATTACAGTTTAATCATCCGAGCTACATAAACATACAAACTGTCATTTCGATACGACACTTAAAAGTAGGTTAAAATTGACTTCTATGATTTTATTACACTGTTAGTTACAAGTGAAGCTAATGAAATCGTGTTAAAAAGAGTTTCGTCTTTGTTATTTATGTACATGCTAATCTAGTTTGTAATAAACTCTTAGAGTGTCCCCAGATCCCAAGAACAAACTTGACATAGGAGTTGAATAATATGTTCTCTCGTACATTCCTTTAAATCCATCCCATACTGGAAGTTTACGCAAAAGTTTGTAACTAATGAACTTCTGTATTTTTTTCAAAAGTTTATGCTCAGTAGTTTCGGAGACAAGGGGGGGTGGTCCATTTTCATATATTTTCTAAAATAGCTTCAGAAGTTTTTTTTTTAAAATATATATATAATATGTCTAAGGTCCTCATAACAATTCTTTTTAAATTTAAAATACTCAACCGTGTTTTCATATGTGTACCAAATTTTAACTTAATTTGTCCAGTAGAAGCGGAGCAAACTAGCTGTGACAGAGGGACAAACAGACACACGAGTGATCATATAAGGGTTTCGTTTTTTTATTAGAACGTACGGAACCCTAAAAAGACGAGACTGATGAAGAAACGAGACTGTGAACCCGTCAGTTTATTTACATTTACATCATGAACATAACATAAACATATTTCTAATGAAAAACAGCTATTCAACCGTAAAACAGTCAATCTCGGCTTTCATTTGAAAAGCTATATTGGGAAATCACACAATGCTTAGCAGCCAGTCATTACCAGGATTAAAAACTGGAATATCTGTAATCCGACAAACAAACGCATAAATATATGTTACTTCAGTTCCTGTACTGTCTGTCTGTATTTAAACCAGAACGAAGTAGTTTACATAAAATACATACATACATAAACTCACGCCTTCTTCATGGGGGTATGCAGAAACTACAGAAAGCCACCTGCTATGATCCTTACAATCATACTCCTTTTGCTTCGTTTACGTTCAGGGCTAACATGACACACGAGACCATCACTCACTCTCGCGTCGTGTCATCGTGTCTATATCTGTTAGTTTTCGGACAGCGCTGCCATACAAAATACTTGATTCGTTCTGTCAAACTTCATGTTTTCTCGACGAACCCTTACATAGCACACTAAGTTATCTCGAATTAAGACAATTCAACATGAGATAATCACCGATTTATAGGGTTTCGTCCGCCACGATGAAAAAAGGAAACCTTTATAGGATCACTCCTGGCGTCCGTCTGTCCGCCTGTCACAGCCGAGTTTACTCCGAAACTACTTCGACTGATTAAGTTGAAATTCGGTACGAATTTATAAACTTTTGTAACCTAAACTAGGTCCTTACATTTGTAGATGGAAAGTAAGAGGGAACATGTTTTGCAACTACAAGATCAAGTTTGTTCTTGGGATTTAGGGTCACAGTAGTACCCTCGTCATCACGAGCCAAAAACGAATACCAGGGAACTACCTGCCTTTTCACCAAATTATTCGTCTTATTTTTATACCCTCATAGCTTCAGTCTAGATAATATGCTATAGCCCTGGCGGCTCATAGTGTGTCATGCTCACTCAAATGTCTCGCTGACGGTGGCGCGTGTGTTGGATCATTTAGCTCCCTAAAAAATGGTTGAGAGAGTTGAAAGAGTGTCCATGGAGTTTCTTGCCCGTTCTTCGCCATAGGTACTACGCTTTGGAATGGGCAACTAGCTTCATATTTCTGACTGATCGACTTCGATCTCCTTGACATTTCAAAAGTGCCTGTATGTGGTTTAATTGAATTAAATGCTTTGAGTTTGAGTTTGCTACTAGTAATCCCCTCGAGTTTGGGCTCATATGATTTCTTCCTTCTTTATGATTTCTTTCTTTCTTTCTTCTTTAAAATTCTAAAATTAAAACACATATTTTCATAATATTGAATATGAATAAATACTTAACTTCAAAACCTTACTAAGTTCAAGCGCTATCGCATTCCCGGACAAGTGGGTTACCGTAACTATGAAGGGCTTTTATGTTTCTTTTTTGTTCCAATTTACTCATCAAAATTTCCATGACACGTTTAGAATTTCTCCTTGTGGTAACTTGTGTAATATTTCAGACATTATGCCAAGGTGCACGAATAAATATTCTAATGAGCCCAAATGATTTTAACTTTAGACATTATTTTCTGTTCTTTGAATTAAAAGAACAAGAGAGTTTGAATTTAATCAAAATTTTGTCCAGAATCCGATTTTCCTCACAACTCCTCCATAAAACGCCTTTTATCCACCCAGAGTCTGTCAAAATTAAATTTTTAACTTCAAAATCTTACAAAGTTTAAGCGCTACCGCATTCCCGGACTAGTGGGTTACCATAACTATGAAAGGCTTTTATGATTGTTTTTTTGTTCCACTTAACTCATTTAAAAATTCCATGACACGTTTAGAATTTCTCCTTGTGGTAACAACCAATATGTAATATTTCAGACATTATGCCAAGGTCCATTAAAAAATATTGTAATGAACCCAAACGATTTTAACTTTAGAAATTATTTTCTGTTCTTTGAATTAAAAGAACAAGAAAAAGTGCCCGTTGCATAGAATCTCAAGGTGAGTTATGACAATGGAACATCTGGATGTTGCATTGTCGGCACACAAAACAATAAATATACAACTATTCCTGGAACAATAAACAAAATGGAAAAGATGGGGTGGGGTGCCTACCAATTGGTTTTACGAAAAAATTTAAGCCATTGACGTTTTTTAAAAACCTTTTTTTTTCGTGTTTAGTTTTACCCTCAGTCAATGAAAGTATTGTATATTGTATCTTTTTAAAGGGATCTCTTCTCCAAAATTCATTGGCGTCCATGTGTAAAATTATCAGGCCCCTCACGTAAAAGAGGTTTTTTTCTCTCAGATGGGTTCCCTCTGGGTTTTTTTTCGGCCCTGTGATAACCTAATCGCCACTCTGTAATGTTATTTGTTACTACGGTATTTTCAAAGACTTGTTTGTTTCAAGCATAGGTCGGTCACCGACGCTGCCACCAGCAACGCCGGAGCCACCTGCGACGCCATCGCGGTTATTTGGGCAATATTGAGGCTCTCATCGTGTAAAGTGATGATGCGAGCTCTGTCGACCATTGATAAATTTCTTCTCGAACTCATGTTAAATCTCAAATTGTTAACAAGACGCGACACAATCGTTAGAAGCGCAAGTTGTAACTGAAGTAATATAGCATTTAACGTTTAAGAAAAAAATACATCTTTTATTCTTAAATAAAACCAAAACAATTAGCATAAAAAAGGGTCCTTCCTAAGAGACATTCTTCATCATTGGTCAAACTAAAACAAATAACGTTTAAAAAACAGTCACCCTTCATTCATTGGTCAAACAGAAAAAGGGCGGTCTAACCTACGGTTTTAACGTGCAGCCGAAAATGTTTTGAAAAGGGTCATGCGATAGTACCTCACGTGATTGATTTATCTGTCTTTGCTTATTATAAATTATTTTTACCTATTTGTGGTATAGTATTTTTATTCTAGATATAAACCTTCCGGAATTAATTCTTAAATAATGTTACAACCGCATCTAAATCCGTTACGTAGTTTATAAGAACAACGCGGTCATACAGAAGAAAAAAAGCGACTTTAATTTATAGTATGTAAAGCTAAGAATAATAAACTTGTAGTAACAAATGTTGTCATATTCAACATAGTGAATGGCCCAGCAGTGAACATAATGGAGCTGCGTAGTTGTCCTCCCAGCAGAATCAGGCTCCTGCGTATGCGCACGTGTTGAGACCACCACGCGCTGCCGTACACACTGTCGTCGACTCGATTGCTCTGTATAAAGTAATTTCACATTCGAATCATTGATTTATACACATAGCACTTAACATTATTAAAATAAAATCGTATCTCTCTGCCAACTTTAACTGATACAAAGAAATACATAGAACGATGATTTTAAATCGTTTTGTGTTAAATGTAACTATTTAGCATTATTTGATGCTAGATGCCTTATTTGCCTAATTTGTATAAAAAAAACTCTCTTCAAACCGATTTGTACTTAAAAAAGCTTTATTTGCGTTGCTTGAAAATAACTGACTCCAGGAGAAATCTTTAAAACTGGAGTACAGCATCCAGACATAAGTTAAAAGATTGCGGTTATGTAATTAAGATAATTCTCTCAAAACTTTAGCCGATTTGGACTTCTTTGTACTAGGGCATTCTCTGCGTGACTTGAAAATTACTGACTCAAGGAGAAATCTTTTCAACTCGAGTATAATATTTAGACATGAGTTAGAAGTATATTTTTTGTTTACAATTTAACAACTCGAGGAAACAACTATAGCGAACTAGCTATTGCCCGCGGCTTCGCCCTCGTTGATGTCGGAAATTATCCGACGGGAACGTGCTACCTACCGGGACTAAAAGTAGCCAGGATGCCATCTACCTCCTTGCTAAATTGATTAGCATTTGAAAATACTGTTGGAGCTGCTGAATCTTTGCATTGTATAAACTCAATTTTTTTGTACTGTAAAATTGCTATATGCCATATTATGTAAGTACTATGTACATGCTTTAAAGCTACCATTTACAGGGTACGTCTTTCATTGACTTGAATGTTTCCTGGCGGCTGAGAGTATGTCCTGCTCACTTTAATGATTCGCTGATGGTGGCGCGTGTGTTGGATCATTTAGCTCCCTTCAAAATGGTTGAGTTGAATGGTGCTAATCCATGCGTCATGTTCGTGAACGGGCGCCGTCAGTTGAGACTGGTCATCTCTTAGCTGCCACGGCGTATTTTAATTAAGTTTTATTTTCGAATTGTTTTCATATTTAAATAACGGACGCTTTTAACGTTCTGCATCGTTCTCACATGCATAATTTCAACATGAATGATGTAACCAATCTATTGTAAACATAATTTGATTTAAAAGAGTGTCCGTGGAGTTTCTTGCCCGTTCTTCTCCATAGGTACCTACTACGCTTTGGAATGGGCAACTAGCTTCATTTTTCTGACCGACCTTGACAATTCAAAAGTGCCTGTAATTGGTTTATTTGAAATAAATGCTTTGAGTTTGAGTTTGCCAAATTTTGGTAGTTTCAGTTTAATCTTCTTAATTATTCAAAACTATAGTTTTGAATAATTAAGAAGATTTTTTCAATTTTGTAAATGTGGGTATCATGGATCCGTTTATTATGTTATTATGATTTGGGTTGACTTGGATGAGCATGGCAGTACAGAGTATGTCATGCTTACTTAAATGTCTCAATGGCGGTGGCGCGGTTTCCTAGAAAATGATTGAGCTGGATGGTGCTGATCCAATCGTAATGTTCATGAACGGGCGCCGTTGGTTGAGACTCGTCATCTCATTAACTACAACGGCGTATTTTAATCCTATTTCTATATATTTAAACAATCAAGAATAATGTACTCAGGATCTTGTAATATCTTGATTTAAAAGAGAGTTTCTTGCCCGTTCTTCTCCATAGATATCTACGTTTTGTAATGATCAACTAGGTTCTAACTGACCGACTCTTTGACCGTTCAAAAGTGCCTGAAAACGGTTTAATTTAAATAAATGCTTTGAGTTTGATTTTGAACACAAACAGCACACTACGAGTATTACGTCATTTGTTGTTTATTGTACCTATTTCAACTTCCATGTGTGTTAAGGTGCGATGTGTTCGGTGGCAGGGACAAATAGAGCAAGGCAACGCGAGGGTGTGATGCGTGCTGTGGTGGGTAATATAAACCAGTAACAAATAAACAAAACACATTTAATTGTATACCTCAAAAAATGAAATGTGTTGGGTTTAAGAATCGTATTTAAAATTTGTCTTTCCGAAAGCTTCTCTAGCACAACACGCGTGTGTAATCGTGTAAAATTAGTTTTAGATTTGATTCTTTCTCTAAACTGTCGCAGTATTTCCAGATGAACAATTATTTACAAACAAAACATGTGATCTGCGATCGTCGGTCTTAATAGATACAAAAACTTGTCTTACTATACCAAAATCAACAATTTTGATTTTTCCTATGCTATTTCGATGTATTAACTGTTCTATATTCGATGGTTTCTATTGTGACTTAAAAGACCGCTATCTATACAAACAACGATTCTAAACGAAAAGATGTATTTGTGGTTTTGAATAACCACAGATCCATATAGTATTAGTAACAATGAAAACTATGTTATTAGAATAGTGTAGTATGGTAGTAGTATTTATGGCGTACAAAAAAAAAGGTCAATTTAACCAATTAATTTATACATTAAAAAAGCAATCACTGAAATGTTGGCGTCGTTTGAAATGATAAAACTACATAAAATAATTTTAATTTATTTTATGTAGTTTTATCACCTAAAGGTGTTACAGCTTTGAGATCGAAGAAATTAAATGAATTAAATATTAAATTATTGAGTAATAAATATATATAAAACACATAAAAGAAGTCTAAGCAACACATACTATTTCAAATTATTAATCAATTATTATATCATTTCTTACCAAGTACGTAATACATATGTAAACTTTTTTGATCTAGAGGACACACTGGCTGGTTGTAAAATAAATGCGAGTAACATTTGTTTTTTTTTCACAAATTCAAAAGCAAATTTAAAATTTAGTATTCTGTATCAATTTTATGAATTAAAAAAAATATTATTTGTTTAACAATATGGATGCTCGTGTTCAAGTGGATGCCATTTACACAGACTTTCGAAAAGCATTCGACAAGGTTGATCATGAGTTGCTACTAAATAAAATTTCATATAACGGTATCCGTGGTGATTTACTCCGATGGGTCTCTTCATATGTTACGAACAGAACTCAAAGGGTCGTAGTTAACGGTTTCAGATCTGCTACAACTATTAATGTAACCTCCGGTGTACCTCAGGGTTCGATTCTGGGACCCCTTCTATTTATCTTATTTATAAACGACATTGACTCATGTTTTCTAAATTCTAAAGTCCTGCTCTATGCTGACGATCTCAAAATTTTTAGGACTTTTAAAAATGTACACGACAGCAGATTATTACAGGAAGATCTGGATCGCTTCAGTGAATATTGCAGGTACAATAAATTGCAACTGAGTCTGTCTAAATGCTGTTGTATCAATTTCACGAAGAATAAGAATGTTCTTAGCCACCTCTATTCTTTGGATAATACTACACTTTCAAGGGTGTCCCTTATACGTGATCTTGGTGTTCTACTAGACGAAAAGCTTCACCTTGATGCCCGTAATAACAAAGTTGTTAATAATGCCTGTCGGATGTACGGTTTTGTGATGAGATTTGCGAAGGAGTTTGTGCGCCCCTCTACCTATTTATATTTGTATAAGTGTCTGATCAGATCACAGCTCGAATACGCAGTGCCAGTGTGGAATCCCTTTTACAATACGTATTCAGAACGTATTGAAATGGTTCAAAGAAAATTCTTAAAAGCCATGCATTACCGTTGCTTTCACACAGTTTTATGATATGATGATTTGCTAAAGAAGTATAAATTACATGGTTTAAAATCTAGACGTAATCTCCTGGAGACGGTATTTTTGTTTGATTTGTGTAGCAATGTATATGACTGTATTGATATCCGTAATAAAATAAGTTACATAGTTCCTAGAACTACAGTATGCCGCGGGGTGCGCGCACGGCCGTTGTTTGCAGTTACCTCTTGTCGGGGTAACGCAGGTATGCGGGCACCTCTGCGTCGACTTACTATTAATTACAACAAGAAATTCGTCAATATCGATATGTTTGCTCTTTCTGCTAGTAGATTCAAAAATATTTTGTTCACAACACTTGTTACCAGTAATTTTAATTAATATTTGTAGCCCTGATGAGTTATCTTATTATTGTAGTTTGTAGGTCTTAACTAAAATGGCATAGTTTGTAAACAATTTTATTTTGTATTCTGTGGAAAACGTTATTGGTTACACATTTAAACGTATGTTTTTGTATTTCTACACACACCTACAAAATGTAATGTGTCACTGTTTGTTTTTCCTAATAAATAAAATTAAATAAAACATAAATTTGAAAAAAGTTTTGAACAAATTTGGATTTTGAGACATTGTTTACGTCATGGAGCGACGTCATTTGAACGCAGATGAAATGCAAAGAGCTGAGCAACACCCAGGTCGAGGAAGGTGTACAACCACACGGCAAGATCGATACATAAAACTGACTGCAAGACGCCAGCCAATGTTAACCGCCCGAGAGATAGGTTTAAGGCTACAAAATTCGAGTGGTGTTGTTGTTAGCTGCCAAACTGTCCGAAATCGACTGCATGAGTATGGCCTACGAGCACGACGGAGAATTAGGTGCCCACAGATACGTCACGGGAATCGCGCTCGTCGAAATGAATGGTGTAGGGAACACATTACATGGACCCGGGAACAATGGGATAAAATTTCATTTTGCGATGTGTCTCGATTTGGGTTCAAGCCTGATACTACAAGGGTAAGAGTGTACCGTCGTCCTGGAAATAGTGAAAGACTGAGGTGCGTTCAGGTAGTGCATCCATACAACGGCTCAACAGTTATGGTATGGGCGGGTTTTATGAAGACCAGACGAACAGAGCTCGTTTTTGGAAATGGTAACATTTACGTTGTAAATTACGTTGAGGATGTTCCAAGGTCTTATGTCCGTCCATTCGCACAAACGCTTGGCCCCGATTTCACGTTGATGCATGACAATGCGCGTTCGCATACAGCTAGTACACACGGGAGTACTTGGCAAGGGAAAACATCCTCGTATTGCCTTGGCCTGGACAATCGCCAGACCTCAACCCCATCGAGCATGCATGGGACATGCTCCAGAGACTTGTTTTAAAGGACTTGGATGGAGTGACAACCATCCAACAACTGATGGACTTACTAAAATTTCATTGGGAGCAATTGCCGCAGGTTAACATTAACAGTCTCATCGATTCTATGAATAATCGGTGCCAGCAAGTTCTCAATAACACCCAGCCCGATCACTATGTACGGCAAGCCAATCCCTTGGGAGAAGCAAGCCAAATACCTAGGCGTGATCCTCGATGAGAACCTTACCTTTAAGGCTCATATTAAGGCGGTTCGCGCGCGCGCCTCCTTCGCTCTTAGCAGGCTCCAATTCGTACTGACAGCCCGTAGCAAACTGTCCCTCAAATGCAAGCTCCGCATCTATACCGCAGTCATCCGTCCCATCATGACCTATGCCTGCGTTGTATTTGCGCACGCTCACCCACGTCATCTTCATAAGATGCAGACCCTCCAAAACCGTTTCCTCAGAAGGGTCACGGGTGCCCCCTTCTATGTCCGTAATATAGATCTTCACGTCGACCTCAAAATGCCAACCATAAAACAGTTCATGAAACGCTTATCAAAGCGTTTCTTCGACTGCGGCATCAAACATTCTAACCCACTGATTACAGCGGCCGCCCGCTACACTCCCTCTCGCATTAGCAGTATTCGCCGACCAAGGCATACTTTAATCGACCCCGACGACGCCACTACCCTCCTCCAGGAGAGTAGTAAGGCCACTAGCACGCTACAAAAGCCCAAAACCCGATCGCCGTCCTACCGCCCTCGCCGCCGAGGCCCGCCGCGACGCCCAAATCGACGCCCCTCCCGACCCTTGCTCGAGCCAGCCCGCGCCGCTGAGCCTGTAGCTTTAAATTCGTCCATAAATAATACCAATCCTGATCCAGCTAGTCATTTGCTGCCCTCTTCCAGCGACGCCCTAAGCCGAGGTTCGGACCCCACAGGGGGTGCCCTTAGCGTCGTCGCTTAGTTTTAGTTAGTATATAAGTTTAAGTCCTGGCTGGAGGCCTTAATTTATTAGGGAATCCACAGGCAAGTCCGCTTAAGCAGACGACAACCGCACAGGTTGACCTGCGAGATGCCAAACAAACAAAAAAAAGTTCTCAATAACAGAGGAGGCCACACTTTGTATTAATTTATGCAATTTTTGTACAACCATTTAATTTTAGTTTAAGACTTGTTGATTAGGCACCTTACTTTGTACTACGTACTTACAGTACTCACTCGTAATTATTGTTAATTAATTAAGATTATAAAAAAAAAATTTTTGTTTAATTTCAAAAAAGCATTAAAACATAATATAAATAAGAAATACTAAGGATTTAATGCGAAAACACAATGTAAAATTGAAATTTGTATGTGTTGCTTAGACTTTTTTTATGTGTGTTACTATTTTATATTGCAATTTTCAAGTAACAAGTACTTTCAAACGATTTTTAGAACTTTAAGTAGTTGTTGGTAACTAATCAGATTTTACTTTTCGATTACGAATAAATAAATACATAAATATACATACATTTTATTATAAATGATTACACAACAATGTATGACCATCTACGATTCGTTACAAATGGCTGTGATGTTGTATATACTTGCGCAATGTTTATTGGAATACTATACAAATACGTGTACATACTATGTTGCTAAATTAAATTGCTTAATTATCTTAAGTTTTAAAATGGTTCCACTATTTAAGATTAGTTACGAGTATTAGCTTAGTTAAAAATTATTTAGCAATAATGTATTACCATCTATGATTGGTTTAAAATGTCGGTAATATTTTATGTACTTGAGTAATATTGGGAGAATAGAAAAATCCTGGGATCTTTTGATACAACTGTGGGGAAAGATGGACTACATAAATATATACAATGTTCACGTAAGTTAATTGATCATATTTCTTGATTATTGCTGATAACTATGTGTTTCTGTATGTGTTATAATATGTTTGTTAAATCGTCCAAGAGATTGATGTAATAACAATGTAATTGTTATGCTAATGTAAACATTTGTTGTTATAACACTTTAAAACAAGCTGCCGTGGAGTTTCTTGGTCCTTGTTCTCCTAGATTGGGAACGTACCACTAGTTTTCTCATTAACGTATTTAAATGACAAGTCTAATTGAAATAAATGCCGAGTCTTGTCTTTCTGTGCTTTTCTTCATAAGATCCTGTCCCTATACACCATATTCATAGGTTCTTCCATACACAGTAAATAACTAGTAATTATTCTGAAACTCAGCTGTCAATTAAGTGAATATAGATACATGTACGTTTACATACAGTTTTCATCACTTTCATAAAACCTTTCTGACATGTGCAAATGTTGGCATGAATAAACATTTGTAAACACGCGGTATGCATAATGATGATAATAATTGATGATGTAATGCATAGTAAATAGGTTACATAAAACCACCAGAACATTGAAATATACAGTAACTAAAGATAAAACTTACTTCACCATGTACAAATGATGCAAAAGACACTCCTTGTTCCTCATGACGGCTTCATCGTAATTAACTATTTTAAAACCATCACCAAACAGAATTTCGCAATTCACAGATAGTCCTTTCAACTGTCCAGCAAAAAACGTAATTATTACTACAGCACTAGAGTCAAAATTCGCCACGACTGTACCTATGTAAAAACAAGCAAATATCTGGTTTAAAGTAGCAACCCAGAAAACGGTTATTCTCTGTTTATTTGTGCATCTCTGAGTATGGTGTGGTTCTCCGGCAGGAGATGCCCTGTAAACGAGGAAAGGTGCGAGAATGACAGTAAAACTGTGGCCGTTACTAAACACCATTTGAAGTATGTGACTCTTCTAGCATGACTTTTCTATTTCGGATACAATCATTTTCAATTATTTATTTCCAAGAATAATTCATAGATTTTAATCATTGCAAGCTTTGATAACGCAAACGGTGCTCAGCATACTTAATCTCGGTTCTCAATGACATTTCTTGGTTGTTTCTGATAATCCAAAGTTCTAAGTAAAAGGATAGCACAAAAATAAATGCGAAATGGACCAAATTATAGAAAAAGCTTTTAACGCGATTTTTTTGCTATAAACCCCCATATTGAAGGACCAAAACAGTTGGCCCTAACAATGGATTATTTGAATCTTCTAATCGATTAAGGAATTTAAATACCATTTTGGTGTAGTAACAAACAAATGGTTTCAAGGGGTGGCAGAAATAAAATGTATTATATTTTAAATATTGGTCCCTTGGTACGAGCGAATTCATTCGTTGTTTATGTTAGTATAACTGAGTTAATCCTCCGGCGTGAATTGTATTCAATAAATTTTATGTAGTAAAATATGAAGTAGTAACTTTTTCCTCTAAACAATTTAATGAGTTTCACGCTGACCTCCATATTTCCAGTTTAATTAACTCCAATTTCGGAATTACTCCCAAAAACATATAAAATTGAAACTTTTTCCTCTAAACAGTTAATTGGGTTCCACAAAGACCTCCATATTTCCCGAGTTGATATAACGAGCTATAGCAACTTAATTAATTTGCAGCAGTTTTTTATCTCGAAAACAACAGAATGAAACCACTACTTTGCAGATTCTAGACGAGTTTTAATCAAGTCTTTTGAATGAAATCTTCGCTTTTTGTATGACATTAAGAGCTACAATTCCACTTCCATTCGGTAATTGAGTTTTAGCCAAATTAAATTATTGCTTTATTCCGTTTTGACTGCTCGTAAAATAATTTATCGGAACAATGGCTTGTTTTATTTGGTTTCATTTACAATGTCACCTGGAGGCAAGTATATATTACTTGCCTCCAGGCAGGCAAGTATATGGAAATGTAAATTAAATTTTGATATTAGATAGAGTTTTTTTTGCCATCTTCGTTAAATACTATTGTATTTATTTTTATGTTATTTTTGTCATGATCAACATCTTTATTTGTTTCCATTTTAAAGTCGCTATTTTTTAGTAGCATAGCAGCAGAAGCAAGAAATAGTAAGTAACATAAACAGATTCTTTAATAACCTTTACCTTTTACTATTTTCGATTAGGTTAACAAACACTTTTGTAACAAACAAACAACCACACACGTTTATGGATAACTTACGTGGCCTTTTTTTTTTTTTTTTTTTTTTTTGGGTGGGAAATCATCAAATGACTTCTCCCGCTCTGGGTGGAGCGGGAGGGCGTGTCAGACTTTTACTGACTAAAACCCACCCGTGTTCCTTCAGTTGCCTGTGCCAGGGCCACGGTTTTCTCTGTGGAATAACCCGCGACCCTGAGGCGTCGGCCCTATCGGACCCCGTCATTTTGTGCTGACATCTCTTTGAGGCGCGCGTGGAACACAACGCGCCGTCGACCCGGGCCTGGTCCTTACCGGACGGCGAGCTACCCATGGCTCGCCGTCCGCAAGCCCGCGCCTACGGTGGCCGGGAATCTGCTTGCGATTCCCGACGCCCAGGGCGTCTCCTGCGGCGACTAGGGGCGTGAGGGCGCAAGGCTCTCTCCCTCACGCGCTCCGCCTCCTCCTTTGCGAGCATTACTGCTTCGCAGAAGGAGGTGACGGCTTTCCATTCCCTCTCGCTCCGTACCATGGCCTGGACCAGGGCCGGACGCGAGAGATCGCCGCCGCCAATCGCCTCCGCGAGGACACTGCGGTGCTCCGCCCAAGCTGGGCATACCTCCACCGTATGCTCCACCGTGTCCTCCGGGCGATCCACACAATGGTGACACCCGGGCGTTTCCTCCCGCCTTATGCGAAACAGGAACCTCCCGAAACAACCGTGTCCGGTGAGGACCTGTGTCAGGCGGAAGGTGAGGACGCCGTGGCGCCTCTCCAACCACTCCTCAAAGAGGGGACTTACCGCCGCTATTGTGGCGTGCCCAGCACTGGGTTGCGACAATCGCACCCTCCATGTCGCCATGAGATCCCGCCGGAGCTCTGTCCGCTGTACCGTGATTTGTCGCGGCAGCGGAGTTACACCCCGGCGTTTTGCTTCCTCGCGCCACTCCCATACGTGCGCGAGGGCTTTTGCCTCCAGATCCCATGGCGGCAATCCGGCAAGGAGGCTCGCCGCCTCGCATGAGACCGTGCGGTATCCCCGGATCAGCCGGATGGCCATGACCCTTTGGGACGCGTTCAACCGGCGGGCCGGTCGGCGCCTCAAAGAACGCGCCCACACCGGTGCCCCGTAAAGGGCCATGGACCGCACGACTCCCGCGTAGAGCCTCCGGCAGGAGGCGTTTGGACCCCCTAGATTGGGCAGGAGCCGCCTCAAGGCAGCCCCAGCCCGCTCCAGTCTGGGAGCCAAACGTCGGAAGTGCTCCACGAAGTTCCACCGGCTGTCGAGGACGAGTCCTAGGTACTTCATCGTCGACTCGACACCGATGTGAACCCCTCCCGCCGTTATCTGGGAACCCGACAGTGGCGCGTTCCGAGGACCATGAAAACACATGGCCTCGGACTTGTGCAGGGCCACTTCGAGTCCCAACTGCCGGATCCTATCGACGATTGTCGCAACCCCGAGTGTCGCTTGTTCGGCCGCCTCCTGGTGCGACCTCCCCTGTGCCAGGACCAGCGTGTCGTCAGCGTAGCACACCACGCTGACGCCATTCGGGAGGTCCGCGCGCAGCACCCAGTCGTAACCGATATCCCACAGAAGCGGCCCCAGGACCGATCCCTGTGGGACACCGCACGACATCTCCCGCCGGTTCCACTCTCCCCGGTGACCGGGGTAGATGACGGCCCTGTCCGTTAAATAGGCCTCGACCACACGACAGAGGTAGGTCGGCATCCGGTGATACCGCAATGCCTCCCTGATGCAACTCCAGGGCAGGGTGTTGAAGGCATTGGCGATGTCTAGAGACACCGCCAAGACGACCCCACCCCGGGCAACAGCATCCCCCGTCGTGAGGGCTCGCACGCGCATGATGGCGTCCACCGTAGAGCGTCCCCTGCGGAAACCAAACTGGCTCTCCGCCAAATCCGGCCCCACCCGCACCAGCCGCCCGACGAGGCGGTTTGCAATAACTCTTTCAAAGAGCTTGCCCACCTCGTCGAGCAGCACGATGGGCCGGTAAGCGGACGGAGAGTCCGCAGGGCGCCCCGGCTTCTTAATGAGGACCAGTTTCCCCGTCTTCCAGCGAAGTGGGAACTGGCCCTCCTCCAAGCATGCGCTTAGGAGCCCCATAAGTCGAGGCCCGAGAGCCTCCATGGCCAGAACCCAGGCTCTTCCAGGTAAGCCGTCGGGTCCTGGGGCGGTATTTTTGGCACTTAGCCTATTTACCGCCACTCTCAGCTCCACCCCGGTCACCTCCGAAGCATCGTCGTCGTCGTCGGCAGTGTGGTCCGCATCCGGCACCGCAGTAGGCGGAGTCATGGGCGGGGGAGTATGCTCCCCCCGCGAAGGGAACAAAGTGCTCACCACCTCCTCCATGAGCTGGGGCCGGAGACTCTGCGTCAGTGGGGGAGCCCATGGGCGGAGTTTATCCCGCACCATTTTGTAGGGGCGTCCCCACGGGTCCCTGTTCAGAGTCTCCAGCGACTCCTCGCGGGCCTGAGCCCTGGCCCGCAGGATCTCCGCTTGGAGGGCGGTCTTCGCCGCTCTGTACCCCTCGTACAGCTCCGCCTGAATGGCTTCCGTATTCGGAGGGCGAATACGTAGCCTGCGGTGCCTGGTGTACAGGTGTCGCGCAGCCACGCACGCCTTGCGCAAAGCCGTCAGCTCCGGCGACCACCAGCACACCTGGCGCCAAGCACGTCCGGGCTGGACCCGGGGCATTGCCACGTCACATATTTCGGACATGGCCTCCCGGAACCACTCCGCCTCGTCGTTGATGTCAGCAGGCCTGTCCGGTGGTGACACCCAGGCCTGCACGATCGAGGCTTCCAGGAGGAGCTCCCGGTCCAGCTGCTTCAGCGCCCACCGCGGACCACTCGGGGCCTGTCGGACCGGCGCGCTCGAGGTCTGGGCGGAGACATCGAACCGGATGTACCGGTGGTCGGAATAGGTCTCCACCCCCTCCATGACGCGCCAGTCAATGACGTGCGGCGACAGAGCGGGGCTGGCGAACGAAATGTCCACCACTGATTCACCCCGCATACGCACACACGTTGGGACAGAACCCCGGTTTAGGACGACCAGGCCTGTCTCCAGAGCCCAGTCCTCCACCATCCTGCCCCGCGTGTCCGTGAGCCGGGAACCCCAAGCCAAGTTCTTGGCATTGAAGTCCCCGAGGACGAGCACGGGGAGGGAACGAAACCCGACGACGACGACTCTCAACTCCGCTAGGGAGTTGTGAAACTCGGCGAGAGTTCGGTTCGGAGAGAAGTACACCCCTACCACGACTATCTCCCCGAACCGTGCTGCCACGCAACCCCGTCCCCTCTTGACGGCCTCGAGGGACAGGGTACCGGCGGCGGCCGACGAAATTAGGGCCACTGAGCCGCTCAGGTCCTCCACCCAGTCATCCCTGGGCGGGACAAAGTACGGCTCAGCGACCACGGCGATGTTAATCGACCACTGCGCCATGCTCTGGAGCAACAGATCCTGAGCAGAGGCGCAGTGGTTGATGTTCGCCTGGAGGAGGCGTAATGGGGCCATTACTGACACTCCATATCAGCCCCCTCCCGAGCCCGCTGTGAAGGCCCTGCCACTATGGTTGCGGCGGCGACGACGGTGGAGGCAGCAGCGGCGGCGGCAGTGTCGGCGGACGCGGCATTGACGGCGGTGGCAGTGGGCTTGCCCCTGCCCCTGGCTTTGGCGGGTGGTACGCAGGCCTTACTCCCCACCCGGTGATCGGCCGGCTTGCCAGCTGCCGCACATATAAAGCAGTGCGGCGTGGCACTGCACGAGCCGGCCTTGTGACCGGGCTGACCACAGCGGAAGCAGTGGCCGCTGCGGTCCACCTCCGAGGTGCATTGCACTCCCACGTGGTTGCCCACTTGGCAGCGGAAGCACCTCAGAGGTCTGGGTTCCAGCAGTTTGACCTGCGCGGAGACCCAGCCCACCAGGAGCCTTCGGCCCTCCCCGGCAATTTTTTGGGCCGCCGTTACGGGGCAGCTCACCGTAATGGATTGCATCCCCGTGAAGTCAGGACGAATGGTGCCTGCCCTTACCTGCTGGGCAGAGCACCCCCCCGTCCTAACAACGGCAGCCACGACCTCTTCCTCCGTCACGGAGTCGTCCAGGCCCAGTATACGCATGTCAGCGCACTTGGTGGGCCTGGATACTCGGACCTCGTCCGCATTCAGGGACGCCCTAAGCTTTTCAGCTAGAGCGTCTGCGGTCGGGCCGCTGGCCGCACCGGGGACCTCCAGCATCCGGGCCCCAGTCGCAGTGACCCTTAACCGAAGGCCATTGGTGACGCCGATCTCCTGGAGGTTCACCGCCGTCCTCGCCTTGCCGAGCACCTCGCGGTAGGTCATGCCCTTCTTTTCCGCTTCCGGCTGTAGTGTGATAACTACAGCTGCGGACTTCGGGGCACGGAGCCTAGCCGCGACGTTTCGCTCCTTGCGCCGCTGCCGCCTCTGCCTTCTTCTGGCCGCCCTTGCTGCCTTACCCACCTTCCCCTTCTCCCCGACAATTTGCCATTCGGCGTCGGCCGGAGGAGATTTAGAAGGCGGTTAAGAAGGCGGGGGTGGCCGTCTCTCCGTCACGGCTGGGGCCTTCGCCGTCTGTGCAGTCACTCCACCTTTCCTGGTCTGGGGCGACGCAGGTTTCGCCAGGGGCGGGCCCGCCACGGCCCCACTATGGGTCCGCCCCGAGGATCCTGGTTTGGCCGCGGTGGCGGCATACGACGCCGCCTTTCGCTGGCCCGAGGCCGAATGGCTCGCCGCCAGCGGAGGGCGCAGGACAATAGCCTCCAGAGTGGAGAACCGACTCTGAAAGGCAGCCAGCTCATGCCGCACCAGGGTCAAAACCCGGTCCTCGGCAGACACGGGCTGGCCTTGCCCATGCTGCGCCCTTCCTGTTACCGCCTCCCGGTGGCCAGCTCCTTGAACCTTTGCCAGGTCTGCTCGGAGCTCCACATTCTCCTTTCGGAGACGCTCCATGGCGGCTGTCAAGCGGGCGACCTCCGCCCGCATCTCGGACATGCCGTCCGGCGAAGGCCCGAAATGAATGGCCTCCGCTGCCTCTATAATGGAGGCCGTGGCTGCAGATATGGCCTTGTCTTTTGAGGACTGAGTCCTCTTCAAGGCCACACCCTTTATCGCGGCAACCACGACCTCCGCAAACCTGGCCGCTTGCTCAGTTTTTGAGCCGCCAGCAGCATCCCGTCCACCACCTGACGACTCCGACAGGGCCACCCTACGGCCGTCCACTTCAGTGTGGCGCCCCTCCGTGGCGAGACTCACGGCTCGCTGGGGTGGCTGGGCCGGACTGGCCTCCCTGCCCTCCTGGGTGGTGAGCTCTCCGCCTCTTTTTTTCGGCCCACAGCGTCGACCGATTTTTCGGGCCGAGGCCATCCCGCCATCCGAGTGTGACCCCTGGCCATCCCTCGGTTTGGGCCGCTTCAGGAAGAACCGTTTATTCTTCCCAACAGCGCCCACCACTACGCGCTCCGGGCTCTTAAATGAGCCCTCCGCGCCAGATGCCGCGTCAGACTCTGACCGCGCATCACTCGACGAGCCTCCTCGGCTCAGAAGACATTTGTTGCCCCCCCCAGAATACGAATGGGGGCTTGACGTTCCCGAAGGGAACGTGGCGGATTCTCCGGCTGCTGCGCAGCCGGTACCGCCCTGGGGTAGTTTTTCTACATTTGTCTTAATCATTATTTTGGTTGTCCTTTGAAGGGTGTGGTCCCTTTTCCCCTGAAAACCCTCCCCAGCGCTAGTGACCGGATTCCCTCCGGCCATTCATCCCCTCGGCACGCTCGACCTTGGGATTGAGGTAATTTTTTAAAGAGGTTGTCTTCCTCTCCCCTCCCCACTCGACGCCCACAAAACTCACGGGTGTGGACGGAGATGGCCACCAGACCTGTCCCGAAGACGGACTGGCCGCCCCAACCCTAGCCCGGTTCCCTTCATCGACCATAACAAATGATCGATGATTGGAACCATGACCCTTCCCCGTTTGTTGAAGATTGGCCGCCAACCCCAACTGTCCACCAAAAGCAGGTGGACAGTTGGAGCTGACGTTGCCCAGGGTGCGCCGCGTGGAGGCTCTTCAACATGCGACCCCAACTTACGTGGCCTGGGAGGGAGATCTCAAACAAACTGCTGCTTTGCATAGAAAACAAAGCACACCGTTAATTAAGGCCAATCTTTTTACACTGTGACTACTGACAATTTTACTCTCTAAAATTGTATTGCTTTTGCAAATGTGGTAGGTTAATTGTAGGCATTTCTTTACTTTTACTTCCTACACAGCTACATATACCCAGTATATACATAATAAATAGTAACGAAGCCAAAACTGTAGCTTGAATAAAAAAAAAAGTAATTGCTACGAGGTGTGGGAACGAGACTGATGCCAGAATCCACTTTTTCGTTTGTTTTGTGTACTGAATTGGCGCAAACACCCGTTAGTAACGTACTAACCCGTGGGATACTTTCCGACAACCACGTTAGCGAATGTTCGGTCAAAAGCTTTCATCCCCGACATCCACTCGGGCGAATCCTCGGTCAAAAGCTGATGTTTGAAGCTTTTGATTGCTTTGACGGGGCTTGATATGAATACTCTCGTAAGCACTCTGGGATACACCTTGATTGTAAAAACCCTTGCAGAAAGAGGTCGTAATTCTAACTTTAAAAGGGTTTTTATCTCTTTTATGTAAAATCTCACAGGACTCGTATTAAACACAGAATAATGTTATTAAAACTACAAAGATTTCCAAAGTTTAAATGTTACATAAAAAGGTACACAAGTTTAATTAATTTGATCTAAGAGACTACGTACTCGTGGCCAGATATTCCGCTATCTCTAAAATACAATAAAATTATACGAACCAACGTGATGGTTACCCAAAATTTCCGAATATCAGAGTAGAATATAAGAAACAGAAATTAAGTATTTTACAAAACGAGAACGGAGTGGTTCGCCGTACTTGTAAACAGTAGCAAATGTATTAATTAATCAGTAATTGTGTACATAAATCGGATTGTGTTGTATTGTTTTCTTAAGAAAACAATATGAAATATTGCGTTGCTTGGTGACAATATTAATAATTAAACCTCTCGAATCTGCGAGAACAGCGTATGGAAACTGTAGGAGCCTTTCAGGATCTGCAATGAATAGAATACATAAGTGAATTATCAATACAATAAAGCAAGTAAAGAATTTGATTAACAAAAATACTACTCGTAGCATCTTAGCTAGGCTTTTAGAGACGCAAGCTGATCCTATGACAAAATAAATGTTAAAAAAAGTCATGGTGAGGTTCTGAATCGGAAAGCTTGCTTGTGCGATTCAATTGAATCATGGAAACCAGGAATAACGGCACCATACACTGTCAATTAGACCTTCAGACCCCTTTTTTCTACCATCTACCAAATTTGTACCATGTGTGGCTGTTACGGCCTTAAAGTTACCAACAACATCCTTCGTTGAGAAGTCCGGTCAGGCCGATGAGAAGAAAAAAAGCCGTTGAAAAGCTTGTTGAATTTACAAAAGATAAATAGGTACGTACTTCAATAAATGTAGAAACACACAGCATAGTGTAAGGTCCAGCATCTAACATAAACGGCTGATTTAACTTTCCAGCCAATAGGAGAAGTTGTTTGCGTACACGCACATCACTCCGCCACCAGTCGCTGTTGTAGATTCCTCTGTCTACTTGCTTATTCTGTCAGTGAATAGCAAAAATTATTAAATAAAACCACGTGTGACCCTTGGTCCGTCCCATTCCCATAGTCTTTGGAAGACACCACGGGTACTATTTACCCGTTGTCCCTCCGAGAAATACAATGGTACCGAATTAAAATTGTACCCAAGTTATAACACACTTTTAAACGTGTAATGGGCGAATAGTTTATGCATTCAATTCCCGTTAATGATCAATTAAATGCTATTTGACAAATTATATATCTGACCACTTAAGACTATTGTATCATATCGATATGTCAGAAATTGTATAAATTAAAAGAAGGGTGGTGACGTCCTAATTTGTTACTACTGTCAGTTAAATATACTTCA
Source organism: Dasypolia templi (assembly GCA_963555695.1). Lineage (NCBI taxonomy): Eukaryota > Metazoa > Arthropoda > Insecta > Lepidoptera > Noctuidae > Dasypolia > Dasypolia templi. The sequence continues at coordinate 16,663,887 of OY743160.1, read as the reverse complement.
CATACTGTGAACAAAGATGAAATCAATGGGAAAAAGTTGAAATGTCCTGGAACTGAAACTCTCGCGGTGAGTAGTACATTAGAATATTGTGTAATGTTTGTTCCACTTGATTTCGCAATAACGGTTTTGATCGACGTGAAATAAGCCTGAGTGTAATTCATTTGTTTTTATTTTGATTTAGTTTTATTTATTTAAATTACAATTATAACACCTTAACAGACGTATCCAAGGCGATGTTATAAGTCACAATGTCTTAGGGCGAATTTCACCTAGTGAAACCGAATGCGATCATAACATAAACTACGTATAAGATCTGAGCCTATCGCGCTCTTTACAACTGGCGAAATCACCCTAAGTAGGTACACAAATTTACAAAGAATAAAATAAAATGACCGCGATCATAATTATAAAGTACCAAGTTAACAATTATTAGAAATTAGGTACTATGGTTAAAGCATCAGACCTCCCTCAATTATGATTTGTGCCATATGAATGAATTTCGGCAGGTTCCTCCGACCCCGTAACCACACTAATAATACGTGCGGCTCGTGTCATAGGGGGTAAACTTGAGTAGGTTAGTCCTAGCCGCTGGCATGTCTAATAGAGCGGGGCGGCGCGGCGCGCACCTACTATTGTAATAAAAATTAAAGCAATGAGTCATTTGGAAGTTCTCCCAAATCTGGACAGCATTCTGGTCATCCAAACCTGGTCAATGTCCTTCAATTTCGTGATTTTTTTATCATGTGATTCTTTATTTATGAATAAAGGCTTTTGACTGTGTTATGACTTGAGCTAGGTATGTTTTTAATTCAGCAGCATTGTATTTCTCGGAGACAGCACGGGTATAAAAAAACAACAACAAAATATCCATCGTCAAAAGAATATCCCCTACATAATCATCATCTGCCTATCCTTTTTCCAACTATATTGGGTTCGACTTGGAAGCCGAACCCAATAAAAACTTAAAATACTCGTTTAGACTGGAGTCTGACCGAGTATTTTACTGTGTCTGGGTAATAATTTTCGGGCTTTTGACGACCCGTAACTACTGTCACAGATCCATGAATAACAGCCGGGACCAACGAGTTAACCTGGTTTCCGAGGTACGGGAAGGTCTTGGAATGTAAAGATGGTCACCCATCCACGGACCTACCACGGCCAGAAGCCAAAAGCCCCGACATAAGATACTATTTTAATATATAAGTCAGCAAGTCGGTCCCTACAGAGACAGAAATACGAACATTTCTACAGCTTTAGGTGTAATTACTGCTGTTGTTGATTTTCATTTTATTTTATTTAATTCCTTCTTTTACTCACTGTACCTATCTTGTATGGCGCCAACTTGTAAGGAGTTTCCTCGGGTTATGGAAAAAAATAAGTTAGTTACCTGAAGTGTCACTTCGTTGCTATGCCACCAGTATAAAAAGAGTTGTGAAACTAATCCAGACGTGTACTGAAATACCCAAAGTTTTTGTGAAGCAGTGGCTTCTTTCTGAAAATGTAGGCAATATTTTGATCATTTTTGTACCTAATTGTTAAAACGGTGCGGGGCCTCTTTTCTTAAAATTACTAATCAACCGCAAAACATAAACAACTTGCCACTAGCCGCCAAACCCAATAACGCATCCATCACTATTAGGGATGGTGACTATTAATAAAATGTACAAAAAAAATGATGTAATTTCAAATAAGGCATAGTAAAAATTAGATAAAGGAAAAGTCTGTTAAATCGATGTAAATATGAAGAAGCTACACGCTTTAAAAGTTTTTGGAGGGGATTATTCCCGTCCTTGTCGCGCGGTACGGACAATGTATGCTAGTTTGAAATTACATAGTAGTATGTACACTTCTACGAAAGTGCTATGATTGTCTAATATTTTAAAACTCAATAACGTGGCAATTTTTAATCTTTAACACACTTTTATTATATTGTTTCCAATGTTTGGAAACAATTAAAAAAAAAATAACACCTACCTGTCTAGCTCTGGTTTGACGTCTGAATAATCTATCAGGTATTGAGGAATATTACGGGCCCACGTTATCTATATAAAGGAGGGTAAATCACTTACTACGGAAAGCTTTTTGTACAAAAAGGCAAAAGTATGCGTCCCTATAACATGTTGACTTATTTTGGAATATTATGAACTTTCACATTATAGATTTGGTTATAATAAAACAGCAGTGAGTATTTTACTCACCGAAATATATCCTCATTTAAAATAAATCTCTACAAGGTTTAGTGTTTCTTACGTCGAACTGTTAATTACGTTTCATTCCTCCTCTCCAGCGATTAAAAAAAAACCTTGTGTAATGTACTGATTACAGACTTTATATTAATTATAACCTAAACCAGTAGTTTAGGTTATAATGACGTTTTTTTTTAAATAAAAAGACACCTTATTTTTTTTCGCAGCTAACTTTATGCTTGGTTGGCAGTTTCAGTCATTTTATGATTACTGACAAGTGCGTGCTCTGACTGGACAGGCCCACTCAATCTGAATGGTTCTTTTCCCAAAAGTCAATTTTAGACACCAATCTACATGGTCTTCACTTGATCTGACCAAGATTATGCCTGGACTTAAAAAGAGCCTGTGACCTCTAGTTTGTTTCGGACATTCTTCTCAGAGTAGTCGCATAGAAAACGCTGATCTCATCCAGTTTTTTTAAATACGATTGACACGCAAAAGTGTCTGCACAAACCTACTAAGAGAAACAAATTCATAAAAAACATAAACATAAACTCACGCCTTCTTCACATGAGGGTAGGCAGCAACCACAGAACGCCACCTGCTACGTTCCTTACATACTCCTTTTGCCTCGTTTACGTTCATACATTAATGTTAAAAATTTAAATTAATTAATAATTAAAATTCATACAAATTCATAAATCAAAGAAATTTTGGTTGTAACGGAACGCGCGGGAGGTAAAATTATAGAGTAGATAGCCTTGATCTATGATTGTGAGATGACATTATATCAATCTTCAAAAGCGATCTGTCTTTCACTTAAAATGGGTTATTAAGTTCGGCCGCTAGTGTTCAAGGTAGTAAATTAAGTACAAAGTAATAAGAAAACGCACCTACCGAACTAAATTGCACCACGCTGCCGCAAATTGTTATGGAGCACATCAGCACATAAATATACATGGTAGGCGATAACAATGAGTTGAAGATAGAGCAGTGCCTGTAAATAGCATTGGTTTAATAATAATGCCTGTCTCGTCAGTCGAGTGGGTAGCGAGCGCTACTGCTGAGCATAAGGTCCTGGGTTCGATTCCCAGGTCGGGCAAATTTAGTTTTCCATGAGTAATGTCTCAGTAACAGTGTGGAGTCTAGATTTGTGCCCGGTTGATGGCAATACGCTCGCCCCCCATTACGGACTTAAACATAACTGGCAATATGTGGATGTACTATTGGTACACCTTTGCCCAACCCTTTGAGCGAGATGTTATCTCTTTGGTGATGTCTTCTCTTCTCATACAGAGAAGACACGAGCATGTTGAAAATTGACTTCACGCTTGCTTGCTTCAATGCATGTTGGCTATTTCAAGTTTATTTTATATTCAGGTTTCCTGACGATGTTATATTCTTCACCGTATGTCAAATGTCCAAAATAACCTTAAAATCAATATAAGTGGTATATGTTATTCATATGTCTTTTCAAGGCGAAGTAATATACAACAAGACATTACAATTTGTGGAAGTTTAGTCACAAATTTGCTTTAACGATACCTTTTCAACTTAGTAAAAACTTATGAAGTACTTACTTAATTAAGACGTTATGATGTCTATGGCACTCTTTGATCCTATCTAAAACATCTTCACTCGAAGTTACTTTGGCAAATAGACTGTTACAATTCCCTCTCAGAATCATCATCTGTCCTTTTAGATAAGACATGATAGCAACAGCGTTTATATCGTAACGGCTAATACTCCAGAACCTTGACTGCCCATAATTACATGAATGACAATGCTTCCCAAATAACCAGGCAATTTGGTGTTATCAAACCAAGAACATAGAATTTGGTGTAACGGTTCAACACCCATCCTTATCTTCTCCCGGTAAGAATGCGATGATACGTATTTCATGAAGGGCGTTACTATTAAAAGAAAATTTGTTATGAATACCATCATTTGTATTATTTCTTCCTCAGAAATATATGGAACAAGCTTCCTCCACTCGCCTTGCCACATAACGTAAGAATAATATTTAGCTAAGCAAAAAGCGCTGAGAACAGTCAGTGACATGTTGTTTAGAACTTTGTTAATATCGTTTCTAACAAAATACAGGTCAACAGATTGGCTTATAACAAAAAGAAATGTTGAGAAATGTATCAAATTGTAACCAATGGTCCTAAATTTGTTTCCAGTTTGCCAGAGGCCAAATAAATACAATCCTTTCAAAGTTGGCCCCAACAAAAGATTTTTTGGATTCTCCAAGTGTAGTTACTCTTTTCAGCAATATTACTTTTTTTGTGTATACATTTGAAAGGGTAAAGCACAACTGCTCTTTGATTTTAAAGGGTTTGATTTCTCCAAAATATTGTTTAAATTATTGAATCGGTAATTGTGTTCCATTTCATTTCTATTTTCCCCGTAAACAGCACCGTTTAATATGTTCATAAATAAGCCCCTTTTTCTGGGTTCCGTGGTAATAATGGAAACAAGGTTTATTTTTTCCGCTTAAGTTTGTACCGCCAGCACCGACCTCATTAGGAAAAAGATTATTATGTGTTTGGTTTAATTGTAAAAAAGCTTACATCTGTTATAAGAGTAGAATTTTGCGTAGCTGACACTTTAATCTGTTAATTAATCGTGGTTATTGTTGGTAAGATTGTGCTTAGATTAGATGATGATTTCGGTTATGAGTCCTAAGGATTCATCTATATAAATAAAACAAAGACGCGTTAGTTACACCATTTATAACTCAAGAACGGCTAGACCGATTTTTGTGATCTTTGATTTGACGGATTTGTCTACGCTCCGAATAGCAGCAGAAAAAAAAAGGAAAATTGAACGAAAAAAATTATAATGAAGATAATATTCTGAGGCGGTACGAACTTTGCCAGGTCAGTTTATATTTGATAAAAGTAAATAAATCTGATGGAAGTTTGCCAAGTAAGATCATCACGCAAACGCGTCAGTGATAGGGCTAGTTAGTTATTATTATTAAGTTCATAATTAATACTTTTTTAAACATTGGAAAAGAGCATTTATGTGAAAAGGGCATTATTTCTCGTACAATGAGAATGTATAAACAATTGTAAGTCCATTAAAATCTAGACAATCTTTGCTTTTACAACTACTTAGTGTTTCAGCAAGACGTCGACAAAGAATTTAAGGCAAAAATGTTTTAAGTAAGTACTTATCTGCTCAAAGAATATTCATTAAAAGGACTAACGCACTTTGAATGCAAAAAATTATGTGAATACATTTTAATAATAATAATAATAATAATAAATAGCTGGCAACACCAACGTCAACACGTCTCGAAATTTGTTAAAATTATTTTCAATTACTTATATTCATTTTAGACACAGTTTTTATATTTTCATAGTACCCCTACAAGCCTGAAGTCCAAAAAACAATATAAAAAATATAATGAACCAGAATAAAACAGAATTTCACGCCATAAACTGCCGAATCGGAGGTGACATCTGTCATGTCACCTCGGAACATTTAAATAATTAATAAGTATGAAAATGAACAAATGTTGACGAGATCAGCCGCACGTCAAGCACGCCCACCACCTCCGGACTCTTCGCCCAGCTCCGCCTCGCCGCCGCCGGTATCCAGCCCCACCGTGAGTGCTGTGACGACACCGGCCGCGGTAGTTGCGTCGAGCTCGAGCGACGAGTATTTTTCCCCGCCGACGTCACCAACACCTGTTCGTCGGCAGGGGAGAGGCCGGCCACCGAGGAGCTTGGGACTTAGGGGCCATCCGGCCCCGAGCCGGGTCCCCGCTGCCGGTGGTTGTGTGCAGCGCATGAGATGGACTCAGTCTATGAACGAGAACGTCATGCGCGCATATTATGGGTCTACAGAGGGGGGAACTCACCTCACTGCGTACCGTGATAGGATGCTGTCTCTTTTTCAGGAACTAGAACCAACCGTCAGCGTCTCGGCCCAACGACTGTCGGATCAGGTGCGGGTCATCCAACGCAATCATAGGTTGGACGCTGCCGCACTTGATAGGCTGCGCTCAGAGATACTGAGCAACCTTATCGTCTCGACTCCGGCACAAACCGCGGTACAAGCGTCAACGATTGATCTACCGCGGTCCAATCATGGTGTTGAAGAGGAAGATGATAGGGTTACCACAGTAAGTAGCCAATACAACGACCGATTGAGGAGCGCACTGGAGGATGCGTTTCGCGAATATAGATCCACTCCGACCGAACTTAGACCACGATTACCACGCCTACCTATGCACAAAAAAAATAGGGCGCTGGTGTGTGCCCTGGACTCGCAACTTAAGAATGTGTTCGAGAGCAGCGAGGATCTCGTTGATACACACTCGATCCTGTATTGCGCGGCTGTTGCGGCATGTCGTTTAGCTAACGTCAAGTTTCCAAACTGTGACGGAGCTGCTCGACCAAAACCATCCGTACCAGCCTGGCAATACAGGATCGAGCGTCGTATCGATGAGGCCAGGGTACTCATAGGCAAACTATACTGTTTCAGGGAGGGCAATACAAGACCACGAGTGATGCGCTTTGTGAGGCGGGCATTTTCGGGGACTGAAGTAAGCCCGCGAGAATACATGTCCCGTGTCACAGAGCGCATCGACTTCCTGAAACAGAAAGTTTGTGCATGGGCGAGCCGTATTCGGCGGTATAAGCGGCGGGTTGATCGATACACGCAGAATCGCATGTTCCAGAGCGATGAAAGGTGGGTATATAGAGCTTGGGAGCGACCTGAACAAAATTTGACAGACGTGTGCCGCCCAGATGATGCCGCCACAAGTGCATTCTGGCGCAGCATCTGGACAGTACCCGTCTGTCACATTGAGGCTGACTGGATGCAGGATGTCGAGCGAGTGTGTGAAACTATACCAGAAATGGAAAAAGTCCTAATTACGCCATCAGACGTTGCCAGAGCAGTCCGTCCCTTACCGAACTGGAAATCGCCAGGGCCGGATGGATTGCACAACTTTTGGTTGAAATGGCTAATTAGTTCGCACACTAGCCTGGCATCTCAGTTCCAGTCAGCCTTAGAGTCTGGGTCGCTACCGCAGTTTCTATTAACAGGCGTTACCCACCTGCTCCATAAGTCAGGTAGTCCCACGGAACCCAAGAATTATAGACCGATCACGTGTTTGTCGACGATCTATAAACTTCTTACATCCATTTTGAGAGTAAAAATTAATACACACATTGACAGTAACTCTATTATGTCTGCCTCTCAAAATGGATGTAGGAACGGGTCCCGGGGTACTAAGGAGCTACTCCTCATCGACATGGCCATTAGCCAACAGGTTCGTCGCTCCCGCAAGGATCTGTCGACATGCTGGATAGATTATACGAAGGCCTACGACTCGGTGCCACATACATGGCTTGTGAGGGTGCTGGAGTTGTACAAGATAGATGCAACTCTACGCACCTTCCTTAGTTCCTGTATGGGGCAATGGAGGACAGTCCTTCGCTATCCGGGGTGTCAACAGATCCAGGGGAATGACGAGCCTGTCTGGATTAAACGGGGAATATTTCAGGGCGACAGTTTGAGTCCACTTTGGTTCTGCTTGGCTCTGAATCCTCTAAGCACACTGCTGGAGGATTCAGGTCTAGGCTGTCGGTTGAAGAGAGGTGGTGAGGTCATATCTCACCTTCTGTTCATGGATGACTTGAAAATCTTTGCCCCCAACAAATTGCAACTGATGGAGCTACTGAAGGTAACTGAAACATTCAGTAGCGCCATCAGGATGGAATTTGGTGTGGACAAATGTGCAATCATGCATGTTAAGCGAGGTGAGATTATGGAATCCGAAGGTATTCAACTTTCGGATTCCATACACCTCAGATCCCTCTCTTCATCCGAAAGCTACAAGTATTTGGGTATGTCGGAAGCGTTAGGCATCAACGTTATTAACATGAAGCAATCGTTGAAGGAGCGCTTCTTTGGCCGCCTGAAGAAGGTATTAATTAGTCTTCTTTCGGGCGGAAACAAGGTGCGCGCCTTCAACGGTTGGGTCATGCCGATTTTGCTGTACTCTTTCGGCGTACTCAAATGGACCCAAACCGAACTCGACGCCCTGGATAGGCGGGTCCGTACACTTCTGACCGCAAATCGGATGCATCACCCACGATCATCGGTGATGAGATTGTACATCCCGCGAAAGTGCGGGGGTCGAGGCTTTTTAAATGCGAAGACCCTCCACAATCGCGAGGTGTGCAGTCTCAGGGAATATTTTTTAAAAACCGAAATGGGTATGCACCGTGATGTGGTCGCAGTGGACAAGGGGCTCACCCCGCTCTCCATGGCTAAAGAGAACTGGCACAAACCTGTAGTACTTACTTCCGATGACCGCAAGGCGGTATGGCAAAGCAAGGAGCTTCACGGGCGCTTCTATCGGGCTCTTCATGAGCCTGATGTAGATTTCCTAGCGTCCGTATCCTGGCTACGTTTTGGTGACCTTTTCGGGGAAACTGAAGGTTTCGTCTGCGCAATTATGGACGAAGTTATCTTGACGAATAACTACCGGAGACATATTATGAAGGACGGGACGGTTGACGTGTGTCGGGCATGCCACCGTCCAGGTGAGTCCATCAGACATATTATCTCTGGTTGTTCTCGTCTGGCTAACGGCGAGTACTTGCACAGGCATAACCAAGTAGCCAGGATTATTCACCAGCAACTTGCTTTGAAATATAAACTTGTGGATTCTGAGGTACCGTATTACAAGTATGTGCCCGACCCAGTTCTCGAAAATGACCTTGTCACGTTGTATTGGGATCGGTCTATCATTACTGACAGGACTATTATCGCTAATAAGCCTGACGTAGTAGTGATAGATCGATTAGCGCGCCGCACAATGATTATCGATGTTACCATTCCACATGACGGGAACCTCGTGAAAGCTGAGAAAGAGAAACAAATTAAATATCTCGACTTAGCACACGAGGTTGTTGACATGTGGAATGTGAGCTCGGCTGTCATTGTGCCGATTGTCGTATCGGCCAATGGCCTGATGGCAAAAAGCCTCGACCAACATCTCTCGAGGCTTTCGTTAGGCGGTTGGATCAAGGGCCTGATTCAGAAGGCAGTACTCCTTGATACGGCCCGCATTGTGAGGAGGTTCCTGTCTCTGGAGCCCTAACCACCAGTAGCTTGGACCCTGCTCCCGCTACCGGCGGACCACTATTTTTTATATTTTTAAATGTTTTTTTTTTAAGTTGTTTTATAAAAATATTTAAAAATATAGCAAAATAAGGATAAAAATAAATAAAAGGCATAATAATAATAAAAATACTAAAAATTACAGGAAATTCATCATAAAAGACCCCACAATAACAAACGACAAATGCCGCAAATGTCACAGCCAAGCAGAGACCATACAACACATAACAGGGGCATGCACAACACTCACACAAACAGACTATACACACAGACACAATCAGGTAGCAAACGTCATCCATCAAAAGCTAGCACTCAAGTATAAACTCATAGAAGATACAAACACTCCTTATTATAAGTACGTACCACAAACAGTTTTAGAAAGTACTACACACAAACTCTACTACGATCGTGCCATACTAACGGACAGGACCGTACACTATAATAGACCAGATATAACCCTTTTAGATAAAGCTAATAAAGTCACATACCTCATAGATGTTGCAGTCCCTAATACACATAATTTACAAAAAACAATAGGCGAGAAAATCAGTAAATATGCTGAACTGAAAGAAGAAGTGATTCGAATTTGGAGGCAAGAAAAAGTCTACGTGGTACCCATAGTTGTCTCCACGACGGGTATTATACCCAATCACCTCCACCACAGCCTTAAACTAATAGACCTGAAAGACACAATTTACATAACACTCCAAAAAGCAGCAATTTTAAACACCTGCAGAATAGTTAGGAAGTTCATGCAAATTGAGGAAAATGAAATTAGTCCTCATAACATTAATCCTACGCAAATAACACAAGAATCACCACACACGCTACATTGACTTGGCTTGGGCCCGTTAATGTAGCTTAAACTAGCCAAAGAGCTAAGAAACAAAATTTGTTTACCGAAATAATAATAAATATTATATACTCAAATGGACCCAAACCGAACTCGACGCCCTGGATAGGCGGGTCCGTACACTTCTGACCGCAAATCGGATGCATCACCCACGATCATCGGTGATGAGACTGTACATCCCGCGAAAGTGCGGGGGTCGAGGCTTTTTAAATGCGAAGACCCTCCACAATCGCGAGGTGTGCAGTCTCAGGGAATATTTTTTTAAAACCGAAATGGGTATGCACCGTGATGTGGTCGCAGTGGACAAGGGGCTCACCCCGCTCTCCATGGCTAAAGAGAACTGGCACAAACCTGTAGTACTTACTTCCGATGACCGCAAGGCGGTATGGCAAAGCAAGGAGCTTCACGGGCGCTTCTATCGGGCTCTTCATGAGCCTGATGTAGATTTCCTAGCGTCCGTATCCTGGCTACGTTTTGGTGACCTTTTCGGGGAAACTGAAGGTTTCGTCTGCGCAATTATGGACGAAGTTATCTTGACGAATAACTACCGGAGACATATTATGAAGGACGGGACGGTTGACGTGTGTCGGGCATGCCACCGTCCAGGTGAGTCCATCAGACATATTATCTCTGGTTGTTCTCGTCTGGCTAATGGCGAGTACTTGCACAGGCATAACCAAGTAGCCAGGATTATTCACCAGCAACTTGCTTTGAAATATAAACTTGTGGATTCTGAGGTACCGTATTACAAGTATGTGCCCGACCCAGTTCTCGAAAATGACCTTGTCACGTTGTACTGGGATCGGTCTATCATTACTGACAGGACTATTATCGCTAATAAGCCTGACATAGTAGTGATAGATCGATTAGCGCGCCGCACAATGATTATCGATGTTACCATTCCACATGACGAGAACCTCGTGAAAGCTGAGAAAGAGAAACACATTAAATATCTCGACTTAGCACACGAGGTTGTTGACATGTGGAATGTGAGCTCGGCTGTCATTGTGCCGATTGTCGTATCGGCCAATGGCCTGATGGCAAAAAGCCTCGACCAACATCTCTCGAGGCTTTCGTTAGGCGGTTGGATCAAGGGCCTGATTCAGAAGGCAGTACTCCTTGATACGGCCCGCATTGTGAGGAGGTTCCTGTCTCTGGAGCCCTAACCACCGGTAGCTTGGACCCTGCTCCCGCTACCGGCGGACCACTATTTTTAATATTTTTAAATGTTTTTTTTAAAGTTGTTTTATAAAAATATTTAAAAATATAGCAAAATAAGGATAAAAATAAATAAAAGACATAATAATAAAGTTTATTTGTCAGATCATTACAATCCAATAATGTTAGTAAGGACATAAAACATTAATGGTTTGACATTAGGGACGTTAGCTTACGACTCCACTAGAAAAAAATGCAACTAGTGCGAGTTGGACGCGCGTGGAGATGGTTCTATACAATGATACTACCCACAAATAATATTTCGTGTAAAGTAGGATGACTTACATAACGCTTTCACTGTTAGGTACGAGTATACCGATTATCTATGCGTTACAATTTTCAACCTCTAACTCCCTCAAAGAGAGGTTTTGAGGGAGGAGTTGGAGGTTGAAATTTTATATTTTTGTTGTTGTTTGTGTTCAAATCCTAGCTTTCGTACCTAAATCAGCCAGCCAGCTTGTTAGGACTTCGGGCAGTGCCCTAGAGGTTTTGATGAGCGAGTGAGTGAGTCATTCAGTGACGAAATCGACGTATTTTAGGTATTCATAAAATCCAAAGTATAAAAGCTAGACTCATGAAACTTGGTGTGTTTTATCAATCTGCTAACTACATTGTATCTTGAGAATTTGAGCTTTCTAGCATTATTAAGGCCTAAGCTATGAGGGTATGAAAATACGACGAAACGCTTCGAGTTAAGATAGTGCTCTTGCTTTTTGTTTTTCTCTCGTCTTGGCGGGGAACTACCCCAGTTCCCAATAACAAAATGAAATTGTAGTTTAGAAACGTTTTAAAACTCTCATACATTCCAACTGCATTTGTAATTTTGTACGCACAATATCAAAGGTTTACCATTTTATTTGAGACCATACATTTCAGGTTTTCCTGTAATCTGTAAGTAAAGAACTAATTTCTTTTTTTTTTCAAAGTTGGGATGGTGAATTTTCGTACATTCTCTTAAATAACTTCAAAACTGTTTATTTTGAAATTATACAATAAATATGTATGAGACCTTCACAACAAGCTCTTTTATTTGTAGCCAGACTCTAAAGTTTACAAAACTTTTCTTTTTTATTTAATTTTTTTCCCCCCCAAAAATTGAGCCCCATATTTAAAATTCATTTATTTACTTTACTCGACCGTGTTTGGGTCACAGATTTTTTTTTGTGTACCAAATTTCAACTGTATCAATCCAGTACATTCGGAGCAAATTGGCTGTAACAGACGGACAGACAGACGACTGATCCTCTAAGGATTCCGTTTTTTCATAGGGACGTACGGAACTCTAACAAGCCTCTTTGATTTCAGTAAATTTTATTTATATTGTAGCGAATAGCGATGGACTTAAACCGTCCTATTATACAAAACACGATCTAACTTTAGCACGCGCCTAAGGGAGACCAATTAAGATGTTAAAACCAACTAAATTGCCCCACGTGACGCTACAAAATGGCGCTTGCATCCGTTAATGACTGAAAGATCATTCCAAAACAAGAACTTAGCACCTACGGAACCATATAACACTACGATAACCTTCAAACCAATTTACTCGATCAATTTTTAATCCCGCAGTAGAACCGTTTGGCAAGCTAGTTTTCACTTAAAGAGTTGATTAAATATTGATGAAACATGGTTTTCCAGTTTGCAGAACAATGTGGGCAATTTATGAAAATAATAATTGATGAGCTTTAATTTTTATGGGAGTGGATACACAAGTAAAAAAATAGGAAATAGGGCTCCCTATTTAAATAACGTATTTATTAAAAAAAACTAAGAAATCTTAGTCTTTGAAAAATTCGTAACCTTTTTATCGCAAAGGTGTGGAGGGTTTCTAACCTACGAACTAGTTGCTTTATAGAGGTATGAGGTGCATGGTATTAATTTAACTGATCCTTTATAAAAAAGGAGGATTCTTCGACCAGACCGGTGTTGCGACTAGTGGGCAATGGCCCGACGATTGATGTCGGGACAATGCAGAATTTTGCGTGACTTCAGTGTAATGCGTAGTGCGCATGTGGCGGTGTAGAGATGCCGCCACAGCTTCATACTTATTGACTAGCAAGCTGGTTTAGCCAAAAAATAAATACATAAAACCAAAGTTCGATTTTCAGAAAGTTCTTATGAGTGTGGTTGCCTTTAGAAGCTAGACTTTCAAATTGTGTATTCGTTGTTAAATAAGCGTAAATAAATTGCACTTTATCGTGACATAACATATATAAATTGGCAATCGAATCCAAGATGAAAAATTTGAAGCATTACAGATACTGCTTCTAATTTCACATAGTCGCGGTTTTTTTTCGACAATGACATGTTATTACAGAAAAGAGTCGTTTTAATTTATCATCATAACCTACGAGTTCATGTAATGTAAGATTTTTCGACCTATCAAAAAACTTCTTACATAGCTTCGAGATAACTTCGCCTGATAAAATTCTAGTGGCGAATTTCGCGAACATGGGTTTAGCAAATTGGTTGTTAAAACTTCGCTTAGAGCCGTAATGGATATTGAGCCTCCGTCATTCCCTTGTGGATAATGTGAATAACATAACAATATCGTCAGTACTGACCTAAAATATATAAATACAAATATATAAATACAGGGTAACAGGGTAAATATATAAATACAGGGTGAATTGTAATTTCATGTATTCCTTTAAGGACAGGATAGTGTGACCCATTTGCAACAATTAAGCTCCCCTTATAGCCTAGGCGAACATTCATTTATCTCGAGGCTTACGTGTTTTCCTAAGAAAACATGTAAGTTTCGAGATATACTCACGCGTCAAATAACATTGACTTGATAAACATGTTCACGAACTTAGTTTAGTGACCATGTTTTGTGGCAAGCGGGTTTCTAGTAGGAAGAATGAATGAAACCCAAGGGTCACTTAACAGGTTTATTTGGACACGAGACACAGAATTCAGGGTAGTGGGTTTAAAGTATCCGTGTACTGTTCACTGGTCACTTCCTTAGAGAGAATGGAACGTTACTGCCCTGGGCTTGGCTGCGCCGCAGCACGTGGTCCGGCGTGAGGTCACCGGGCAGGCAGCAGGGCAGAGGAGCGACACCAGAGGTCACCCGGCGTGGGCAGCACCACGCACGGATGCACGACCGCGTGTAGGCACGGTCCGCTCAGGCAAGGGCCTCTACACGTGGCGGGCGTGGGGTGTCGGCACCCACGAGCCACGTGGATGGCAGGTCAGGCGGCGGTAGCGGCCGCGTGTGTAGTTCGCGTTACTGGCGTCTCTCCAGCGGTAGGGCGGAGGCAGCAATGACGTCAGTCAGCGGTAGGCAGGAGATCAGCGGCGAAGCCTAATTCTGGAACCCTGGAATCAGCGCGAGGCGGGTGCTTCCGTAAGCGTTGTGCCAGGACTGCAAACCTCCGTCGATGTGTGCGTCTCCCAGCCGTAAGCCCAAAGCAAGGTGGATGGAGGAAGACTCACCCATCGTGGCGGTTTACAATTTTAGGTTATGTCGTGCACATGCCGCGGGCATTCTCAGAGGTCCCTCGCCGCGTGGCCAGGCGATTTAAGCGAACAGCAAGGCGCAGCGCGGCGAGGCAAGCAAAGCGAAGAATGCGAGAAGCATGCGCACGCATTCACAAAGGTGCAGTAAAGGTGACAAGTGATGTGGCAGAAGCCACTATAGGTAAATAGCTTTCTCGACAGTCATAGGGGGGCTGCCGAGAACAATTACATTAGCTGCCAGACCGCGCAGACAGAAATACATAGAGAATGCGATCTGGCAGGACACAATTAAGAATAAAAGCAATCACGCTGAGCATTTACCCGTTTATCTCGGGGTTATTTAGACTTACTGCTTGAGCTGCTTGTTGCGAAGGAAAGGGCACGTTAGGCGTCAAGCAGGGATATTTATAACCCAATCCATACCACGACACCGAGTGACGTGGTGGGAATTTGCAAGATTTAGGGATGTCACTCTCGTGAACCGTAACTAGTGATGTGCGTTTTAGTTGATCTGTAGGAAATCGACTACAACGCCACAGTTTATTAAGTCATTGTTTTTTCTTGAGGCATTTTAGGGACGGTTTTATCTACATACATTTATTAATAATGATTTGTTAAAATGTATTACTCATATTAAATTTATTCATTTCGTGAATGGCGTTACCTTAGATTTACATTTTGACCTCACTATTGGCTTTGAAACCTCGAAAACTATGAAAACGACATCCATGACGAACACACATACACCATTCCTTACCGGGGCCCATATATAGTACATTAAAATTTATACATAAGGAGTAAACTCCAATGATTTAATAAAATAAGCTGACCCACTACCTCCACGACACGGTTACCTATACTGTGGATAGTGCTCGGCTTTGGCTTCATATAAGTCACGTCGGCATACTCAAGCGCACGGCTCGCTTTGCGGGAAGGGCGGTATATATACGTATATATGTATTACTGCTGCCAGTTTGTACAGAGCATATGCTGAGGTACTTATTTTCTGACTGATGGTCTCTATATGGGCCTTCCAATTTAATGTCCTGTCAATATTAAGTCCTAGAAATTTTGTTGTATCAACTTCGTCAATGTTATTATAATTATAGTTTGTATCTAGATTATTAATTTATGTCAAGGAGCGCTGACTAAAGTGCATGATTTCAGTCTTATTTAAATTAATTTTTAAATTATTATTATTTAACCATTCTATAATTGCAATTAGTGACTTATTAATTTCAGATTTATATGTCTCGATTTTTACACGCAATTGTCACTACAGTGTCATCGGCAAAGAGACTCATAGGTTGTTCTGTAGACTTAGCCAATTCATTAATATGTAATGTAAATAGGGGAGGTCCCAAAACACTTCCATACCTAATTTCACGTTCTTGCGACCGATATGACTCTTCTCGTCTCGTAGTTATGTTAACCCTACTGACTTCCGTTATTTGTTTTCTGTGCTGAAGATATGACTCAAATAGCCATCAAGCTTCGAGCTTCTTTAGTAGAATATTGTGCTGAACATAGTCAAACGCCTGAGTCATTTCACAGAATATACTGGTTTATTTTTATCCATATTCGAAATCACTGTGTGTAAAAAAACATAAATGTCCATGTTATTCGTTTTTTTCTCTCTAAAACCTTTTTGTTCATTGCACAGGATCTTATTGTGTTCTAAATATGAGTTGAGTTGTTTATGGATATATTTTTCAAATATTTTGAAAATGATAGGGATGAGTGATATCGGTCTATAGTACACCATCAACTCTTTATTGTCTTTCTTAAACAGTGGCTTTACAATAGATGTCTTTATTGCGGTTGGGAATATGCTTGTACTGATGCTCAAATTAAGCATGTAATTTAAAGGAGATTTTTTATAGAAATTCCATCGTAGCCTACACTATTGGTATTTATGAGTGTTGATATGATTTTAAGTACATAATATGGTGTACTAGGTGCCATAAACATAGAGTCTGTTTTATTCAAAACATGTTGCGTTACTGCCGTTCCAGCATTTACAATGGGTTGAATTTTGCCGATGAATTAGTTATTAAAGAGATCATCAATTCAATTCTAATATTGTCGTTTTGCGCGGCTTATTAAAATTATGAGCAAAGTTGTCTAAGCATGTTTGGCTAATCAATCGCGTAGGTTCGTTTATTGCTAGTTTTAAGTTAAAATTTAATAGCAGATTTTCAAATTCATGTGTATTATTGTTTCTTTTTAATAATTATGTCAATGTTAAAATCTCCCACTATGACAATATTTTGGGATTTCTTAGTCAAAGTTTGTGTAATAATTTATTATAATAAAGTGTTAATAATTTATCAAAAAACTGAGATAAATTCTTGCCGTTAGGAACCCTATAAATGCATATAAAAACGGCGTTGTGATTAATAAGTTCTATGGCGCAGTATTCGAATATACCAACAGAAGATATTTGAGCAATTTTTGGCAGTTCTCTCCATTGCTGTCCGTTCTTTACGAGTATGCATGATCCGCCCCTCGTACTTTAATAATCTCATATCCCTGCATCATAAAATGTTCAGTTATGCATAAAATGTCGACTTCTATGCTTTTTTCTGATAATTCTTGCAAACAGACAGCTAGAGAGTCTCCTTTTTTTAGTAAACCTGCTATGTTTTGATGCAGTGCATATAAGTGGTTAGTCACGAAAAAATCTCTTCTTTTCTCTGTTGTCATCCGCACATCATATAACTATGATATGCATATTCTGTTATCGTATCTGGAGTTGGAGGTTATGAATTCATTAATTTTATTCATGTATCATTAACTATATTTATGTATACTTATTTCCATAGGTACCCAAAAGATAAATAGTGAGAAATGCGGAAAGCCCTTGTCCCGAAGCGTAACTCAAAACGTACGAGACGATGCCATCGTAGTATTAGTACATTATTAACCGAAAAACTCAATCTCGAACTCAAAGCATTTATTTCAAATAAACTAATTACAAGCACTTTTGAATTGTCAAGGGGTCGGTCAGTCAGAAATATGAAGCTAGTTGCCCATTCCAAAGCCAAGTAGGTACCTATGTAGATGAACGGGCAAGAAACTCCATGGACACTCTTTTAAATAATATGGTTACAGAAAATTTGTTACATCGGTCTTGTTGACATTATACATGTGAGAACGACGTAGAAGGACCCGTAACGAAAAACCTAAAAACAAAAAAAATACAAAAAACCGGAAACAACAATAAAAAAAGCCGTGGCAGCCAAGAGATGACCAGTCCCCACTGACGGCGCCCGTTCACGAACATGACGTATGGATCAGCACCATTCAGCTCAACCATTTTTTGAAGGGAACTTAATGATCCAACACACACGCCACCACCAGCGAGACATTTGAGTGAGCGTGACATACGACATACTCTCAGCCGCCAGGGCACATTCAAGTCAATGACAGACGTGCCCAGTATAGGGTGCCCAGTGCTCACACGTGTGCTTTGCAATAATACAATTTCAAAAGATTGAATTTATACAGCGCAAAGACAGTTTTTACAATCTTCACAGACAGACAGTTATCAAAAAAGGATATAAACTGCTACATAAGATAAAAAAAAAACTAGTTAATTTTCTGTTTATTCTTAGGATAGGTTATAAAAAAATTGTGTCCCTTAAATTGTTCGCGCAAGCAAGTAACGGTTTTTATCTCGGAAATTAATAGATTTTTATCTCTGAGCCATTCGCGATTCGCATCCCTTCCGACGTCGTCGCCAATGTGGCCAATGTAAGGAAAAAGGCCAGTTGGACTAAAATAATTTACTGACTATAAATTAAGAAAAATAATTTGGATACCGTGATGACGTTAAGGGTGGCTTTATATGATTATATTGAAAAATAAAATTGAAATTGAGAAATTTTCACAGATATTCCTAGACATACTTTTCACCCATCAGCTCACAGTGTTTCAACTAAAACATCGTACAGATGAACACAGACTCCTAAAACTACTAGCAAAACACAGTTCCCCAACTCAATTTACAAAACTTGAAATCTACCCGAATCTACGCAGAAAAAACAACTCAACGAACTCTTCACAAAACACAAATTGGGTACCAAAATTGTGTAAAAAAACGTGGGTTTCGACAATGTGATGAGTATATTAGTAACTTTTAATGAATGTCTCTAAAGAACTGCAGTCTATACTGTTGATTGTGGTTCGGAATGTTTGTATTTTTTTGAGTTTCGTTGTGTTTCTGTTATGTGTATCATTCATCATTCTCTTCTAGTAGGTAGTAGCAGGTAATATAAGTGCTGAGCATGCTTGCAGCCTAGGTGGTCAATGAGCCGTCATTTCATTGACCGTTTTAAGATCTAGTTCTACTTAGCTGCAGCTACCTTCATCTGCCGTAAATATAAATTTTCTCAATAAGGAGAAAGACCTTTCAGTGACATCCTCTCAGCAGCTTCCAATTTTAGACTGATATTAATTTTATCCATTGGATCTGTTTCTTTTGATAGCGATGAAACAAAGTATTCATCGTTCTCTTGTACATGTTTTTAAAAATAAAGTTTTTTTTTTAAATTGACTTTAATCCTCTGCATAGGTCTGCCCGACTCCACTCAACCTCCACACACCAAAGTGGTAACGGACTGGAGGAAAGTAAGCGATCGCCTGAAATACAACACGTCCCCCCACTTGGACCCAATCCCCGATCATTTTGACTCTATCGCTGACACGGCGGCCGCGATCGGTTCATTCACAGAACACGTACATTCAGTCCTGAACGACTGTTCAAGGGAAGTTGATCGTGAAAGCTTGTTGAATTTACAAAAGATAAATAGGTACGTACTTCAATAAATGTAGAAACACACAGCATAGTGTAAGGTCCAGCATCTAATATAAACGGCTGATTTAACTTTCCAGCCAATAGGAGAAGTTGTTTGCGTACACGCACATCACTCCGCCACCAGTCGCTGTTGTAGATTCCTCTGTCTACTTGCTTATTCTGTCAGTGAATAGCACAAATGATTAAATAATACGGTGTGTGACCCGTGGTCCGTCCCATTCCCATAGTCCCTGGAAGACACCACGGGTATTTTTTACCCGTTGTCCCTCCGAGAAATACAATGGTACCGAATTAAAATTGTACCCAAGTTATAACACAGTCAAAAGCATTATTTAAAAAGATGCGTTACTTTTAAACGTGTAATGGGCGAATAGTTTTTGTATTCAATTCCCGTTAATGATCAATTCTAATATCAATTAAATGCTATTTGACAAATGATATATCTGGCCACTTAAGACTATTGTATCATATCGATATGTCAGACATTGTATAAATTAAAAGAAGGGTGGTGACGTCCTACTTTATTACTACTGTCAGTTAAATATACTTCACATACTGTGAACAAAGATGAAATCAATGGGAAAAAGTTGAAATGTCCTGGAACTGAAACTCTCGCGGTGAGTAGTACATTATGAATATTGTGTAATGTTTGTTCCACCTGATTTCGCAATAACGGTTTTGATCGACGTGAAATAAACCTGAGTGTAATTCATTTGTTTTTATTTTGTTTTAGTTTTATTTATTTAAATTACAATTATAACACCTTAACAGACGTATCCAAGGCGATGTTATAAGTCACAATGTCTTAGGGCGAATTTCACCTAGTGAAACCGAATGCGATCATAACATAAACTACGTATAAGATCTGTGCCTATCGCGCTCTTTACCACTGGCGAAATCACCATAAGTAGGTACACAAATTTACAAAGAATAAAATAAAATGACTGCGATCATAATTATAAAGTACCAAGTTAACAATTATTAAAAATTAGGTACTATGTTTAAAGCATCAGACTTCCCTCAATTATGATTTGTGCCATATTAATTAATTTCGGCAGGTTTTGTCTGAATATTTCCTCCGACCCCGTAACCACATTAATAATACGTGCGGCTCGTGTCATAGGGGGTAACTTGAGTAGGTTAGTCCTAGCCGCTGGCATGTCTAAGAGAGCGGGGCGGCGCGGCGCGCACCTACTTTTGTAATAAAAATTAAAGCAATGAGTCATCTGGAAGTTCTCCCAAATCTGGACAGCATTCTGGTCATCCAAACCTGGTCAATGTCCTTCAATTTCGTGATTTTTTTATCATGTGATTCTTTATTTATGAATAAAGGCTTTTGACTGTGTTATGACTTGAGCTAGGTATGTTTTTAATTCAGCAGCATTGTATTTCTCGGAGACAGCACGGGTATAAAAAAAAACAACAACAAAATATCCATCGTCGAAAGAATATCCCCTACATAATCATCATCTGCCTATCCTTTTTCCAACTATATTGGGTTCGACTTGGAAGCCGAACGCAATAAAAACTTAAAATACTCGTTTAGACTGGAGTCTGACCGAGTATTTTACTGTGTCTGGGTAATAATTTTCGGGCTTTTGACGACCCGTAACGACTGTCACAGATCCATGAATGACAGCCGGGACCAACGGGTTAACCTGCTTTCCGAGGTACGGGAAGGTTTTGGAATGTAAAGATGGTCACCCATCCACGGACCTGCCACGGCCAGAAGCCAGAAGCCCCGACATAAGATACTATATTAATATATAAGTCAGAACTGCAAGTCGGTCCCTACAGAGACAGAAATATGAACTTTCCTACAGCTTTGGGTGTAATTACTGCTGTTGTTGATTTTCATTTTATTTTATTTAATTCCTTCTTTTACTCACTGTACCTATCTTGTATGGCGCCAACTTGTAAGGAGTTTCCTCGGGTTTTGGAAAAAAAAAAGTTAGTTACCTGAAGTGTCACTTCGTTGCTGTGCCACCAGTATAAAAAAAGTTGTGAAACTAATCCAGACGTGTACTGAAATACCCAAAGTTTTTGTGAAGCAGTGGCTTCTTTCTGAAAATGTAGGCAATATTTTGATCATTTTTGTACCTAATTGTTAAAACGGTGCGGGGCCTCTTTTCTTAAAATTACTAATCAACCGCAAAACATAAACAACTTGCCACTAGCCGCCAAACCCAATAACGCATCCATCACTATTAGGGATGGTGACTATTAATAAAATGTACAAAAAAATGATGTAATTTCAAATAAGGCATAGTAAAAATTAGATAAAGGAAAAAGTCTGTTAAATCGATGTAAATATGAAGAAGCTACACGCTTTAAAAGTTTTTGGAGGGGATTATTCCCGTCCTTGTCGCGCGGTACGGACAATGTATGCTAGTTTGAAATTACATAGTAGTATGTACACTTCTACGATAGTGCTATGATTGTCTAATATTTTAAAACTCAATAACGTGGCAATTTTTAATCTTTAACACACTTTTATTATATTGTTTCCACTGTTTGGAAACAATTAAAAAAAAAATAACACCTACCTGTCTAGCTCTGGTTTGACGTCTGAATAATCTATCAGGTATTGAGGAATATTACGGGCCCACGTTATCTATATAAAGGAGGGTAAATCACTTACTACGGAAAGCTTTTTGTACAAAAAGGCAAAAGTATGCGTCCCTATAACATGTTGACTTATTTTGGAATATTATGAACTTTCACATTATAGATTTGGTTATAATAAAACCGCAGTGAGTATTTTACTCACCGAAATATATCCTCATTTAAAATAAATCTCTACAAGGTTTAGTGTTTCTTACGTCGAACTGTTAATTACGTTTCATTCCTCCTCTCCAGCGATTAAAAAAAACCTTGTGTAATATACTGATTACAGACTTTATATTAATTATAACCTAAACCAGTAGTTTAGGTTATAATGACGTTTTTTTTAAAATAAATAGACACCTTGTTTTTTTTCGCAGCTAACTTTATGCTTGGTTGGCAGTTTCAGTCATTTTATGATTACTGACAAGTGCGTGCTCTAACTGGACAGGCCCACTCAATCTGAATGGTTCTTTTCCCAAAAGTCAATTTTAGACACCAATCTACATGGTCTTCACTTGATCTGACCAAGATTATGCCTGGACTTAAAAAGAGCCTGTGACCTCTAGTTTGTTTCGGACATTCTTCTCAGAGTAGTCGCATAGAAAACGCTGATCTCATCCAGTTTTTTTAAATACGATTGACACGCAAAAGTGTCTGCACAAACCTACTAAGAGAAACAAATTCATAAAAAACATAAACATAAACTCACGCCTTCTTCCCATGGGGGTAGGCAGCAACCACAGAACGCCACCTGCTACGTTCCTTACATACTCCTTTTGCCGTCCGTTTACGTTCATACATTAATGTTAAAAATTAAAATTAATTAATAATTAAAATTCATACAAATTCATAAATCAAAGAAATTTTGGTTGTAACGGAACGCGCGGGAGGTAAAATTATAGAGTAGATAGCCTTGATCTATGATTGTGAGATGACATTATATCAATCTTCAAAAGCGATCTGTCTTTCACTTAAAATGGGTTATTAAGTTCGGCCGCTAGTGTTCAAGGTAGTAAATTAAGTACAAAGTAATAAGAAAACGCACCTACCGAACTAAATTGCACCACGCTGCCGCAAATTGTTATGGAGCACATCAGCACATAAATAAAAATGGTAGGCGATAACAATGAGTTCAAGATAGAGCAGTGCCTGTAAATAGCATTGGTTTAATAATAATGCCTGTCTCGTAAGTCGAGTGGGTAGCGAGCGCTACTGTTGAGCATAAGGTCCTGGGTTCGATTCCCAGGTCGGGCAAAGTGTTATTTAGTTTTCCATGAGTAATGTCTCAGTAACTAGCAGTAGTAAAGTTGTTGTGGAGTCTAGATTTGTGCCCGGTTGATGGCAATACGCTCGCCCCCCATTACGGACTTAAACATAACTGGCAATATGTGGATGTACTATTGGTACACCTTTGCCCAACCCTTTGAGCGAGATGTTATCTCTTTGGTGATGTCTTCTCTTCTCATACAGAGAAGGCACGAGCATGTTGAAAATTGACTTCATGCTTGCTTGCTTCAATGCATGTTGGCTATTTCAAGTTTATTTTATATTCAGGTTTCCTGACGATGTTATATTCTTCACCGTATGTCAAATGTCCAAAATAACCTTAAAATCAATATAAGTGGTATATGTTATTCATATGTCTTTTCAAGGCGAAGTAATATACAACAAGACATTACAATTTGTGGAAGTTTAGTCACAAATTTGCTTTAACGATACCTTTTCAACTTAGTAAAAACTTATGAAGTACTTACTTAATTAAGACGTTATGATGTCTATGGCACTCTTTGATCCTATCTAAAACATCTTCACTCGAAGTTACTTTGGCAAATAGGCTGTTACATTTCCCTCTCAGAATCATCATCTGTCCTTTTAGATAAGACATGATAGCAACAGCGTTTATATCGTAACGGCTAATACTCCAGAACCTTGACTGCCCATAATTACATGAATGACAATGCTTCCCAAATAACCAGGCAATTTGGTGTTATCAAACCAAGAACATAGAATTTGGTGTAACGGTTCAACACCCATCCTTATCTTCTCCCGGTAAGAATGCGATGATACGTATTTCATGAAGGGCGTTACTATTAAAAGAAAATTTGTTATGAATACCATCATTTGTATTATTTCTTCCTCAGAAATATATGGAACAAGCTTCCTCCACTCGCCTTGCCACATAACGTAAGAATAATATTTAGCTAAGCAAAAAGCGCTGAGAACAGTCAGTGACATGTTGTTTAGAACTTTGTTAATATCGTTTCTAACAAAATACAGGTCAACAGATTGGCTTATAACAAAAAGAAATGTTGAGAAATGTATCAAATTGTAACCAATGGTCCTAAATTTGTTTCCAGTTTGCCAGAGGCCAAATAAATACAATCCTTTCAAAGTTGGCCCCAACAAAAGATTTTTTGGATTCTCCAAGTGTAGTTACTCTTTTCAGCAATATTACTTTTTTTGTGTAAACATTTGAAAGGGTAAAGCACAACTGCTCTTTGATTTTAAAGGGTTTGATTTCTCCAAAAAATTGTTTAAATTATTGAATCGGTAATTGTGTTCCATTTAATTTCTATTTTCCCCGTAAACAGCACCGTTTAATATGTTCATAAATAAGCCCCTTTTTCTGGGTTCCGTGGTAATAATGGAAACAAGGTTTATTTTTTCCGCTTAAGTTTGTACCGCCAGCACCGACCTCATTAGGAAAAAGATTATTATGTGTTTGGTTTAATTGTAAAAAAGCTTACATCTGTTATAAGACTAGAATTTTGCGTAGCTGACACTTTAATCTGTTAATTAATCGTGGTTATCGTTGGTAAGATTGTGCTTACAATAGATGATGATTTCGGTTATGAGTCCTAAGGATTCATCTATATAAATAAAACAAAGACGCGTTAGTTACACCATTTATAACTCAAGAACGGCTAGACCGATTTTTGTGATCTTTGATTTGACGGATTTGTCTCCGCTCCGAATAGCAGCAGAAAAAAAAAGGAAAATTGAACGAAAAAAATTATAATGAAGATAATATTCTGAGGCGGTACGAACTTTGCCAGGTCAGTTTATATTTGATAAAAGTAAATAAATCTGATGGAAGTTTGCCAAAAGTAAGATCATCACGCAAACGCGTCAGTGATAGGGCTAGTTAGTTATTATTATTAAGTTCATAATTAATACTTTTTTAAACATTGGAAAAGAGCATTTATGTGAAAAGGGCATTATTTCTCGTACAATGAGAATGTATAAACAATTGTAAGTCCATTAAAATCTAGACACTCTTCGCTTTTACAACTACTTAGTGTTTCAGCAAGACGTCGACAAAGAATTTAAGGCAAAAATGTTTTAAGTAAGTACTTATCTGCTCAAAGAATATTCATTAAAAGGACTAACGCACTTTGAATGCAAAACATTATGTGAATACATTTTAATAATAATAATAATAAAGTTTATTTGTCAGATCATTACAATCCAATAATGTTAGTAAAGACATAAAACATTAATGGTTTGACATTAGGGACGTTAGCTTACGACTCCACTAGAAAAAAATGCGACTAGTGCGAGTTGGACGCGCGTGGAGATGGTTCTATACAATGATACTACCCACAAATAATATTTCGTGTAAAGTAGGATGACTTACATAACGCTTTCACTGTTAGGTACGAGTATACCGATTATCTATGCGTTACAATTTTCAACCTCTAACTCCTTCAAAGAGAGGTTTTGAGGGAGGAGTTGGAGGTTGAAATTTTATATTTTTGTTGTTGTTTGTGTTCAAATCCTAGCTTTCGTACCTAAATCAGCCAGCCAGCTTGTTAGGACTTCGGGCAGGGCCCTAGAGGTTTTGATGAGCGAGTGAGTGAGTCATTCAGTGACGAAATCGACGTATTTTAGGTATTCATAAAATCCAAAGTATAAAAGCTAGACTCATGAAACTTTGTGTGTTTTATCAATCTGCTAACTACATTGTATCTTGAGAATTTGAGCTTTCTAGCATTATTAAGGCCTAAGCTATGAGGGTATGAAAATACGACGAAACGCTTCGAGTTAAGATAGTGCTCTTGCTTTTTGTTTTTCTCTCGTCTTGGCGGGGAACTACCCCAGTTCCCAATAACAAAATGAAATTGTAGTTTAGAAACGTTTTAAAACTCTCATACATTCCAACTGCATTTGTAATTTTGTACGCACAATATCAAAGGTTTACCATTTTATTTGAGACCATACATTTCAGGTTTTCCTGTAATCTGTAAGTAAAGAACTAATTTCTTTTTTTTTTCAAAGTTGGGATGGTGAATTTTCGTACATTCTCTTAAATAACTTCAAAACTGTTTATTTTGAAATTATACAATAAATATGTATGAGACCTTCACAACAAGCTCTTTTATTTGTAGCCAGACTCTAAAGTTTACAAAACTTTTCTTTTTTATTTTATTTTTTTCCCCCCCAAAAATTGAGCCCCATATTTAAAATTCATTTATTTACTTTACTCGACCGTGTTTGGGTCACAGATTTTTTTTTGTGTACCAAATTTCAACTGTATCAATCCAGTACATTCGGAGCAAATTGGCTGTAACAGACGGACAGACAGACGACTGATCCTCTAAGGATTCCGTTTTTTCATAGGGACGTACGGAACTCTAACAAGCCTCTTTGATTTCAGTAAATTTTATTTATATTGTAGCGAATAGCGATGGACTTAAACCGTCCTATTATACAAAACACGATCTAACTTTAGCACGCGCCTAAGAGAGACCAATTAAGATGTTAAAATCAACTAAATTGCCCCACGTGACGCTACAAAATGGCGCTTGCATCCGTTAATGACTGAAAGATCATTCCAAAACAAGAACTTAGCACCTACGGAACCATATAACACTACGATAACCTTCAAACCAATTTACTCGATCAATTTTGAACCCCGCAGTAGAACCGTTTAGCAAGCTAGTTTTCACTTAAAGAGTTGATTAAATATTGATGAAACATGGTTTTCCAGTTTGCAGAACAAGGTGGCCAATTTATGAAAATTTTAATTAATGAGCTTTTTTTTTTTTTTTTTACTGAAAGATCATTCCAAAACAAGAACTTAGCACCTACGGAACCATATAACACTACGATAACCTTCAAACCAATTTACTCGATCAATTTTTAATCCCGCAGTAGAACCGTTTGGCAAGCTAGTTTTCACTTAAAGAGTTGATTAAATATTGATGAAACATGGTTTTCCAGTTTGCAGAACAATGTGGGCAATTTATGAAAATAATAATTGATGAGCTTTAATTTTATGGGAGTGGATACACAAGTAAAAAAATAGGAAATAGGGCTCCCTATTTAAATAACGTATTTATTAAAAAAACTAAGAAATCTTAGTCTTTGAAAAATTCGTACCCTTTTTATCGCAAAGGTGTGGAGGGTTTCTAACCTACGAACTAGTTGCTTTATAGAGGTATGAGGTGCATGGTATTAATTTAACTGATCCTTTATAAAAAAGGAGGATTCTTCGACCAGACCGGTGTTGCGACTAGTGGGCAATGGCCCGACGATTGATGTCGGGACAATGCAGAATTTTGCGTGACTTCAGTGTAATGCGTAGTGCGCATGTGGCGGTGTAGAGATGCCGCCACAGCTTCATACTTATTGACTAGCAAGCTGGTTTAGCCAAAAAATAAATACATAAAACCAAAGTTCGATTTTCAGAAAGTTCTTATGAGTGTGGTTGCCTTTAGAAGCTAGACTTTCAAATTGTGTATTCGTTGTTAAATAAGCGTAAATAAATTGCACTTTATCGTGACATAACATATATAAATTGGCAATCGAATCCAAGATGAAAAATTTGAAGCATTACAGATACTGCTTCTAATTTCACATAGTCGCGGTTTTTTTTCGACAATGACATGTTATTATAGAAAAGAGTCGTTTTAATTTATCATCATAACCTACGAGTTCATGTAATGTAAGATTTTTCGACCTATCAAAAAACTTCTTACATAGCTTCGAGATAACTTCGCCTGATAAAATTCTAGTGGCGAATTTCGCGAACATGGGTTTAGCAAATTGGTTGTTAAAACTTCGCTTAGAGCCGTAATGGATATTGAGCCTCCGTCATTCCGTTGTGGATAATGTGAATAACATAACAATATCGTCAGTACTGACCTAAAATATATAAATACAAATATATAAATACAGGGTAACAGGGTAAATATATAAATACAGGGTGAATTGTAATTTCATGTATTCCTTTAAGGACAGGATAGTGTGACCCATTTGCAACAATTAAGCTCCCCTTATAGCCTAGGCGAACATTCATTTATCTCGAGGCTTACGTGTTTTCCTAAGAAAACATGTAAGTTTCGAGATATACTCACGCGTCAAATAACATTGACTTGATAAACATGTTCACGACCTTAGTTTAGTGACCATGTTTTGTGGCAAGCGGGTTTCTAGTAGGAAGAATGAATGAAACCCAAGGGTCACTTAACAGGTTTATTTGGACACGAGACACAGAATTCAGGGTAGTGGGTTTAAGGTATCCGTGTACTGTTCACTGGTCACTTCCTTAGAGAGAATGGAACGTTACTGCCCTGGGCTTGGCTGCGCCGCAGCACGTGGTCCGGCGTGAGGTCACCGGGCAGGCAGCAGGGCAGAGGAGCGACACCAGAGGTCACCCGGCGTGGGCAGCACCACGCACGGATGCACGACCGCGTGTAGGCACGGTCCGCTCAGGCAAGGGCCTCTACACGTGGCGGGCGTGGGGTGTCGGCACCCACGAGCCACGTGGATGGCAGGTCAGGCGGCGGTAGCGGCCGCGTGTGTAGTTCGCGTGACTGGCGTCTCTCCAGCGGTAGGGCGGAGGCAGCAATGACAGTCAGCGGTAGGCAGGAGATCAGCGGCGAAGCCTAATTCTGGAACCCTGGAATCAGCGCGAGGCGGGTGCTTCCGTAAGCGTTGTGCCAGGACTGCAAACCTCCGTCGATGTGTGCGTCTCCCAGCCGTAAGCCCAAAGCAAGGTGGATGGAGGAAGACTCACCCATCGTGGCGGTTTACAATTTTAGGTTATGTCGTGCACATGCCGCGGGCATTCTCAGAGGTCCCTCGCCGCGTGGCCAGGCGATTTAAGCGAACAGCAAGGCGCAGCGCGGCGAGGCAAGCAAAGCGAAGAATGCGAGAAGCATGCGCACGCATTCACAAAGGTACAATAAAGGTGACAAGTGATGTGGCAGAAGCCACTATAGGTAAATAGCTTTCTCGACAGTCATAGGGGGGCTGCCGAGAACAATTACATTAGCTGCCAGACCGCGCAGACAGAAATACATAGAGAATGCGATCTGGCAGGACACAATTAAGAATAAAAGCAATCACGCTGAGCACTTACCCGTTTATCTCGGGGTTATTTAGACTTACTGCTTGAGCTGCTTGTTGCGAAGAAAAGGGCACGTTAGGCGTCAAGCAGGGATATTTATAACCCAATCCATACCACGACACCGAGTGACGTGGTGGGAATTTGAAAGATTTAGGGATGTCACTCTCGTGAACCGTAACTAGTGATGTGCGTTTTAGTTGATCTGTAGGAAATCGACTACAACGCCACAGTACCCCGGCTGCTAAGAAAGGATTTTCCCTAGGAAATCCGCTAGAAGGCCTGAACCACGAAACTGACTACCTGTATGTTCATACATCCCATTCATGTGCTTCCATTCCATCAATCATTCATCTTCTCATACTATGTCCGTCACTGACTTGGAAGTAGTCCTAAATCAGTGACTTATTCTAACATTCAAGAGGTAAACTAATAGTAGGGTAAGTTTAACTCAAGATAGTCAGTTGGAAAAACAACAAGATTATATAGCAAGTGAATCTCCGTAGGGTTAGGTAACCTAGGTGTTAAAATGCAGGGGAATGTATCTTTTAGCTAGGTAAGACTTTAGTCCGTTGTTGATTGTTGAACGTTGTCATGCATGCAGTTAAGATTAAAAATAATAGTTTTCATAGTTCAAGTCGAAGCAATTTTTTTTTTGTTTAGGCAGGCTAGCAAAAGTTGAAGTTCGAAAAAGTCTAGATAAAAACAAAAAAACATTTTAAAAAAATTTTTTTTTTTGTTCAGGATGAGCTTTAGAGAGAGAGATTTATTTTTGATAAATATTTTTTTATTTAGGAAAAGCTTTTTTAAAAAAATAATTTGATTTTATTTTAGTATATTTAAAATAAACATGCATTTAAAAAAAAATAAGCTAAACCAGTAAGGTCTATGTTCTAGGTCTATGTTAGAATTGATCTAGTTCTCGGTCTATGATCAATGTCTATGGTAAAATTTACTAAGTTAAGATGCAATACAAGTCCAATATCAATGACGAAACTGTTTTATTAGAATATCCGAATGTCATTGACGATGTTCAAAAAGCCAAGAGTCCCTGAGCTTAACAACTGTCAAAGTTGACAAGTGTCAGTTGTCATTCAGACGTCATTTGTCACCGACATCGGAATTAATAATTCGAATTTTCGTGGGTAGTGGTGAAGGCTTAACACTTGCTTTCGTTTGTGTTACGTATTTAGTAGATTTTAGTGTGTAATCTCTGTGTTTGTGTTGTATTTGTGAGTATAAGGTTTGTCTTAACACTAGCTTTATATATTTTAAAGAATTTACCCGATATCCACCATGAATTCCAAAAAACCGCCTGACCCCCCTGATCCCTTTGATTACACTCCGGTGTTAACAGTTACCCTCCCCGATGACAATACGCTAATTGATAATATGGATTCCGAATCCGCAAGTAGGAAAAGACTGGCTACTGCTTCCCCGAATATTGCTTCGAATCCTTCAAAGGTACAAAAAAAAGAAATTGGAAGACAATCTTACGCAATTAAGGATAATCCACCCTACGTTGTTCATGTATCCTTAAAAGATGGCGACACCTCTGGTACAGTTCTACACCCAGTCAAATTTGGAATGTTTTTGACTCAAAACAACTACAGCAACATTCTCTTAGGTAGTGTCAAACGGCTAGGAAGAAACCGTGTCTCAGTTGAGTTTAAGTCTCACCAGGATGCAAACAGTTTCTTCATAAGTTCTACATTAGTCCAGAATAACTTCATTGCTTCAATTCCCCAATTCAATATAACACGGTTGGGTCTTGTTAGAGACGTACCAACTGAATGGACAGAGGATGAAGTCATTGAGAATATCAGGGTTCCTGTTGGATGTGGCCCGGTTATTAAGGCAAGGAGAATGAACCGACAGGTGACTTCCCTAGGTGTTACAGAGTGGAAACCTACCCAAACTGTAGTTCTCACATTTGATGGGCAAATTTTACCAAAGCGCGTTTATTGCTTTTATTCTGCCCTCTCTGTTGAGAGATATATGTACCCGACTATTCAATGTTTTAATTGTTGTCGTTTCGGACACACACGTACAATATGTCGCTCAAAACCCCGCTGCTTTAAATGTGGTCTAGACCACCCAGGCGATGGATGCCAAGTTCCCACTGGATGTGCCATGTGTATATCATGTTCTGGCAATCACTACGCAAACGATAAGGCTTGTCCTGAATTAGGTCGACAGAAGGGCATAAAAGCCCTTATGGCTGAGAAGTCTGTCTCTTATGCGGAAGCAAGTCAGATTTTCCCCCCCGTTTCAAGATCGTATGCTGAAGTGTCTAGAGTATCCCAAAAATCTAAACCAATACCTAGTATCCTATTCCAGCTCCCCAAACTCCAAAACCATACCACAAAACGGTCTATCTAAAACCCAAATCCCATGCCCCTCTTTCACCTAGCTATGACAAGCAGGCTCATCAGGATTACTCCTTCACTCCTTCCCAAAATGGCTGTGCTTTCCCCAGAGAAAGTGCAAGCAATCCTGATAAGTCTGTAAATATTCTTAATATTATAGCCAATATGCTAATTACAGTATTAGCTAATCCTGCACAATCCTTACCTGACCACGTTGCCAACAAACTGTCATCAATTGTTAATTATATTAATAATGTTCCATCCCCTGACACTCCTTCAATGGAACGTGTGCTTTGTTCATTAATAACAAAGTACCATTTAATAATATAATTAAAATTTTAATTAATAAAAAAACATATTAATGTTGATGCTGTTAAGGCTGAGGACATCTTTAGTTTTTATATTGCTCACCCACAAATTGAAGATCTTACTACAATAAAAAGTTTACTGAGTAATGTTCAAGGTCCATTACTTATTATGGGTGATTTTAATGACCATCATTATAGATGGGGATCAGAAAACTGTGATAACTTTGGTATAACTTTTTAAATTTGGTGCAACACGTAGGTCTGCGCCAGGTCAGAACAATAGCTGTGTTGATCTTACATTCTGCTCATCTAATATAGCAAGTATTTTTAATTGGAGTCGCCTGAATATGACTTATGGGAGTGATCACTATCCCATCATGGTTGAAATCCCTTCTAAGACTATCCCCGACCGAACTTCCCCTCCTTTGTTAAAATACCAGCTAAACTCAGTAGATTGGGACCTATACTCAAAAATTGCTGACTTACGTGTATCTTCCCTCCCATCCATTAATCCTGAGAATTCTCAGGAATGCTTTTCCTCATTTTCCAACACATTATCCTCTACAGCAGATGATTGCTTCCCTCCAAAAAAACCGCCAACTGGGAAAATTCCATCCCCGCCATGGTGGGTTAGGGATTGCTCCGCCGTGATCAGGGCTAGGAACGAAGCCGAAATGAATTTTAACTCGGACATGAACCTAGATAACATCATTGTCTTTCAACATAACCTGGCTAAGTCCAGGAAATTGCTCAAGAAAAAGAAGAGAGAAGGTTGGCGGAAGTATTGCGGCTCACTGAGTCCATCCACTCCAGCGTCAGCAGTGTGGCGTAAACTGAAGTCTTTCAGGAAAA
The DNA here is from genome assembly GCA_963555695.1 of Dasypolia templi. Classification (NCBI taxonomy): domain Eukaryota; kingdom Metazoa; phylum Arthropoda; class Insecta; order Lepidoptera; family Noctuidae; genus Dasypolia; species Dasypolia templi. Next base: position 16,630,710 of record OY743160.1, on the reverse strand, counting down.
GTTTCAGGCCCTCCTCCGGGAGCATACTGTCTGAGGAACTGAGTAACCAGTTCTTCTAAGCTGGCCCCAGTTTATGTTCCTGGTATGGATGAGTGTGTCACCACGACCTCTCAGCTGGCATCCAATGACCCCTGGATGGACCATTTACTCTACTGGAATTGAAATCAGTCCTCGCCCATGTGAAGGATTCTGCTCCAGGAGTGGATGGATTCCCATACTCCTTCATTGCTAAAGCGGGTGATAAGACCCACCAATATTATCTGGACTTAGCCAACTATTGTTTTTCTTCCGGTTATATTCCTCCTGATTGGAAGGTTCAAGTCGTCATCCCTATATTAAAACACGGTAAGGATCCTAGTGATCATTGTTCTTACAGGCCAATTTCTCTATCGTCCATACTGATTAAGCTTTTAGAGCATTTGATAAAAAAAACCGTCTAGAATGGTTTGTAGAAAGTAGGAAGCTGCTCCCAGCGACTCAATTCGGCTTCAGGAAAGGTCTCGGTACAGCTGATAGTGTGGGTACACTCATATCAGAGATCCGACTGGCCCTTAGCAGAAATGAGTCGGTGGTAGCCGTTTTCTTAGGTATTTCAGCTGCCTATGATTCTGTCCTCCTCCCACTTATCAGGCAGAAGATGCAAAAGCTCAGAATCCCGGCTAGGATTCGTCAAATCATATGCAGCATTTTCTTAGATCGTAGAGTTCAACTCAGGATTCCCGGGGAAAACTCTGAGCCGAGGTCGGTTTGGAGAGGTCTACCTCAGGGATCCGTCCTTAGTCCCCCTTTATATAACATATATACTGATCTTCCTTCTTGCTTAAACTTTAATTGTAATATTCTCCAGTATGCTGACGATATTGCTTTGTTGGTCTGTGACACTTCTATAAAAGATGCCGCCCAGTCCATTAATATATCTTTGTCCTCGCTAAACCAATGGCTTTTAGATCACGGGTTATCTTTAAGTACTCCAAAAAGTTCAGCAGTTATCTTCACTCGCAGACGCCTTACCCCCCAAGTCGACATTAATATTGACGGTCAAACTATCCCAATCGAGGAGAAGGCCAGGTTCCTGGGGGTCACACTTGATTCCAAATTGTCGGGAGTGGATCACATTGGTAATACGGTAAAAAAATGTGAGCGCTCGGTTTGGCAGGTGTCTGGTGGGGAGCTCACCCATACACCTTAAAACTAGTCTACAATGCGCTGGTCAGAAGCGTGCTGGACTACTGCAGTTACTTAATTGAGCCATGTAACAAAGAAGCTCTGCGTAGACTGGATTCTGTCCAGGCCAAATGTCTGAGGGTAGTTACTGGTGCCATGAAATCCTCCCCCATAAACGCTCTCCAGGTAGAATGTGCGGAACCTCCTCTTAACCTTCGTAGACAATACTTAGCTGATCGTTTCATATCAAAAGTTTTCTCCCTTTCACAATTCCATATATACAGTTTACATACACATATATAAAATAGATAGGTTTGATAGCTTAGTTACCAATGGTTTAGGGCCTATTGATAAAGCATATCAATGGAGAAGTGATCAGTGGGGTAGACCATCATGATCATTTCAACTAGGGCTGTAGGGGCCGTTAGTTGATAGAAGGGTAGTGATGAATGGGATAGGGTTCCATCCTCACTTTCACAACTTTGGCTGTAGACCAATAGTCATGGTAGAAATAAAAGAAGGGTGGGGTAGGGCCACCATCTTTTATAATAGTTTGGAAGTAGTAGTAATAGTTTAGATATGAATGTATGGTAATTGTTGGTTGTATGCAGACAATAGTTAGGTAGTGGGTGAATGTAGTTAGATTGGGTAGTTAGTGAGGTAGGTTGTGCATTTAGTTTAGTTGATCTGTTTTTGTTTAGTAGTAGTTTGTAGTTTAATTTGTTAAAATAGGTTTACTTAATTGACAGTTGCAGATAGAATGTAGTAGTTTATATTTAGTAGTTGTTTTTTTATGTTTAGATAACAATTCATTAGTAGATTGTTAGATTTAATTATTTGAATAGATAGATAATAGTAATATATGACAGTTATTGTTCATAATTATTTTGTTTTTTTTTAAATTTATCAGTATAATATTAGGTCATAAGTTTATTATTTTATTTATTATTGAGTCATAAATTAGTATCAAGTTGATTTGACACATTTTAGTAGTGTTTGAGTTTAGTTCTTATTTTGATTAGTCAATAATATAAGCAATTATAGTATGTTGATGTAAATAATTGACACATTAAATAGTTGTTAACTTGTTGTCCCTGATAGTGACCTCATACTCTAGTTCAGCCTTTATAAGGTGGATAAAGTTTATCGGGTGAGAGCTCATTGTGATACTGTATTTTAACAAATTTATAAATTATTAACAAATTCTAGAACCTAGCGGCAGATGTTAGTAACAAACAATGTACTTACCACCACGATGAAGAGTATAGGAAGAAGTAACCAGTGCTAGTACCCAGAGAACCTTTACCGAGTGGGCGCCACTGTGGCACCACTGTGGCAAGCGGGTTTCTGTGCACTGGTTACTGTAGTAGAGAGAAAGGAACGTTACTGCCCTGGGCTTGGCTGCGCCGCAGCACGTGCCCACCGGTGGTCACCGGGCAGGCAGCAGGGCAGAGGAGCGACACCAGAGGTCACCCGGCGTGGGCAGCACCACGCACGGATGCACGACCGCGTGTAGGCACGGTCCGCTCAGGCAAGGGCCTCTACACGTGGCGGGCGTGGGTCAGGCGGCGGTAGCGGCCGCGTGTGTAGTTCGCATGACTGGCGTCTCTCCAGCGGTAGAGCGGAGGCAGCAAAGCCGTCAGTCAGCGGTAGGCAGGAGATCAGCGGCGAAGCCTAATTCCGGAACCCTGGAATCAGCGCGAGGCGGGTGCTTCCGTAAGCGTTGTGCCAGGACTGCAAACCTCCGTCGATGTGTGCGTCTCCCAGCCGTAAGCCCAAAGCAAGGTGGATGGAGGAAGACTCACCCATTGTGGAGGTTTACAATTTTAGATTATGTCGTGCACATGCCGCGGGCATTCTCGGAGGTCCCTCGCCACGTGGCCAGGCGATTTAAGCGAACAGCAAGGCGCAGAGCTCGCCGCTCTGCGCCGCTCTGCCGCCGAACAGCAAGGCGCAGAGCTCGCCGCTCTGCGCTGGCAAGCAAAGCGAAGAATGCGAGAAGCATGCGCACGCATTCACAAAGGTGCAGTAAAGGTGACAAGTGATGTGGCAGAAGCCACTATAGGTAAATAGCTTTCTCGACAGTCATAGGGGGGCTGCCGAGAACAATTACATTAGCTGCCAGACCGCGCAGACAGAAATACATAGAGAATGCGATCTGGCAGGACACAATTAAGAATAAAAGCAATCACGCTGAGCATTTACCCGTTTATCTCGGGGTTATTTAGACTTACTGCTTGAGCTGCTTGTTGCGAAGGAAAGGGCACGTTAGGCGTCAAGCAGGGATATTTATAACCCAATTCATACCACGACTCCGAGTGACGTGGTGGGAATTTGCAAGATTTAGGGATGTCACTCTCGTGAACCGTAACTAGTGATGTGCGTTTTAGTTGATCTGTAGGAAATCGACTACAACGCCACAGTTTATTAAGTCATTGTTTTTTCTTGAGGCATTTTAGGGACGGTTTTATCTACATACATTTATTAATAATGATTTGTTAAAATGTATTACTCATATTAAATTTATTCATTTCGTGAATGGCGTTACCTTAGATTTACATTTTGACCTCACTATTGGCTTTGAAACCTCTAAAACTATGAAAACGACATCCATGACGAACACACATACACCATTCCTTACCGGGGCCCATATATAGTACATTAAAATTTATACATAAGGAGTAAACTCCAATGATTTAATAAAATAAGCTGCCCACTACCTCCACGACACGGTTACCTATACTGTGGATAGTGCTCGGCTTTGGGTTCATATAAGTCACGTCGGCATACTCAAGCGCACGGCTCGCTTTGCGGGAAGGGCGGCATATATACGTATATATGTATTACTGCTGCCAGTTTGTACAGAGCATATGCTGAGGTACTTATTTTCTGACTGATGGTCTCTATATGGGCCTTCCAATTTAATTTCCTGTCAATAATAAGTCCTAGAAATTTTGTTGTATCAACTTCGTCAATGTTATTATAATTATAGTTTGTATCTAGATTATTAATTAATGTCAAGGAGCGCTGACTAAAGTGCATGATGTCAGTCTTATTTAAATTTATTTTTAAATTATTATTATTTAACCATTCTATAATTGCAATTAGTGACTTATTAATTTCAGATTTATATGTGTCTCGATTTTTACACGCAATTGTCACTACAGTGTCATCGGCAAAGAGACTCATAGGTTGTTCTGTAGACTTAGCCAAGTCATTCATATGTAATGTAAATAGGGGAGGTCCCAAAACACTTCCATACCTAATTTCACGTTCTTGCGACCGATATGACTCTTCTCGTCTCGTAGTTATGTTAACCCTACTGACTTCCGTTATTTGTTTTCTGTGCTGAAGATATGACTCAAATAGCTTCAGTAAATTACCTCGAATGCCATCAAGCTTCGAGCTTCTTTAGTAGAATATTGTGCTGAACATAGTCAAACGCCTGAGTCATTTCACAGAATATACTGGTTTATTTTTATCCATATTCGAAATCACTGTGTGTAAAAAAACATAAATGGCCATGTTATTCGTTTGTTTTCTCTCTAAAACCTTTTTGTTCATTGCACAGGATCTTATTGTGTTCTAAATATGAGTTGAGTTGTTTATGGATATATTTTTCAAATATTTTGAAAATGATAGGGATGAGTGATATCGGTCTATAATACACCATCAACTCTTTATTGTCTTTCTTAAACAGTGGCTTTACAATAGATGTCTTTATTGCGGTTGGGAATATGCCTGTACTGATGCTCAAATTAAGCATGTAATTTAAAGGAGATTTTTTATAGAAATTCCATCGTAGCCTACACTATTGGTATTTATGAGTGTTGATATGATTTTAAGTACATAATATGGTGTACTAGGTGCCATAAACATAGAGTCTGTTTTATTCAAAACATGTTGCGTTACTGCCGTTCCTGCATTTACAATGGGTTGAATTTTGCCGATGAATTAATTATTAAAGAGATCATCAATTCAATTCTAATATTGTCGTTTTGCATGGCTTATTAAAATTATGAGCAAAGTTGTCTAAGCATGTTTGGCTCTTCAATCGCGTAGGTTCGTTTATTGCTAGTTTTAAGTTAAAATTTAATAGCAGATTTTCAAATTCATGTGTATTATTGTTTCTTTTTAATAATTATGTCAATGATAAAATCTCCCACCATGACAATATTTTGGGATTTCTTAGTCAAAGTTTGTGTAATAATTTATTATAATCAAGTGTTAATAATTTATCAAAAAACTGAGATAAATTCTTGCCGTTAGGAACCCTATAAATGCATATAAAAACGGCGTTGTGATTAATAAGTTCTATGGCGCAGTATTCGAATATACCAACAGAAGATATTTGAGCAATTTTTGGCAGTTCTCTCCATTGCTGTCCGTTCTTTACGAGTATTCATGATCCGCCCCTCGTACTTTAATAATCTCATATCCCTGCATCATAAAATCTTCAGTTATGCATAAAATGTCGACTTCTATGCTTTTTTCTGATAATTCTTGCAAACAGACAGCTAGAGAGTCTCCTTTTTTTAGTAAACCTGCTATGTTTTGATGCAGTGCATATAAGTGGTTAGTCACGAAAAAATCTCTTCTTTTCTCTGTTGTCATCCGCACATCATATAACTATGATATGCGTATTCTGTTATCGTATCTGGAGTTGGAGGTTATGGATTCATTAATTTTATTCATGTATCATTAACTATATTTATGTATACTTATTTCCATAGGTACCCAAAAGATAAATAGTGAGAAATGCGGAAAGCCCTTGTCCCGAAGCGTAACTCAAAACGTACGAGACGATGCCATCGTAGTATTAGTACATTATTAACCGAAAAACTCAAACTCGAACTCAAAGCATTTATTTCAAATAAACTAATTACAAGCACTTTTGAATTGTCAAGGGGTCGGTCAGTCAGAAATATGAAGCTAGTTGCCCATTCCAAAGCCAAGTAGGTACCTATGGAGATGAACGGGCAAGAAACTCCATGGACACTCTTTTAAATAATATGGTTACAGAAAATTTGTTACATCGGTCTTGTTGACATTATACATGTGAGAACGACGTAGAAAGACCCGTAACGAAAAACCTAAAAACAAAAAAAATACAAAAAATCGGAAACAACAATAAAAAAAGCCGTGGCAGCCAAGAGATGACCAGTCCCCACTGACGGCACCCGTTCACGAATATGACGTATGGATCAGCACCATTCAGCTCAACCATTTTTTGAAGGGAACTTAATGGTCCAACACACACGCCACCACCAGCGAGACATTTGAGTGAGCGTGACATACTCTCAGCCGCCAGGGCACATTCAAGTCAATGACAGACGTGCCCAGTATAGGGTGCCCAGTGCTCACACGTGTGCTTTGTAATAATACAATTTCAAAAGATTGAATTTATACAGCGCAAAGACAGTTTTTACAATCTTCACAGACAGACAGTTATCAAAAAAGGATATAAACTGCTACATAAGATAAAAAAAACTAGTTAATTTTCTGTTTATTCTTAGGATAGGTTATAAAAAAATTGTGTTCCTGTAATTGTTCGCGCAAGCAAGTAACGGTTTTTATCTCGGAAATTAATAGATTTTTATCTCTGAGCCATTCGCGATTCGCATCCCTTCCGACGTCGTCGCCAATGTGGCCAATGTAAGGAAAAAGGCCAGTTGGACTAAAATAATTTACTGACTATAAATTAAGAAAAATAATTTGGATACCGTGATGACGTTAAGGGTGGCTTTATATGATTATATTGAAAAATAAAATTGAAATTGAGAAATTTTCACAGATATTCCTAGACATAGTTTTCATCCATCAGCTCACAGTGTTTCAACTAAAACATCGTACAGATGAACACAGACTCCTAAAACTACTAGCAAAACACAGTTCCCCAACTCAATTTACAAAACTTGAAATCTACCCGAATCTACGCAGAAAAAACAACTCAACGAACTCTTCACAAAACACAAATTGGGTACCAAAATTATGTAAAAAAACGTGGGTTTCGACAATGTGATGAGTATATCAGTAACTTTTAATGAATGTCTCTACAGAACTGCGGTCTATACTGTTGATTGTGGTTTGGAATGTTTGTATTTTTTTGAGTTTCGTTGTGTTTCTGTTATGTGTATCATTCATCATTCTCTTCTAGTAGGTAGTAGCAGGTAATATAAGTGCTGAGCATGCTTGCAGCCTAGGTGGTCAATGAGCCGTCATTTCATTGACCGTTTTAAGATCTAGTTCTACTTAGCTGCAGCTACCTTCATCTGCCGTAAATATAAATTTTCTCAATAAGGAGAAAGACCTTTCAGTGACATCCTCTCAGCAGCTTCCAATTTTAGACTGATATTAATTTTATCCATTGGATCTGTTGCTTTTGATAGCGATGAAACAAAGTATTCATCATTCTCTTGTACATGTTTTTAAAAATAAAGATATTTCTTTTAAATTGACTTTAATCCTCTTTCTTTTATGTTTTTTAATATCTGTCATGTTAATCTTGATATACCAAAGTTGACATTTGAAATTGACGTATCATTTTGTTCAGAGTATTCACAAAAATTTGCACGGTAACATCCTTTCAATATTAAAAGAATATTAAGAAAAATCGATATCTGCGTCGTACTTAAGGAAAAAGTCCAGACCGAGGATCAGTTTCTGGTTAATGTCTTTAAAAACCACAAAACTATTGAACACATGCACATGACGCCACTACAAAGCTATCCTTCGTTTTCCCCACGACTTTCAAACACGAACCCGAAATTGATCTTACAAAATGCTTCGCATTGTCATTGGTATTGTGGCAGCATATACACCGCCACATCCGAACTACGCATCACACTGACGTCACGCAAAATTCTGCATCGCGCAAGCAGAGATTAACACGCAACTAATCCTATATAAACAACATCCCGACATCAATCGTGGGGCAGTAACCGATCACCATAGTATCGGTCTATCTCCCCCCCATTAATACTTCGGAGAATTTCCAACTCCTTTCTGAAGATTTCTCTGTCCTATTTAGCCTGAGTGACTCCATTATCGTAGCGGGTGATCTCAACGTCAAACATCCATCCTGGAATAGCACCAGGACCTCTTCCAGAAGGAGACATTTGTTCAACCACTTTTCCTCTCAGAATTTTGATGTCATCGCGCCGATGACTCCCACCCATTTTCCCCCCGATCCCAACCACACCGCCGATGTCCTCAACGTGGCGCTTCTACAGAATATCAACCTACTGTTGGACTCTATAGAAGTTGTACAAGAGCTCTCTTCTGATTAACGTCCAGTAGTCATGAAACTGGTTCCCTGCATAGGTCTGCCCGACTCCACTCAACCTCCTCACACCAAAGTGGTAACGGACTGGAGGAAAGTAAGCAATCGCCTGAAATCCAACACGTCCCCCCAATTGGACCCAATCCCCGATCATTTTGACTCTATCGCTGACACGGCGGCCGCGATTGACTCATTCATAGAATACTTACAATCAGTCCTGAACGACTGTTCAAGGGAAATTGCCGGACGATGTACCTGAAGTGTTGAATGAGAAGATTGCGGCTGTCCGTGCCTACCGCCTGCCTCCGTGCAACTTCCCCTGCGACGCGAACACAGCCCATATGCGTTACTTACAGTACACTGTAAGGACACGCATAGAGGAGATGCGTACCGCCGGCTGGGACAAGATGCTGAGTGAACTAGAGCCTACTCACCTAGCCTTCTGGCAACTTCAGAGGAAACTCAGATCTCAGAGTCTCCATGCCCCCTCTGATCCGCCCCGACAAGTCCATCGCTTTCGATGATGTCGACAAGGCTGAACTTCTAGCCGACAGTCTTGAAGCCCAATACTCGCCTAGCTCTCAACCGGTAGACCAAGCTCACCTTTCTGAGGTTTACGCTGAAGTCGAAAATAGAGAATCTGTCCCTCCAGTCGGAGACTCCGAGTATCCGCTGCCCCCCGTCACGCCAGACGAAGTGCACGACCTCATCAAGGGTCTTAAGGCTCGTAAAGCCCCCAACTCAGATGGAATCACCAATAGGGTATTCCAACTTTTCCCTGCCCACCTGATAATGATTGACCACCATCTTCAAAGGTGCTCTGAGCAACATCATCTTCCCTCAAGCATTTAAAGAAGCCACCGTTATCGGTATCCCCAAACTCAGCAAGCCGAAGTCGGAGCCCACGAGTTACCACTGCATCAGTCTGCTCAATGTCCTCGGCAAAATCTATGAGAGGCTTATCTATAAGCGTCTCTAATAAACAGTTTGGTTTTCGAACTCAACAGGTTCACCGTATCGGTTCTTGCGTACAATAGGTTCACCGTATCGTCGAACACATAAACGTTGGTTTCCAACGAGGTTTAACGACGGGTGCAGTTTTCTTACATAGCGAAAGCAGCGTTCGACAAAGTCTGGCACAACGACTTAATACATAAGCTGTACCAACTCGGTGTGCCAGATCGTCTCGTGCTCATCTTACGGGACTTTTTGTCGAACTGCACCTTCCGTTTTCGCATCGAAGGAGTGCTATCCACCCCCCACTCCATTCGCGCAGGATTCGGGCTCTATGATTTCTCCCCTCGCTTTCACGCTATTCACCAACGATATGCCGAAGTGTAGTGAGGCGCAGTTGGCGCTATTCGCAGACGACACGGCCATTTACTACACCGGCCGCGATGAAAATGAAAATTCGATATCTTGCACTCTCCAAACTCACGTCAACAAGATTGGCGCCATCCTTAAGCACCACGCTCTAATTCGTATATTAGATTTAGGAGCAAAATGCCCAATTCTCAAAATGCAGCGTTGACAAGCAAGAAGAAAACCTCCACAGATATCAAAAAGCTACCTATTCAATTTATCTTACGTTGTGGTTACTTCTATCGATGAGTTAGGTCGGGTGCATTGATCAAATTAAGCTCGTTCGAACAACGAAAATCTTAGGAACAAATGTTAGTTTTACTACATACCTCGATAGAACTTTAAACTTAGTTACTTTGTACTCATGATAAAGTTTAAAGTCATCTGACTGACTGATGAGTCATTCAAATGATTTACAGAGATTTCCCTAGCTACATCTCTCACGGCGGTGTTATTAATCGGATCCACTAGGAAGATAATTTTAGACTTCACCCATAGTAGATCTTTCTTTGGATCTGGCGTGCCATGCATTCCCAAACTCCTTCGTGTTCTCGATATGTATGAACGGCAAACCAGCTGGTCGTAAAATTATCATCAATGTCATTATTTTTATATTAAACTCATGTGAACCTCTCAAAACAACCGACGAAGTGGTAAAATGTGGGATGTAATACACTTTAAAATCATAAAAACGCGTTCTATAGAACCAGTCCAGTCTTCTGCGGGCGTCCGAATTTCGACAATCTTATAACTTTGTCGAAATTCGGACGCCCGCAGAAGCGATTCGTAAAATAAAATGTCGATTGCCCATTAAACTGATGGATGTAGGTACGTATATTAAATCTGTCGAAACACATAAAACAGCTCGTAAGCAGATAAAATGACTATCTTTCTGAAATTGGCCGTTAGTCTACGGAAAGGATAGTTATTTTAATGGTGGTAACGTTTAATTGGTTTTATATGTATTGTATGCGTAACTGAACGTGCAACTATAAAACCAAGCCTAGAATCCTTGAGTTTAATTTAGATATTAGTTTATCAAACATTTATTCCAATGCTTAAGCGAATCCCGGAGATTTAGAGACATACTATTCTTTTCTACATAACGTGTCGAAGGCTATATAAATAAACTCGGCCCAGAAATAATTCGATTACGTGTTTGGCGCCATCACTAGCGTAGCGTCCATCAGTTTCTGAAACGTGCAGATAAGAGGACACGGAGGATACGATATTAAAGTGATTCATCGAATGCGTAACAGTACCACATTTACACTCCAAGGCGGAGTCGTGAATCTCTATCTCTCTGTCTTTATAAAACGTACTGTTATTACTCACCACAATACAGTATTAATATTTATCAGCAAACAAAGACAGTAGAAAGCCAAATCAAATTTTAATTCAATAAAGAACCCTATTGCACCAACAAAGAACCCTTTTAACCTGCCATTGTCACTTCGCAAAATAATGCCCTAATACATCTCCGAACGAAACTGATTGCATCTAATGGCATGTGGCTTTACTTGGCACGTTTAAAGGGTATTCCTAACTCCTGTCTGAGCTATCGTAATGGAAATCTGGAAAATGTACTGTCTCTAGCTGAGATGTGTGTCTTCTTTAACCTTTAAATTGTGGAATGAGGAATCAAATGGTAAACTATGTACCTACTAAAGTACTAGTCAGTTACTCTTATTTTAACGAGGTAATTTAAACAGTGACACTTGTATCTTTTAAAATGTCATTAATACCCAGAAATTATATATTATACTCGTGCATAACAGGCAGAATTTTTTTTGAAATCGAAATTTACCTCAGTTGCCTCTTGCATTCCTCTGAGAAGGTCATATGAACAATTCATTTTGCAAAGCGATAGGCAGTGTTATTAGCATAAATCAAAGGGCCAATTCTCCTGCTTTGAAATGTTCAATTGGTTAGTGTTTTTTAGATTACTGATACGATGGAAGATAAAATCAAGGACAATACCTCAAGGCACATATCATAGTAACGTAACATTTTTTGCGAAAATCTTGTTGTCTCTTCAGGTTTAGAGTGGGCGTGACGGGCGGGTGGAGTGTAATGGCATCCCCACAGATTGCCAACGAACCTAAAAATCTTCTATCGTGTTTTTTTTATTAAAAGAGAAATGAGATATTTACTGGCTGATGTAAGTCCTTTGTCTTACATAAATCTTTATGGGTAGAAATATAGTAATAGCTATGATACGTCTTTTTTGTAAAGACGAGATTCTTATTCAGCTCTATATTATTGAAACACATTCATTGGTGAACAATTAAGAATAATTCTCTATCATCTACATTCATTCATTATGATTATTGTCGGGATAACAAGGCCACAAGTGTTGGGTCCACAATAGGTGCCGAATAGGTAACTAAAGTCTCCTCCATTTCGTTACATGGAGTTTTACTGACATGTTCAGATGAGTTATGCCCGACTATGATAAATAAATTACAAATTATTTTATTTCTGTAAGTAGGTTTGTACAAACACTTTTTACACGTCAATAATTTTTTTTAAACTAGATGAGTTCGGCGTTTCTTATCTGACTACTCTGAGAAGAAAGGCTAAAACAAACTCAGAGGTCACAGTCTCTTTTAAAGTACAGACATAAGCTTGGTCAGATCATGTGAAGACCATGTAGATCGGTGTTTAAAATGGTCTTTAGAGGAAAGTACCACACAGATTGAGTGGACCTGTCCAGTCAGTGCACGCATTTGTCAGTAATCATGCAGTTCAACACAGAACATAAGGAGCTCAATGATTCGACGAACATTACCAAAGAAAGGAAATTTTGACGTCGTGTGCGTCCGGTTGCAGAGGTACTGTCCAGATTTCCATTACGATAGTTCAGAAATGAGTTAGGAGTATATATATTATAAACTGATTGCATATAAGTAGTATATATAATATATAGATGCAATCAGTTTCGTTCGGAGATGTATTAGGGCATTATTTTGCGAACTGACAATGGGGTTAAAAGGGTTCTTTGTTGGTGCAATAGGGTTCTTTATTAATTTAAACTTGATTTGATATAAATAAATATTAATTTAGAGGTTCAGGAACTTATTTTATTGGAAAGTTAGTTTTGTTACCTATATAAGTAAAAGGTTGAAAATAAAATATAGTATTTTTTTATGCACAATCAGGCTTTATTTATGTCGTCACAATAATTCCTTAATTAGTTTTAGGAACTTGCTTCAGTCCTTATTTTTCTTTAAAAACTCAAAAAATATCATCTCCTATATATATTTATCAAAATATAATACAATTTAAAACTAATAACTGAATCAATAAAATTACAGCACTCAATCCGACCGATGGTCACTGGGACATTTAGCAGTCATTACACTTATATGCAACAAGTAAACGCACGAAACGAAGACCCAAGCTCAGAAATAGATGAAGAGAATGATATAGAAATAGAGGAGATTGTAAGAGCGCTGAAAGTGATGAAAGTCGGCAAAGCTGCAGGGTACGACAGAGTGTCTGCTGAAATGCTTAAGGGCGGTGACGGGGTGGTGGCAAGCCTGCTGTACCTAATCTTTAATATGTGTTGGAGATATGGCCGTGTACCGGATGATTGGTGTAAGGCTGTAATCGTACCACTATATAAGGGAAAAGGCTCTCAGCAGGAGTGTAAAAACTACCGTGGCATTAGTCTTTTGAGCGTTGTCGGCAAACTGTATGCGAAGGTTTTGATAAATAGAGTGATAAGAGTGACAGATGAGAAAATATGGGATGCGCAGGCAGGATTTAGAGAGGGAATGGGCTGTATGGACCAAATCTTCTCCTTAAGATGCATAGCCGAAAAACATCTGGCAAAGCATAAGAAAGTCTACTGTGCTTTCGTGGACTTGGAGAAGGCCTATGACAGTGTGTGGAGGGAAGAACTGTGGTCGACACTATCCTTGTACGGGGTGGACTGGCGCTTGGTACGTGCACTGAAATCCTTATACAAGGATTCCAGTGCTTGTGTTAGGATAAATGGGGCATACACGAACTGGTTCTCCATCTCGAGGGGTGTTAGACAGGGTTGTGTAGCGTCACCGTGGCTGTTCAACCTGTACATGGATAACTGTCTGAAGGATTTGAAAGAGGGTGAATGTGGATTGACGATGAATGAGTTGCCTGTTAAGTGCCTGCTCTATGCAGACGATCAAGTGCTACTTGCATCGTCAGCAGAACAGTTGCAAGACATGGTGACTGTGATGGATGAAGCATATAAGAGGAAAGGAATGAATATAAATGTGAATAAGACGAAAGTCATGGTGTTTGAAAGAGAAGAGGATGTATCGGTGTGTGATGTGAAAATAAATGGTAAGAGTGTGGAGCAAGTAAGTGAGTTCGTATATTTGGGGAGTCTGTTTACAAGGGATGGAAAGATTGATGGAGATGTCGAAAGGAGAGTGAATGCGGGAAATAAAGTGAATGGTGCTACACATGCAATTGTGACCAACCAGTTGATGCCCAAGAAGGCACGACTGGCTGTTCACAATAGTGTGCTGGTGCCTACGCTTATGTATGGAAGTGAATGTTGGGTGTGGCAAAAGAAGCATGAAAGCAGAATAAATGCTGTGGAAATGCGTTCCTTGCGGAGCATGTGTAGTGTGACTTTGAATGATAGGCTGAGGAATGATGTGATAAGGCAACGATGTGGTTTAAAAGAAGATGTAGTGACAAAAATTGAAAAGAGTATGCTTAGATGGTTTGGTCATATTGAGCGGATGAATGAAAGGAGACTAACAAAAGGTATTTACAAGGCAGATGTGAGTGGAAACGCCGGGAGGGGACGCCCTAGGAAGACATATAGTGACCTTATTGGTGATGTTCTTCAGAAAGGTCAGGTGCGAAGTACTCTCAACCGGCGCTCGTGTATGACCAGATGTATGAACGTAAACGAGGCAAAAGGAGTATGTAAGGAACGTAGCAGGTGGCGTTCTGTGGTTTCTGCCTACCCCCATGGGAAGAAGGCGTGAGTTTATGTATGTATGTATGTATGTAAGTAAACGCACATGGGCTTATTACACTTATGACAAGAATACTTTGTACATCTTTTTAGGCGACTAGGACATATTGCACAGGTCTTTCGAGCAGCTGGACCTGGAACCAAGTCATTTGCAGGCGGAGGTTGGGGCTTATCATTGGGGCCTATAACTCGTTGAATAGTTAGGCGCAATTCCTGTGGAATCTTGTTGTTATATATACCCGCAATATCATTTGGGGTAGAACTAACTCTCGTGCAAGTAAGAGTAAGAAAAGGCCACGCCATATAGTTTCCTTATTCACCGCTCAGATCTATCAACCAATAAACAATACCATAGGCCAGCGTCGTGTTCTTCAAGAATATGAATAGTTGGGAACATTTTGTATCCACGTCATCAACAATCAAAATATTCGATTATAATGACAGGCTTGCCAGATGCAACATCAGTTTCTCTACAGTGGTGCATTGAAGATACCATTATGAGCGCTTTTTAGGTTTAGGCACACAAGACAACATGGTATACTCTTTAGCAAATTCGTAAAAAGCCGATACTACCACTCTATTTCTACTGGGTTCAATTCGGGCGGGTTTTCTCTTTTATTCTTCGTCAAGGTAGCAAAGTTGTGTCAAAGAAACGATGTCAAGTCCATGAGACACTATATCCTTACATACTTAATTACTGGGGTTACGAACAGGAGACGTCATAAGTTTTTACATAAACAACGTACTTACGTCTGTGAGACGACAAAGGCTCCTCGACTGACACGTGAGCTATCGCCGCGTACGGTGCCTCGACCAACCGCTAGACAATACCGAGGGATGAATGTAGCAGGACGGGTACCACTTCGCGAGCGATATGTATTAAGATATTGTTATTTTAAAAGTTACGCCGTCTGGGAGACGTATAGGCCGTTAGTTAAAGGTTAATTAACTCAGACCGAACCTGTCCACTGCCACTTATACTTAACGTGGCAATTGTGATCACGTGCGGTCTGAAACAGAATAAAACAAATTTGATTGATGTGTTTTTAGCTGCTTTGAAGTGCTCTGTTTTGGGGGTTGGGTTCAGTTTTCGGGCTGAATAGGACTCTTTAGGGCTTTGTGCGTAACTGCCGACTAAAACCAGGTCAGTCAGTGTGGTCAAGTCACTCGCATTTGGACATTTAGGATGACAAAAGTTCATAATTATGGAACTTGAAATAACTTATCCCTTGCATTCGAAGCTGCAGAGAGCTAAGCCTTAAGCAAGTTATTTATTGACATTAAATATCTAAGATTCCGCTGCCGACTTTACGAAATTGAAAACTAAGAACTTCAACATCATATTAGTGGTTGCAGCTTCAATATTATCAGTATTGTGCCCGAGTATAGCAGTTCGTCGCGGACGTGTAAAGATAGCGGCTCCCTGACATCATCTTGTCTTCAGCAGTTGTCCGCCACCACGCAACCATCAGAATCATTTATTTGTAAAACAGAAGTTATAGTTCAAAGTCACCGATGCGACACTTTGCTACAGTAAAGGTTATCAGCCAGTGATACTCTCATCTGACCGAATCACCGAAGAGGTTATTCCCAGTTACGGGCTGTCATTGGCAGGGAAATATCAGTTGAAACTACTAACATTACCTACAACATTATTTTCTGCAGTGTTCCTGAAAATGACGTGTTATGAAATTATCGTGAAAACTACAGAATATTTTAATCATTAACTTCGATGAAACGTGTTAAGAAGGCTATACAGGGTGTCCCGTAAGTCGTCGTCAAGCCGGAGTCGGATGGATAGGTCGGGTCATAATAGATAACAGAAAAAGTTTTAAATACGTTGCATTATTTTATCTTTAGGCGACTGGCACGAAGTTAATGTGTATGAAGAATTCATTAAAACAACTGAAATAATTATCACTCGTTATATTTGCATCATATACTTTTAAGAAACATTTACGTTCTCATTTAACTATATTATTACCTTCTAATTATACCTTTCTAAGATCACAACATAGTTATAAGTAAGACGTTATTTACAATAAATAAACAATTAAGTACATAATATGTACAAACTAGTCTCATCACTTGTAATAAATAGAATGTCTTAAGTAGTTTTGAATGGACTGTGAAAGGCGTACACTTTGGGCATTTGAAATGTATGCTTTGAGCATCTTGTAGCGAAAGCAAAAAAGATTACATAGCTTTTTTGTGCTTACTATTTCAGCAGATTTACAACGAAGAAGATTTAGAAGGTACATAAAACGCGATTACTGCAACTTTTTGTGTAAGTATTATTTTACAGTTACAATATTCTTGAAAGATATTTTAATCAAATAAATAATGTTAATAATAAATGCACAGCAGTATTAATTCCAAGCTATGGAATTAATATACCGATGATGTATGATTTTGCTTAATTTTCCCCCAAACAAAATGTCTGATTCAATAGACATATACAAAATAACTAATTATCTGTGTAGGAGAGGCGTTACTTATACAAATACTGAACTAGAATATGTTGCTGTTGCTACACGTTGGGTGATTTAACACCCGCAAGGCGAAATTATTAAATTTGAAATTAAATTTCAATATATAATGCAAATGAATATAGCATGAAAGAACACTTTCTTTCCAATGTGTCATAGTTGCGTTTGTTTAATATATGTGTATGTATTATTTTTATCACTTTATATTTATATGTAGTTAGTGTTATTTATTTTAGAAGTATCTATGTAAGTATATTTTGAAAATGTATTTTTATTTTTAAATTAGTGAATTGTTTCGTTTCATATATTTTGTTTGCCTTTTTACTCTTACACACGTTGTCTACATCTATCATATACTCTCCTACTGCATGTATGCTGGAAGAGATTTCTTTAGAAATAAACATTACCTTTGTACGTACTTTTCTGTTATCTTTATTCTTCTTGTCTTTTTATATGTGTGTACATAAATGGTTAAATAAATAAAATAAATAAATAGAATGTCTAATTGAAAGCAGTTATCACACGAATAGTTTTAGCGGACCGGGTTTAATTTAGTTTTGATGGTTGAAGGAATTTTCTATCCGGCTTAATAACGGGCTGTTTTAAACTATTAATCATCAGTATTATTTTACATGTATATGAAAAGAAAACTTATGAAAAAATATCATCTATACGTTTCCGACGCTGCACTTTTAATAAATTAGAAAATTAAACAACACTCATGCAAAGTCGCGAAATAGACTATCCCTACCACGAGATCAGAATTGCTCAACATGTATCGTCCCCATAAAATTGCTGAATCGGAACATTTTTGAATACAAATCAAGATTCCTCTTAAAAGAATAGACTTTGAAGCTCATCGGGAATGTAAATAAAATATGAACAGTTTAAAGCCAAGATACATAATAAATAGTAACATCATGCAGGGGCGATTTTTATTTCGCTCTTGCATTTATTACTGAAAATATTAGTTTAACATACTCTGTTCGAAATCGAAGGTTACTGCTGCCTTAACTTTTAAAACACCAATTAACCTATTATTGACATTAACCGCTCGTTTCCCGAGCGGGCTTCTGGAAGCCCTCCGAATAATTGCCGGCAAGTCCCGACGGGACACCGGAAGCCCATCAACCCCAGTCGATTTTAAACTTAAATTTACATTACTTTAAGGTTTACTATTGCTTCTGTAAAATTTGACCATAGGGCCGATAACATTTTTAAATCATAGACAAAAACACGAACTAAAAATATTACTCACAAAATTAAAGAAAAAATGTTGAAACCCGCCATTTTACGCGTCAGTGTCAAGTGGGTGACGAGTGAGTCGTGCGATAGTGATTGTGTATTTACTGTGTTTTTTGTGTGTTATTCTTCGGTAAGTGGATGTATATTCATTTATAAGTGTACAATACAACTTTTTAGATAATCGTTTGCATGAAACAATATAATAAAACATGTTTTTTGAGCCAATGTTTTTTACGTAAACAGAATTTGTTGTCATGAATTTTGTTGTACGAATTTGACGATTTTGCAATGAATTAGTACCTTTGTGATGTTAGTTATGACGCAAAACATACTGATAATACATAATTTCATGTATTCTAGCCGTATTACAACAATTTTATTCGATATTTCGAGAAATATTTGACATAGTTTCCAAGGTTGTCAATGACGTCATTGTTTACATTTTGAATTCTTATGATTTTTTATTGAATTAGTGTCTTTGTAAGGTAAAACTACTGATAATTCATCATTTACTTTGTTCATGTTCACTTTCAAACAAGATTCCAATTGAAAACATAAATTAATTGGCCAATAATGGATAAACCAATTAGAATCTTATTAGAAACCCAGTTCTATGTTTTCAATAGGATGTTTATAATACAAACGTGCTATTATGAGTGTTGTTGATATTATCTTGAGTGGCTCCATTCATCACGAACCCGAAACTGTTTACATAATGTCAATAGCGGCAATATTATCGCAGCTACATCGTTTTTTGTGAGCGAGGTCAGAGCGGGGTCAAATTACATCGCGATAAGCGCATGCGTAGGTACTTAAAGGGGGTTTCGCGAATTTCGCAATCAGAGCTGAGAGGTTTTTATATTATGTATTATTGACAACAATTTTTAAGTATTCCATCTATTCACAGACAACATAATAAACAACGACTACTCCAAACATCCTATAAAAGAAATGAAATAATATTATTACCTAAAAACCAAAAAAAACTGACTCAATTCTAAGTAACAGACTCGCGAACAAAACTAATTCAGCGTATTCCCTACGGCTCGATTTATTGCTGAATATTTCACAACTATATTAAATATATTATAAGGAATTGCCAATATCTTCTAAGATTTGCTCGTCGTTCCACTGTGCTTCGAGAGATTCTAGACGTTTGATTAAGTATTCTTTAGTTTTCCGTGAAGGGCTATCCTTTTATAGTTAGCGCACAGAGCTTTGATGTTTTCAAAGCAGGATTGTTGGAGATGTAGCTTCTCCATAGTGAGTTCTCTTCTCTAGTTGTCGAACAGAGACAAGTTAAGGTTTATTTAAGTAGCTCAGTAGTCCAGCACGTAGTTGACGGTGATAGACGAATAGCTTGGGGTTAGTTCACGACACGAAGACCACAGTTTGCAGGCTTCTTCTTCCAAGTCTCCCCGGAACTGCTCTCGTAGTTGTAGTAGAGTTGCGTAATCCTTAGCGTCTTGAAGTTGTCATTTGTTTCCTTTTATTGCGTTCGCACTCTATGTACGATATTATGCGCCTTCTCAATCCAACTGGGGCGACCCGCTTGTGGAGTGTGGACCCGCCTGGGGAGACCAGCTGAACCGATTCGCTACCGTAAATAGAGACACTACTCACAATAAAAATCCGGCTCGAAGGACCATTTAATGTAGGAGCCAATGGCTTTAGGCACCGTACACTATCACTTTGTTAATGTTGGTTTAGTTATGGAATACACAGAAAGAACCACAAGTTGAGTTTAACGTTATATGAAAAGGTAGACGGTTAACAAGTTAAAGTGGTAGCGATTCTTTCTCTTGACAAGTGGTTAACTTCACAGTTAGTGTGTGAGTCGATGTCCATTGCTTAAAACGTTATAATTATAGCAAAATATTTATGACGCACGACGTCCAAGTAGGTTGCTGCGTTCGCAAAGTAAATCTGCGGTTGATGAGACCGTACAATAGCCTTTGTGAGAAGTTCTGTAAAAGTTACCAGATTTGTACTAGTAGAACGGGTCTTAACAAATCCGTGCCGAAGGTCACTTAAATACATTTTTAAATCCTGAATGTATGGGCAAATTATTGACTCGAAGATTTTAGCGAATGATGATAAAATTGAAATAGGCCTGTAATTGGCTACGTCATTGTCATCTGATTTGTGAACCGGAACAACTTTTGCGATTTTCCACTTTGAAGGTAAAACTCCGGTCGTCAACGATTTGTTATATATCAACATAAGTGGGTAAACCAGCTCAGATGAACATGCTATAATAAATACTGGAGGTATTCCATCTGGCCCAGCCCCTTTTTTTGGATCAAGGCTTTTTAATTTCTTATGGAGGGAATTTGGGATTTAGACACAAACTATTATTTTCAAGAAATTGCAAGAATTCGGAGTTGTATTCAACACCGCTACCCGCATCTGGGCTATAAACGGACAAAAAATATTCAGCAAATAAGTAGCATACTTTTGTTCCATCAGAAGTAGCAGTGGTTCTGTCGGTCATGGTCAAGGGGTAAGCACTTGAACCTCCCCGTTTTGCCTTTAGATAAGTCCAAAGTAGCTTTGGGTTAGACGCCAATTCGTCTTCTAGATGGTTTGTATAATTATTATAACAAGTAGAAGCGAGATTCTCACACCGTTTACTAATATATAGTTTTAGGTCTATCGCATCTAATGGGTTTTTATATTTTTTTTGAAGCGCTTTCTAATCTTATTCTTTTCGTTTAGCATTTTTATCAATGTACGACTAAACCATGACAGGAATTTTCGGTCTTTAGGTGTACGTAATGGCAAAAATTGTTTTATAGCATTACCAAGCTTATCGTAGAAGACCTCGAGCATCTCAATATCACAACCTTGTCCACCTTATAATGAGTTCCAGTCTAGTTCTTTAAAAAAGTTACGAATGGGATGATAATCCGCCTTATGGAAGTCAGGAGTCGCCTTTGCTAGAATGTAGGGGAGCCTAGATTCCCTGTTAAATGAAATAAAAATATCAAGAGGGGGGTGATGCTGATCCACATTACTTAGAGGATACACACTTTCATTTACAAAACATCGCGGTATTGTGGAGAGATCCAACAAACGACAAGCAGTATTTATGTGTTTCAAAAGTGAAGTCCAGCAAAAGTTCATTAACACCGCATAGTCCAACATTTTTCCTGGTGCCATCCACGCATTTCCAATCAATGGTACCCAAGTTAAAATCATCCACGAGACAAACGTCACTAATTTGTTTAAAGTCAGTAATTTGTTCAAAGGCCGCACTACAAGAATTCACAAAGTGTTCCAAAGTACAGCGACGTACTGGTGGAGGTATGTATACTGCGCAGAGAGCTATTCGACTGACGGTTCGTGTCCATGGTAGTTCTATAGTAACCCAGAGATCTTCAGAATTACTTTTCCAGTGTTTTACTCGTTTGGACTTAATGCTTTTTTTTAATAGCTATCAGAACTCCTCCTCCTTTTTTTGTTTCTCCAGACAAATTTGTACTTTCCCTGTCCCTACGATAGACTACGTACATGTCTTCGAACAGCTCGCTACTTAGAACGGAATTATTAAGCCAAGTCTCTGATAATATAATTACATCAAAGTCATAAATTCCGATAGAAAACATGGGACTTTGTTCGTAGGCCACGGCTATTTTGGTAATAATTTTTTAAGGAATTGAATTTAATATATAGGTGTTGTTCCATATAGTAAGCACAAGAAAAAAGAAAAAAATATGTATATTATGAGAAAACGATAAGAACGTTACATAATTTTATGTGTCCAAATTCTTGATCAGAATATGTACCCCGCCGTCATCCTTTCTCACAAAAATCCTGCCGTTTCTCACCCAAACATACTTATACCCCTTCTCCTTAGCCTTCAGCCTTGCGGCAGCATGAAGAGACTTATTGGAAGAAGATAAATGTTCCACAATGTAAATTGGGGATTTCTTACCAGCAAGTCCAAAGTCCGCGCTATTAAGCTTGTTGCTTTTATTGTTATCTATGACTGCGGTCAATAGCTAATCCCGAATTCTTGGTGAAGCGAGCTGAACCACAACCGAACGAGGACGAGGACTATCGGTTTGGAGCTGTGAGGGTGCAGTGTAGAATGTCGCTATCCTTCAACTCACAAGTGACTACAGAACCCAGCTGCTTAACAACGGTGTATAGGTTTTCCTGTTTATTTTCAGGAAAACATTGTATCTCAAGGTTGTTGGACCGCGCTTGCGGCTCCAAATAATTAAGATGCTTAAGAGCTTTTTAACTGGGTATTCTCTTCCACTAATTCCCTCACAGTATTCTTTAAGGAAACATGTTCAGATTGAAACTCCTCAAATTGGTTAGTATGAAAATTAAGTGATACACTCAATTCTCTCACCTCTTTCCCTATTGGTCCCAACTCCTTTAATTGTTGTAACATAGCAGCGAGCTCTCTTTTGATAACGTCTTGCACAATTTCCCGAACGTCACAGTTGGTGGGCAACTGACTTATTCTCGTGAGGAGAATTTAGAGCAAGTCTTTTATTACCCCTTGTGGTGGATACATTGCGAGCAGGCGTGCCAACTTTATTTAAAGGGTTAGGCACCAGATTATTGCAGCTCGAGCATGTCCATTTACAATATTCATCGGACTCGGCAGGAATATACAGTACAGATAAACACGCAAAGTGATAGTTCAAATTACATCTCATACACGTAATAAACTGGTCGTTATCTTTCTTGTTCACACTGGTGCAGCAGCCCCATGATGGTGTGGTTGCCATGATAATAAATACACAGAGAAGAACAACTTTTGTATTAATCTACAGTTTGTTTACTATGCGCGTACAAGTCTTTAGTTAGTTAGTTACAAGTAAATCTTCAATCCAACCTTATGCAGCCGCTGGAGAGTGCGAGCGTTAGCTCGCGAGAAGAACGTCGTAAGTCCTCCGCAAACGGCGTCACCTACGCGTTTTACATTAACACTTAGGTTCAACAGTTAATGACGGTAATTCGCTATTGAAAATTAACAAATATTGATCAATATACACCAATTTCGCTGTGATTCAACTAAATCACTGCACTATGAGATAATATGAACTTTTGGGAACGAAATTATCTCTAAATCCGATTAAGTTACTCATTTTAAACACACTTAATGAATAATATTGTGACGAGCACTTTTACTTCGATGTTTACTGTACAGTAGCTTACGAATTGATTGATGGGATGGCTAGTTGTACTCGGAATTTCATGGAAATAAGACCTACTCATGAAAAAGAGCAATAAGTGTACCTTTTCTTTTGAAAAAAAACACATCTCAGCATTTATTAATAACTTAAAATGGTACACTTCAGTATAAAACCACTGGCCTAGCTTCTTTCACAATAACACATACGGAAATCTTTCGATGAAATGAGCAAAAACCAACACAACAATTCGGCAATAGTTAATGCATACAAATTCAAAACCTGCAAGGGAATGTCAAGACAGGTTACGCGTAGTTTGAAGATTACCCAAGAATTGTCGGTCTGTTTCTATCCTCGGATATGGATAAATAAGTCGTATCCAATGCCTTGTATGTTGAGACCCTTTTTTAGAATGACACTTTGTCATAGAGAATTTGTCTAAGGATTATGTGCGTTACTTTTTATTCCTTTGTTCTCGATGATTTATGACCGTTTTATATCGATGCTTTGGTTCAGAATGAAAACAGAATAGAACGAAATATTGGTAACTCTCGCAACAAAAATGTTAACTTTAAAAACAAGCAGATTATAAGAAATAATAATAAAAAAAACTTTACGTGCCAATTTTACCAACGAAACTGAACGCAATTACAAAAAGCTGTCATGTGCTGATTGATTCAGTTTCATTGGCGAAATTCGCCGTAAATGGCCGCGTCTTGGAATAAAATCGGTGACTTTTATGACGTTTAAGAATCGAATGTCCTAGTCCACACTCACACCAGTACTGTATCTTCGCACCAGGGAGTGTAAACTCCCACGCAATCTTCCGCACGGCTGCAGCACGTCGTTCCAACTAACTCGCCATGCCATCATAGCTATCTCCGCTTCCAACTTGTAATGCCGTACAAACAAAATGTTAAAATACAAAAAAAAACTTTATGAACTTCAGCTCTCAGTCCTCATCAAAAATCTGCTGACCAATCTACTAATTGGCAGTAGTTGTTTGCTGTTGTGTTTTTTTAATGTTTTTTTTAGTTAGTTTGAATCATGGTCTGGCAGTTTGAGTCATTTATGCGGCCTGCCCAAATGCCTTTTCTTTAGCTATTTTTGTTGAATCGTTCAGCACCTTAAGTTCTGTGTTGAGCTGCATGATTACTGACAAATGCGTGCACTGACTGGACAGGTCCATTCAATCTGTGTGGTTTTTTCCTCAAAATACCATTTCAGACACCATTCTACATGGTCTTCACATAATCTGACCAACATTATGTCTGGACTTTAAAAGAGACTGTGACCTCTGAGTTTGTTTCGGTCTTTCTTCTCAGAGTAGTCAGATAGGAAATACCGACCTAATCTAATTTTTAAAATATGTTTGACGTGTAAAAGTGTTTGTACAAACCAACTTACAGAAATAAAATCATTTATCATATGAACCAGCTTTAAAATTTTCAACCTCGATGACGTTACAACGAGCACGTGTACATTACACGTACATACATTATATGGACGTCCATAAATAATTTTTAATTTTATGGATGTCCACGGTAACATCGTTACGTTACAAATTATAATAATTTGACATTAGACTATTTCACAATATATTTTTTTACACGAAGTCTGAATTAAAAAAACTTTCAGAGAACGTTACAGATTAGTTAACAGTAGTTTTGGGGTCAGTAATAAGGGAGCTCAGATATTAACTTCATGTGTGGCTTGCTGGGTTTGTGGTGTCTCACTGTCAGAAGTTTCATTCAAGTTCAACAGAAAACTCAATTAAACCGTGTGGTATCAGATATTGTTGCTATTCATAAGTCAATTCTGTATTGCTAAACTTTCAATTTTGAAAGACTAAGTTATAGCAAAACCGTTCAAGGATTCTGGTTTTCAACAATCTCATAATGGAAAATAATAAAATTTCACAGAAAAAATTGCTGCTTGGAGGAAAAGGGATCGCGGAGTCAATTTAACGAGTGCCAGAGTTAAAAGAAATAACGATAACGATTGCCATTTTTAGTTGAAAAGGCCTTTGATATCATCTCGATCGTGTATATCAAGTAAGGATTTTTGAATCACACAACTAAATTTTTTATTCAGACGTTTAAAATGCAAAGAAAATAGTAAACCGTATGCGCTGTTCTACCAATACTTTTCCGCTTTTTATTTGATGTTTATTGTAGGTGCATACTATGAAGAAGTAATCACTACGCCGCCACCGCTTGCCCGGAAAAAACTTGAACATTTTCATATAAGTAATAAGAAAGGCAATTTTTTTTATATAACGCGGAAAAGCTTTCGATAAATACCTGTATATTAAACACGGATAGAACTGCCAACACGACGACTACAGAACTCAGAATTATGCTCAATTTCGCATACACTGGTAACGCTGAAACAAATATGATTTATTCGGGAATCAAGGAAGTGACACAACATTACTATTTAAAACTGTATTTATTGCTTTTCGAAGAATTCTCCGCGAAATTTGACACATTTTTCCATACGATGGAACCAATCATTGAAGCAACCATTCCATTCGGAAGTTGGGGTCTCCAAAATGGCCGTTTTGTAGGCGTCCACAGCTTCTTCAGGTGATGAAAATCTCTGTCCACGCAATTTATTCTTTATTTTAGGGAAAGTATAGAAATCATTAGGGCTTAGGTCAGGGCTGTACGGCGGATGGTCCAATAATTCTATGTTTTCTTGCTCTAAAAACTCTTTTGTTCTGTGTGCGGTGTGAAAACTCGCATTGTCGTGATGGAGGATGATGCGGCGGTTGCAGTTCTCTTTACGGAGTTCAGAAGCGACCTGTGGCAAACAAATGCTAGCATACCATTCTGCATTAACCGTTCTTTGTCCTTCAAGAGGAATAGTCGTAACATGGCCGGTTTTGGAGACAAACGTGGCCACCATTTTTTTTGCAACACTCCAATGAAACGAACAATTTTTGTTGGCTTCAACTCATTTTCGAACACCCAAACTCGTGACTGGTTTTTTGTTTCGGGTTCGTACGCGTATATCCAGGATTCGTCACCTGATACGATGTTGTATACAGCATTTGAGGATCCTGCGTGGAATCTTTCGAGAGTTTTGCGGCACCAAGTAACGCGAGCCGCTTTTTGCTCTTCACAGAGCGAATGCGGTATCCATCCGGAAAACAACTTTTTTACACCTAATTGTTCATGCAAGATTATTTGTATTTGACTCATGCCAATGTCTAAAGTTGCCTGAATTTCGCGGTATGTCACATGTCGATCTTCCTCAATCAGCTTACGGACAGCATCAACGTTTTCTTGGGTGACTGCAGATTTTGGACGACCTTGACGGGGATCATCACTGAGCTTGACACGTCCGCGTTGAAATTCAGCAAACCAGCGATAAATTGTGGTTTTGGATGGGGCTTCATCACAAATGCAGAAATCATCCGGTCAACACACTGCTTTTGTGTTAAACCACTTCGAAAGTCATAATAAATCATCGCTCTTGAATTTTCTCGAGTCAATTCCATTTTCTCAACGACTAAACAAGTTTGACAAAACCTTGTGACAAGACCGAGAATCTTTTTTTAAATATATAAATGATATTCGATTTTTAAAACCCAGGAGTTTTCAATTAATAATATTTTAATATGACAGGAACATTGGAAATATTCCATTCCCGATACTTTTAGTGCAGCCCTCGTATATTAGAATTGTCCTCAAATGTCACGATTTCATGAAACAATATTTAAATAGGACAATTTGAACTTAGAGAGTTGTGATGATTTTAACTATAATATTTCGTTAAATACATCAAAATAAAACCCGACCGGAAAATTGAAAAGACGTAAGAAAGTTTGAACAGCCCGGGAAATACTGGAACTTTCGCCTTAAATAGAATTTGCTATAGTTATATAGTCTCCCGTATTTTGTCCATGTTAACATGAACAAAATAGTGACCTTGTACTAGAGACTGAGAGAGCATTTGCAAATTACTGGTTGCAAGGTTAAGACTTAGAAAACTACGTAACCAATGACCATGCAATAAGTTCCATTAGACCTTTGTAATATACGACCTCGTAAATCATAACCCTGAACCTGGACTGCCACTAAAGAAATTATTTCAAGAATTTATTGTATCGTTTCTCCCTAAAGTTAATTTCACGCCATAATAAACACTTCTAGAGAGTTCCTTTATATAACGCTTGCCGAGTTTTTTCTACAGGAATGGCATTTTGGAACATGGATAATTTGATTTTGATGAGATCATTGTGCCTAGTTTAGTATCGATGTGTTAGTAAAAACACGTTGTTATATGTTCAAAAAGAAAATGTTTTCTAAGCAAAGATATTTTGCTCTAAATACACCATCAATTTCGCGCGCAACATAATGACTTGCCGGGTAACAGTTTTCATTTACAGTGCAATAGAATGTTTGCTCCTTCAGAACACGTAGAGAAAATGCGACTTTACAAGTTTTTACGCCATTCCAGCTAAAGTCTGTTCAACCACACCTCCTGACAAGTTTCTATTTTTCTTGCGGCAAATAATTTCTAACAAATTGTTTCTTTTTTTATTTATTCCTACTAGAATAATTTGACCCAAGGGCTGGTTTTTACCTTGGCCAGAGGCTAAGCATTGTCATACAAAGTGGCAATGCCTCATGGGTACATTACCAGTCGACAGCTATGCAGATGAATTTTTTGACGCTATTTTTAAATTGTGAATAGTTTTAGGACAGATAAATCAATCACGTGATAGAAACATGGTGCTCACATATATATAAACATTGCAAAAGTATATTATGATTTTCCTAAAATATTAACTAGGAATAAGTCAGTGTGTGTGTAAAGTAAAAATAACAAATTATACAATTCAATAAGCAACTATAGTGAATTATAAATGTGAATTTTTGGGTGTTTAGATGTTGTGATTTTTACTCAACCAATCACGCATAAACGGCTAAAGGGATTTGGATAAAATTTGGCATATAGTCTATGACCTGGATTAATATCATACTATCGTTGACTCAAATGTTTTGATAATTTATAACTGGCTAATAATTCCTTTTAAAACCTTCTCCGGCGAGCAAACAACAACTTACCATAGTTTAATACCAATCGTTCAAGCCATTTCCAAGTTAAACTAGCTGTTGCCAGCAACTTCGTCTACGATCCAGGATGAAAGGTAGCCTTTATACTTACCCAGGCCATGGTCCATCTATGTGCCTTCTTACTTTCGCATCTTAATTAATGCGCAATTAAGTAGGCACACATATTACTGTTATATAATAATACTGTATGTTTATGTCGTAAATGGATGGCGCCACCGACCGTTTTCTGTTTACTGTCGCAACACTTGGTCTCTACGCCATTCCTCGCTGCATCTCCTCCACCGACGATCGTGTCCAAGCGGTAGGGCTCGCTTGCGTTTCCGATCACATGATCATTCGTTTATGAATCAAATTGTTAGATGGCGCTGTCCGCTGTACTGTGGCGCCATCCAACCACGACACGGCCATCCCTGACTAGCACCGGTCCTCACCTGTGTACAAAATATGCTCAGAGAGTAAAATTGCTCGGCTATCCTGCCAATACTTTATAACTAAAGTAGCTTGGCTATCCTGCAAATACAATCTTAAAACTAACAAATTTAAGACCGTAAAACTTAAGATCATTACAAATTCAACAGTCTTACTAGTGCTGACAAACAAAATCATCAGGTCAAGTCGCAACGAATAACAGGTTCAAGTTTTAAGTCATGTTATAATAAGATCTCTGATAAGTCAGATTGAATTTTTAGGCAGTCTGTCCATCGACTAGCCATTCTATTTAGAAAGCGCCAGTCCTTCGGCGAGTGCCAGTCCTTCGGCGAGTGCCAGCCCTTCGGCGAGTGCCAGTCCTTCGGCGAGTGCCAGTCCTTCGGCGAGTACCAGTCCTTCGGCGAGAGCCAGTCCTTCGGCGAGAGCCAGTCCATCGGCTTCGTAGCAACTTATCAGCATAGGCTTACCATCACAGCTGCGCAAGTGCTACCCCTCGCAAAGGGTATACTACGCATAAAAAGTAGTTCACATGCACCTCTTACAAGCTCCAGTACAATATGATATAGTATCTCTAAGCGCAGATTATTAGTTATAACCTCAGATAAAACTTGATAGGTACTTTGCACACTAGCGTGACCAATGCCCATTAAATTTACAATGTTATTTACACGCTTGCAACTGAACTTTGACGCAACACCATCATTGATGAGAGACCATTCGGCACCAAAATCGTAATAAAATGGATATGACTCACCAGTATTTGTGACCCGTTAGGATAGTTGAAGTTTGCTGTGTAAGCATAGCAAACTTCAACTCGTCGTACGCTTCTCGCCACTGCTGCAGGCGCTGGCCCGGAACCGCCTGGTTCCCCTGTCGTGCTGGCGCCTCCCCTACTGCTTCGTGGACATTTCGAAGAAAAATGTCGGCTGTAGAACACCAGGCACGTGCGTCTACATCCGGCTTATCCGGGTCGAATTGGGGCAAGGAGATATGCTTGGTACCTGCCGGACCCTTGATGGCTTCTATAAGGGACATCATATTCTGATTTTGAACCGTCAGCAGCGTACGAAGTAAATTCTCGTCACACCTTGACGTCATCGCTGCCTTCTCCAAATTTTCTTCAGCTCGAGTGTATCCCACTTCTGGTGTCGGATCAGGGGTGGTCGAGATGCGAAACATCGGGTCTTCTTCACGATCCGACACATTTTAGTGTGGGCACTCTATTGGTTATGATAAAAGAGTATTCTCAATGAAAATTTTGAAATACCTTCCTAGAATCGTGCATCGTATGGTTTAGACAGCCACTGCTCTCCATCCCAGCAGATTTTGTTGATGGCTATTATTTGATAAGTGTTATTATTCAATTAAAGATTGTTTTAATGACAATACACTTTAGACTTCATATTTGACAGTGTTTGTTGATATTATAATGCCTGGTTTAAGTTTTATATCTTTTTTATTATCTTTTATAGACAATTTTTATTTGATTAACGAGTTAATTTTTATTCAATATTTGTATGCCTTATTTAAGGTTGATAGTACAGTGCTCACAAAGTTTCTAAACACCTCATTTATGTACCTACTTTCTGAGCAAATAAAATATGATTATGAATTTGAAGTTTTACGTCATGTTTTTGGCACTTGAAACTCATTCATAGGCAGGCTTTGGAATATTTATTTCGTTCATTGGTGTGCGGAAAATAAATGCTATTTATTAACTTATATTCTTTTTACTTAGAATTCGCCATAAAAGTTGTTTCTATATAACGTGTTCTAATGAAACAAACATGAAGACGTGTGCAAAGTAAGATAGCTGACAGTAGCACCAGGCACATTGTTAATCAAAAAGAAGGGCTGCTTTGGCAGCTCTTAAAACTTCAGCGACAATTTCCAAAGCTTTTTGATTCAAGGTAATTTTGCACGAGAAACTTTTAGTCTGTGAAATTGGCAGCGCTTTTTAGGTAACTTCTACATCGTGCGAATTGAGCTTCCTGAATATGAATGAATATTCTCACTTTCAAAACTGTTAGCCGTCACTTTTGGCCAGACTTTAAGAATATTGGCTATGCACATTTACGTGGGAACAGGGTGTTCAGTGACACGATTTACCTTGTTTTAAATCTTCTGTTACATTAAATTCGTTTTATTCCTGTTACCCTCTTTCTTTGTCTGTTTTTTTATCCAACTCCATTCTAAAATTTTATGTTGCCAGTCGTTAATCCTTTGATTCCTCATTTATGTGAAAGTACCTATAAGTCTACCTGTAAGGGTTCCACGAACACCAGAAAACATTTGGTTTCTCACAGCGAGTAATACATATACCTGACTTGAATGGGCAAAATTACAGAAATGTGACGAGAGTCATAATTAACTTTTTTATTTTGCCCCGGTCTGTGTACTGACAAAAATACCTATACAATGTGGAAACTAAACTATTTTATGACCCAATTTAAGTAGGTATTTTTGGTGCCATCGTGTTTTACAACATGTAATTCCAGAAAATCATAAAAAACATTTTTACGTCTACAAAAAAGTGTTGTTGTTTCCTTGAACCTATTCCTAAGGGTTCACGAAAACTATTTACTTTACAAATGTTTTTTTGTATGTTTTGGGCAAAATATTGCAAACAAACCTAACCAGAGTAAATAAAAGCGTATATTAATGTCCCACGAACAGTCAATAACAATTTCAGTCGACGTCATTGTCTTGAGATTTTTGTGTCTTTGTTCTGAATAAAGTGCAGAAGTAACGCATAGAAACAATAAAAGATGTCATAGTTTTTTTTTTTAAATCAACTATTTCAATTAATCCTTAAGTAGTTTTAGCTCGACAGTTTCTAGTCTATGATTCGCAAATGGCCCAAGACGATGTGCCTTCCTTAAGTACCGCTTTTGTTACCATAGTTCACCAGAGAATGCCTATGAAATTCAAGCAAAATAGCACAAAAATGTTTAGACAAGTCCTATAATGGCACAAAAACGATTGATTTATCTGCGACAAAAACTGCAATAATCTTTTACTGTCTCATATATCTGGAAACTCTAGAAAAAGAACCTTCAGACCTTTGAAAAGGTCGTTGAAAATAATGTGCTCTCTACTTGACAGATACAGACTGGCAGAAAAGATGTAGGTACAAATGGGTACGTTTGGGACGTCTTCACGCAAACTTTCGATTAATCTTCGTACGAATATCGCAAAGTTTTTTCATTGAAATTTGATATGTGCATTGATACCTAATAAATAAAAAAAATCAATAAAGCCGAAAATACGTAAACTTTACTGACATCTAGTGAATTTTAATACGAGTATAAATGCTCTTATCAATTGGCTCGATGTTTAATTTATTAGACACCGTTAGTCTATGACTCCACTACACTATAAGGCCCGTTCTACATGACGCTCCTCAAAACTAAACTCGGCGTTTGAAGTTTTACATGTGCGTTTAGTAGATGTTTTATTGATTAGAAAGGGTGTCTGTGATTCCAACACACTATAAGGTCCGTTGTCCACGACGCTACTCTAAAGTAACCTTGGTGTTTAAGTTAAATATTTGTGTTTAGTAGATGTTTAATTTATCAGATAGTGTTAGTCTGTGACTCAATTTTCAAATCTCTAAGACTCAAGATTCAAATCAACACTTTGTCCACGACCCTACTCAAAAGTAACCAATAACAAACTCAAAAGTAACCAATTACAAACTCAGAAGTAACCAGTAACAAACTCAAAAGTAACCAGTCCCAAACTCAAAAGTAATCAGCTATAAACTCAAATCACTCATTACGAGTAGTCAGAATGTCACAGCACACTAGCATTTCAATGGCGCATTAACTAAAGCTATTTTAACCTATTGGTTGCGTTGTAAACAGACCGCTATTAAAATAGTGCTGTGACATTCTGGTTACTCATTCGTGATTTGAGTTTGTAACTGATCTTAGTCTTAGACTTACTCTTACTTAGACGACTGATCTTAGTTACTTTTCACAAAGGTAGCGAATACAAAGAAACCAGCTTGAACAAAATAAACGATGACTCACTTAGATTCACAGTTTAAAACTGAAATTTATGAGAGAAGACTAATGAATAATGACTTCAAGTCTATTTTACCTTATTTTGCTTTTACTCGGTAATTTAATTAGTATGATTCTTTATAATAAAATCTAAACCTGATGCAACCCATGAGCTATTAAAACCCAAGCAAATATTTACAATTTTTTTATTAAAAAATTATAACGGTCTGTAAATATTCTGAAAGCATTCTGATGTTTAAAACTTTTCCTCGTAAGTACCGTCCCAAAGAAAAATTTAAAAGTTTGATCTCTAAAAGTTTTGTTTGCAATACCTACTTATTACTTGTTTGAATACGATACTCATTAGCAACGTCAACTCGATTTTAGAATGCTGTCTTCAATGTACGTGTTGTATCTATGTATGTGTGGGTGTGTGTTCTTGTTAAGAACCATAATATTTACATAACATAACATCACGCCTGCATTTCTCTAAGATTTATGCAGAGGTGCACATTTTGACAGTTAAGTTTAAGTCCTATGTTACAGGGACTCTTGCTGGCTCTTCTTCTCTCTTCTATTGCTATAAATAACAAATCCAGAGTTCGGGCTGCTACTGAGAAATTCCAGATGGAAAAACCAAACTTTGCCGGACCCGGGAATCGAACCCAGGACCAGAGCAACAGTAGCGCTTGCTATCACTATACCAACGAGGCAGTCATGATTTATGTTTTATGATATTACACAGTATGTGCAGTTTAAAAATTACAAATCATTTTGTGCATTTATACATGCATTGAGGTAAACCTCAATGCATGTAACCAAACAAATACGACAGAACGACAGTAACTTATCAACACCACAAAATATTTGTTCAATCTCCAACCAGATATTACCAACAAAATCTTTTCTTTAAAGAACACACTGTATGTTATTTCACGGCCTTTTTTTTACCCTGTCTCAAATGCCTCTCCAAAGACGCTTAGAAACGGAAAATTCTTTTGATCTAAGAATATGCTGCCGTGCCTACAAGTTGGCAATAGAGCCATAAACTAAAGCTTTTTATTGGAAATTTATACAGTAGTAACACGCAATTTTTGGTCTCTCAAGACGGGGATTTGCAAAATATGTGAAAAGATACATTAGTACCTAATTTAATGTTGTAATAAAACCTACATGGTTTAATTGGAGATTCGAAAAAAGAAATATAAATCTTTTACGAACCGAAATAATTTATCAGATATTGTTTAGTTTAGTTCTAGATATCGAACTCACACCAGAATAGACGTAAAACGTCGCAGAAATAAGTGACAACTTAGAAAACTTACAGATTTATTATTAAAACAAAGTTATAAAATCCTAAGCTTTTAAACTGAAATAACTTCTAAAAACATGACAATAAAATTCGGTGCAGGAACTCAAAATTCATCCTGAAAATAGTACCAGGCCACTCAGAAAGTATTGCAAAAAAAGGTTTTTATGTAACAGAGACTGGCCAATTGTAGTCTATTTTGCAAATGTGATTATTTGTAACAAAAAATAGGTACGTTCCAATTTTAAAATGTCCCTCCACATTGTTTGCGATCTAATTTAAAATTATCGTGTCTCACAAAAAAATATATCTGCGCCGGGAACATTTTCGCGCTATGATCGTCGCCTGAAACCGGACAAATCGAACTATAGACTTCAAATGACGTTCATGGATGAAGGCCCTTCTAAGGCAACCGTGTACCGTTGGTATAACGAATTCAAGCGCGGTCGACTAACTTTGGGGGATGAAGAGAGAAGTGGTCGCCCATTGACGGCTGTTACGGAAGAAAACGTGCCAGCAGTGAAAACTTTAATCCAAGACAATTGGCAAGTTACTATCAAGAGTTACGGAACGTATATGGCGTTAAATTTTCATCTATTCCTCATTAACGTTATCTATGGCAGCGCCATTTTTCGGCTTACCACACTGTTCAATCAAAGGTGGATCGATTTCGGGACTATTTGGTACAGTCAAGGCTTCATTACGGATGGCGACGATGACGAGTATAGTACGTAGGTATGTGTGGAACAAAGGCAGTATTATTTCAGTTTGATTGAATAAATATCAGGTTTTGATTAGGTTTGAAATTTAGCAAGGTTTCAAATCAAAGATAGAGTAACAGTTCATCACAGAGTAAACAGTAAATTCTTTGTACAAAATGACAATGTCATTTCGGGAGGGAAGCAAAGCTCAACATTTTATTTGGCACATAATCCCTACTTAAAACTTTGATATTACCTAAATTTGTGTCTATAAATAGACTGGAGCCATTTTAGCCACAGTTCGTGAGGCCACCACTAATTTAGCATTTAACACACCCGCATACACCAAAACGACGTAAAGATCTAAAGAACCCTGCCGAAGAATATAGATCTCCCTTAATCAGATTTGTCTGCCCTTCGATCATAGAAACAAGACAGATGCGCAAAGTTCTTTTTTCAACATCGTTAGTTTATGTGTTTTTTTTGTTTAAGTTTAAAAAAAGAAAGTTATAAGAAGAAAATACGTTTATTTGCGGTTAAATAGGACGCAAAGAAAATACAAAGACATAAAAGAAATAAGTGGTGAAAAATTTGCGCCTTATTCACGAAGAACGGGCATCGCTCAGCATAGTGCTATGACTCTATGTGAGACAGAACCACAGCGCTGGTTTTCAGCGACAGCCGTCCTCGGTGTCTCGTGGTACGACCAATTTTACATAGTAGATTCTCCGAAAATCGACATAACTATCAACTGCAGATTCTAATTATATAGCCACTTGGATTGGACCAGTCTCCTGCGGCATTATGCCCTAATAGCTGACTGATTGCACTGACTGATTCTCAAAACATCCGTTTTTGAACTGTTTTTGTCAACAGTTATTATGAACGCCAAAGAACAATTGTATATTGTATTGTATGTATTTAATTGTGTTGTCTTATGTTGCTGCGTGCTGCTGACTCGTCTAGGAATTCTGTCTGAACAAAACGGATATTTACGTCCGTAACTTTGTGAAGCATGTCACCCTTCTTTCTTGGTTTCTTATTTGCTCCGCCGTCAGACAGAGATCTCGTTATGTTTCGATAAAGGCTCTTTTTATATTTTTTCTTTGATTACAATTCGCTGGCTTTTGCCCAAGGTGACTTGTTCAAGATTGATTTTTGTGGATTGAATTATATGATGTTGAAAAACTTTAGGTGAAAACATCGTGTGATCCAATTAGGGTAATGGTTACCGATGCTTTATGGCCAAATAGTCGCAAGTACGACGCCGTACCTACGTACAAAATGTAGATTGTTCCGAGTCTCAGTATTTACGATTCCAAACATGCCCTATGTATATGGGTCCTAATTGAGGTTGATTTTCGTGAGACTCTGTAAATAACCCAAAAATAGTAGAATATCTTATATTCATCGTTCTTTGTCTCTATATATACGAGGATATGTTGTAGATACGTAGGTATCGTTTCATCCTCTTAATATCTCAATAGATCGATACATTGAACCAAAATCCCTTGACATAGACGTTTGTGCTATACATACAACTTTACTCCTAAACTTGTTATTAACTCAGACTTTAACTAGAACACTTGTCAATAGCTGAATTTTAGCTCAAACATGGCTCAAGTTTGCACGAACGAATTTTGTTCGAAGTTTTCGTAGTGATGGATTTTTTTTTTAAGGGAAAGCTCTTGCGAAATCAAAAAGACGATGAAAAGAAGTGGTGTCTTATAATTTTATTTTAAGTCTACGATACACACAGAAGGTCACGTAATTTTAACAAGGGGTAGACTGAAACCAAAGACAGGCGCCTTCTTAATTTTTCTTGTACTAGCTTTTTCACTTCTTCTTAGCATTTTACTTGTATTTTAATATCCATCGTAAGAGACGTTTATTGCTTAAGTGTGTAAATATTTTGCCATACCCCTAATTTACGTCCAAACGTAGGTCTAACCAAACGTTGTCTTTGGCCCAAATAAAGTCAGTGTTTATCCCTTGTGATGAAGGTCTACCGTACCACCAATTACCAAAAATGTCGGTTTATTTATAGGAAAAAGGTTACAGAATAATAAAACAAAGTTGTCTGTGTTAGATATAAAAAGAGTAGGTACACTCATAATTAAAAACTGAAATTCTCTTTTGTGTAACTGTCGAACACTGATTGCGTCAAATATCGTGGGAAACCAAATACTATCTTATTTTGATACATAATACCAATAAAACAGGGAGTCTGTTTTATTATAATGTAAGTATTGAATAAATAAAATATTACATAAAGCCGTCTGACGAACCGAGTTAATGAATCCATTAAACAAATTTAAATTAATTTGCTCATAATATTTTGATAATAAAAACAATTAATGTTGTATAACTATGCAACCGTAACACTGATAGCATTATGTCACACAAATAAGCTTCATACAATACCTATGTATTGATATCCACAATTTTGAACATTGCCTCTATCAATGTATGTTACATACCGCAGTTATTATTAGCAGACAGGATGACCCCGCGTCCCAACCAAAAACGATCGTCACGCGAGTACGTGATCGTCACGTTCATAGGTCAATTTATGTCCGGCGATCCGTAACGAATGGACGCGGCGACAACCTTCCAGTTTTCCGAACAAAACATGAACGTGACGATTGCATGCTCGCGCGACGACCGCCTTTGCTTATGACGTGGTTTAAGATTGCTGACCATACTTTTCTATTCGCGTGAGAAAAAAAAGTTAACATTAAGATATTTTTTTGTTAAAATGATAATATCTGACTCTTAATTATGTTTTCCTATCTAAATATAGGGCAAAGATTGCCCCGCAGTGGAATAACATAGTTTGATTATTTATTTTATTATCCTATATAAAAATAGGCAAGTGGCCCGATTGACAGTTCAATGCCCAACTTTAATTGGAAAATACTGGCTGACGTATCTTTATTTTCTTCAAACAATTCTTTAGCCACCTAACGGACAAAACTCTAGACAATATACTGGTTCAACCGATTTGATTTGCTTTGACGACATTGATCACTTTTATGTTTCTAGGATATAATTCGGTTGCCTGATCAGTTGATCCTAATTGAAAGGCACAGTAA
This sequence comes from Dasypolia templi, assembly GCA_963555695.1. Lineage (NCBI taxonomy): Eukaryota > Metazoa > Arthropoda > Insecta > Lepidoptera > Noctuidae > Dasypolia > Dasypolia templi. Next base: position 16,592,406 of record OY743160.1, on the reverse strand, counting down.
ACCGTGTAATATTATTTATTTTAAAAATAGTAGTGACTCGCCCCTGCTTAGCACGGTTTTAACAACTTTACAAAATATCGAGATTTCTATATTAGTTAAATGTTAGTTTTTTTTTTTTTTTTATACACATATAGCATAGACCTGTGGTAGCCCAGTGGTAACGACCGCGGCTTACGAATTGTAGGTCGTAGCTTCGAACCCCCACAGGCGCTTTACTTTGTGTAAACTATTTCATCACTACTGCTCTCAAAACGGTGACATCTGCCAACCCGCACTTGGCCCGCGCGGTAGATTACCAGTCCCTCACTCTAAGAGGAGGCCTGTGTCCCTCACATTGGTAACATTATAGGCTGATTATGTTTGCATGTTATGTATACACATAAACCTTGGCGAATAAATTCTCTGAATGATGGTAGAAACCACAAAAAATCCGTTGCGTAGTTTAGAAGAATAAAGCGGTCACACAGACAGACACGGAAAGCGGCTTTAACTAACAATATGTAAAGCAGAGGTATTGGTTCAACTTTGATTAACCGCAAGATTATTCATCATAATTATTCTCAAAAGTTAAAGCCATACGTAAATTTGACTCTCAGCTCCGTAGGTCATGACGGGTAGGACGCACTGATTGAAAACTTTAGTTTTCAAGCATTGCGGTATGGATGAGGAGAAGACTCGGCGTAGTTTCCCAAACGCTGCCCAACCCAGCTGGATCCTCCTCTTGGCCTGCCTCTCAAAATTGTTTTTACCTAACTGCAGAATTTGCCCAAGGTAAGTGTACTCGGAAACAATTTCGAGAGGGTGGCCATGTACGACGACCGGTCCCGGATCAATGAGACCATTGACCATGACTTTGGTTTTATCCAAATTCATGCCGAGACCGATGCGTCGCGAGGCTGAAGCTAGGCCGCCCAGCATCTGGTTCAGCTCCTCCAACGACTCCGCCATTAAGACTATGTCATCAGCAAATCGCAGGTGTGAGATGTAATCGCCGTTTATGTTAATGCCCTTACCTTCCCAGTCCAGCGTCTTAAACATATCTTCCAACGCGCTCGTGAACAGTTTCGGGGATATAACATCCCCCTGTCTCATTCCTCTGCGCAGTTGGATGGGTTTGGACTGCTGGTCCTGTACTTGGACACTCATGATGGCGGCGTCGTAAAGACATCTCAGTACCTCGATATAGCGACAGTCTACTTGGCATCGCTGTAAGGATTCCAGAACAGCCCGGTTTCGACAGAATCAAAGGCCTTCTCATAGTCCACAAAGGCCAGACACAGGGGCTGATTATACTCTTCGGACTTCTGTATAATCTGCCTCACTGTGTGTATGTGGTCTATGGTGCCATATCCTCCGCGAAACCCGGCCTGTTCCGGTGGCTGGAACTCGTCGAGTCTCCTGGCGAGACGGTTCGTGACCACTCGTGAGAACAGCTTATAGACGTGGCTCAGGAGTGAGATGGGTCTGTAGTTTTTAAGGAGGGCTTTATCACCCTTCTTAAAAAAGAGCACCACCAAACTCCTGCTCCACGCCTTTGGAGTTCTCCCACTGTGAAGGACATCGTTGAAGAGGTTCTGTAGTTCCTGTATAACAGGAGCTCCTCCGGCTTTCAAAAGCTCTGACGTTATGCCGTCCTCACCGGGGGCTTTTCCATTTTAAGCTGCCTCAGAGCTAACACGATCTCGTCTTGACTGATGTCTGGCAGTTCGTCGGTATAGTGGCGTGTCAGGGTGGCTCTGGAATCGTGGTCGTCTCGTTGGGAACGAGGGGCATGTGCAACGTATAATCGGCCATAGAAATCCTCTTCGACAATACAGTCCTCCCGTCGTGCGTTTTAAGCTTCGTCAGGTGGCTCCTGCCAAGCTGCTGAGTGAATACTTTGGACCCTCGGTTTCGCTCTATTGCCTCTTCAATGAGGCGTGTGTTGGAGCTCCGAAGGTCGTGCCGTACCATCTTCGCAATTCGCTTGTTCAGGTCTGACCTATCTGACAAAGTCGCTTGGGTGGTTTCCCGTCTTTTTGCCAACAGCCTGAGAGTCTCATCCGAGAGTTTGGATTTCCTGCCAGTACGCTGCTTTTGGCAGAACTTGATGCCCTCGTCTCTCAACGTTTCGACCAGATTGTGTAGGGTCTCATCGGCGTCATCAGTGGGATCCAAGGCAATGAATCTATTCCCGAGAGCCTGCTGGAACTTCTCGGTGCCCGCCATGATTTGGATTGGGTTAGGTCGGAGCGTGGACTTCAACAGACGGTTTCTTTCAAGCTTTAAGTTGATATTCAGAGAGCCTCGGAGCAGTCGGTGATCAGACCCGGTATTGAACCTGTTGATCACTGAGACATCTCTGAATATGTGCTTGCTATCCGTCATGATGAAGTCGATCTCATTTTTTGTCACAGTGTCGGGACTTCGCCACGTCCACTTCCTTTGGGGCCGTTTCTTAAAGAAGGAGTTCATTAAGAACAGCCCCTCCTTCTCAAGGAAGTTGACAAGCGTTTGTCCCCTGTGATTCCTAACTCCATAACCATGTCGGCCTATTCGGGATTCGTTGCCAGTCCGGGTTCCCACCTTGCCGTTAAAGTCCCCCATAACAACGTTGAAGTGAGCCTTAGTGGTGTTGTGTAAGGCTTTGGATATGTCTTCATACATATCCTCCACTTCATCATCCGAGTGTGCCGAGGTCGGTGCGTAGACCTGAATTACCTTCATGCTATACCGCTTGGATAGCCGAAGGATCAGGTACGCTACCCTGTTCGACACACTGGAGATTTCTTGAACGTTGTTAGTGAGGGCCTTATTGACGAGAAAACCTACGCCACCCTGGGATGTTTTATCGCCCTCGCGAAAGTAGAGAAGATGACCCGAGTCTAGGGTTACGGTGTCCTCCCCCTCTCTACGGACTTCACATAACCCTAGAACATTCCATTTAATGTTCTCTAACTCCGCTTCCAACTGCGCTAGATGATGGTCGAGCCTCAGAGTTCGTCCGTTATACGTCGCCAGGGTCAATTTTTTTAGTAATGAATGGTAGCCTACCGTAGCTCGGGGATTCCTAGCACCCCCTGCCCCGCCATTACCATGGCCAGGAATAGCGAGGCGGCCGGGAACTGGGGGCCATTTTTTGGCTTGTAAATTCATTTTGGGGGTAATGCCCATAATCCCCACGCTGGGCATGCGGGTTGGGGATCGCAGTTTGGTGATGGAATTGCTCTGCAGGGGGCGCTGCTGCCCGCCCCCCTGTGATTGTCCCTTAGTCGCCTCTTACGACACCCACGAGAAGAGTTGGGGTGGTGCAATTCTAGGCCGGCACCACACGACACAAGGACTGGCGCTTTCTAAATAGAATGGCTAGTCGATGGACAGACTGGCAAAAAATTCAATCGATTGACCGACTGACTTTTCAGAGATCCCATGTATAACGTGACTTAAAACTTGAACCTGTTAATCGTTGCGACTTGACCTGATGATTTTGTTTGTAAGCACTAATAAGACTGTTGAATTTGTAATGATTTTAAGTTTTACGGTCTTAATTTTGTTAGTTTTAAGATTGTATTGGCAGGATAGCCCAGCTACCTTAGTTATTAGGTATTGGCAGGATAGCCCAGCTACCTTAGTTATTAGGTATTGGCAGGATAGCCGAGCTATTTTACTCTCTGAGCATATTTTGTCCACAGGTGCTACACCTGAGGACCGGTGCTAGTCAGGGATGGCCGTGTAGTGGATGGATGGCGCCACATTACAGCGGACAGCGCCATCTAACAATTTGATTCATAAACGAATGATCATGTGATCGGAAACGCAAGCGAGCCCTACCGCTTGGACACGATCGTCGGTGGAGGGGATGCAGCGAGGACTCGCGTAGAGACTGAGTGTTGCAACAATCAACAGAAAACAGCAAGCAGCGAGGACTGGCGTAGAGACCGAGTGTTGCGACAGTCAACAGAAAACTGTCGAGCTAGGACAGGCTTGGCAAACGCTCAGTACCAACGCACGCGTCTGTTTTCGTTGCACGTGTTTATTTCGTTAGCCAGTGTATTAAAGTAATTTTTAATTCGAATTTTCTTTTCGTTCGAGTACCCACTAGAGTGCCCACACTAAAATGTGTCGGATCGTGAAGAAGACCCGATGTTTCGCATCTCGGCCAACCCCTGATCCGACATATATATTTATTATTAATATCATAAATGCGAAAGTATGTTTGCTTGTTGGTTTGCTACGCTTTCCCCCTAAAACGACTGAACATATTTGGATGAAACGGACCATGACCGGAGTAAGGACATAGGCAACTTTTCATCCTGGATCGCAGAAGAAATCGTACGCAACAGCTAGTTCTCTAATTCCCGTCTTTGTGTCTCTGACTTTTTTGGTTTCAACATAACGACTTAAACAAAAGTAACACCTGAGAAAATGGCAGACAATTTACTGGAAGAACCGATAATATTATTAAGAAAAGAAATCGCCTGCGAAAGTGGCCTCAGATTGGGCAGAAATTGATAAGAAGGTCCGTTGCCATCGGTTGTGGGCGCAAAACGATTTTGTATAGACGCGACCCTCGCAAGAACGATCGCAGTAGCACTGACAATTTTGACTGAAGAAAAAGAATGTCAGCTTGAATAAACGAAGGTGTTAAGTTTAGCAAACGTGAGTAGACTCGTTTGACAATTATGTTTTGAAACTAAATGATCACCACATTTATATATTAATTTAGGCGAATATTATCTGAAATTCATATATTTTTTGCATAAACTCTTAAGAAAATTAAAAATTGCTCAGTAAATTAATATTACGTTACGGTGTGAAATAAAGTCTTATTATGTCATGAAGTTGAATTAAAAGCAAGTACTTTTAGAATAGCGAGAATGTGCATTGAAGTGGTAGATAAGAACCTTAGTGGCTTTAGTCAGAGGGTAAACATCACCTCATTTAAGAGTGCCTCTCTTGTTATTCAAAAATTAATTAAAAATTGTAGACATTTGATACCACTCTCAAAGACTCATCTTTTGAAAAAACTGTTTCAAATACTATTAGGTTTTTAAAAACAAAATAGTCGTTATTTTTGTATGCCTTCGTGAAAAATAAGGTACGTCATGCACTGCCAAGAGTGCTGGCATTAAGTTTATTTTATTAGACCAATAGACTTTTGCTTTTTGTTTTGTGAGAAGTAATATTTTTGAGCAAACTGATCATACTACTTCGTAAAATCTTTTTCTTTATTGCAACAAACATTGATTGAAATAAGGCCTTATTAAAGCCCATTATAACCCTGACACAACATTAAATAAACTTAGATGAGGAATAACCCACATACACTAATTACTTTTTAAATATACTTATTTGCTATTTAACTTATTGCAAAGCAAATAACTTTCTAAAACTTTGTCATGTTGAACAAGGTTATTTTTGGTAACTTGCATACTTGGTAACACTGTATTTGTTCAGATCAACATGGTTCACTATGAACCATGTTGATCTGAACAAATACAGTGAGTTATTGAATTGACATAAAGGTGTGATCGTGCATACATTTAAAAATATAATTAACAGTGGATACTGTGTCAGTAAAAATGTTTGTTAAAACAATTTGTAGGTACTTTACAGGTCGCCTACGCCAGAACGAATGGAATTATTTATATAAAATGATGTTGTTTTTTTGTTATTATTGTCATCATCATTAGATGACGAAGCAGCTAGCTGTTGTTCATTTACCAGTTTCAGACAAAACGATTGTAATGTAAAATACTTATAATTTTTTTTTGGTCTCAGAATACTCTACACTACAACAATATAGACAGAAAAGTATAGGTAGCCGTATTATTCTCCGTAGTACATAGCACTTACGAAGACTGCTATACACATATTAATATTTTTAATCCGAAGAACTGCTCGAAGGTTTTAAAAAGATACTTTCTAGATTGCAGTACGATCTAGAAAAATGTATCTTTTTACATTTATATTTTTTAATTGACATGAATAATTAAAACCTATGTAGTGGCACCGAGTTGCGGTGTCTGGCCATACCGCTGTTAAACCCGCGATAGTTTGTGTGGTATGTTTATACGATAAACAAATGCAAGTAAACTGTTTTTTTATATTATAAAATCAAATAAAAAATATGGTACATTCATCTTACAAGGCGACTTAATTTGTGAGTACTTACAATTATCCGGACAGAGTGATCCATTCCCGCTCTGGCTTCTGCGCTTTGGCGTTCTGGCTTTGAAGCCACACTCGGGAGTGTCGGGGGGAGGACTGTTCCTTCCACCATCCCAATGGATTGGCCGGTCTTCGATGAACTGGAGGGATGAATTCGCGGGTACGTACGTCGCTCAAACAGGTGGTCCTGTTGAAAGAAGTTAGGCTTACAGTTTTGAGTAGATGAGAATGACTGCTTTAAGATACCAAAAATCGATGTGAATTTTTTACATACAGGGTAGTCAAAAGTCGTGGATCAAACGCAACTAGGGGTTAGATAGGGTCTGCAAAAAATTGATCTACGGGATGTCCGGTGAATTTGTCTAGTGTTTTATAAGAAAATTGACTTTTTTTTACTATTCATTAGACGGCATTTATTGTAAAATGTTTTATTTTATTAAAACAATTATTTCACAATCGTTGTTTTGTGTTTTCGTCCTAGAAAGATATTAAAGCGCTAAAACTTGTAATACAGGGTCACTTTTCGGTAGAGTATTTTTTTTTTCACGGTGGGGTCCGAAGTAAACAAAAAGTTATTATTTGAGAAAAACAAACTTCATAAAAATTAATATTATCTTCAACACACCCATAAACAACCATAAATAGCATGTCTAACGCAAGGACTCATCAGTACCAATCTAGTGAAAATGATAAAAAAAGATACAGGATATAGGTTTTTTAGAATTTTCCCCTCCGGGGAAACAAGTTGGATGTTATGTGAAACTAGACGAATATTCAGGAGCATGAAAAAAGGGTTTGCAATATAAACAATCGTGAAAACCTTGAATTTTTCCCGTAAAAGTAAATTGAATTTTGGGCGCGAATCCAATATCCTTATTTGTACTCATGAAATAACTTCGAATGGTCCGAAAAACAATATGGATAAGAATTTTGGAACTGATTCCCAACTAGGCGGTGTAAGTTTAATTTTTTTTTGTTGGAAATTACGAAGCAACTTGCTTTTGGTTTTTTACAAGTCTGTCAAGCAGAATCATGGGGATTTTAAGGGTTGATTTTTCCAACGCCAGATATCTTTATCCGAGGAATAATTTTTAATGGTTGACAGATTGTCCATGTAAAAACTGACGATTTTATTCCTCAAATTAAGATTCTTATGATAAAAGAGTATTCCACTCTTAATTTTGAAATACCTTCCTAGAATCATCGTGCATCGTATCGTTTAGACAGCCACTGCTCTCCATCCCAGCAGATTTTGTTGGTGGCTATTATTTGATAAGTGTTATTATTCAATTAAAGATTTTTTTTATGAAAATACACTTTAGACTTCATATTTGACAGTGTTTGTTGATATTATAATGCCTGGTTTAAGTTATATAATTTTTTCATTATCTTTTATAGACAATTTTTATTTGATTAACGAGTTCATTTTTTATTAAATTTATTTTCAATATTTGTATGCCTTATTAGGGGTTGATAGTACAGGGATCACAAAGTTTCTAAACACCTCATTTATGTACCTACTTTCTGAGCAAATAAAATATGATTATGAATTTGAAGTTTTACGTCATGTTTTTGGCACTTGAAACTCATTCATAGGCAGGCTTTGGAATATTTATTTCGTTCATTGGTGTGCGGAAAATAAATGCTATTTATTAACTTATATTCTTTTTACTTAGAATACGCCATAAAAGTTGTTTCTATATAACGTGTTCTAATGAAACAAACATGAAGACGTGTGCAAAGTAAGATAGCTGACAGTAGCACCAGGCACATTGTTAATCAAAAAGAAGGGCTGCTTTGGCAGCTCTTAAAACTTCAGCGACAATTTCCAAAGCTTTTTGATTCAAGGTAATTTTGCACGAGAAACTTTTAGTCTGTGAAATTGGCAGCGCTTTTTAGGTAACTTCTACATCGTGCGAATTGAGCTTCCTGAATATGAATGAATATTCTCACTTTCAAAACTGTTAGCCGTCACTTTTGGCCAGACTTTAAGAATATTGGCTATGCACATTTACGTGGGAACAGGGTGTTCAGTGACACGATTTACCTTGTTTTAAATCTTCTGTTACATTAAATTCGTTTTATTCCTGTTACCCTCTTTCTTTGTCTGTTTTTTTATCCAACTCCATTCTAAAATTTTATGTTGCCAGTCGTTAATCCTTTGATTCCTCATTTATGTGAAAGTACCTATAAGTCTACCTGTAAGGGTTCCACGAACACCAGAAAACATTTGGTTTCTCACAGCGAGTAATACATATACCTGACTTGAATGGGCAAAATTACAGAAATGTGACGAGAGTCATAATTAACTTTTTTATTTTGCCCCGGTCTGTGTACTGACAAAAATACCTATACAATGTGGAAACTAAACTATTTTATGACCCAATTTAAGTAGGTATTTTTGGTGCCATCGTGTTTTACAACATGTAATTCCAGAAAATCATAAAAAACATTTTTACGTCTACAAAAAAGTGTTGTTGTTTCCTTGAACCTATTCCTAAGGGTTCACGAAAACTATTTACTTTACAAATGTTTTTTTGTATGTTTTGGGCAAAATATTGCAAACAAACCTAACCAGAGTAAATAAAAGCGTATATTAATGTCCCACGAACAGTCAATAACAATTTCAGTCGACGTCATTGTCTTGAGATTTTTGTGTCTTTGTTCTGAATAAAGTGCAGAAGTAACGCATAGAAACAATAAAAGATGTCATAGTTTTTTTTTTTAAATCAACTATTTCAATTAATCCTTAAGTAGTTTTAGCTCGACAGTTTCTAGTCTATGATTCGCAAATGGCCCAAGACGATGTGCCTTCCTTAAGTACCGCTTTTGTTACCAGAGAATGCCTATGAAATTCAAGCAAAATAGCACAAAAATGTTTAGACAAGTCCTATAATGGCACAAAAACGATTGATTTATCTGCGACAAAAACTGCAATAATCTTTTACTGTCTCATATATCTGGAAACTCTAGAAAAAGAACCTTCAGACCTTTGAAAAGGTCGTTGAAAATAATGTGCTCTCTACTTGACAGATACAGACTGGCAGAAAAGATGTAGGTACAAATGGGTACGTTTGGGACGTCTTCACGCAAACTTTCGATTAATCTTCGTACGAATATCGCAAAGTTTTTTCATTGAAATTTGATATGTGCATTGATACCTAATAAATAAAAAAAATCAATAAAGCCGAAAATACGTAAACTTTACTGACATCTAGTGAATTTTAATACGAGTATAAATGCTCTTATCAATTGGCTCGATGTTTAATTTATTAGACACCGTTAGTCTATGACTCCACTACACTATAAGGCCCGTTCTACATGACGCTCCTCAAAACTAAACTCGGCGTTTGAAGTTTTACATGTGCGTTTAGTAGATGTTTTATTGATTAGAAAGGGTGTCTGTGATTCCAACACACTATAAGGTCCGTTGTCCACGACGCTACTCTAAAGTAACCTTGGTGTTTAAGTTAAATATTTGTGTTTAGTAGATGTTTAATTTATCAGATAGTGTTAGTCTGTGACTCAATTTTCAAATCTCTAAGACTCAAGATTCAAATCAACACTTTGTCCACGACCCTACTCAAAAGTAACCAATAACAAACTCAAAAGTAACCAATTACAAACTCAGAAGTAACCAGTAACAAACTCAAAAGTAACCAGTCCCAAACTCAAAAGTAATCAGCTATAAACTCAAATCACTCATTACGAGTAGTCAGAATGTCACAGCACACTAGCATTTCAATGGCGCATTAACTAAAGCTATTTTAACCTATTGGTTGCGTTGTAAACAGACCGCTATTAAAATAGTGCTGTGACATTCTGGTTACTCATTCGTGATTTGAGTTTGTAACTGATCTTAGTCTTAGACTTACTCTTACTTAGACGACTGATCTTAGTTACTTTTCACAAAGGTAGCGAATACAAAGAAACCAGCTTGAACAAAATAAACGATGACTCACTTAGATTCACAGTTTAAAACTGAAATTTATGAGAGAAGACTAATGAATAATGACTTCAAGTCTATTTTACCTTATTTTGCTTTTACTCGGTAATTTAATTAGTATGATTCTTTATAATAAAATCTAAACCTGATGCAACCCATGAGCTATTAAAACCCAAGCAAATATTTACAATTTTTTTATTAAAAAATTATAACGGTCTGTAAATATTCTGAAAGCATTCTGATGTTTAAAACTTTTCCTCGTAAGTACCGTCCCAAAGAAAAATTTAAAAGTTTGATCTCTAAAAGTTTTGTTTGCAATACCTACTTATTACTTGTTTGAATACGATACTCATTAGCAACGTCAACTCGATTTTAGAATGCTGTCTTCAATGTACGTGTTGTATCTATGTATGTGTGGGTGTGTGTTCTTGTTAAGAACCATAATATTTACATAACATAACATCACGCCTGCATTTCTCTAAGATTTATGCAGAGGTGCACATTTTGACAGTTAAGTTTAAGTCCTATGTTACAGGGACTCTTGCTGGCTCTTCTTCTCTCTTCTATTGCTATAAATAACAAATCCAGAGTTCGGGCTGCTACTGAGAAATTCCAGATGGAAAAACCAAACTTTGCCGGACCCGGGAATCGAACCCAGGACCAGAGCAACAGTAGCGCTTGCTATCACTATACCAACGAGGCAGTCATGATTTATGTTTTATGATATTACACAGTATGTGCAGTTTAAAAATTACAAATCATTTTGTGCATTTATACATGCATTGAGGTTTATGCATGTAACCAAACAAATACGACAGAACGACAGTAACTTATCAACACCACAAAATATTTGTTCAATCTCCAACCAGATATTACCAACAAAATCTTTTCTTTAAAGAACACACTGTATGTTATTTCACGGCCTTTTTTTTACCCTGTCTCAAATGCCTCTCCAAAGACGCTTAGAAACGGAAAATTCTTTTGATCTAAGAATATGCTGCCGTGCCTACAAGTTGGCAATAGAGCCATAAACTAAAGCTTTTTATTGGAAATTTATACAGTAGTAACACGCAATTTTTGGTCTCTCAAGACGGGGATTTGCAAAATATGTGAAAAGATACATTAGTACCTAATTTAATGTTGTAATAAAACCTACATGGTTTAATTGGAGATTCGAAAAAAGAAATATAAATCTTTTACGAACCGAAATAATTTATCAGATATTGTTTAGTTTAGTTCTAGATATCGAACTCACACCAGAATAGACGTAAAACGTCGCAGAAATAAGTGACAACTTAGAAAACTTACAGATTTATTATTAAAACAAAGTTATAAAATCCTAAGCTTTTAAACTGAAATAACTTCTAAAAACATGACAATAAAATTCGGTGCAGGAACTCAAAATTCATCCTGAAAATAGTACCAGGCCACTCAGAAAGTATTGTAAAAAAAGGTTTTTATGTAACAGAGACTGGCCAATTGTAGTCTATTTTGCAAATGTGATTATTTGTAACAAAAAATAGGTACGTTCCAATTTTAAAATGTCCCTCCACATTGTTTGCGATCTAATTTAAAATTATCGTGTCTCACAAAAAAATATATCTGCGCCGGGAACATTTTCGCGCTATGATCGTCGCCTGAAACCGGACAAATCGAACTATAGACTTCAAATGACGTTCATGGATGAAGGCCCTTCTAAGGCAACCGTGTACCGTTGGTATAACGAATTCAAGCGCGGTCGACTAACTTTGGGGGATGAAGAGAGAAATGGTCGCCCATTGACGGCTGTTACGGAAGAAAACGTGCTAGCAGTGAAAACTTTAATCCAAGACAATTGGCAAGTTACTATCAAGAGTTACGGAACGTATATAGCGTTAAATTTTCATCTATTCCTCATTAACGTTAGCTATGGCAGCGCCATTTTTCGGCTTACCACACTGTTCAATCAAAGGTGGATCGATTTCGGGACTATTTGGTACAGTCAAGGCTTCATTACGGATGGCGACGATGACGAGTATTTAGTACGTAGTTATGTGTGGAACATATGCAGTATTATTTCAGTTTGATTGAATAAATATCAGGTTTTGATTAGGTTTTAAATTTAGCAAGGTTTCAAATCAAAGATAGAGTAACAGTTCATCACAGATATACAGTAAATTCTTCGTACAAAATGACAATGTCATTTCGGGAGGGAAGCAAAGCTCAACATTTTATTTGGCACATAATCCCTACTTAAAACTTTGACATTACCTTAATTTGTGTCTATAAATAGACACAAATTTAGGTAATGCCATTTTAGCCACAGTTCGTGAGGCCACCACTAATTTAGCATTTAACACACCCGCATACACCAAAACGACGTAAAGATCTAAAGAACCCTGCCGAAGAATATAGATCTCCATTAATCAGATTTGTCTGCCCTTCCATCATAGAAACAAGACAGATGCGCAAAGTTCTTTTTTCAACATCGTTAGTTTATGTGTTTTTTTTTTTTGTTTAAGTTTAAAAAAAGAAAGTTATAAGAAGAAAATACGTTTATTTGCGTTAAAATAGGACGCAAACAAAATACAAAGACATAAAAGAAATAAGTGGTGAAAAATTTGCGCCTTATTCACGAAGAACGGGCATCGCTCAGCATAGTGCTATGACTCTATGTGAGACAGAAACACAGCGCTGGTTTTCAGCGACAGCCGTCCTCGGTGTCTCGTGGTACGACCAATTTTACATAGTAGATTCTCCGAAAAAACGACATAACTATCAACTGCAGATTCTAATTATATAGCGACTTGGATTGGACCAGTCTCCTGCGGCATTATGCCCTAATAGCTGACTGATTGCACTGACTGATTCTCAATACATCCGTTTTTGAACTGTTTTTGTTAACAGTTATTATGAACGCCAAAGAACAATTGTATATTGTATTGTATGTATTTAATTGTGTTGTCTTATGTTGCTGCGTGCTGCTGACTCGTCTAGGAATTCTGTCTGAACAAAACGGATATTTACGTCCGTAACTTTGTGAAGCATGTCACCCTTCTTTCTTGGTTTCTTATTTGCTCCGCCGTCAGACAGAGATCTCGTTATGTTTCGATAAAGGCTCTTTTCTATTTTTATTTGTTTACAATTCGCTGGCTCTTACCCAAGGTGACTCGTTCAAGATTGATTTTTGTGGATTTAATTATATGATGTTGAAAAACTTTAGGTGAAAACATCGTGTGATCTAATTAGGGTAATGGTTACCGATGCTTTATGCCCAAATAGTCGCAAGTACGACGCCGTACCTACGTACAAAATGTAGATTGTTCCGAGTCTCAGTAATTACGATTCCAAACATGCCCATGTATATGGGTCCTAATTGAGGTTGATTTTCGTGAGATTCTGTAAATAACCCAAAAATAGTAGAATATCTTATATTCATCGTTCTTTGTCTCTATATATACGAGGATATGTTGTAGATACGTAGGTATCGTTTCATCCTCTTAATATCTCACTAGATCGATACATTGAACCAAAATCCCTTGACATAGACGTTTGTGCTATACATACAACTTTACTCCTAAACTTGTTATTAACTCAGACTTTAACTAGAACACTTGTCAATAGCTGAATTTTAGCTCAAACATGGCTCAAGTTTGCACGATCGAATTTTGTTCGACGTTTTCGTATTGATGGATTTATTTTTTAGGGAAAGCTCTTGCGAAATCAAAAAGACGATGAAAAGAAGTGGTGTCTTATAATTTTATTTTAAGTCTACGATACACACAGAAAGTCACGTAATTTTAACAAGGGGTAGACTGAAACCAAAGACAGGCGCCTTCTTAATTTTTCTTGTACTAGCTTTTTCACTTCTTCTTAGCATTTTACTTGTATTTAATATCCATCGTAAGAGACGTTTATTGCTTAAATGTGTAAATATTTTGCCATACCCCTAATTTACGTACAAACGTAGGTCTAACCAAACGTTGTCTTCGGCCCAAATAAAGTCAGTGTTTATCCCTTGTGATGGAGGTCTACCGTACCACCAATTACCAAAAATGTCGGTTTATTTATAGGAAAAAGGTTACAGAATAATAAAACAAAGTTGTCTGTGTTAGATATAAAAAGAGTAGGTACACTCATAATTAAAAACTGAAATTCTCTTTTGTGTAACTGTCGAACACTGATTGCGTCAAATATCGTGTGAAACCAAATACTATCTTATTTTGATACATAATACCAATAAAACAGGGAGTCTGTTTTATTATAATGTAAGTATTGAATAAATAAAATATTACATAAAGCCGTCTGACGAACCGAGTTAATGAATCCATTAAACAAATTTAAATTAATTTACTCATAATATTTTGATAATAAAAACAACTAATGTTGTATAACTATGCAACCGTAACACTGATAACATTATGTCACACAAATAAGCTTCATACAATACCTATGTATTGATATCCACAATTTTGAACATTGCCTCTATCAATGTATGATACATACCGCAGTTATTATTAGCAGACAGGATGACCCCGCGTCCCAACCAAAAACGATCGTCACGCGAGTACGTGATCGTCACGTTCATAGGTCAATTTATGTCCGGCGATCCGTAACGAATGGACGCGGCGACAACCTTCCAGTTTTCCGAACAAAACATGAACGTGACGATTGCATGCTCGCGCGACGACCGCCTTTGCTTATGACGTGATTTAAGATTGCTGACCATACTTTTCTATTTGCGTGAGAAAAAAAAGTTAACATTAAGATATTTTTTTGTTAAAATGATAATATCTGACTCTTAATTATGTTTTCCTATCTAAATATAGGGCAAAGATTGCCCCGCAGTGGAATAACATAGTTTGATTATTTATTTTATTATCCTATATAAAAATAGGCAAGTGGCCCGATTGACAGTTCAATGCCAAACTTTAATTGGAAAATACTGGCTGACGTATCTTTATTTTCTTCAAACAATTCTTTAGCCACCTAACGGACAAAACTCTAGACAATATACATGTTCAACCGATTTGATTTGCTTTGACGACATTGAGTGATCACTTTTATGTTTCTAGGATATAATTCGGTTGCCTGATCAGTTGATCCTAATTGAAAGGCACAGTAAACCGTGTAATATTATTTATTTTAATTCAAGCGCGGTCGACTAACTTTGGGGGATGAAGAGAGAAATGGTCGCCCATTGACGGCTGTTACGGAAGAAAACGTGCTAGCAGTGAAAACTTTAATCCAAGACAATTGGCAAGTTACTATCAAGAGTTACGGAACGTATATAGCGTTAAATTTTCATCTATTCCTCATTAACGTTAGCTATGGCAGCGCCATTTTTCGGCTTACCACACTGTTCAATCAAAGGTGGATCGATTTCGGGACTATTTGGTACAGTCAAGGCTTCATTACGGATGGCGACGATGACGAGTATTTAGTACGTAGTTATGTGTGGAACATATGCAGTATTATTTCAGTTTGATTGAATAAATATCAGGTTTTGATTTGGTTTGAAATTTAAATTAATTTACTCATAATATTTTGATAATAAAAACAACTAATGTTGTATAACTATGCAACCGTAACACTGATAACATTATGTCACACAAATAAGCTTCATACAATACCTATGTATTGATATCCACAATTTTGAACATTGCCTCTATCAATGTATGATACATACCGCAGTTATTATTAGCAGACAGGATGACCCCGCGTCCCAACCAAAAACGATCGTCACGCGAGTACGTGATCGTCACGTTCATAGGTCAATTTATGTCCGGCGATCCGTAACGAATGGACGCGGCGACAACCTTCCAGTTTTCCGAACAAAACATGAACGTGACGATTGCATGCTCGCGCGACGACCGCCTTTGCTTATGACGTGATTTAAGATTGCTGACCATACTTTTCTATTTGCGTGAGAAAAAAAAGTTAACATTAAGATATTTTTTTGTTAAAATGATAATATCTGACTCTTAATTATGTTTTCCTATCTAAATATAGGGCAAAGATTGCCCCGCAGTGGAATAACATAGTTTGATTATTTATTTTATTATCCTATATAAAAATAGGCAAGTGGCCCGATTGACAGTTCAATGCCAAACTTTAATTGGAAAATACTGGCTGACGTATCTTTATTTTCTTCAAACAATTCTTTAGCCACCTAACGGACAAAACTCTAGACAATATACTGGTTCAACCGATTTGATTTGCTTTGACGACATTGAGTGATCACTTTTATGTTTCTAGGATATAATTCGGTTGCCTGATCAGTTGATCCTAATTGAAAGGCACAGTAAACCGTGTAATATTATTTATTTTAAAAATAGTAGTGACTCGCCCCTGCTTAGCACGGTTTTAACAACTTTACAAAATATCGAGATTTCTATATTAGTTAAATGTTAGTTTAATTATTTTTTTATCCACATATAGCATAGACCAGTGGTAGCCCAGTGGTAACGACCGCGACTTACGAATTGTAGGTCGTAGCTTCGAACCCCCACAGGCGCTTTACTTTGTGTAAACTATTTCATCACTACTGCTCTCAAAACGGTGACATCTGCCAACCCGCACTTGGCCCGCGCGGTAGATTACCAGTCCCTCACTCTAAGAGGAGGCCTGTGTCCCCCACATTGGTAACATTATAGGCTGATTATGTTTGCATGTTATGTATACACATAAACCTTGCGGAATAAATTCTCTGAATGATGGTAGAAACCACAAAAAAACCGTTGCGTAGTTTAGAAGAATAACGCGGTCACACAGACAGACACGGAAAGCGGCGTTAATTAACAATATGTAAAGCTGTTCTGTATCTATCCCATGATTGGACGAATTTGATAGTGAATGTTTGTTTACGCTCGCTTAGTCGGCACGTGATTGGCCGACCCACGAGCTATTAGACAGCACGCTAAAAAGCGACTAACGCGCCATCTACAGGGAGGTGGAGGTGCGCGTATTCTGTCATTGTCATTATCCCAATGAACCATCTAAAATTGACTCCGTGAGTGAAAATTGAAAACCAAGGACAAATTGTGCATTGCCGTGCGGTGTTCCTCGTGCTCGTCTCCGTGATTCGTGCCCGCTGCAGCAGGAAGAAAGGTGAGTCGTACTCAGACATCTCTCTGTTGAATTTGTTCCTGGATTGGGTGAACGGTGAACCCGTTCTTACAGAACTACTACAACCAGCGTATTTCTTACAGTCCACTCCTCTATTCCACATTCTGGTCCATACGAGCCTGGATCTGGTCATTCCAGCCCGATTTCCTAATTTGACTTTTGCGAAAATCACGCTTCCAAAATGGCGGAAGTTTTACAAACGAAACGGAAAATATTAATAGTTAGAAAGGAATATTTATTTACGAAGATACAAAAGCTTTATGATTATTCCAAAAAGTTGGGAACTGAACCAGATAAATTGCCATTGTTTACGGTATTAATGTCGGAAATGGAAAGTGTTCGTGCGAAGTTTGAATCCACCATATTTGATTTGTACGAAATAGAAGTGCAAATAAAACCTTCCGCTAAAATGTCGATTAGTGAACTTGAAACATTTGATGAAATGTATAATACATGTCAGTTAATCGCTAGTAAACATTCTAAATCTGACTCCGATTTTTATCCTGCTTCAGAAAAAAATGAATTAGTAGTACCCACTCCTGCGTTACCAAAGCTATCATTATTTCAATTTGACGGAGCAGTTGAAGATTGGATAACTTTTTATGACACATTCTCATCATTAGTTCACAACAGAAATTTCTCAGATATAGATAAATTTCATTATTTACTTTCATGCGTAAAAGGTTCTGCTTTAAATATCGTTAAAAAACTACCTATCACGGCCGCTAACTATAAATTCGTTTGGCAAAGTTTAGTTGATAAATATCACGACCACAGAACACTAGCATGTAGGTATTTCGATAAAATGCTCAACTTTTCACCGTTAACTAAGGATACTACGTCGAACTTAACGTCATTTATAGAAACCTTTGATTATTCACTTAAAGCGATTCAAGCACTGAACATTCAAAACTTAGACGATTTCTTATTGTGTCATTTAGCATTACAGCGACTCGACCCTCATACACGAAAATTATTCGAAGAATGCCGTGATCAAAAGTTGATACCTACGTTTGCGGAACTGATGGCTTTTGTAAGCAAACAGATTAAAGTTCTCGAACACACTTTTACAGGCTCGTCGAATAACGCGTCGAAATCTAGTAATAACAATAATACACAAAATAAAAATCAAATGAATTTTTCGTCTAAGTCAGTTCTTAATACGGCACGAGCTCCTCACAATAATAACCACCGTACTAATAATAACTTCAATTTGACTTGTGTGATTTGTAAACAAAATCATATGATTTATCGATGTGATCAATTTCGTAAATTGTCTGTCGATGAAAGAATGAACCGTGTTCATTCACTAAAATTGTGTCTTAATTGTCTTAAATCTGATCATCCGTCTAATACTTGTAAAAGTACAATGACTTGCGGGGTATGCGCATCATCGCATCATTATTTATTACATAAAGATAACGTTAAAACGGAAAGCGCGGAAACATCGAACGCGCAGCAAGCGCTAGTGTCGTCTCACTTCGTAAGTGACACAGCACAATCACCCATACAGCAAGCATTGTTTAGTAATAACTGCGAATACGGAGTAGTGTTAGGTACAACACTTACGCACGTTATTGACTGTGTTGGTCAATATCAAGACTGCCGTGCAGTCATCGATTCTGGCGCTCAGAGTTCCTTTATAACAACTGAATGTGCTCATAAATTGGGATTAAAACGTAAAAAATGTCCTTTTACTATTTATGGTATAGGTGGGAGCATAGTTAAAAATCAAGGCATGGTTACTTGCACATTAAAACCTAGACATGCGAGTGGTCCTACGTTTAGTGTTAATTTAGTAGTTATTTCAAGGGTGTCCGCTGATATGCCTAATATCTCTTTCACAGATAATGTCATTAATGAGTATGACACTTATACGTTAGCTGATCCACTGTTTTTTAAGCGTTCGCGAATAGATATTTTGTTAGGTAACGACATAGTACCAGATATCATTAGAGATAAACCATTAGTAATTAAGGATGGGATTCCAAGTGTTATTAAAACAGTTTTTGGTTATGTTATTAGCGGAAAATTATATCCAATTAATAATAATAGTTCGCAAAATCTTAATTTATCGGTTTCATATAACGAAGAACAGTCCATTGAAAAAACATTACGCAGTTTTTGGGAAATTGAAGAAGTGCCGTGCACACCTTCAATAGATCCTATGGATCAGTTAGCCGAGGAGATATTCGCTAATGAACATACTCGAGAGTCGAACGGGCAATACGTAGTTCCGCTGCCTTTTGTGCCCGAACGCTCGCCGCTAGGTGCAATGCGTGCGGTGGCTGAGCGCAGGTTATTGTACACGGAACGTAAACTCGCGCGCACTAATCTAAACAATAAGTACAAGGAATTTATGCGGGAATATGAAGACCTTGGTCATATGGAACTTTATCAGGGTGATAAGCCTAGCAAATACATTATCCCACATCACAGTATTCTGCGACCTACTAGTACCTCCACGCCTTTACGTGTAGTGTTTGACGCGTCAGCGAAAAGTAGCAATAACGTGTCTTTAAATGATATTCTGTTAGTCGGACCCAAGCTGTATCCGGATATTGCAGCAATAATTTTGAAATTTCGGCTATTTGAATATTGTCTAGTTAGTGATGTTTGTAAAATGTATCGTGCTATCTCCTTGAGAAAAGAAGATCGCCTGTATCAACACATTTTATATCGAGAGTCGCCTAACGATCCAATAAAATTATACGAATTAAAAACTGTGACGTACGGACTTAGTTGTTCACCGTTCTTAGCAATACGGACGCTACTTCAATTAGCTAACGATGAAGGAAAACGTTTTCCATTCGCTGCTCAGGTCCTCCGTGAGGGAGTTTACATGGACGATGTGTTATATTCATGTAATACTTTTGAGCAAGCTTGCTTAGTACAGGATCAATTAATTGGTATTTTTGAAAGTGCCAACTTTA
Organism: Dasypolia templi; assembly: GCA_963555695.1. NCBI lineage: Eukaryota > Metazoa > Arthropoda > Insecta > Lepidoptera > Noctuidae > Dasypolia > Dasypolia templi. The sequence goes on along the minus strand of OY743160.1, from coordinate 16,572,270 downwards.
CCTTAAAAAAGTGGATGAGTAACAGTGAGAAGTTACTACAACGCGTCCCTTCCGAAAATAGGGAAAATTCCGTAACATTCGTTAAAGATGAAAACTCTAGTACCATTAAAGTTTTAGGTCTTAAATGGATTCCAAAATCCGATAATTTTCTTTTTTCGGTTAATTTAATAGACAACGAGTCAACCAAACGATCAGTGCTAAAATTGCTAGCGTCGATTTACGATCCCGTGGGTTTTATCGCACCATGCACTTTTGTAGCGAAGCAGATCATGCAGGAACTGTGGAAGCTAGGCATTGGTTGGGACGAAAGGTTGCCGAATATTATAAAAAAATTGTGGCAAAATTTTATTTCGGAACTTCCTCTGTTAAAGGAGTTACGTATCGAGCGTCACATGCTATTACCAGGGGAGACAGAATGCGACTTAGTTGGATTTTGTGATGCTTCGTTGCGTGGCTATGCAGCATGCGTGTACGTTATCAGTCGCGATCTGAAGGGTAACGTAAAGGTTCGACTAGTGACCGCTAAATCTAAAGTTGCACCAATAAAACCCGTCACGATACCTCGGTTAGAGTTAATGGGTGCTGTGTTGTTGAGCAAATTAAGAAAGTTCGTAGTCGACACATTTACTCGCATTAAAATCAACAGAATAACGGCCGCTTCAGACTCGACAGTCGTACTGTCGTGGCTTCAAACGGAACCTTATAAACTGAAAACTTTTGTCAGTCATCGCGTTACGAAAATTACTGAGGTGTTACCCTCTCTTTTTTGGCGGCATGTGTGTAGCGAACATAATTTAGCTGATATTTGTTCTCGCGGAGCGACTCCGGCACAACTTGTTAGTTGTAATCAACGATGGTTACAGGGCACTGATTGGATGTATCAAAATTATATCGAATGGCCCCTGACAGTGTTTGTTAAAGAGAGTAATAATAAACTACCGGAATTAAAAGAGTCTGTTAATTTTTTGGCCGAACATAAAAATACAGATATTTTTATTGAATCTAAAACAGAATTTTGCGAAAGAATCTTTCAAAAGTTTTCATCATTTTCCAAATTGCAAAGATCGTTTGCTTGGATTTTAAGATTTAGACGAAAAAGGAGTGATATTAACACTACTCACAAATCGGGAATACTATCAACCTTCGAATTAAATGAAGCTCGTGATAGGTTGATAAAGTTAGTTCAAAATGCCTATTTTGAAGCGGAATTTAAAATTATTAAAGACAATAAATATGTTTCCTCATTACGAAAATTATCTCCATTTATTGATTCCGACGGTTTCCTCAGGGTAGGGGGTCGCATCGGTAATTCCGAACTCCCGTATAATTCTAAACATCCTCGTCTTCTTCCGAAACATAGTTTATTTACTAAACTATTGATCAATTATTTACATAAAAAATATTTACATGTGGGTCCACGAACTTTACAAAGTATAATAAATGAGAATTTTTGGATATTGTCTGCTCGTAGCGTCATTAGATCCGTTTTATCCAAGTGTAAAACGTGTTTTAAATGTAAACCGTCTTTACTGCAACCCGAAATGGCACCTTTGCCACCAACTCGGTTGATACCCAACAAGGTATTTTCTAACGTCGGAGTTGATCTAGGAGGTCCGTTCTTAATTAAAGAAAGCTTACGTCGTAATGCTAAAGTGACAAAGGCGTATTTATCACTGTTTGTCTGCTTTTCAACAAAAGCAGTACATCTGGAAGTGTTATCTTCTCTTTCCGCCGACTGTTTCCTTGCGTGCTTAGACAGATTCGTAGCCCGTCGAGGTCTATGCGCTGTTCTCTATTCTGACTGCGGTACTAATTTTATTGGCGCAAGTAAACATCTGTCTGAAATCCAAAGGTTTCTGCGTGAGAGTGAAAATGACATTTCGGAGGGTTGCTCTAAAAGGCAGATGGATTGGAAATTTAATGTACCCAGTGCTCCACATATGGGTGGTCTCTGGGAAGCGGGCATAAAGTCAGCAAAATATCACATGGTACGAAGTGTAGGTGAAAAGTCCTTAACGTTTGAGGAACTTTCCACGATATTTTGTAAGGCAGAAGCCATTCTAAATTCGCGTCCCTTGTGTAGTGTAGGTGAAAAGTCCTTAACGTTTGAGGAACTTTCCACGATATTTTGTAAGGCAGAAGCCATTCTAAATTCGCGTCCCTTGTGTCCGCTACCTGCTAGCGATAATCCCAACGAATTTAATGTCTTAACCGCCGGACACTTTCTCATTGGTCGAAGCTTGATCTCTATACCCGAGTACGATATTCAAGACGTAAATATAAACAGACTGTCACGTTGGCAGTATATTCAGAGGTGTTCTCAACTTTTCTGGAAACGTTGGAGTCACGAATATTTAAACACTCTTCAGCAGAAAGCTAAGTGGTTTACGTCTTCCGCTAACCCAAAGGTTGGAGATTTAGTGATAGTAAAAACTGATAATGTTCCCTGCTGTAATTGGCCTCTCGGTAAAATAGAAAAATTACATCCAGGTTCAGACGGAATAGTTCGGTGTGTGACGCTGCGCACCGAAAAAAGTGTCTTACAAAGACCAACCAATAAACTCAGCTTATTACCTTATACAAACTAGATTCAAACACAACGTTTTTATTAGATTTAGGTGCCTAGTTTAGTGTTTATTTTAGGGCTCTCTTTAATTATATAGGTAATAAGGTAATTTTAGTTCTATAGAAACCATCACTATGGTTTCGGTAGGGGGTATGTTCTGTATCTATCCCATGATTGGACGAATTTGATAGTGAATGTTTGTTTACGCTCGCTTAGTCGGCACGTGATTGGCCGACCCACGAGCTATTAGACAGCACGCTAAAAAGCGACTAACGCGCCATCTACAGGGAGGTGGAGGTGCGCGTATTCTGTCATTGTCATTATCCCAATGAACCATCTAAAATTGACTCCGTGAGTGAAAATTGAAAACCAAGGACAAATTGTGCATTGCCGTGCGGTGTTCCTCGTGCTCGTCTCCGTGATTCGTGCCCGCTGCAGCAGGAAGAAAGGTGAGTCGTACTCAGACATCTCTCTGTTGAATTTGTTCCTGGATTGGGTGAACGGTGAACCCGTTCTTACAGAACTACCTATTATTATTCTAAAACCAGCGTATTTCTTACAGTCCACTCCTCTATTCCACAAAAGCAGAGGTATTGGTTCAACTTTGATTAACCGCAAGATTATTCGTCATAATTATTCTCAAAAGTTAAAGCCATACGTAAATTTGATTCCACATAAACGTAGTTTTGTTTTACATCTCAGTTCAGAGTCTTTTGATTTCGCTCGTTACTTTCAGAACCAGGCACATCTGTCTTTCTTTACGGCTCCTTTGAAGTAATGCGAAATTGGATTACATTCAACAATTTGGAATTGTGTTCTTTAAATTCAGCCTTGGTTTTTATTTTGTTATTTATTACATCAATTATTCAGGAATTTCACTAGACAAATAAATCTTATGGCTAGCTCACTCACGCAGATATAATTGCAATGCATAATATAATACCAGCAGACTATACTTTACGATTTTGGCAGAATAGAAACTTGCTTTGAAGCCAACATGGAAGCTAACGTTCAAATCTACTTTGTAAACATAATCTGATGAAAAGCTGGTGTATTTTGCGATCACGCTATAATCAAGCATCCCAAATCTGCCCGGTCTTACAGAATTGGTTTCATGTTTAGGAAATGAAGAATTTACTACTACTCGCACTAAAAGCTTATTGGTTTCCAAGAATGCATTGGTTGATCAACAGAACTGTTTAAATCATTTCGAATAGTTCTTGGAAAAACCTGTGCACTCTATTGCTCTCTTTATGTTCATACGTATTTGTCCAGCTCTATTATCTTCTCTCTATTATAAAGATATTTTCTAGTTAGCGGTTTCAGTAATACTTAGAAGATGTTTTTGTATTGACACCATCTTTTTTAGTAACATTTATTTATTTTATTATGTATGTATACATAGTAAAATTCAAAGGGACACGACATAATTACACTTTGTGTACAAAGGTACTGCTTATTTCTAAAGAAATTTCTTCCAGCGGGCCTGCGCAAGGAGAAGTGAAAAAGAAATGTAGATAAAGAAGAATAGTGTGTGAAAACAAGAAGAGAAAAATACGAATAATGTGAAGTCTAAAACTAAAATAACGCAAACACATAATGCATGCACTAGACAAATACCCGTCTTGAATTGCCCAAATGCTATTAACAACTGCGATGAGCAATAGGTCGTCCTTTCCCTTTTTGAGAAGATACATTTGGTATATTAAAATAAATAATTAATGCAGCGTTTCGTATACGATGTTTTCACCAACCACAAACAGTAGACAAGCAAACAAGTAGGTCATAAATATTTTTGTTTAGCTAGAGTTGTCGACACTTTCATCGCACGACGAATGCGACACGCACCTATGAACATCGCGATCGGGTGGCAGTAAATCTTCGTAACGCCTGATATTTTCGTACGATTTAGTGGTTTCTTATATTCGTTGTTACCTTTTAACGTATAACCAATATAGGATGTACCTAGAATACTCAGATTATGGACATTATACATTAGGCAAACAAGTAAACGAATGCCTTTAATATAAACGCACTGCTGGGTTTTCACCGCTCGGCTCAGCACCGAAAGTTGAAAATTCAAGTTCGCTTTTACTAGGAATTCATTTAGGTATCTCTAATTTTTTTCAACAAGTATTCGATTCACATCTTTTTAATACCAACACTTTTGAATACGATTTCGTACCTGGACATACTTTGACGGCCGTGAATATTGTCTTCGTTGGCTAAAACACTAGAGGCCAGACATGCAGTCGCTCCAGATAAATACTGTTATGCAACTTGCATCAATACCGATTTTTTTTTTGTATGGCATCTCGCAGGTCAACCTATGAGGTTGTCGTCTGCTTAAACGGACTTGCCTGTGGTTGCCCTAATAAATTAAGGCCTCCAGCCACGACTTAAACTTAAATACTAACTTAAACTAAGCGACAAAGCTAAGGGCACCCCCTGTGGGGTACGGACCTCGGCTTAGGGCGTCGCTGGAAGAGGGCAGCAAGGGACTAGCTGGATCAGGATTTCTTTGATTTAGGGACGAATTTAAAGCTACAGGCTCAGCGGCGCGGGCTGGCTTGAGCAAGGGTCGGGAGGGGCGTGTATTTGGGCGTCGCGGCGGGCCTCGGCGGCGAGGACGGTAGGACGGCGATCGGGTTTTGGGCTTATGTAGTGTGCTGGTGGCCTTACTACTCTCCTGGAGGAGGGTAGTGGCGTCGTCGGGGGCGATTAAAGTATGCCTTGGTCGGCGAATACTGCTAATGCGGGAGGGAGTGTAGCGGGCGGCCGCTGAGATCAAGGGGTTGGAGTGTTTGATGCCACAGTCAAAGAAACTCTTCGATAAGCGTTTCATGAACTGGTTTATGGTAGGCATTTTAAGGTCGATGTGGAGATTTATATTACGGCCATAGAAGGGAGCACCCGTGACCTTTCTGAGGAAACGGTTCTGGAGGGTCTGCATCTTATGGAGATGACGTGGGTGAGCGTGCGCAAATACAACGCAGGCATAGGTCATGATGGGACGGATGACTGCGGTGTAGATGCGCAGCTTGCATTTAAGTGACAGTTTACTACGAGCTGTCAGTACAAAGTGGAGCCTGCTAAGAGCGAAGGAGGCGCGCGCGCGAACCGCCTTAATATGAGCCTTAAAGGTAAGGTTTTCATCGAGGATCACGCCTAGGTATTTGGCTTGCTTCTCCCAGGGGATCGGCTTACCGTACGTAGTGATCGGGCTGGATCAATACCGATTATAATGATGTAGTATTTATACCAAAACTTGGTCAAAACTCAAAACATGGTCATATAAGTATCCTATTAAGAACACATTTTTCTTACTCATCTACTACACTTACAAACGTTGGTAAGTGTGAAATTGGGTGCACTTTGTGAGAGCGTTTGCCCTACTCTTATTCTATTAAGGTCATTCATAGTGAGAGTGTTTTTAATCTTACAGTGATCTGCCTAATGCTATTGTTAAAGCAAATCGTCTTACAAGTGTCTTACACTGGCATCGTACAAGGGTATAATGCCCTTGTGTAGTCTTGCTAATGCCATTCTAAGTGTGATACGTCTTATTTGCCTCTTTGTGATCTCGTGTAGAGTATTTTTAAGCGTGTCCGATAACACAGGAAACCGTGGTGCGCACATTGTGAATTTAATAAGAAACCAATAAAAAAATATAATTTGTATATTTACTTTATACTATGCTAAGATATTTCTTTGTTGCTTGTATCTTACTATTATTATAATGTTGAAAAACTTGCGCAGTAGATTTATTCAAAAGAATTTTTAATATAAATTTAAATAACATGAGGATCTCGGGGTATTTCTGAAATGTGTGTTTGAAATAATGACTGAATCAGTATAATGTTAAATAATACAAAATTGCCATAACTTTTAAATTATTAACAATCAGACACGCACGTTTTTTTAATAAATAAAAATCAGACAGCTCAATAATAAAAAATGGCCTTGGACCCTACACACGGTATTTTATGTCTATAATAAATCGTGAATTATTAAAGAATAAATAAATAAATGAGATCGGTGATATAATTAACAACAAGCTTACGACGCCGATGTTTGTGAGCTTAAATTATCTTGTAATCATCTTCCAACGTGCTACTACTCTTTAATATGATTTACGAACATTTCATTTAAATTTTTTGAGCATAACACTTGTCAAAATAACCGGCACAAACAACACTAATTTTTAAGAACATTTGGCCGTTTTTACTTCTGCTTGATGAGCGAACTGAGCTTTTCCCTGACTTCAGGATTCTTTGTGACACAACCTATGGCGAGTTCCTCATAAATTTGGTATTGATTCTGGATCCTCTGCACTGGATTACATATGTTAATATACATATAACATATGTCACCATTTTGCTGTTTAACTTTTATTTTTGTTTTTTTCTATATTCGTACCTTTTTAGATGAACAATGACATCTGCATATTTACTGTTTAAAGTATAATATTGTTTTATTTTTTGAGAATGTGAGGACTATGTGGGTCATTGTATTTTTCTTTTTTTCTTTTAACGATGGTCTGGCTGTGTGAGTTCCTTACGCGGCCTACCCAAATGTCCTTTCTTTGGTAATGTTCGTCGAATCGTTTAGCTACTTTAGTTCTGTGTTGAGCTGCATGACAACCGACAAATGCGTGCACTGACTGGACAGGTACACTCATTCTGTGTGGTTCTTTCCTCAAAAGACCATTTCAGACATCAATCCACATGGTCTTCACATGATATAACCAAGATGATGTATGGACTTTAAAAGAGACTGTGACCTCTGAGTTTGTTTCGGCCTTTCTTATTAGAGTAGTCAGATAGGAAACGCCGATCTCATCTAGTTTTTAAAATACGTTTGACGTGTAAAAGTGTTTTTACAAACCTATTTACAGAAAATAAATCATTTATCATGTTGTATCTGCCATTGTGCCACACTGTCTTTACAAACTCACTGCATGTAAGCCACTGCGATGTTTTGAGCTTCCACCTATCCTACTCCTTGCACCGTTCTTTGGTTGCTAAAGGGGAAAGAACATAACACGCGGCTTGCTGCTTTTGCACCGCATCTCACTTGCACTTTCTAACGCGTCTTCCTTGGTTCTACGTCCCGGCTGAGAGCATGTCGTCGAGTTATCGCTTGCTACTTGAATCGGCACGCTGCTCCGCATCGACTATCAACGCACGCTAACTGCGGGCCCTCCGTCGCCTAGAGAACAAAGGACGGTACCTTTCTTTACCAGAAAGTGTCTTAGTGGTCAAAACAAGTGAATTGACCTTACCCGCAACCAAGACTACAACTAAGTGTTTATTTTATATTATATACCTATCAGTTACCAGCAAAGCCCTAGCCGTTATAGTTGATGTTATTAAAACAAATGGCCTGTCTTTCCTTTGTTTCCTTCGGAAGATACTGCTGATAAGGGGCTGGCATATTTAACAGGGTGCGTACAAGTTATGTTCCATTCAAATTTCTGTCAAGAAAGTACCGGTAAAAGATCTTTCATCCAAATTTATTTTATCGCCTTCAAAGAATGCTCCTTCAGAAACGATACACTTACGCCAACGAATAATCCAATAATCAAAACATTTTTATTTTATGTCTTCTACCGAATGAAAACGGGTGCCTCGAAGTGGTCATTTGAGTTAAGGAAAAAGAAAGAAGTCGTCTGGAGACATATCTGGTGAATAAGGTGCTTGCTCGATGGTATATGTTGAGTTTTTGGGCAAAAATTCGTTCACAATAATTATGGCCTTGTGCGAAGGCGCATTACTGTGAAACAAAATCCAAGAAACTTCTTTCCACAAAATCTCGACCTTTTCATCGAATTTACTCTCTTAAATGCCACATAACAATTAAATCATATTCTTTATTTACCGTATGACCTTCCGGCAAAAAATCCGAGAGCACAACACCACGATAATCAAAGAAAACAGTCAACAAGACTTTGACTTTTGATCGACTTTGGCATGTTTTTTTTGGTTTCGGTTAAGTTGGAAGGCGCCACTCCGAAGCTTTTAAACTAGTTTGCATGCCAAACTCGTAAACACACGTCTCATCACCAGTAACCGAAACGCATTCCGGAGTTAAACTGTTGAACTTTCTCCAGTATTTGGCATGCAAGTCACATACTCGTATCAACTCATAGCTGTATGGAGCTAGATATGAAACGACCCTATCTCATCTTTAGGGTGTTGACTGGCTGATGGCTCCAACTTGACTTTTCTTTTTATGTCATTATTATCGTGTTGGAATAGTATATTATTTGTAAAGAGAATCGCCGTTCTCGGCCTAGCGTGGACAAACTGTTCAGCTAAAAGTATTTTAACAAATAAATATATTTAATTCTAAAATAAATATTTTTGCAAACCTCGTCGCAGGAAAGTCTTTATTAAAAAAGTTGAAATATAAGTATTCACGCTGATTGCATGCGCAAAGCACCAACATTTTTTTGGTTGCAGGGTATTTTGGCTTAGGTTCTGGGTTACCACATAAATAATGATGTGATTTTCAGTTTTTATTCGATGAAAAATCGATATCAAGTATTTGAGTAATAAAATGTGTTCTTTTTTGAGCACGTTTACTAATCAAGTGGTAAAAAGAAGGTAAGTATAGTACATACGTATATTAACAGTTGTTCGCTTACTGTTCACACCGCCCGTCGGCGTGTGCTCGTTTTTCGCACCAACAGGAGCTAATAAAAGAGAGACTCGCTCAACGACGCTCGCTTGGAGGGCAGAACACCCTGTAAGAGACACACACGCTTGGTACAAGTATTCGCATACCAGCGACTAACGAGTAATAGCTCGCGCACGGTGTTCGTTGCACGCTAACTCATTTAGTTGCCAGCTCTACTCGCTTCTCGTTAAACGCTGGCGGGGGGGACAGGTGCCTTAAATACTACCTCAGTGTTGGTTTATTTTTATGAGCAACATAAAGCATTGTATTTTTTTGTCCATGACCTTTTTTCCCTTGTTGTACGCCAAGTAACCAGTCATTCTTGAAATGAATACTGATCATCAGTTATATTCCAATAATCATCCAACAATAATGCGGCTTTTTAATAAAACATTTATCACTAATGAAATAATTAACATTATAATCTTTTCTCAGGAAATGCAAATATTGCTGCAAACATCATAAGTATTTGCTTCACACTCACACTGCAAAATTTGCTTTCCCCAAGGAATAAATAGGGAAATAAACAAATGTATTTCTGAATAAAATCAAGATACCATCTTTTCTGCCTTCGCAGTTTCTTGGTACTTTATTTTTAAATGAAAGAATTCGCAGTATAATAACACTGTTGAGCTTTAGATGACTCATTGTTATTAAATGTTTGAGATATAATCAGCTTTTCAGAATTTTCAATAGTACAAACGTATATTGAAGAACAAAATAAAACTGTACTGACCTGAAACTTGCTGGTCACTGGATTCATGCCCAAAAGAGAGTACGAGGCCACACGGCCGTCATTGGAGTCGATGATCACTTCTCCAGTGATACCTGCGAGAATTATGTATTAGATAAGAAACAATAACTTAGAAAGCATCGTATATATATTTGAGCACTTGAAATGATTTATTTCACGCCATGAACGCCATAATTTTTGTGGTATTCACAGCCGTAACCAAAGCTAATATAATTACAACGGTACTGTTGACAGGCCTACACTGTCCTCCCATACCTGTTAACACTGTAATTGGAAAACATTGTAAAAGACATATTTTTAAAAGAGTAACCATGGAGTTTCTTGCCGGCTCTTCTCCATGGGAAACGACCAATTGGAACCGTGCACCTAGAATCTGACGTTTCATAAGTGCCCATGTAGGTCTATGTGAAATAAAATATTTTGATTTTGATTTTTTGATTTTACAGCTTTTTGGCAAGCTGGTCTTAAGATAAATCGTCACTTACGAAAACAATTTATTTATTAAATCTAAATAGATATTTTTATTTCATTTCGATGGGATGTTTTTTCTTAAACCTTGATCCCTAGACAATTTTGATGTGTGTACGAGTACAACGCGTAAGAATTAGAAGTAGGAGACGCGAAACAATTATTATTATTTTGGTAGCAGAATATGCGCTGCACGTTTAAGTAAAAACCTGTCCTAGTCTAACACTCACCTCCCGTACCTCTTCCCATGGTCTCTATTTTGATAATTGTGTCTTTCAATCACTACTGCTGAGCATGAGGTCCTGGGTTCGATCCCCAGGTCGGGCAACGTGTTATTGGGATTTTCTATCTGGAATTTCCCAGTAACAGCCCGAAGTCTGGATTTGTGCCCGGTAGATGGCAATAGGCTCGCCCCCTATTACATGGGACTTAAACATAACTGGCGAAATGTGGGTGTACTATAGGTACACCTCTGCCCAACCCTTCGGGGAAACAAGGCGTGATGTTATGTTATGTTATGTCTTTTATTTTACTGTAATCTGCCGATTACAAAATGGCTAGTTAACAGTGTTGTATGTGTCAGGTGCTATACCCAGCTCAAAATAGCGGAATAGTAATCATACGGGATCATATACGAAATGGCGGAAAGACGTAATTTGTTTCATATATACATTTTTATCTTAGTTTAATGTGACGACCCTTTGAAAAGTTACTTTTTCATTTGCATCATATCATACCCACTGCTAATTTTTATTGAAATGTTTTATTTGATCTCATTATTGGGTACGACTACTGCGCAAAAGCCGTTCGTGTCATATAATTGTTATTTGTTTACTGTTTTACGCACAAAACCTCACAAGAATTTGACAAGGTGCTGTTGCAGTAATTTCAGGTCTGGTACAAATCGATGCTCTTCGTGGAATACCTCCTTGGAATTGATACTGTTTGCAAGCGGTAAAAAATTGTATGGATACTTTTTTAAATTTGTAAAGTTACTACATAAAAACAAGAATAGAATAGGGAAAAATGTATTGCCAACTTAAAGTTTAAATTAATATAGTTCCACATTGCTTTGCACGTTTGCACGTGATTAACACGTTTTAATTAACAAGTTAATTTAAAACGTGTTAATCAAGACTTGAAGGAACTGCCAGTTAAGTTGATTATTTATTAAGGCGTCAGTAAAGTGGAGGAGGTCGGTAATGTTTTAATAATCGGACTATGAAAAAAAATTGACGCATTATGATACTATTCGAATTTATTTCGGTGATTTTTCTTCTTCATACTTATAAAATATGATTGACGTATAAGTGTTTTGATAAACCTACTTAACAATAATAAACATTATTTATCACTTCGTGATTACATAAAATGAATTCACCCATCTTTTTTGTACTATTTAGCTCCATTTTAAAATCCTAAGTGCACATAATACTAAGAATATTTGTGAACGTTACCTGGTCAGAAAACTAAGGTACTCCTTCTTTTCTGGAGCCGGGCTAGTCACAGTGAGCACAGCTCAGTATGCTCTTTTTGCTTTTTCATTCCGCTCATCAGTGTCACCTTCCACCTTCCAAGGTTCCTTTGATGATGCTGATGCGAGACTGGAAAATGTGATAGTTACGAAAAGTTGTTTTACAGTAAGTACCTGCTTAAATACGATAAAGCAGATATAAGGAGCTTCACTTTTTGTTCAGAATCTTCAACTTTTGAGTAAAACGTCTTAACATAATAAGCACCAGTGCCCTTCGCGGGTGCTGGGAGCGAGGACTTATATTGCGCTCAAGGACACACAACACTCTCCAAAGACACTTATAGCACATCTCCTTTTTGTTTTGTATATCAATTTCTCTCTTCCATTCAGTACTTGAAGCTTCTACAATGTTGTAGTACGTAAGTGAAATTTCAAGTTGTAATTTTAAGGGTATGAGCCCGGAGATCTATCTCACAGGTCCCGAAGCCAGTATAGACTCCAGCTCTCACGAAGGTTTGACTCTACCTGTAACCTAGATACCATGTACCAAACTTGTACCTGTTTGAGAGTAATAAATTACTAATTACCAAAATGAAGTTAATTAAATTGAAAAACTAATTCTTTTGTGAACCGATGTTGGATTTTGGCATCTTTCACTCGCCAACCGAATGTTCGAGAAATAAAATGAGCAGATGAATGTTCAATCCTATTTAATTTTGACGATATTGTGTAATCGTAGAATGAAATAAAAAATTAACATTAGCTCGAGTGAACCATTCACTCTGAGTTTTAGTTCTCAATACTTAGTAATTTTAAGTTTCTTTCCTGCTACATGTGAAAAGAGTCAAGTTAAGTGACACATGAAAGACCATACATTTCCAGTTCAGGGCAGTAAATAAGTCCGTAGTGAGAAGAACTTCTTGTTTGTTACTTTACTCTCTGATATTACAGGCACAAGTTGAGGCACTAGATACAATCTTGATTTACTGTGTTTTGTCCGTGTTCAAGAGCTTAAGTTTATTGACCAGCCATTTTGTTAAGTGTTACGCAAGATAATACTTGATAGATGTTCGCGAAAACAAACATGAGAAAATATATAGCTCTAGTCACTACATTTCGTTGATTGTTAAAACTGAAATATCATCTCTTGATCTTTCCGTTTATACAATTATTCAAATGAGCTCAAATTGACGTTTTGACAAAAACAAAAAATATTGAGACTCTTCACTTGGCCGGTTTTTTTAAATTCTATAGTTGAAGATTCTCAATATGGCACTTTATTTCCATTAACACACCAGATTATGTAATACTTAATTGGAAAACAGCTCGATATTAAAGAACACGCATTCGCCAGACGATACCACGTTGAGATCGTCAGCATTATTTCCCTCACAGTACTGGGGTTAGCGCACACTACGACAACTGTAACCAACAATATTATTTAGGATACGACGGTAACATGAGGTATTAAAAAAATAATTTTTTTATGTTTAACATCTATTTTGTGGTTAATTACAAAAAATAAATAGGTCCTCTTGATCTCGATCTCGCTGGAACTCTGCTATTAGAAATGACTCCATAATACCATCTTATCTCCGCTTCTTAAACATAAATCTTATGTCAAGAGATTTGATAGGTCGATGAGGTTCGACATCAGAGTTTCCGAGCAGAGGAGACACATAAAGCGGTGCGACGTCACAACACACACACAGTAAAATCTACAATATTCTATCTACCTTTCTCTATCTCTATTTGTCATTAGGAAAACTCGTTCAATCTCTGAAGGTCCATTGGCCAGATCCATGATGGATCTAGTGGCTATTATTTTTCTCATTGAATCGAATTAGGCTTTAAAAATGCTTTGTAACATTCAATATTTCTCGTTTTTCAGAATTATGATAGAGAGAACAACTTTACAAAATAACAATGTTATGCAGTCTGTATTTCTACTACAATAAACTTAGTCCATCCGAACCTCAGACGAGAGTAAAAACCAGACATATACATATGTCTGTAATATTTATAATGTAAAAAATAGATGCAAAGAAAAAGAGAGCATGTCTGTTTATGCCTTTGGCAATTCTGTATTTTTCTGAAGGCAAAGTAGACAAGCTTGGCGCCTACGGACAGGATTGATCCACATTAGCTCAGACAGAGAGAAGTGGAAAGGAGAAAGGGAGGTTTTTGCCCTGCAGTGGGATAACATAGGCTATAATTTAAATAAAGAAAATAAGCTCATTTTCCATAACATTCTATATTTGTTTGCGGAATTCTCGTAATCGGCTCAAAATACATAATTTACACAGCTGCCTAGCTGGCCAGGAAACATCAGCACATGGGATGCAAAATTTTATAACCGTTTACTTTACAGTCATTACCCATAAATTCGGCTTTGCATTCACGCATCAGCTGCACAATCTTTCATCTCTGTCCAAAATACTTTACGAATTTAAATATTTGAAGACTTCAAAAGAAACTAAATGTGAAAAAGTGGCTTACAACCGTTCACAAATCGTTAAACGTTATATATTTTTAATAACATTTATGATTGTTTGTATGTATGCATCATACACATAATCCAATGTTGTTTAACAATTTAGGACTGTTTGCACATCTTTGTGTTTAAAATTAAAATATACCGATCCTTTCTGAATTTATAATTATAGTAAACCTAAGTACCTACTCGTTAACTTAATCATGCACATTTTGTATTACGACGTTAACCTAATTCTTTTAGTTGTGATTTCTAAGCGATATACCTAATAAAAAATGGCTGCTACAAAACTACACAAGAGCTGAATAGAAATCCCAAAATCGGAAAAATCATAAATTACTAACTACTTATAAAAAATTGACCTTGAATTAACATGCAATTAACTTCAAAGCTGAACAAGTTTGCAAACACCGACTAAACTGTTTTGCTTAGTCGATCGTCCTCTAAATACCTTAGTGTGAATGCCAATGCATAGCTCCTAGACGCAATAATAATTTTATTGGCATGCTCTTGGCATTGCTTGCTGATTAAAGTGCCAGACATATTTCAGCGCGAACAGAAAATTGTCGTATGACATTATACCTTACCTCGATTGACATTATGCGACATAGTTCTATAATTTGCATTGTCAAGCAGTGAGACAAAGTTGAATGTTTACAATTGTATCATCTTACATAAGATAGTATATTTTGAGTCGTTTTACGACTTTTTTCACCAAATCATTGTCACCAAGACCTCGCTGTAATATATTTCTTCTGAAGTAATCCTTGTTCACACAAGAAAATGTTAATAAATACTTGCAAATGTTGTAACTCTATTTAAAATTTAACCAGCTAGGGATCAAAAAAGGGACGAATACATTAGACTTGATAATGTTCCACACAGACTTTAGCGAACGAAACATTTTACATAAGTTGATTTCCTAGCACTCCGTTCATCACCGCAAGTGTCTTTTCCGTATGCGACGGCATTTCTAACATCGCTACAAAATTTAGGACATTATAAATTAAGATATGCAGAGACAGTTGACATTTTAGTTTTTCCCTTTCTTTGACGTTGCAATACTGTAGGTGAAGTTATTCTAATTCCTTAACAACTATTATATATTGCTTTGTTTTAGCGTATAATGGCTGCAAGTCATGACTTTGAAAAGCTATCGGAATCGGCATTTGTTGCAGAATTTTATGCAAAGGAGATTGCCCACTGCACTAACGACATATTTACACAATTCAACGTTGTTGTGTCTTCAGCAAATCATCTTTAAAATACTCGATGATATGTCTAAATACTTCCTCAAAAATATAAAACAAAACTACAATGACAATTCCGAGATATTATAAAGTTTTATTACTATTTGTGGTTATGTTCGACCACAAAACGAATTGAAAAAAAACTATTTGATTGTATCTGAATGGGTTTACGAGTAAGCTTTGTGTCTTTGAAGTACATTTGTGTAAAATCTGTACCGATTAGCCCATGTTCCTAAGTGCAAAAGATCATACTACGGTAAAAAAGACAATGTTCATTTTACCGGCGTTGGTGAGATTCAGACTCATAAATGTTCATGATATTATTCAGAATCTCCGACAACATGAGTCTGCGCATATGTGGCGATAATCTCAAAGAGCAGTTGAGACATCGTTACACAGTTGCACTCGCCATGTTCAATAAATCACAACACAAAAAGTTCTGTCTTTAGTAATAATATACAACACACACGGTGCACCGGCGTTGGAAGTATGATTATTTTCAATGGTTTAGCAGCAGTAACTGAGGAACTAAAAGGGTCAAACTCGACGCACAACATACTGGTTGGTGGTATTGAAAAAATATGACAGACGCGTAATATATGTCAAATAATGCTGTACCCGTGCTGATAAAAGATTCTAATACATTCGATTTTTGATCTATTTCTGCAAACCAGGTAATGGTCTTTCACGAAAACCACTTGGCGCCCATGCCGTTGACAACCATTGGTATTTACAAAACCCAGCGAGTACATGTGATTAACTATTCTGTTAATACTTTCCATACGAGCTATAGTTGTGTGCAAGCATTTTTATCATATGTCTTATATGAAGTAAAGCAAAAATATAGGTAAGCAACATAAAAAAAACATAACGCGTTTTAGAGGTTTAATCTTTGTGTTCTTTAATCAACATGTTTGTAATATAGACGTTTGAAATATTCTGATTTCAATATAAACAATAAATAAAAATAAAGCTAATAACCTAACCAACGAAATAAAGGCACCGTCCTGCACCGTACACTATCGTCTCGTCACATTTTCAATGAAAATAAGAAAGGTATTGTTCTGTGGGGATTATAGAAACATTTTTTATTTTACCTTGCGTGCTATCTATTGACATTTAAAAACGTAAATACCTTTTAATAGAAACAGCTTTTAATTTAACTTGGCACGCAACAATCAATACAAAATCGATATATTTAATGTAGGTAGGTAGGCACATTATACGCAATAGAAAAAAATTACATACCTAGAATTGACAGGCTACAGAAAAAAAATGGGGTACTCTATCGACGGAAACATAAAAGTACTAATTATTGTTCAAAAAACTATCCCATTGTAAATAACAAAAATTTCTATTCAAAAATTATAATTTCCTTTTAGATATTTCATGCGGTTCAATGTTTTGGGACACGAGACAGTTTGCAAGAGTACTGTCGGTGGGCATTCTCTTTTATTGCATGTCAAATAAAATTTTTACTCAACGATTTTAAACTGGAACACGGTTTAAAAAAATTTGAAGTGTACCACACTGACATGATTATGTTAACAGTATATCTGTATGCTTTATACTACAAGTAATTTGTAAATAAAATAAACAAAAAACACAATTATTTTGTAGGTTTGAGTTTCCATACTGTCGGCAGTCCCCATGACTGCGTGCGGTTTTTAGTTAGTACAAAATACCTACTGCATAAATAGGATCATTAAAAAAAAAACTCAATTTTTTTCTTTTTGTTCACAGAATCTTCATTCAATTATAATAGTTGCTGATGCTTGTGAAACTAGTTGGCACTTACCATGCCAAAAGTATTTCAATCAATGCATTACGTTCATCTAAATTTTCCTGAAAATTAATGACACTTCACACGTGATATAAATTAAGTAGGTACCTACTCGTAAAAGAGTTTTCTACTGACCGAGCATACACAAATCAAACTCCGTGAATATTGCATAAATCTTATCGTACCTACGTGTAACAGAGAAAAGATTGGAAATTCAAATGCGATAACATTTTTAATTATAACTCTGGTCAGGTAGCGAATTATTTAGTTGAATTTGAAAATTGCTTCTCAATCGATGGTTCTGATGCTCTTCTATGACACGGATGATCACGCTTTTCAACTGGTACAATCTAGACATCCACCATATAAGCAAGTTAATCGATCTTTATACAATGTAGGTCGCAACCGCATGCGGGTGTCTGCAAAGTTAAAAACCGCATCGTGACTTTTGTCAAGAGCGTGGACTGAGCTGTAGCACTGATCGACAAACTTTTATTTACAGCATCAGCAAATGATTATTGCTAAGCACCGTACTAATGACTACCCATGATATTAAACGGTAATATAACCGGAATATGATACCTAAGGAAATTGTTCTATTTCCATACTTTCGTATAGTATTATAAAGCTTTTAAGTCCTACGGATTGAACCCACTAGGTAAGAGGATTACATTAACGAACCACCGTTTGCAAATTATTCCTGGAACAGGCATGTGTTTGAGGATCATTTTTGGAAATTATTAAGTATTCGAATTTCAATTAGATCGTATAGTATAGTACCCTGAAATTTTGCAATGCAAAATGTATCTTTTTAAGGCACGTGTGGCTAAAAAGCGTGTCTCAATAACAGGTGTTTATTGCATTCTAATCTAATGTTGTTGATTTCAAATCAAATCTTGTTCATTGTCATATAATATAAATTTACTGCAGTAAAGTTTTTAATATAAAGGATTCGGAGGAGTATGCAATCCGTGGCAACATTTTTTCAACTAGATAGGTAGTATTTCAGCATTTGATGCATTACTAGGAATCAAGTCTTGGCTTCAATTTAATGTGAATATGAATGAAAGTAGTTTTTACTCAAGGCTAAAACTTCGCGCTCGGTTCATTCTTATAAGTGCTCTGAATTTAACCCAACATACTCTGCAGACATGTGACAGAACTTTGTTAATTATGACATCTAATTATAAATTACCATCAATGAAGAAAGCGAAAATGTACATCCATGTAACATAAAAATACAACCCAAAATCTTTTTGTCTAAAAAATGTATTTCTCCATTTCTCAAAATTCAAAGCCGGATTAGTCTCAAAATCTTTTCAATACTTACTTCTGGTGTTTAAAGACAACTTTTGTAGCAAATCCTTTATTTTTATTGTGGTTGTGTTCGTCTCGTCAAAGTGAAACGCGGACGCTAGAGCCGATCCCTTGTTATTTTTGTTTAGGAATGTGAAAACAGCGCTTAATGTCAGAAAACAAGGGCTGTTGCCTTTCCCCGTGGCAGGCTCGTAGTTGTGGTACAGCATTCCCATGCGATGCCATTTGAATTCCTGAAACAATATGAAAATATTGTTTTTTTTTTAATTTATCAAAAAGGTTTACATAGTTTTATATCTGAGGTATTTGAATAAAAAGATTTCAACAAAACGTGATATTTTTTAGAAATCACAGGTTTATACAGTGCAAACAAGCAATTAAAATTGGTGTCAAAAATTATTCCAAAATTAAAAAGAAATAAAAACAAAAGACAGATCACGGAGAAGCGTTTTATTTTCACATTTAGATAAAAAGATCGTCGCAATACAATTAAAACAATACAAAAATACACACAAATACAACTGTAACGGAACAGACAATAAACCCAATAGCTACAGAAATTGTAACGTCAACAAACATAAATATTTTGTTGAGTAAACAATTCGAAAATACAGGGTCAAATTAAATGATCCAACTCCACAGGTGCGGAGTTTTGCTAGCTAAAACGATAAAACAAACAAAAAAATTAACAATTTTCTAATCTAACATTATAATGATATGTATTGAAAAGAAAATGAACAACCGCATTCTGTAGTCAGTCTAGAATAATATAAGTTTATGAATCTAGAATCATTTTTATTGATTGTGGTCTTTATAAAATGTGAACTACGGGCCAATAAAAATGTAATTGTTAAATCAGCAGATGTCAACAAAAGAGAAACTACATAGATTACTTTGTATAAATGGAATAAGTTTACGTTATTTTTTCCAATTTACCGGCCAGTATCAGATTGTATGTTGATGAAAATATCATTCGTGACCGTAATAAATATTTATTTATCTTGTGAAATTCAAATTTTCTAACGTTTTTTTTTGCAATTTGCAGGTCAGTATCATGAAGTAATCAATACATGTTCTGCTATTTTACAAATTCATCATACGCTATATAGTCCTCTTAATCTCATGTGGTACTTTAAATAGCAGAAGTTTATAAATGTGGGAAATTTTCTCATTATTAAGTTTGAACGTAACATCTGTTTCCTGTGAATATGTAGGTAATGAATTTTGCTTTGAAGCACATGGGAGTTGAGTTGTTGTGACAAAAACTTTTTATTATTTTAATTATTTTTTAGGACATATTTACTAACTAATATTTTAGATCTTTATTTAGAACTTATTGTTTTTTAAGGTTCCAAAATTAAAAGGTAAAACAGAACTTGAAAATGTCATCACATTTTATTTAAATCTATGCAAAGTAAGTGTTTGATTGGGGCATAACGTTCGGTCTTATTGACTTTTGACGCGCACACAGATCAGCATACCTTGTTTAGATTTATATGGGGATCTGTTCGATCCCAAGAAACAAAAGTTTTAGCAAATGTATCAGGGTAGGTTAAGTTAGGTTTATTAATTACGAGCAATACAGCAATTACAGCAGCGACTGATCTATATATAGACTGCTCAGTGTAGTTTGGTAGGGATCCCTGACTGTGTAAGCCCGACTTGCTCTAAGCCAGTTATTTAAAAATTAATTACGTGCAGGCTAGTGGTTCGATATACGCTTCTTTGAGTTACATAATATACTAATTACACAAGACCTATTTAAAATACCTACTGATAGAAAGTGTTTTCAACACTTTTACTTGAATATGTCATTTAAAAAGTTGAGAAGAATGAATAATGCTCATAATACTCTAGAAAAAAACCCAAAATCGTTCTTAATTTTACGGTCTACTAAGTTCAATATTGGGTCAGCGATAGCTTTAAAGTCGGTGTCAAATCACGTAAAAACTTTTTGTTATGGATGATGATAAGCTTTGATGGAAAAGAATTATTAGATCTAGCCTAGGTTGACACCCTAGTCAATGTATTTTCGGTCATGCCTTTTTATTGATCTGCAAAAATTTGCTTTCTTCTCACGTTCTTGTTTGTATTAGGTCAAATGTTGAATACTGTACGAGCATCAAGCATCACACTAGAGCCGCCGTTATTGTGTTGTATTCCGTTTCTGTATATAACATCTTACTCAAGAATAGAATACTACACTACTCACTATACTTATGACTAACTTTATTCCTTATTTTTTCTCTTTCTAAGGCAATAATAGCTAGCGAAAACAAGTTGTAACAATAAAGTTACATGGACTGATAATCCTGCTAGTTATATCGATTTACAACAAAATATAGTGAAGGAATTTCATGTAACTATCGCTTTATTTTCTATCAAAAACACCAAAAAGGAAACTGATTCCATCAAATATAAATTTAATCCTTTCTGTTGTTCTGATTAAGCTAGTATCTTTGCAGTCGCTTTCCATTAAGAATGGGCAGATTTCCAAATGATTTCAACACTAAGTGCATCGGGACTACACAAAGTGCATTAGTAATGTGTCGGGACTCGGGTTTAAAATTTACGCAAATAGGAACAGGAGCAGTGCTCCTGTCAACAAGTTCTAAAGAGGAAGTTTGATTGTTAGATGATTCATTTTGTCTTTATATCTATGTTTGTTTATACTGGCTGCGGGCTGGTGTATATTTAAATGTTAGCTATATCTGGATTTAAGAGTTCATATTATCATATTAGCTTACTGCTTTCGTACAGTGGACGCGGTAGCGGCAATCACAATTTGTAAAGAGCTACACAACGGTCCTGTGGTTTATTTGTGAAATTGTATTGCGAAGAATTTTACTAGCACATTCCAGTAAATATTTTTGTTGTACAAGGTGGTGTAAAAGTCATATCATAGTATGAATGTGCCATCATTTACAAATAATGTCATTTTTTATTTGTCATTCTAGACAAATAGAGTAGTAGTTGAGGCAACAATGAAATGGAGCGAAACATAGTTCAGGCAACGATAAAGATTTTAAAAAACCTTTTCAGGGGCTGCACGGCCCCGATCTGCCGCTTTGGCGACTTGAACTGGCCGACCATATCGTCAGATCTGGCGGCTTCAGCTTTGGGGCATGTTGAAATCTCGCGTTAACCACAGCAAACTACCAAGCTTGCAAGTCTTTAAAGTCAACATTAAAGAATAATATAACCGACGTTGGATTTAATTTGATTTGATTTGAATAAATCACTAATTTGGAGCTCAAAAGTGCTAGGGGGTTGTCATTTGACCGGTATAATTTTTTCGACCTAATGCCATCAATTCTACACTCTTAAATTATTATTTAAGAGTGTAGAATTGATGGCATTAGGTCAAAAAAAAAACAACGAAATGGCAGCCAATTTACTTTATGCAATCGCTTTTGCCCCACCTGGTATAGATCCAAGCATATTAACGAGTTTGCCGATTCATTTGACTTGACGTTAATTAACTAAAACAAATTACCTTCAAGAATACCTATAACCAGCATATTCATTGTACAAGACCATTCTGATATCCAGTTAGGTTAGTTTAGGTCTTCAAACTGAAGCGAGATGCGAAAGGTTGCGTTGTTAGGTATTTAGCGCGCCTAGTAGCAAAAGGTTTTCGACAAAGAGAAGGTGTTGACTATCACGAAACCATTTCTCCGGTTGTACGCCACTCGTCGTTGCGAACCCTGTTACAACTTGCAGTGCAGGATGATTTTAAGAATATGTATTGATTATCTTCATGAAACAGTCAGAAGGTTTTGTAAGGGAATGGGAACAGTCGAAAGCGTGTCTTTTGAAACGGTCACTTTATGGGTTGAAGCAGGCACTAAGAGCCTCTTGTCCGTGGACATCTCCAACGCCTTCAACACCCTGCCCTAGTGTTGTATTCGGAAGGCACTGCAGTATCATCGGGTGCGTCTCAACGTCCGCCACATCTTAGGAGCTTATCTGGCGGAGAGGTGTGTCACCTGCATGGGAAGTGGTGGCGGAAACCAGCGCCAAGTGTCGTGCGGTGTTCCGCAGGGTTCAGTCGTAGGGCCGCTCCTGTGGAACATCGGGTACGACTGGGTGCTGAGGCGTAGACCAACTCTGTAACGCGGACGACACCCTGGTCACAGCCCGGCGGAATTCGTACAGGGAGGCAGCGTCGCTGGCGACGGCTGCGGTCAATCAGGTGGTGAGCCGCAAATGGCGCCTAGGCCTGGAGGTGGCCCTCAACAAGTCGGAGGCCATGGTGTTTCATGGTCTCCAGTGAGCGCCGCCGCCCGGATCGTTCGATCGATCGAACACATAGTGCTCTAGGGGGTTCGAATCGCTGTCGAGCCCACCATGAACTACTTTTTTTTTCTTTTTTTGCCCTGGGAAAAATGCATTACGCATACCCTCCCATTGGGGGAATGGGGGGCTATGTGGGGCTCCCCGGTCTGACCCGGTATACCCTCTAAAACAACCCAGCGGCACTCCCGCCTCGTCTGAGTGGAGGGGACTGGGAGATTGGCGCAGCCTGTACGTCCAGTCCTCCTCCGACGACCGTCCGCCTTTAATGCGGACGCTTTACGCCCTCCCCGTTGGGGGAGGGCCGGGAATGACCGACGAAGGTGATGACGGGTGCAATGCGGGCGGAGGCGCCCCCGCGCCTGTCGCCCGCCTGTCACCACCATGAGGAGGGAGGAGACGAAGCCCTCTCCGACCTCTTCTTCGTCTCCGGAGCGGCGCAGCGAGAGGATTGTCTTCCCGCTCGCGTTCCGCCGCCTCCTTTTGCGAAATTATGTTCTCGCAAAAGGAGGCGACCTCTGCCCAGGCCTCCTCGCTCTCCAGCATGGAGCTGACCACGCCGGGAAGCGAGAGGTCCTGCCCGACCACCGCGGTCAGACTGCGGCACAGCTCTTACCAAGCTGGGCACACCTCTAGGGTGTGCTGTGCTGTGTCCTCCGGCGCACCGCAGTCATGGCACGTCGGTGAAAAGAAAGAAAGAAAGAAAATAACGTTTATTTACGGTAAACATGACGCAGTGATCGAACACAAACACCAAAGAGAACAAATCGGGGGAAAATATGCGTCACATCCACGCAAAACGGCCATCGCTCAGCTTAATGCTACGACCCTATGCGAGACAGAGCCCCAGCGCTGGTTTTCAGCGACAGCCGGCGTTGAATGACGTCGACCAGTGTAGCAAACGCTAAGATGAAAATAAAAAATAAAAATACATACACATAATAACTGGATAAGTGTTCAACAAAATAAAATAAACAATATTTATAAAAATTGTAACATTCCGGGCATTGAAAGCTCACGCGCCGTTAGCCTTTGATAATCTGTCGCGCAGCTGTCATTTAAAATAGGTTTGACGTTTTGACATACTGTTATTGTTATTGTTATAACAGGTTACGTAATAATTAGATGGCGTATTACGTAATCAATTTTTATATGGAATTTCAAAACAAAACAATGTGTTTGGTGACTGTGTTGGTATGGTTATTGTAAAATAGTGTTTGTGAATTAATGTGTGTTACTTAAAGAAATTCAGATGACAAACTCGGTGACAACGGAGAAACAGTTATTTTAAGACAAAATGGTAAGTACGAAAAATTATCTATGTAACATCATGATTATAAAGAATAAACCATTAACATAAATGAAATAAAATTGTTTGCATTGTTGATAAATAAAGCAGGAAATATTATAAATTATATGTTCAAGGAACTATCTTGACAAGCCGTAGTGTGACAGTTGAATAATTAGGTATTTTCCGCAATTTACAGAAACAAGGAGGCATTCCTAAGTGTAAGGGTTGAGAGCTGTGGTGTAAAACATATAATAATACAGCCCCACAGACAGAAGAGTGAATGCCAAGCATCACACGCACTAGGAGATCCCCAACCAAAGTTTGCAAGCCTTGACCCCGGAGGTACAGTGACCCATACCAAAGTACATGGTTAAAGTTGAAGGGAAATTTGTTCATGTATGAGTATCTTTTTGAGTTGGAGTTTAAAGGCTTGTATTGTTTTCAGGCATCGCATTGGTGGTGGGAGATCATTCCAACAGCGTGTGGCTGCAAACTTGAAAGAACCCCTGAATGCAGTAGTTCTGTGCATTGGCACCGACAGTGGGCTTACCATGGAGCGAAGACTGTACTTTAGATGGTTTTGTTTCCAAGTTAGCTTTTCATAGAGATAATGTGGTTTTTGAGTTGTAATGATACCAAACAACAAGTTTGCTAAATGAAGCTTCCTCCTGGCAACCATCTTTAATAATTTTAGTTCGTTAATATATGGAGTAACATGACTTCTTCGCGGGACATTAACACAAAAACGAACACAGGCATTCTGGATACGTTGGATTACACGCTCAGTTCTTGAAAGTAGGCATGGACCGTAGACTGTGTCACAGTAATTTAACTTGGATAGGATGAGGCTGTCAACAAGTTGTTTCCTTACTGGTATGCTTAGGTAGTTCCTTATTCCATATAAGACCTTTAGCCTATAAAAACAATTTCGAAGAACACGAGTCACATGGGCCTCAAAACGCAGCTCTGGATCCATAATTAGACCTAAATTGCATGCCTGCTCCACTCTCTCAATTTTCTTTCCCATGATAATCACCTCTAGGTTGGCAGAAAGTATTGCACTAACTTGCTTCTTAGAACCCAACACCATAAACTTAGATTTGAGGGGGTTCAGAACCAAAGAGTTCTCCTCTGACCATACAACCACTCTATGCAAGTCCTCATTTAATTTCTGCACTGCCAAAGATGTTTCATCCGCTTTGAAGGATATGTACAATTGAATATCATCGGCATACATATGATATTTGCAGTTGACAAATGATTTTATGATATCTGCACTGTACAGAATGTAAAGCAAAGGCCCCAGAATCGACCCCTGAGGGACGCCCCTTGACACTTGGAGGAGGGAGGATGACACTGTTGACCCGTCCTCCTTATGCATCTCCACATATTGAGACCTGTCAGTTAGGTAGCTTTTAAACCACTCCACCGCATCATTGTCAAAGCCATAAAAAGTTAACTTTGACAGCAGTAGAGTGGTATTAATTGTGTCAAAAGCCCGGGAAAAGTCTAGCAAAGCCAGAATTGTTGCCTCACCCCGGTCACGTGCTTCAAGGATACTACCCACAACATCAGCCAGAGCAGTTGCAGTCCCTCTACCCTTTCTGAAACCCGACTGCAGGTCAGGAAGAATGTTGGAAGTTTCTAGGTATTGGATTACCTGCGAGTATACCACACGTTCCAAGATCTTAGACAGGCAAGGTAGTATACTGATTGGTCTCAAATCCTTCATATTAACCGGGTTATTGTTTTTAGGGATAGGGCGAACAATAGCGCACCGCCAGAGTTCGGGGAACGTACGCGTGGCTATGGACTGATTAATGATATCTGTAATAGCTTGCAGGGTAGTTGGCAAGGTGAGAGATATCATATCGAGACTTATACCGTCGACACCCTGTGCATTTGACCCTAGGCTCTTGATTATCTTGAGGACAGATTCAGGATTGGTTTTTGTGAGTGTGAATGTGGCTGGGCCATACCTGTGAGACCCAAAGTAGGACAATTGTGTCCTATTATGACCAGAATTACCTGGCACGTCCAAGAATGCTGCATTGATATTATCAGGGTTGTTGAAGTGACTTGGCAGCAATCTTTGCTTATGGTCAGGAAGCACATCCGATTTTAAATTGCGCCACAACCGCTTCGGGTCCTTAATTTGGTCATTTATGCTTTTGCCGAAGTATGCCGTTTTCTCTCTAACTAGTGCCGCGACTGACTGGTGCTTCAGATCCAGATAATATTCCTTATGACCCGGCAATTTAGATTTACGAAATCTGCTCCTAGCTTCATCTCTCAAAGCCGACATCAGTTTGATATTCTCAGTAATCCATGGAGTGGGGCGGGTTTTAAATATCTTCCTTTTAAGAGGAGCGTGGAGATCAAACAACTGGATCAAAAAGGAGTTAAATGTTTGCACCATTGAATTAATATCTCCCATGTCTCCAATAATCGACCAGGGTATATTTTTTAAATCAATACTAAAATAATCCTCTAATATATCTGTAAGCGGACGAAAAACGACCAATCTAGGTTTAGCCTTATCCTTCTTAAATATCGTCTCGCATGTGATAAACGAGTGATGGCCAAGTTCACTAATATGATTCACCACTACATTACGGACTGAAGCATCAGTACAGATAATGTCAATAAGCGAACTACTATCACCTACAAAGTGAGTGGGTGTTTGGACTAATTGACTTAAGTTTAAGTAGCTAAAAAACTCCAGAAGTTGTTTAGTCTTTGGGCTATTGACATCTAGCATATTAACATTAAAGTCACCCAACAATATTACATTATCGTAGTCTCCTCCCTCCCGATCCGGTGCAGGTGCGATCCAAAACAACCATGGCCGGACAACACCTGCACCAGACGGAATGAGAGGAAGCCGTGGGACCGCTCGAGCCAGCCTCGCAGGACCGGACCGAGCGCGTCCAACGTTCGCCGGCCAAAGGTGGCGGCTGCGAGGTCCTCCGTCCAATGGAGGACGATTGCATCCCTCGCCTCTTGCCGCACGGCCTCCCGCTCCTCCGCGACGGGGCGCTCCCCGAGCGCTTTTCGCCGCGCCGTCCACTCGGACACTCTGGTGAGCACCCATGCCTCCAACTCCCAAGGAGGGGTGCCAGCCAGAGCGCATGCCGCCGAAAAACCCACCGAGCGGTAGGCCCTCGCCACCCGTAGTGCAATGGCCCTTTGGGGCCTGTGGATTGCCGTAGCAGGGAGTCCGCCCAGATAGGGGCCCCATATAGGGCCATGCTCCGCAGGATGCCGGCACACAATCGCCGGCACCGCGCATTGGGCCCCCCCAGGTTCGGGAGGAGCCACGAGATAGCGTCCGCGGCTTTCAGCAGGCGCGTTGACAGCCCGCTGGAATGCGGGCCAAAACGCCACCTGCTGTCCAGCACCAGGCCCAGATATTTCATCTGGGTCTGGACCCCTATCCTGACGCCCTCCACAACTATGTGGTCGTCGGGAGGGCAGCGCTGCCGGGGCCCGTGAAAGAAAACGGCCTCGGTCTTGTGCAGCGCCACCTTCAATCCCAAGCGGCGGATCCTCCCTGCAACCAAGGATCCGCCAGCCGAGGCCAGAACCATGAAGTACCTGGGGTTGGTGCTCGACAGCTGGTGGGATTTCGGCCCCGACTTTCGGCGGCTGGTTCCCAAGTTGTTAGGCGCGGCTGGCGCGCTGTCAACGCTGCTTCCCAATCCGGGGGGGGCGAGAGGCGCTTGTATGCGGCTCTACGTGGGGATCGTGCGATCGATGGCCTTTTACGGGGCCCCGATCTGGGCGGCTGACCTGACGGCCGCTAACATCTCTGTTCTGCGAAAGCCGCAGAGAGCAATGGTCGTCAGAGTCATAAGAGGGTATCGCACGATCTCCTACGAGGTGGCTTGTACACTTGAAATTATGTTTGATGAACATAGGCAATTTTTATTTGTTTTTCGAAATCCACGCGTACGAAGTGCTAGCAATTGTTAAAAAGCGATTTAAAAAGCCTAAACGTTACGCATTATCACAATTATTATAATCGTTATATGAGTTATTGTTTAACAGGTATTAAAAACTTTTTTTAATGCGCAATAAGTTACGCAATAGGAAATTCAGGGATTGAATTCCTTTTTACTTTGATTTATAATCGGCAAATTCTAATGAAAAACAAATTATTATGAAAAGGTCCTTTAATCTTTACAATTATTTTCATTAATTGAAATAAACGTACAAACGGCCGATCAGTCATGGCCGGAATAAACACTCACGATCGGCTCACGTCACCATTTGGTTCTTAAAAATGTTAATGCGTCGCAGGCTGCGCAATGTTTGGCCGTATTGTATCAGTAAAGGTACGGTTTCTTAGATAAGTAATCGGATCGGTCGGATCGAATTGACACCTCACAGGGCGGCAAACGCCACATGCGTCCGTAATGTCCAAATACAGAGCCTTTTCTGACACCTTAGTGTCAAATTATTATAAATATCCTTCATACAGACGCCCTTTATTTAAACAGTGCACTTTGCACGTCTATGTAGCTCAATTTGATTTGTTTTGGTAGTCTTCTAGATTTAGGTCTGACTGACTGTGCTGACTGTGCTGACTCTGCTTATTTAGAATAAGCATACCAACTGACTGTGCTGTTGGTATGCTTATTCTAAATAAATAAATAATTGAAAAAATACTGTTGAAAATGACAGATGTTCACGACGCCCGCTATGAATGTGACCGAAACGGACTTTTAGGAAAACGCAGCCTAAATTATAGTTTTTGAGTGAGTGCACGACATCCCTCAAGCTTTAGCCTGCTGTTTTTGAAGTCTTGAATTAATAGGTTACTTCTATTAAGGAGGCACGCACAATTGTCGACCGCATCATCGTTTACTTCCAGGTGAATATAAAAGTCAAACAAGAACCTAACTTTTATATACATATATTTATTTATATTTATATAAACTTTATTGTACACCACAAAATGATATAACAAAAAAATTAAGTCAAACTAAAAAACATACAATGGGCGGGTTTATCGCTTTCTGCGATCTCTTCCAGGCAACCTTAGAATGGATAGCAGTTTGTCTGGACATAAATGGGGCTGTCAGTGGTGCATGAAATAAATATACATTAAACTAAAATAGATACACAGATATATACATATTAACATATCCTAAGGAATAGATACAAACATACGAATATATAAGTAACGTAATTAATGATAATTACAGTTTACGAAAGCAAGATCACAACGACAAATAATGATCCTTCACGAGTCTTTAAAACACAAATAACGACGGCGCGCGTTTTACTTCGACCCGCAGTGCATTCCACAAACGAACGGCCTGGACAGTAAAAGATTTGTCGAGGAAAATTGTGGAGTGCTTAGGCATTTTAAGCTTTAAGTTATCCGATGATCTTAAAAATTTCGTGTGGGAGTCGCAAAGAAACTGGAAACGTTTCTTGAGATAGAGAGGAGTGGAAGGGGAATAGAACACATTGTACAACAGGGAAAGAATGTGAGCATTACGGCGAAGGCGAATTGGTAACCACTTGAGCTTCACACGAAATTCGGAAACATGGTCATATTTGCGCAAATCAAATATAAATCTTAAACAAAAAATTTGAAGCCACACACTTTTATGCCATTATTTAAGGTTTTTATAGAAATTGGACGTAAAATTAAATAGGTATTCGAGTTTCAAGTTCAGCATAACTTAGTAGCTCTTGTTGATCGTTTCAAATCTTTATGATGTTAATGAAACACCATAAAAAACCCAGATCGGGCAAAGTGTTATTGGCTTTTTCTATCTAGAATATATCAGTAGCAGCCCGGAGTCTGGTTTAGTGACCGATTAATGGCAATAGGCCCGCCCCATATTACTTGGGACTTACCTGAGCATAACTGGCGAAATGTAGGTTTACCATAGGTACACTTCTGCCTTACCCTTCTGGGATTACAGGCGTTATGTTATGTTATTTTTAACTTTCTAGCCAGTTAATCTACATTTCATAGATAAAATCAGTCTATGTCTTGGGTAACCAGTTTGAAATCCGAAAAATGAGCAGTTTTTGTAAAGAGGTATGCGCTCTGGCTGGTTTTTCTTCATCCCCGATCACTTAGTGTCAGTCGCCGACACGACGGCCGCAATCGACTCGTTTACAGAGCACGTACAATCCGTATTGACGGATTGTTCACGGGAAGTTCCGGTGATGGAAGACCATCGCTGGAAACTACCTACTGACGTACGTGACCTGATAACCGAGAAGAACGCGGCCATCCGTGCCTACGACTCCTTCCCTTGTGACGCGAACAAAGCCGACATGCGCCATTTACAGCGTGCTGTAAAGAAACGCATAGGGGAGGTTCGCTCTGAGGGCTGAAACAAGATGCTCAGCGAACTCGAGCCCACTCATCAAGCCTTCTGGCAATTACAGAGGAAATTGCGTTCCTCAGAAGAGGTCTCTATGCCTCCTCTCATCCGCCCCGACAATAGTGTCGCTTTCGACAGTCCCGATAAGGCTGAATGTCTTGCCGACAGCCTAGAGTCCCAATGTTCTCCCAGCTCCCAACCAGTAGACCAAGCTCACCTGAACAAGGTCGACGCTGAAGTCGAACGAAGAGCCTCCCTCCCTCCCGTCGAAGACCCTGATGATCCTCTGCCTCCCGTCACTCCAGACGAAGTGCACGACATCATTAAAGGGCTCCACGCTCGTAAGGCCCCCGGTTCGGATGGTATTACCAATAAGGTATACAAACTCCTTCCTGCCCCGCTAATAATGCTTATGACCGCCATCTTCAATGGCGCCTTGAGCAACAACATCTTCCCACAAGCATGGAAAGAAGCCACCGTCATCGGTATCCCAAAGCCAGGCAAGCCAAAGTCTGAGCCCTCCAGCTACCGCCCTATTAGCTTACTCAATGTCCTCGGCAAAATCTACGAGAGGCTTATTTATAAGCGTCTCAAAGACTACGCCGAAGCAAAGAGCCTCATACCCAACGAGCAGTTTGGATTCCGTAGCCAACACTCGGGCACCCAACAGGTCCACCGTATCGTAGAGCACTTATGCGCTGGTCTGCAGCGTAACGCGACGACGGGTGTGCTATTCTTCGACATAGCGAAGGCCTTCGACAAAGTCTGGCACAACGGCTTGATATACAAGCTCTACCAACTAAGAGTGCCAGATCGTCTCGTGCTCATCTTACGAGACTTTTTGTCGAACCGGACCTTTCGCTATCGCGTCGAGGGAGCACTCTCGTCCACTCATCCTATTCGCGCCGGTGTCTCTCAGGGTTCCGTACTATCTCCTCTCGCCTTCACGCTGTTCACCAGCGATATCCCAAAAAGTAAAAAGGCTCAGTTGGCTCTCTTCGCCGACGACACTGCCGTTTACTATACCGGTCACTGTCCCAACGCTATAGCTCGTACTCTCCAAACCTCCGCAAACGTCTTAGGCGCTTGGTTCCGGAAATGGAGAATCGAGGTCAACCCCGATAAGAGTCAGGCGGTTCTCTTCTCGAGACGTCGTCGACTCCCTCCCCCACTTCCCAGCCCGATCACTATGTACGGCAAGCCAATCCCTTGGGAGAAGCAAGCCAAATACCTAGGCGTGATCCTCGATGAGAACCTTACCTTTAAGGCTCATATTAAGGCGGTTCGCGCGCGCGCCTCCTTCGCTCTTAGCAGGCTCCAATTCGTACTGACAGCCCGGAGTAAACTGTCCCTCAAATGCAAGCTCCGCATCTATACCGCAGTCATCCGTCCCATCATGACCTATGCCTGCGTTGTATTTGCGCACGCTCACCCACGTCATCTCCATAAGATACAGACCCTCCAAAACCGTTTCCTCAGAAGGGTCACGGGTGCCCCCTTCTATGTCCGTAATATAGATCTTCACGTCGACCTCAAAATGCCAACCATAAAACATTTCATGAAACGCTTATCAAAGCGTTTCTTCGACTGCGGCATCAAACATTCTAACCCCCTGATTACAGCGGCCGCCCGCTACACTCCCTCTCGAATTAGCAGTATTCGCCGACCAAGGCATACTTTAATCGACCCCGACGACGCCACTACCCTCCTCCAGGAGAGTAGTAAGGCCACTAGCACGCTACATAAGCCCAAAACCCGATCGCCGTCCTACCGCCCTCGCCGCCGAGGCCCGCCGCAACGCCCAAATCGACGCCCCTCCCGACCCTTGCTCGAGCCAGCCCGCGCCGCTGAGCCTGTAGCTTTAAATTCGTCCGTAAATAATACCAATCCTGATCCAGCTAGTCATGTGCTGCCCTCTTCCAGCGACGCCCTAAGCCGAGGTTCGTACCCCACAGGGGGTGCCCTTAGCGTTGTAGCTTAGTTTTAGTTAGTATATAAGTTTAAGTCCTGGCTGGAGGCCTTAATTTATTAGGGAATCCACAGGCAAGTCCGCTTAAGCAGACGACAACCGCATAGGTTGACCTGCGAGATGCCAAACAAACAAAAACTGGTTTTTCTTTTACATTACCAGTTTTATTTTGTTGTTTTTATGAGCGAACATCTTTTATTTAGTTTGGACAATTAGTAAAGACAATCATCATTATCCCACACGTGTATCATCATTACCTGTTACAATTTAAGTATTTTACTAGCTACGCGTTTTGATATATGGTGACCTACTGTTTTAAAGGCTTGTAACGGGCAGACAAAAAGCATTCGCGTGGCATGTGCATGCGCCCTCACTGGTTGCAATGTATGGAACCGGTACTGAAGATGTCAGACCGGTTAATACGCGTACGCCACGCACACGCATTTTGTCTGTTAAGGCCTTAAAAAATGCCTTAACTTTTTAAAGGATCTACTAGTGCTATTAAGAAAAATTAAGGGTCTTTCATAGTGCAAAAAATTTACGCTAGTGTCTATTTAAACAATGTTCCTATTTTAAATTCTAAAGGCACCTGCAGGCAAATTAAGATAATAAGACAGAACTTCTGCGCCATACTTCACGGAAAAAGCCGTTTTTTAGTCATTCAAGGGTTAGTTTAGACATTGCCATGAGCGAAAAACCATTTTTTTACGCGTTCCTGTATTTTCCGTTTCAGATAAACATACCTAGGTACTGGTTTTGTTCATAACAACGAAAATTGCAATTTTGAAATGTATACGTACGGATCGTATTCTATTCACACTAGAGGTTGATAACATATTTAGAAAAGGTTAGGCGCGCTTTATTAGTTGTTTGCCACCGGTATCCTATATGTAATTATGTATCTATGTACGCATGGAATACCGCTTTCAATCTAAGACAAAGTCCTTTTAACCTGATAGCTCATTCGCGTCGCTAAGTAACAGAATTCTGTAATCCCAAAATAATCGTTTAGTGAGATTTTTATTGTATTGTTTTATTTTTTATATATTTAATTAATATAAGGGAACTTCACAGCCAACAGTAAGTACATATAGCTACACGACCACCAATCAACCCAACAATCAACTATATATGCAACATGCTAGAAAATCAAACAGATGACGGATATAAAAACCATATTCATATTTAGCACAAATTAGAAATCTTATGACTCCACATAGATGTTTTGTTGTGTGGTATTTCAAAATACAAAATGTATCATGAGACAACGCGTAGGTCAAAGTTACTGGCGTTATTTTTTTAACATGACCGACCACCAAGCGGTTTTTTTAAACAACGTCGGTAAGTTGTTTTTGTTAGTTTGCAGTTTATTTATTGATTGAATCTCGTAATTAAAACGCATTCAAGCTATTAGTCTTATTTTAATTCTATGAATTTATAATAATAAAAAAATTAAAGTCTTGCATGCTTGTTTTACGTAAAGAACTAAGTATATTTTAAAATGAAAGTGCGTGGAGCTATCTTACATATTTTTATAAAATTTTAAGTTTTATGTCATTCTGTACTGCAACGGCTGTACATTTAGCAAAACATAACCTATCGAACAAAAAAATAGCTGATTTTGATGCAACATATAGAAAAAGAAATTTTGTATGCAAATTGCTCATTGGCCTGAGAAAGACATTGGTGTGAAGTTTACTACACAAGTTCTTTTTTCTTTACTATTTCAAAAGACTATGCAAATAGGATCAGAGAGCGTTAGATAAAAGGTAAAAAAGCTGATTTTATTCAAGCCATCGTTTTCTTTCTGAACTTTCACTTGGGTTTCTTTGAAATATTGGTTTAACAGATATTTCTTCA
This sequence comes from Dasypolia templi, assembly GCA_963555695.1. Classification (NCBI taxonomy): domain Eukaryota; kingdom Metazoa; phylum Arthropoda; class Insecta; order Lepidoptera; family Noctuidae; genus Dasypolia; species Dasypolia templi. Next base: position 16,537,714 of record OY743160.1, on the reverse strand, counting down.
ACGAGATCTCAACCTAACATTACCTTTTACCTACCTGTAAACTGAATAAGAATTATATTATTTATAAACAGCTTAAAGGTTTTTACTGATAATTCTGTGAATTAACAGACCAAACGGATAAGCATAGAAAAGACAAAGGTACTTGGTTTGAACTACTATTTGATGCTTGGACATGTTTTAATACGGAACCCTATCATCATCTTCATCTTTCATCACATCCACTACTGGGTAAAGGCCTCTCCTTTTTCTGTCATAGGTTCTTCCCAGTTTCGTGCCTCTCTCATCCAGGTGATTCCCGCAAATTTGACGATATAATCAACCCAACGCACTTTTGGATGGCCCTGGTTTCATTGGTCTAACCTAGGCCACCATTCGGCCACACCTTAACTCCATCGGCTATCTCCTTGTCTTACTATATGTCCTGCCCAGCTTCCTTTGAGGTGCATCGCCCGATCCTTCCAACGTCGTAGGCTTTCGACCGACGACAGATTACAGAGAACCATATAAAAATGAACAAACACGTGTGTTTGTAATGGTGACGCTATCGGTTAGTTGACGACTTTTACAACGGATTTCGCTACTATGTCAACTTGTACTCCGCTGTCAAAGATCTACGAATGACAGCCGAGACTAACGGCTTACCGAGGCACGGAGAAGTCTCAATATATAATGGATGGTCACCCATCCGCGAACCACAGCAAGCTTAGCTTAACCTATGATCGACCCGTGTGGCTGGTTTCATTTAGCCACGAGCCCCCCTCTCTCAATTTTTACCACGGTGCTAATCGTATCAATATTATTATAGTGAAGATATGAGAAAATATCTATCTATATCTATATATACAGGAGGTCGAGTAAATAGCACGGCATACTGCAGGGGGTGAAAGCTTGGGTTAATACCTACCAAAACAACACAATATATGTTCAGCAAAATCTTACGGATTTACAGTTTTATAAAAAAATCCGTTCGTGTTTCGTTCTGTGAAAATTTAAACAAATAATACTATTTCTTGAAAATATTCTTGTTTTTTATAGAAAAAAGGCTAATAAATGAGTTAAGTTACGATTCACGAATAATTTGAGGTAAAAAAAATAAAGGATTTTTATAGGAAGGCAATTATAGATAAACAATGCTGGTAGTTCAGTAAAGATTCTGACATCTTTACCGAAACTTTCAGCATTGTTTATCTTTAATTGCCTTCATCAGTGGGAGCAAGACAAAGCGCTTTTAGTTTTTATGAATAACTTATGTACGAAGTAGGTGTATGTTGGTTGTTGTTTTTTTATCCATTTAAACTAAGCTGCTCCACAAATAAAACTAAAACGTGGTTTTCGTATTTACCGTATTGGTAAATACGAAAACCATATTATAGGTAAAGTTAAAGTAAAGTTGTAAAAGTATGGATTATCGGCTGATGAGTAAATTAATGAACTAGTTGGATAGGCCATATTATGATAAGTGTTTCTAATATAAAGTATATATCTTTATCGGTCCGAATAACCCGACATCTTCTATTATTCATTGGCAATCCTATTGCAGCTTAATGGGTTCGATATTTAATCTTTTGTACCAAGATTAAGCTTAATTATGAGTCCAATAGCGTGCTCGATTATTTACAAATGAAATTCCGTTAAAAAATCCGTCGTTATGATTTACCATAAAGTTTTATTCAGCCTTTCCATTTTCTGCATCATCTTCTCTCAGATGTTATCTTTCTTCATAATTTGCTGTGAAGCAGATAAAGGCAGCTTTCTAATATAGTGCTTGTTTGAAGTAAAAGTTGCATCCTCATAATGTGTAATTGGAAATACTTTTTATATCAAATTCAAAGACAAATATTAACCGATTTAGTCCCATTCGGATATATTCAGCCTTAACAGGTAAAGTTCCTTGATTGGCAAACTTATTTCAAGTGGTGGCAGACGAATATCAAAATGGGGTTATTCGTGTGCTCAAGCAGGTCTGGGACTTTTTGGTATTTATTAATAATGTTGTGTGCCTGATAAGTGATACCATTTCCAATTTCCTCATAAATGGTGTCTTGTCCAGTAGAAAATTTTCATAATAATCATTGATCATGTACAGCGGGAATTGTCAAAACAAAAGGTTATTGATTGGCAATAACCTTTTGTTTTGACAATTCGAAAACATTTATTGCCTTATTTACGCTGTCGAGAAAACGAATTATTCAAAAATATGAAGCAATGCATTAGAAATGGCCTTTAGAATCAAAGGTATTGTTAAAATAAAATCCTTGTGAAAGAAAGTATTTTACGCAATTGGAGTGCAGGTCATTTGAAAAAACCGTTGCCATGGTGGTTCACCAACCATCTTCTGCGTCGTCTTCCCCGAGAAAAGATCATGGGTTCTTTGAAACTATATTGGTTACAGTTTTTGTTGGTATCTGCGTCCCCGTAAATGATGAAATATCACTGGTAGGTGCATCGTTTGCAAATTCGAAAAGTTCGATAACATAAAATGATTACGAAGTTGCATGCTGCAGCGCCTATTATTGAAAAGTCAAAAGGAATGCTGTTGCAATATCAAATATAATTCCCGGAATGATCCTAATTTCAAAAGCTCATGCAACTACCTAATCGAAATTGCATTAAAAAATCCACCCATTTTAACACCCGACGTATAAAGTGATGTTGAAAATTTGACTGCCCTGTCATTCTGTTTTAGGGATGTACTCGTTCACTATCACGCGACATTTCCTTAACCGAAAACTGTTTTTTTTTTCACAGATCACTGCATAAAATAATACTTTTATTACTAAGCCGGAGCTCAGAAGTAATTCATTATAGCTATAGCTAAGATTGATTTATATAAGATTAATGTCAAGGTTTACCTTGTCGAAACGTGTTGGTAAATTGTAGCTTAGACGTGGCTAAAAAATGATCCTGTTGAACCTGTCCATCATTTACTTACTATGTCGGGCAAAACTGTAGATAATAGTCATCGACTAGCGCGCAAGATTTCAAATTATTGTATCTAAAGACAACATTATTAATGTAGAATAAAATTTAAACTCCACAAAACTGTTTTAGGTCTTTTCAAGAACATCTGTCAAATATCAGGGTTTCCCAATTAGTTTTGTTGTGTATATTATTCAAAAATATGTATTCACTAAAGCAGTAACGTTAGCTGCTTTCAAAACTACCTCTGAGGCTTCAGTCAAGGAAAACAATATGCTGGTGGTCTGAACTTGTGCGTAGTTTTAAGCTGGTCGGTTACTGAGTTGTATTAATGAAACATAAAGCAACATATATGGTTCAAGAGCGGACTTAATGCCTAAAGCATTCTCTACCGTAGTATCATTTGTTAAAAGAAAACCAACATAGCATTTAATTTTTCTTATAAATATGCTGCAAACCATTTAAATTAGTTCTTTAGACTACAAATGTACTGCAGGCATTTTTCAATGAATTTTCCAGTGCGTTATCAACAATTGAGAAGAACATAATATTATACAAATATTGAAACCCCCATTGTTATCATAATTCGATCAATATCATATATTTAATGATTCATTTCAAAGACGAATTATTACGTTATTTAAACATTAAAGTAATGCGTAGGAGGGAACAGGTCTCCTGATGTTCAACGAGCATACTAGAAGATAGATAATCTTCTAGTACGCTGGTTGAACATCAGGAGAGATCGATGTCAAGCGCAGGCAAGTTCACAATTTTTAAATACATGAATCATATTTTCAAAAATATTCGTAACGCTGCAGGTCCGGAAGAAATAACTTACTATCCATGTTCTGTGTTTTGACATTGCTTATTTTCTAAAAATGGAGCACTGTTTAGACAAAAACAATAAAGCGGTTCTTACATTCATACTCGTATTTATTCGACATGAATAGAATCTTTGTTTAATTTTGGAATTGAATTTTATTTGCATTCCCATGAGACGGTAGAATATGGAGTACTTTACTTTAAGAAAACATCTATGTACAAATTACCCAGATTTGCAAAAAAATAATGATTTTATTTGATTTAGACTCGTACGGAATTATTAAAATTACCGGCTTTCTTTCAGAGTTAATTGATTTCATCTTGAAATTTAAAATAAACATACGTAGGTATAATAATAACTTTGGAAAATCAAATTTGGTTAAAAATGCTTAAGGAAAAATAAAATGGAGAAATCCCACACACATGTTTTGTAGTCCTCTGTTTTGTAGATCATGAATAAAATTATTTTTAAAATGATCGATGCGTAAGATCAAGATCATTTATCATTTATGATGTTATGTTGATTTCAAAATAAATCAAATTTTATACGATTACTTCGCGCATTTGTACTAGTCCCACCCGTAAATCGATATCACAATGAGTTATGATTTTTATTTCTTTTTTTTTATGGAATGTCTCTAATGGCCTCTTGTTCTACATTTTTTTAGCTATAAAATTAGGATTCGTTGAAGAGGTGGGCCGATTACTGCTGCACTTTATATCAATTTTGGAAGATGATTATATCTTCTGACATCGTTTTATCACTACTTCCTCCACAATAATTGCAAAGATTCGTCGTGTCAAAGGGAAATTTAATTGTATTTTAGAACTTTGTATCGTTTAAATAACTTTTATGGAGGCTAGGATTAAAATAAAATGTACATCGACCATTATGTTTAAGAACCAAAAAAAAAAAACATGTTAATAAAACCTTAACTTTTTTTATGTGTTTTTTTGGTTCTCAAACGTAATGGTTGATGTACATTTTATTTTAATCCTAGCGTCCATCAAAGTTACAAACAGCAACGCAAATAATACCAAACCATAACCATTTAATCTGTATACCAAATGGTGTTTTCGAGTAAACACACCAAACATCATATAAAATTCATTTACCATAAATAACTGTTCCATTCAAACTTTTAAAGTATGCCATAATTATCTTTTTACAACTTAAATAACAAAGTAATCAATAAACGGAGAACGTAAAAAAGCGCCTTAAATATCTACAATCGACCGCCAAATGACTCAAGTGCGGCCATGACTCCACATACCTCGAAGTCTAAAAATAACTGACGACTTTAAATCTTGGATATTTTCGTAACAAGTTTTTGGTCAGCCATTTACATTAAACTAAAGATCAGAGTCCATTTACCCTTTTTTTTTTGCGCGCGTTCGATAAGCGTTCGCCGGGATTATTTTCTAGCTCGTACGATATTGTTTTGATGTGTTTGTACATTTTAAGTTAAGTCTAGATAAACATTACAAATGGATTGGGATCGCATTTTTTTTTTTAATTTGCAGGTCATCAAACCTAAAAAAAAATTGTAATCTCAGTCGACCTATGTCTTACTTGTTCCAATTGACTTTTGTCAAAACCCCCTAAGGAGTTTTCAGTCAATGAATTAGTATAAGCACGCACATTCAACCCTACAACATTTTTGTAATCTCAATCGACCTATGTCTTTCTTGTTCCAATTGACTTTTGTCAAAAACCCCTTAGAAGTTTTCAGTCAATCAAAATCAAAATATTTTATTTCACTTAAACCTACATGGGCACTTATGAAACGTCAGATTCTAGGTGCACGGTTCCAATTGGTCGTTTCCTATGGAGAAGAGCCGGCAGGAAACTCCATGGTTACTCTTTTAAAAGTATTTGTCCTATACAATGTTTTTTTATTACAGTGTTAATAGGTATGGGAGGACAGTGTAGGCCTGTCAACAAGTACCATATGTTAAACAAATAGACAATGGTCTATAAATTTACAATCAACAAGGCCTACGACGTTCTCACATTTACAAAAATGAACTAGTATAAGCAGGCACATTTATAATGTTTAATTTGCAACAATCAAGATACTAGTCAACGTGTAAATCAAACGCTGGCTTTACTTCATATTACGTCTACGTTCCGTTAGTTTTTGTCTGGCTTTAAAATATTAATCTGTCTGTCATAGTCTCATTAAAAAAAACTTTAATAGAACTTATTTCGAATAAACTTAAAAGATAAGTAAAATAAGTTGGTTAACTTTGTCATTTACCGGCCCACCAGTAGGTTCGTCTTATTACGGCAATAAAGAGTACCTACTGGTGGGCCTATCCCAACCGCTCCACGAAAATGAAACTCAACCATTTCTGATTTGGAAGTACTCGTTACGCACATTAGTATTTTTTTAACTTCGTTATTCATCTCTATTCATCTTCGTTATTCATCGTTATTCATCTCTAATTTCTAAAACTGGTGATACAAAAAAAATGGTAAGTAATTACATGGTTTGTAAATTTCTATGAAATTGCCGTTTAGTGTCTAAATATGCACCCATGGTATCGATACACCTCTGCCAGCGGAGTGGTAATTTTTCAGTGCCATTCTTGAAGAAGTCAGATGTTCGGGAGCCAAAAAACTCTTTAAAGGCCTTTTATACTGCCTCTCGGGTATTTTATTTTGTTCCTGCCAAGAACTTGTCCAAATTTTGAAGTCTTTCGGCGCAAGGTTTGGTGAGAACGGTGGATGACGCAAAACTTCCAACCGTAGCTCTTGTAGCTTAGAGATCGTCTGTTGTGCCATATGAGGTAGAGCGTTGTTGGTTAGGAGTAGCGGGGACGAGCGATTAACCAAAAACGAGTCGTGCGTTCGTTTGTAGTGTTCACTCCGTACACGTAGTTAACGTTACGAGCCGTTTGTATGGCATTGCTACCATGACGGAACTCGTATTCCCTAATTACTCTTATTTTTATCGGGTCCATATTGATGAAAAATAAAATGTAGTGAAAAAAAAACACTAATCAATGAAGAAATGACTGAGTTTTAAAATAGAATCCCACATTTTTAAAGTAAAATTCCTTTGAGTTTAGAATTTATTGCCAGCCCTACATAAATTACGTTTCAAATGGCCAGTATTGTAAAACAGCAACTTCATAGGTAAAGACCTACAATAAGATTCATGATCGTATTTCCGAAGATAGACGATGATTTCCGAATCGCATTCTTTGTATAGCTGTATTTTCGATAAAAAAATATTGAATATATTACGATTACGGACTGCCTCGTTGGTCTAGTGGTCGCAAGCGCTACTACTGAGAATTAAGTCCTGGGTTCGATTCCCAGGTCGGGAAAAGTGTTATTGGGTTTTCTATCTAGAATTTCAGGAGCAGCCCTGAGTCTAGATTTGTGCCCGGTTGATGGTAGTAGGCTCGCCCCCTACTAATGGGACTTAAGTACAAATGGCGAAATGTGGGTGTACTCTAAGTACACCTCTGCCTAGCCTTTCTGGGATTACAGGCGTAATGTTATGTTTTATGAGGATTACCTACTTAACGTACTCGGGCTAGACCCACCGTAAATCGATATCACAGCGAGTCAGCCTGAAGGTTTTTATTTATTCCTTTGTTGATGGAATGTCTTTAATGTTCTCTTGATCTACATTTGTTTTTTCACTTATCTATAGAATCAGGTAACTCCACTTTCTTAGAATCAGCCATGGAAAAGAAATAAAGCAGTACTTTTTAATTAAGTAGAAGGGTTGGGCTCTTTACTGCTGCACTTTCTGTATACTTTGGCAAATCAACTGTCATCGTTTTATAATAGTGTCCTGCACAATAATTTCAATGATACGTCTCATTATCATAAAGAAATCCTCATACATGCTCTCAATTCAGTCTTAGTTTAAAAGCTGAAAGGTGTATATTATGAAAATTGTATTTAAAGAGGACAAGTACTTACTTTTATAAAATGTCGGCAAATTCAAGAAGAGAACTTATTAAAAAAATCAAATAACAAGTAAAATTCGATCCCTTCGTGTCTGCATTTTAATTACTTTCCCCTAAATACGTTATAATTTTCTCATTAAGGTTGTATTTTACAACGAATCGTTTTTTGTTACCATAATGACAATGGCAATTTACTTTACACTCTTGGCATTTTAAATTAATCTTGCCTCTTCGAGAAAAACAATTCAGAATGTTGATCATAAACTGAGTGGCTGATGATTGAAACCACGAGGTCAAAAACATTCACATACATAAACTTACGCCTTCTTCACATGAAGGTAGGCAGAAACTAGAAAACCACAGATCAGAAGGCCAAAATTTAAATTGATTGTATTTTTTACAGATTAATTAGCTGAGATTAGAATGAGAACGTTCTTAAAAATAGGGGTATTTCCCATCTGATGTTGTAAGATATTGAAAGGAAAATACTTTTTCTTTCTTTATTCGAAACCTTATTTTCACTATAGTATCAATATAGAGCAATGTAGAGTTATAGGTAGTAGAGTCCAATAAAACTTACATCAACTGGGTCAAGGCGCCAATAACGTACAAAGTCTGGCCGGACTTAATGCGAAATAGCTCTAGCTTCCCTATCTATTGATGCGCTGTTAACGACTCTACTTAACGGTATGTGGAGAGTTCCAACATAAATGTGCAATAAAAACACTGCCTGAACTTCAAGATGATTCGCTTAGTAGTTTCGTTTTAATATACATATTTAGCGAAGACCGTGGTTTGATATCGAGATATGGTTTAGTAACCTAAAACGTAAACTTATATAGAGAGAGATTTTTTTTCGCGCAGCCTCTGATCCAGCAAAACGTGGCGAGATGACCTGACTGGTTTGAGGGTGCGGGAAAAGTGGAAGCCGCCGTTGTCCGGCAGTGGGACAGGATAGGCTAAGTAAACAAAACATGTGGATAGTTTATCTTTTTCGATTCAACTGATTCAGTTCTCGCAGAATTAAGATTGTAATAGCAATTTATTTTATTATTATGTCTGTGGGATACAACGTAGTTCATGGTAATCGGTAGCATTACACATCGCAATAAGTAGGCAAGACAAAGACATCTATCTAAGCAGAATATTTAATAGTTAACAATCTAAGCAATTGACCACACCGAAGACGGATGGATGAGCGTGGGATTGAATTACAACTTGTTTGAAAAAATATTAAGGTATTTATTCTAATCAAATTTAGTAACTTAGGCAAATACAAATAAATAAAAATAAGAGATCAACAAAATCAAGTCATAATATTTACGGTGTTACATATTACATCACTGAACATAGTTGGTTCTTGAATGACTGGCCCGTTATAATGTCTAGCAAAAGTGGCTAAGTAAGTTCTGAGACCATCCAGCTGACTTATTACACAACCAGGAAACATATTAGTGAACAATGTGGCAGGTGTGGTTGGTGAGATCAATCTCAGAATTGATGCCAATTGCCACCAACGCTACTTTTGAACTTTGTAAATGCAGTTGTTATTTTTTTATTTTACTTTTTTCTGTTACTTGCAACCATTTGGTATGTTATATTTTCGGAATCGTTTCCTCAAACCCTTTATTCTGTTACCTCGATCGCACTATAACCATCGCACGGTTTAGACAAATCGATAAACACCTCATTGCATGCTTCGAGGATATAATGAATACCACATACATACTGTATTTCTACTGTCGGGTAAAAAATAGGCAAACAAAGACATCCAACAATGCAGAATATTTCTTACTTAACCATCTATGCAATTGACCACAAATAAAGACTTGTTACACAACCGCGAAACATAATTAGTAAACAATGTGAGCTATGGGTTTAATGTGAGTAACAAATAATAGAATCCTTAGTTCCTCACATACCTTTTGCTTCCTCCATATTGATACATATTTTCAAACCAACACTTGATAATGCACACCTGATGTTAATGTTGCTATGATAAATATTTTATGTCCATGACTAGAGCAAATAATAGGTCGTTTAATATTCTCATGTAACCCATACCTTGGACACTAATCAGTTTCATTTAGCGTGCTTCAGTTCTTGCCTACCTAATTTGAGATGCATAATTATGTCTAGTGACACTTATGTTGACCCTCATAAGTGTCACTAGACATAATTATGCATCTCAGTAGGGAGGGACTTCCAGACCGTCAAGGTACAGTGAGTGTCCCGTCAGAGATGAGAAAAAGGTTGCTAGCGCACATTAAATATGAGCTTGTTCACTAAAGTGCGATTGAAAATAGATCCGAAATTTTAGCCGATAACGATTTTTTTGTTTTCCGTTCCATGTTAATATTTAAATCAATAAATTATCCGTTTAAACTTAAATCATACGAATCTTTATACTTTTCGCAAAGACCTAATTATTAATAAAAAAGAATATGAGTGAAGCACTTTTGGGAATATCTACTCGTGTTGTAGAAAGAGTACAACAACCTCATAAAATACATTTATTTTGACATTACTTACACTAACCCACAGTTTAGCAACTTAACTTTCATCGGTGGGTTAAACTTTTAAATATTTAATTTAAAAGTTATACCCTAGGTTTACCTACAACTCTTGGTGGCGCAAAATGTTTTTTGTAATAACCCTGAATTAGCTGTAACTCCTACTAATTTAGGATAATTCATTAGCCTAACTTAAAGAGACTATTCTCTTTAAGTTAGGTCATTTCTGGTTATGGGTTATGCTCCCACGCTTTGTTTCCCCTTTTTAAATTCAGATGCAAAAAGTTTGTTAAAATGCTATTTTATCAATATTGTGTAATAGAACACAGGGATACTGGTAATGCAACATGGTACATAAGAAATGTCGACATGTACCGTGACCTTAAAATAAGACACGTCACCATCATCATCAAAAAATTTGCTGAAGCCCAGTGAAACAGACTTCACCGACATGTGAATTGATGATGTTGCAATTCGATGAATTAAAACATCCAACATGCTGCGGCCTCACAAAAATTGCAATTAATTGATCGTTTTACAAACATACAAGCTATGACTTATTTATAAGCTTAATAGTTAAGGAAGTATCTTAGAGCTATCAACATAGTCTATAGGCAACAAACATATGTTATTAATGGCACGGGAATGAGTTGTAGACTGTTGTTTTTTTACTATTTTCTATTAGTAAGCACCTGGTACTTGTGAACAGGCCTACACTGGACAGTGTGTCCCATACCTTTTAAAACTGTAATCTGAAAACATAGTACCTAAATACCCATAATTTTTTAAAAGTAATCGTGGAATTTCTCGCAAGGCACTTCTATATAGGAAACGACCAATTGGAACCGTGCACCTAGGTTCTGACGTTTCATTAACGCTCTTGTAGTTTTATATATAATATAATACTATGATTTTGATTTTAGTCTTCTCACCATGTCGGTGTTGTCTAGCAGCTGAATTGCCTCGACATTCACATGTCGGTGAAGTCTGTTTCACTGGGCTTCAGCAAATTTTTTGATGATGGTGGTGACGTGTCTTATTTTAAGGTCACGGTACATGTCGACATTTCTTATGTACCATGTTGCATTACCAGCATCCCTGTGTTCTATTACACAATATTGATAAAATAGCATTTAAACAACCTTTTTGCATCTGAATTTAAAAACGGGAAACAAAGCGTGGGAGCATAACCCATAACCAGAAATGACCTAACTTAAAGAGAATAGTCTCATTAAGTTAGGCTAATGAGTTATCCTAAATTAGTAGGAGTTACAGCTCATTCAGGGTTATTACAAAAAACATTTTGCGCCACCAAGAGTTGTAGGTAAACCTAGGGTATAACTTTTAAATTAAATATTTAAAAGTTTAACCCACCGATGAAAGTTAAGCTGCTAAACTGTGGGTTAGTGTAAGTAATGTCAAAATAAATTTATTTTATGAGGTTGTTGTACTCTTTCTACAACACTAGTAGATATTCCCAAAAGTGCTTCAATCATATTCTTTCATCACTTCCAGCCAAGCTTCTTGTTTCTGATAGAGGTTAAATTCATCAGTTTCTTGTTTAATTAATACATGTCTATATTTTGTTACTATTGTAAATATAAATAAATTCTGATCAGTTGTGTAATAAGCGACACGTAAAGGCGGCTAATTTTCCATTTTTAAAATCACAAGTTTTACCGCAAACAAAATTGACTCTGTAAATAAAATACGATAAAAATTAAATGTCATGTGATACAATTAAAAGACCAGAAAATATTACGTATCATAATGTAGTGTAAAAGAGTAAGTCATACAAGTTCCGTTCATTGCTTGTTCATTCATTTTTGGTCGGATTACATGTAAGGGCACAGGAATTGGGTGTTCTATTCTATTTTTCATTATGGCATTTTGAGCCGCTGCGCGCTTCCGATTGGACTGCAATGTTCCAAACTCAAAAAACACAAATGTCAGGTAAACTAACTTGGTTTTACGCATCTTATGAATTAAAATGATAATAACTGAACTTCGAGTTTAACCCGGCTATTGCTAGTGTACCTAGATTTCATAATTTATTTTTATGAAACACATGTCAATAAAGTTACCATACAAAACTGTAGACTATTTAATCTAATCACATTGTCAAACTACCAGCAAAGTCAAATTACTTTTCTGTAAGTTTGACTATGTGATTAGATTGAGCGTTCTCTCGAATTACACTGATGCTGACGGGGGTCAACAATAAATAAGTTGATCCCCTCCTAATTGCCAGGGTAACATAGTTTTATTTTATTTTATTTTATTTGGGAAAATAAACGGTTACACATTAAAATGTATGGTATAGAACTTAAAACTAAAATGGGAGCATAAATGTATAACCAACAACATTTTCCACATAATACAAAAAAGTTAAATAAACACGAACGGCATACGATATGAATACATTGGATGCACAGTATGGTTAAATAAAAATATAAAAAAGATATAATAAAAATAGAAGAAAATATATCCAAAAAGAATATTGAAAATAGAAATTATGATTTAGGGTTTTATGTACTTAATTCTGCTATAATTTTAAGTGCAAGACTTCTAAATGTTCCGGCGGAAACAGCAAAGAATTCTATATCCCGAAAAACCTTATTGAATTGAGTTGTAAGACGTCGTAGGGGTGCTCGCGATCCTGCGTTTGATCGACAGGAGGTTACAGCAAAAAGCGGTCGCACGCGCACACCTCGACATATAGTAGTTCTGGGTACTACATAACTTATTCTATTGCTAATGTATATACAATCATATGAGTTGTTACATAAATCAAACAATAACATCGATTCCAACATTATATGTCTAGATTTAAGGTTTTGAAGCTTATAGTAATTCAGCAAGTCGGTGTAAGATGCATACGTACGAAAACAACGGAAATGCATCGTCTTTAAAAATTTGCGTTGTACATTTTCGATCACATGAGAATATTTTCCATAGAAGGGATTCCACACCGGGACCTCGTACTCCAACTGAGACCTGACCAAAGTTTTGTATAGGTACAAAAAAGTACCTGGGCGTTTACATTTCTGAGCCGATCTCATCACAAAACCGTACATACGAAAAGCATTGTTCACAATTTTAGCAATATGAGCATCAAGATGGAGTTTATTATCTAATAGAACACCAAGATCACGAACCACTGTTTCTCTTGCTAGATCTATATTGTTCAATGAATATGCATATTTAAATACGTTTCTATTTTTAGTAAAACTAATGCAATGGCATTTGGATATGCTCAATTTAAGTATATTTTTTACACAATACTCAGAGAATCTATTGAAATCTTCCTGTAAAAGTAAACAGTCACGTAAATTAATAATCGGCCTAAATTTTTTTAGATCGTCTGCGTATAGTAATACCTTAGAATTTTGGAAACACGTTTCTATATCATTAATAAACATAATAAACAAAAGAGGACCCAGTTTAGTTAGTTACTTCCGGTGTTCCTCAGGGCTCTATGCCCTGAGGAACACCGGAAGTAACATTTAAGGTCGCAGAATTAAAACCGTTTATCATAACTTTCTGAGATCTATTAAGAACGTAAGAAGAGAACCATCTCAACAGGTTGCCACGTATGCCATTAAAGGCAATTTTACTTAACAGCAATTGATGGTCCACCTTGTCAAAAGCTTTTTGGAAGTCCGGGTATATAGTATCAACTTGAATACGACAGTCCATACTATTAAATAAATAGTCAACAAAAGTTATCAGGTTAGTGGTAGTTGATCTTTTTTTGACGAAACCATGTTGTTGTGGAATTATGTTATTATGTAGAAGAGGATAAACTTTATCATGAACAAGTCTCTCAAAAAGCTTTGACAAAACCGACAATATGGGAATGGGGGTCCCCCAGGGCTCAATTCTTGGCCCATTTTTGTTTCTTATTTATATTAATGACTTGCCATACCTCATAAAGGATAATCATGATATAGTATTGTTTGCAGACGACACTTCACTTTTATTTAAACTGAAACGTCAGCAGCTGGTTACTGACATTGTAAATAGCGCCCTCGCTAAGGTAGTTAACTGGTTTAATGTTAATAACCTACTTCTTAACGAGAAAAAAACTAAATGTATTAAGTTTACGATACCTCATGTTAGACAAGTAGAAACTAGTGTTCTTTTAAAGGGTGAAGAGTTGAAACCCGAAAACTCCACAGTGTTCTTAGGCATAACTTTGGATGCCAAGCTTCAATGGGGCCCCCATATAGATAAATTGTCAAAAAACTCTAAGCTCTGCAGCATACGCCGTTAGAAAAATTCGTAATTTAACTGATTTAGAGACAGCGCGTTTAGTTTACTTTAGTTATTTTCATAGTGTGATGTCGTACGGTATTCTTTTGTGGGGAAATGCCGCCGACATTCAATCAGTTTTTGTTTTACAAAAAAGGGCAATTCGTTCAATTTATAAATTAAGTCCCAGACACTCCCTCAGAGACAAATTTAAAGAGATTAATATAATGACTGTGCCTTCTCAGTACATTTATGAAAATCTTTTATATGCACATAAAAATATTAATCTGTTTAAAAAATACAGTGATATCCATGACAAAAATACTAGGAATAAACACAAATTTGTTGTTCCCACTACCAGGCTCAAGAAAATAGGTGGCTCGTTTAAATGTCAATGTATACGTTTTTATAATAAACTTCCTAGCCACATTCAAGAACTAAGCCTTAATAAATTTAAAACTTTTATAAAGCGGAAATTATGCCAGAAAGCCTACTATACTGTCAAGGACTATATTGAGGACAAGAAGGCTTGGGATTGAGCTGCTCCAATAAGTTTACACAGACATAATTGATGTGTAATTTGCTATTTTTACTTTTTTTCTTTTACCTTTTATCTAAACAATGACATGTATATATTTACTGTATAAAGTATAATATTGTTTTGATTTTTGTGAATGTGCGGACTGTGTAGGTGGTTGCGTTTTTTTTTTTTTTTTCTCTTTTAGTGATGATGGTCTGGCTGTTTGAGTACTTTACGCGGCCTCCCCAAGTGTCCTTTCTTTTGTATTGTTCGTCGAGTCGTTGAGCTCCTTAGTTCTGAGTTGAGCTGCACGATGATTGACAAATGCGTGCACTGACTGGACAGGTCCACTCAAATCCGTGTGGTTCTTTCCTCAAAAGACCATTTCAGACACCAGTCTACATAGTCCTCATATGATATGACCAAGATTATTTTAATATTTTATTTACACTTTGACATTGATGCACTTTATATATGCAATGCCATTTACTTTGTAAAGGATTATACTATTTTAATTATTGTGAATGTGAAGACATTGTGGATTTGTTGTTTTTTTTTTAATGCATTTTTTTTTTAAATTACATATTAGTTTTAATCATGGTCTGGCAGTTTGAGTAATTTATGCGGCCTACCCAAATGTCCTTTCTTTGGTAATGTTCGTCGAATCGTTTAGCTCCTTTAGTTCTGTGTTGAGCTGCATGACAACTGACAAATGCGTGCACTGACTGGACAGGTCCACTCATTCTGTGTGGTTCTTTCCTCGAAAGACCATTTCAGATATCAATCCACATGGTCTTCACATGACCTGACCAAGATTATGTCTGGACTTTAAAAGAGACTGTGACCTCTGAGTTTGTTTCGGCGTTTCTTCTCAGAGTAGTCAGATAGGAAATGCCGATCTCACCTAGTTTTTAAAATATGATTGACGTGTAAAAGTGTTTGTACAAACCTATTTACAGAAATAAAATCATTTATCATTTATCATTTATCATTTATAATATAGATATAGGACGATACTTCTCGATATCCTGTTTTGGTCCCGACTTGTGAACAGGAGTTATGTTTGCGAGTTTCCATGCTTGTGGAAAGACTCCTTGTAAAATAGATAAATTAAAAATAATTTGTAGTGGCACACATATATTTACGGCGGTCTGTTTAATGAACACAACCGGTAGACCGTCTGGACCCGGGCCTTTAGATGGATCCAATGCTCTTAGCGCACTTAATATTTCATCAGCAGTAAACTGAATGTTACTAAGGAGAGAACAGGTTTCAGAATAATCTCCGCACTGCGATGAAATACCATCAATTGAGATGGATGGCTCGTATACCGAATTAAAGAAGTTTGAGAACAGATTACAGATGTCTTCAGGGTTATTGGCTGAATGGTCACTGTAATGCATAATAGAAGGTAAGCTTGTAGAGGATTTGCGGGAAGAAATGAACGACCAAAAATGCTTAACATTAGTCCGGATACCATCTTCTACGAAGGCAATGTACTTTCTGTAACAGTTTTTGCACTCAACTTGGAATCTAGAGAGGTAAATGGGAAACTGTGGACGGATACATTTTCCATTTTAGCCAAGCCTTGGCTTTATTCTTGTAAATATGAATAAGCGATTTTGAAAACCAGACCTGTGGCGGCATCTACACCGCCACATGCGAACAAACGCATCAATCCTGCATCGCGCAAGCAGAGTTTACCGCGCAGATAGCATACATACAACTTCCCGATAACAATCATCGGGCAGTAGCCCACCAGATACATCCGTCTGGTCGGAGGATCCTCCCTTTTCCAAAGAGTATGAGTGAACTTTACACCCTGTTCCTCATATCCCTTCACTGGTGACCCTGACGTGATGAACATCACCTCTTCACTGGTGACCCCGAGTATGAACGTCAGCGCAGCCTTCGTGCAACTACTTCAGCGTGACGTCATCATTCATCACTCCCGCAAGTCACACAGCCAGCCAGCAACCACGGCTTGAACAGTTGTCCTGACCATCAGCATGCAGCGCAAGCGCATACCTGGTCATCACCTTCAGCCTCATCAGCAACATGGCACAGCATACTGCACATTCGGCCGGTCCACAAGCAGAGTGCTTAATTCCTCTCCTGGTCGACATCAGCAGTCAGCCACCCCGACTCACTGGGGCATCTTCGCAGACAGTTCCGACTCACCGCGAACTACGCGACACCCGGTTCCAACCCACTGGAACCCAACTGGCATTGGCAAGCATCGCAATCGCAAGATACAAGACTTAGTCCACTATCGACCTCCGGTCTTCGGAGGGGAGTGATGTGGCGGCATCTACACCGCCACATGCGAACAAACGCATCAATCCTGCATCGCGCAAGCAGAGTTTACCGCGCAGATAGCATACATACAACTTCCCGATAACAATCATCGGGCAGTAGCCCACCAGATACATCCGTCTGGTCGGAGGATCCTCCCTTTTCCAAAGAGTATGAGTGAACTTTACACCCTGTTCCTCATATCTCTTTAGACCGGAAATTTTGATGATCTACATCTTATCAATGGAACATGTCTTTTAATAATGCAGAAAACAATGTTATAAAACGTGCTTAAGGTATCGTCAATGGTTTGGTTCACTAAAACTTCCTCCCAATTAATCTCTTTTAAATCCCATTTTATGTTATCATAATTTGCCTTGTAATAATTATATCTACTAATCATCTTGCGAGCCATTGAATTGTAGGGTACACTTAGAGTAATAAAAACATTAAGTGGAGGATGGTGGCTATCAGGCTGTAGTAAATAGTCTGTGGCTCTAGAAACATTGCCATCACCGTTACCAATAACCAAGTCCAATATTCTCCCACCTAGATTCCGTATTATATTAAATTGATGAGCGTTGAGGAACGACATAAGCTCACTTATGCGATCACAAACGGGGGAGTTACTGTTACAAACGTTCTGCAAATATGAGCAGATAGCGAAGTGCTATCTGTACAAGCGGTCCAGTCGATTTCTGGTAGGTTAGTCTCCTACCACATAGAAATTAGCAATGTTTGTGTCGCCAAGCAGTGCTTGCAGAAGTTGTCGTCGGATCACCGATATATCCGATTCGACGTCTCCGCCCAGACTGCTGGCGGTCGCAGAACTTCAGTCCCGCGTGCGGACGGCCCGCTCTCGGCGCGTTAGCGCATCGACAGGGAGCTTCTCGAGGAAGGAGGTTTTTCGTTTTAATTTAACAATAACTAGTACTTTGTTATATTCTAATTAGATATTTAAAATTGGGTTATCACCACGTTGGTTGGCATAATTGCAACACTTTGAAATTGTATTTCAGAGATAACGGAATATCTACCTACGAGTACGTAGTCTGTTAGATCAAAGTAAAAAAAATCGTGTACCTTTTATGTAACATAAAACTTTTAGAAAGCTTTGTAGTCTTAATTAAATTTTACTCTGATTTTTGTGTTTATTTCGAGTCCTTTGAGATTTAATATCAAAGAGATACAAACCGTTTTCAACCCAGAATATTAATATCAAGTGTCCGTCAAAGCAAACAACAACTTAAAACATTAGATTTTTAAAACACTTGTATAAAACTAGCTTTGCTTTGCCCGGGGCTTCGTCCGCATGGATGTCGGCAAATATCCCATTGATTAGTACGTTACAAATGGCATTAAAAGTACCCTATGTCAATGCGGGCGTGAAGAGCGTGAAGCGAACAAACAGACAGATAAAAACTCTACAAACAGTATTTTTCGGCATCAGATTCGGTACAAAAATAAAGTTAAATAGTTGCTTCGAGGTGTGCCCGAAGCAATTCCAATTATTGATATTCAAAATACAGTTTTGACTTCGTTACTTTTTACTATGCAGAGTGTCCCCTGTATTTAATTACGGGCATTTATAAAAAAAAACGAGAAAATCTACTGCCTGTGACGGCCTTTTTGCTCCTGTTGCCACAAATTTTTAACTTTTTTTATTTTTTGTTTGTATATATTTCTGTTAACTTTTATGACCCGACCTATCACCCTACTCCGGCATGACGTCGACTTACGGGACAACCTGTATGTATAGATACTGGGAATACGCAGCTGTGTAGGAAGTAAAAGTATAGAAAATATTTTTCCATCAAACTTGAAGTCTCATGCCTACAATTACCCTACCACATTCGCAAAAGCAATACAATTTTAGAAAGCGAAATTGGCAGTTATGGCATTGTAAATTGATTGGCCATAATAAACAGAGTGCTTTGTTTGACATCTGCCCGCCCATTGACCGTAAGTTATCCATAAACATGTCTGGCTGTTTGTTCGTTGTTAAAGTATTTGTTAGTCAAACTGAAATAGTAAAAGGTGAACATGATTAAAGAATTTGTTTATGTTACTTACTATCTCAACGGCTCATAGTCAGCCTATTATGTTCCCGCTGCTGGGACACAGGCCTCGGCTCTGTGAGAGGAAGTGGGCCGTAATCCACCACGCGGGCCCAGTGCGGGTTGGTAGATGTCACATGTCTTATAATTTTCGGTTGTAAGACATGCCGGTTTACTCACTGTTTTCCTTAACTGTTTTGAGAGCAGTGGTGATGAAATAACTTACACAAAGTAAAGCGCCTGTATGGGTTCGAACCTACAACTACAACTCTTAAGTCGCGGCAGTTACCACTGGTCCACCACTGCTCTGATTTTATTCCAAGAATTTTGCCTGGACACTAAATTGCAAGCTTTGATAACGCAATATGCAATTAATATGAATATTATTAAATATGATAATTGCATGCTTTAATAAATAGCTCAAGGTGTAAGAATATAGAGAATTAAGTTCAGTTTCATTGGTGAAATCGCCCTTAATGTCAGTCCTAAAACCTTTGCCCTTCAACCGTGGCCAGAATAATTAATCCAACAATATTGCCTGAAATTAATTGAATAGAAGTCACACCGGAGGATTAACTTAGTAATGCTAACATAAATAAATAATTAATTCGCTCGTACCAAGGGAGAACAATATTACGAAAAATCCACATTTTAGTTCTGCCACCCGTTGAAACCATTTGTTTATTAGACACCAAAATGATATTTAAATTCCTCAATCGATTGGAAGACCCAAATAACCCATTGTTAGGGCCAACAGTTTTGGCCCTTCGATATGGGGGTTTATGGCAAAAGAATCGCGTAAAAAGCTTTTTCTATAATTTGGTCCATTTTGCTGCATTTCTTTTTGTGCTATCCCAATACATAGAACTTTGGATTATCAGGAACAACCTAGAAATGGCTTTGAGAAACCTGTCCTTAACTATGCTGAGCACCGTTTGCGTTATCAAAGCTTGCAATTTAGTGTTCAGACAAAATTCTTGGAAAAAAATCATTGAATATATATCCGAAACAGAAAAGGCGCAACTGTCAAAAAAAGACAAGACTGTCAACAACATCATATTTAATTATGTAAAATATGCTAGAAGAGTCACATACTTCTACTGGTGTTTAGTAACGGCCACAGTTTTTACTGTCATTCTAGCACCTTTCCTCATTTACTGGTCGTCTTCTACTCTCCTACGGGAGAGTGTAAGGAACGGAACCGCACCATACCCTGAGATAATGAGCTCTTGGATTCCTTTTGACAGAACCAGGGGCTTCGGTTTCTGGGTTGCAACTTTTTACCAGATGTTTGCTTGTTTCTATGGAGGTACAGTCGTGGCTAATTTTGATTCTACTGCTGTAGTAATAATGACGTTTTTTGCTGGACAGCTGAAAGTACTATCTGTTAATTGCGAAAATCTGTTTGGTGATGGTAATGAACTAGTTAATTACGATGAAGTCGTTAAGAGGATCAAGGAGTGTCATTTGCATCACTTGTACATGGTAAAGTGAGTATTGTCTTTTGTTACTTTATATTTCAACGGTCGGGTGTTTATAATTAACCCATTTACTTTGCATTCATATCAATTATTATTATAAATATGCAAACCGCGTTACAAATGATTATCCATGCCAACATTTGCACGTGTCAGAAAAGTCTTAAGAAAAGTCTTAAGAAAAGTGATGAAAATTATATGTACCTCTATGTAATGATATCCACTTAAAAAGCAGCTTTGAGTGTCAGAATAGTTACTAATGTTTTACTGCTTATGAAAGATCTTAAGAATATGGTGTATATGGAAAGGGTTTTATGACGAAAAGACAAGATTAGGCATTTATTTCAATTACGCTTGCCAATTAGATACGTTTATGAGAAACTGTAGTGGTCCATTCCCAATCTAGGTCATCATGGATGAGAAAGACCAAGACACTCCATGACAGCTTGTTTTAAAGTAACAACACATTTTTACACTAGCAAAAAATTGTTGTTACACATACAGAAAAACGTAGTTAATAATCTAGAAGTATGATTAATTAACTTACGTGAGCATTGTATATACATGAAACATTACCGCCATTTTTAACCAATCATAGAAGGTAATCATAGAAGGTAATTGGGGAATGTCTATTAAAGTCTGTACCTCCATAATTGAAACTATAGCACCTTACTTAGCCTTAATATTTAATTTGTGTGTGGATCAAGGAGTCTTCCCGGATCTAATGAAATACAGTAAGGTAATACCACTTTTCAAATCCGGGGACAGTAAAGACACTAATAATTATAGACCTGTGTCCGTGTTGCCGGTTTTCAGCAAGGTTTTTGAAAAGATAATACTTAATCAGATGCTCAATCATTTTAATACTAATAAAATCCTTCACGAGCAACAGTATGGTTTCACCAAAGGGCGTTGTACGACCGACGCTGGTGTTACCTTATTAAAACATATTTTTAACGCGTGGGAAGAGGCTCAAGACGCCATAGGAATCTTTTGTGACCTCTCCAAGGCATTTGATTGCGTCGATCACGAAACCCTGCTTTTGAAACTTGAGCATTACGGACTTGGAAAACTTGCGCTCAGTTTAATAAAATCTTATTTAAATGATAGACAACAGCAAGTTCAAATAAATGGTGTCAATTCACTTGGTTTAAAGGTAAAAATGGGTGTTCCACAAGGCTCGATATTGGGTCCTTTCCTCTTTTTAGTATATATTAATGACCTACTCCATTTATTAATAAATCAACCACAAATGGTGTTATTTGCTGACGATACTTCCTTAATTTTTAAGGTAGATAGACGTGCTTCAAATTTTGACGACGTAAATAACGCCCTACTGCTGGTCCAAAATTGGTTCACGGCTAATAATTTAGTACTAAATGGAAATAAAACTAAGTGTATAAGATTTTCTTTACCAAACGTCAAGAGTAGTGATTGTGAGATAGTATTGAATCAAGAGAAGCTAGAATTCGTCGATAAAACGGTTTTCTTGGGGATCACGCTCGACTCAAGGCTACAATGGGGTCCTCATTTAACATCTCTAGCAGGACGGCTAAGTTCAGCAGCTTACGCTGTCAGAAAAATCCGTCAATTTACTGATGTAGATACCGCGAGGCTGGTCTATTTTAGTTACTTTCATAGTATCATGTCTTACGGTATTTTGCTTTGGGGACGGGCTGCAGACATCGAGTCTATTTTTATTCTGCAGAAAAGAGCCATCAGAGCCATATATAATCTCCGCAGGCGCGATTCTCTAAGGGAATTGTTTAAGGATATTAACATCATGACTGTACCTTGTCAATACATCTATGAAAACATCATGTACGTAAGAAAAAATTTACATCTTTACAGTAAAAGAGGTGAAAGACATAATTATAGTACTAGAAATCGGGACCTATTAGTTCAACCAGGTTTCAGACTGGCTAAAGTAGACTCATCTTTCATGGGGTACTGTCTAAAATGTTATAATAAAATACCTCCCCACATACTTCAACTGAATGAGACAAAATTCAAATCCTTTGTCAAACGCACACTATTCAGGCAGGCATATTATAGGTTGGAGGACTACATAACTGATAAAAATGCCTGGCTTAATGCCGGTCCTGCTCCACACCACAACTAATTAATTGACATTCGAATCACTGTTGAAGCTGCTGAAGATAGTAAGAATTTATTTGCATTATATAAACTCAATCTCCTTTTTATTATATAGATGCATTGCACAGATGTGAGTACTTTGTACTATAGAGCTACCATTTACCGGGTAATGTCATAGATTGACTTGAATGTGCCTTGGCGGCTGATAGTATGTCATGCTCACTCAAATGTCTCGCTGACGGTGGCGCGTGTGTCGGATCATTTAGCTCCCTTCAAAATGGTTGAGCTGAATGGTGCTGATCCATGCGTCATGTTCGTGAACGGGCGCCGTCAGTTGGGACTGGTCATCTCTTAGCTGCCAGGGCTTATTTTAATAATTAATTAGCTGGATTGTTTTTAATTATGTTTTGATGCACTCTGGACGCTTTTAACGTGTACGGTTTTTTGTACATCGTTCTCACTTATAGTGAACAACATTAATCGATGTAACTAAGATATATGTAAAAACATTATTATTTAAAAGAGTGTCCATGGAGTTTCTTGCCCGTTCTTCTCCATAGGTACCTACTACGCTTTGGAATGGGCAACTAGCTTCATATTTCTGACTGACCGACTCCTTGACAATTCAAAAGTGCCTGTAAATGGTTTAATTGAAATAAACGATTTGAGTTTGAGTTTGAGTTTGAGTTTGAGTTTAATGCATAAAATAATATGATAACATCACCCCTGTAATCCCAGAAGGGTTAGGCAGAGGTGTACCTATACGACACCCACATTTCGCCAGTTATGTTTAAGTCCCATGTAAAGGGGGCGAGCCTATTGCAATCAACCGGGTACAAAACCAGACAGATAGAAAAACCCAATAACACTTAAGAATTTATTTTAGCTATTTAGTTTGTACTTATTCGTAATCGAAAAAACAATCTGATAAATAAGATATTAATTACTACTTAAAGGTCTGAAAACCATTTGAAAGTACTTGTTACTTAAAAATTGCAATGTAAAATCGTAACAAACACACAAAAGAACATTTAGGTAGGCCGCATAAATTACTCAAACTGTCGTACCAGGATTAAAACTAAACCTACTTACAGAAATAAAATCATTTTTCTTTTATGAATATTACTGTGTAAATTTATTGGAGCAGCTCATCCCAAGCCTTCTTGTCCTCAAAATAGTATTTGACAGCATAGTAAGCTTTCTGGTCAGTTTCCGCTTTGTGAAAGCTTTGAATTTATTTAGGCTTAGTTCTTGAATGTGGTTAGGAAGTTTATTATAAAAACGTCTACATTGACATTTAAACGAGCCACCTATTTTCTTGAGCCTAGTAGTAGGACCAACAAATTTGTGTTTGTACCTAGTATAAACAGGGTGGAATTTTGTAATGCCACCTGAAGGGAAAGAACTCTTAATACATTTTACTCAAAGAAAACATTCCTTAATTTTTGAATATAAAGAAAACTGCATTCAAAGGTTTTCGAAAATTCGCTTGCCCCACCCGGGAAGCAAACCGACTAAAATCTGTAAAAATACAACCTGTACTTTTATTGCATCGATCGTTAGGATCAATTATAAGTATGAAATCTCTCTAACAAATGTGATAAATTAAATGAAAGGAAAACCATGAAATCTGGACTTATAAATTCAATGAGTCAAGTTAAAGATCTGTGACTCAAACATCCATCTAATTACTTATGTTGTACTTATGTTGGTAAAACAAGTAAACAGATGGATGCTTGAGTTTGAGATTAACAATTTTCATTGACGTGATTTATCCATTAAAATGACGAATTACTCTTTAGAAAAGTTGATTGCAATTTGGCGTGTTTGCAATGCAGACTCCTTTCTTAGATGAGATATAACTGCGTGTATGAGGTTTATTATAGATTTACGGATCGCTTTATACTTTGTCGGAGGTGGCGAGAGTCTTTTAAGTAGTACTTACGTTACGTCTGGTGGATTAACATTTTTTCTCTCGCTTTCAAGTTGACGCATTTTTTTAATAACTTGAAAACCATTTTTTTTTCACTCAATAATTCGATAGTAATACTGAGGACAAATCGTTCTGCTGCGGGAAAACAACCATTAAAATTTCACAGTAAAAAATGCATACAGACTGCAAATGCAGCGCAACATCACGATTTGATTTACCTCTGCAGAAATACCTTCCTATCAACTGTTATTGTCCACTTAACACTCTCGCTCATGGGTTGGGTTCAAGAAGCGTACGTAGGACGTATTTACAAATTTTCTGCGCGAAAGCTTCTTTAATACAACCCCATACAAGTGTTGGCATGAAGAACCATTTTTAAGCTCGTGTGCATACTGTACATTAATCATATTTTTCGTTTTAGATTTTCTTCAGAATTTAATTCTTTGCTGTCTCCCGTCATGTTTTGGTATGTCATCATCTGCTCTCTTATGATTTGTGCCAGTGCTGTACAGTTAACTGCGGTAAGACCTTTTGAATGTCATAGTATCTGTCTTGTATTTTATTGTATGTTCTTTGAAAATATGTTGCGTATAAATCAAGTAATTCCGCTTGTAGCGACCGTACGGCGTTATCAAATCTAATGTAAGCACTTTCCTGTTGTGTATTGCTAGAATGCACATTTGTTTTACTTTTGTGTACAGTTTAAAAGTAAAAACGTGTACGTCGAAGAGTGTAGGGATCGTAGCAGGTGATGATCTCCAGTTTCGGCCTTACCTCCATGGGAAGAAGGTGTGAGTGGAAACGGTAATTCGCACAGTATTTCGTATTAAAACTAAAACAAATCAACACACACTTTTAATAATGCTGAGAGACATATCGAACAAAATATCTTCCGAACGGTAGTGGAATGAGAATGAGTGTGAATAGATCGAACCCAGTCAGGTACTTTACTTTGTGTATTTAATTTCATCACCACTGCTCTCAAAACGGTGAAGGAATATCGTGAGGAAACCGGCATGCCCTAGAACCAAAAATTCGAAGACGTGAAATCTACCAACCCAACGTGAGCCCGCGTGGCAGATTACAGAGTTATAGCCCCTTGAACTCACAGAGGGAAGGCCTGTGTCCCAGCAGTCGGAATATGTGGACGTTTATAAAAAAAATTTTTCGTTGCTACTGCTGCGATTTCGGAAATCAAATACTTTATGATCTTTCTAACAAATCAATAATTAAGTTTAGATCAGTTTGTCCGGGACAGCATATTTCTGTACCTATATGAGTACGGCAATAAATAATTGCCCCTAAAATACAGACAACACATTTCGGCCCGAGCTGTGAAGGACAATATTATTTTTATCTAGTTTCAGTTTTCATTTTAACATGTGAATAAAGGCTACATAAAACTTACATACCTACACACATAAACTCAATCCTTCCTCTAAGTGAGGTAGGCAGAAACTAAAGAACACACTTTTTAGCCTCGTTTGCGTTCAACATAAAACTTGTCTGTATTTTCATTTTCAGGAAGGCACGGGCAATATGCAGCGAATTTGGATCGCTGAATATGTCATGGCACTCATAGCGCAACTATTTTTATATTGCTGGCATAGCAACGATGTATTGTATTTGGTTAGTGAGCATTTTGATCCTTGTATTTTGCTGCGTAGTGAAAAGGTCCGTAACGTAATAAAAAGGTGCAGAAATATTAGACAACTAATGTTAAAGATTTCGGTCTAAATTTGAAACGTGGCTAAAGAACGGTTAGTGGTGCACTTAACGAAATATTCACTGCCGGTGACAGAGCAAATTGGTAGACCCATGAAATGCAAATGTGAAATCCAAATTCGTACAAGGCGACAGGAATGTACACAGCTAATTTAAAAATGCATGTTGACTGTTTTGACTAAACTTTATTAAACAACGCTTATTGTGCTATTCCCTAGGTTAAGTACCGACGTAAAGAGACAAAATAGGAATAAACATTAAAAGATTTGCTAATGTGAGGTACAAAAAATTCAATAAATAATGTCTTGTTAAAAGGAGTTATGGGAAGTGAACAGCTGGTTTTAATCGGTTCAGAATGATACTGGTATCAGTTTTAAGCCCTTTAATAAACCTTTTGCCATGATAGGGTGTGTGACAGAAAACGAATAAACTGCTTTAAACATTGAAATCGAAAATAATGAAGTGCATGATGGAACGGAAAATTTGAAATCCTTATTTTTTTTTACAATAGCTTTCAGAACTAAATATAAACGTCGCAGATGCATCGTCGAATCCGATATTTAACAAAACCGCTAGTTGTTTTACAAAACAGCTCCGTAATGTAAAATAGCTCGACAAAGTTCAGCTGGATTGCCACTGTGTTACGTTTGACAAAACTGCTACCGACGTTTTGACGTTATGTCTGCATTACGTTATCACACTAAGCGTTTGGTGTGGCTTTTTATAATGCTGAGTTTGGACGCAGAAACTAAGCTAGGACACCCTGATCAATTGGTTTAGGTAAGACCTGTGACTGTCCGCGGCAGCGGCCGGAGAGCTCTACTACAAAGTTGTTTGGCACAGGTACTTGGTTATTCAGTATTTTAAGCACTGACTTACATAAAACTCTGATAACTTTACCAGGACACTCAGAAAGTATTGCAAAAAAAAATGCATGAGGCCCGTTAGTCTATTTTGAAAATATGATTATTTGTAAGTAAAAATAGGCACGTCACAATTTCAAAATTTTCTTTTACATTGTTGGCGAACTAATTTAAATTATCGTGTCTCATTATAAAATGGATTATTTTTTACGATTTCAAGTGTCGCCTGAAACTGGACGACTCGTACGATAGACTTCAAGTGAACGATGGCCCTTCCAAGGCAACCGTGTATCGTTGGTATAACGAATTCAAGCCGGGTCGATTAACATTGGGGGATGAAGAAAGAAGTGGTCGCCCTTTGACGGCTGTTACGGAAGAAAACGTGCTCGCAATGAAAAATTTAATCCAAGACATTAGGCGAGTTACGTATCAAGAAATTCACCACATACTGCAGGTTGGATCAGGAAGCCTTCACGAAATTCCACAAGTCCACTTTCGCGTGAGGAGGATAGTTTCACGCTGGGTGCCCTGCACAACCTCACCGATGCTCAGAAGTAGGTCCGGGTGGAATAATGGCGTGTTGTGATAAACAAATTTGAAGCAGGCTCGTCTCGGCGCGTTTACGACATCATAACGTTATCACAGTCTCGTATTTATCAATACGATCCAGAAACGAAGCGCCAGTCGACGGTTTGGGTGTTTCAAAACGAATCAACGCCTAAAAAATGTGAAGCGATCTAGAAAAGGGGGAAGATTTTGATCGTGAGCTTTTTTAATTTGACTGGTTAACGCCGAATGGTATACTACCAAATGCTTGGCAAGAAGTTTTCTCTGTTGTGTTCAACAAGCGACCAAACACAGGCTACTGCACCACCACGACAACGCGCCTTTGCACACCACGCTCAAAACGGTGGACTTCCTGGACAGCACGCCAGTCAAACTTCTCCTGGGTCACCCTCCTTACAGCCCTGACCTAGCGACGTGTGACTTCTTTTTATCCACGAAAATGAAAAATCTGCTCAAAGGTATACAATTTTCGTCGCCGGAAGATGCGCTGTCAGCGTTCGAGCAGGCTGTAAACGAGATGGACTGGAAAAAGTGTTTCAAAAACTGGTTCAGACGTTTTAAACTTTGTATTGAGGCTAGTGGAGAATACTTTGAGGAAAGATTTAATAAAAAAAAATACAGAACATTTATTTTATTTTCGCAAAACTTTCTGAGTGTCCCACGTAGTTCTTACGTCGAAATATTGAATAGGAAACAAAAAGACATACGACCACATACGGGCATTCAACTTAATGCACTATCGCAATCTTTGAACTTATGTCTGGATGCAATACTCGAGTTGAAAATATTTCTCTTTGAGTCAGTTATTTTCAAATCACGCAGAGTTCCTGAATAAAAAAATACTTTTTATAGAGCAATCGAGTCGACGACAGTGTGTACGGCAGCGCATGGTGGTCTCAACACGTGCGCATACGCAGGAGCCTTCTTCTGCTGGGAGGACAACTCCGCAGCTCCATTATATTCACTGCTGGGCCATTCACTATGCTGAATATGACTACATTTGTTGCTGCAAGTTTATTATTTTTATCTTTACATATTATAAATTAAAGTCGCTTTTTGTGTCTGTCTATGTGACCGCGTTGTTGTTATAAACTACGAAACGGATTTAGATGCAGTTTTCACCATTATTGAAGAATTTATTCCGGGAGGTTTATGTCTATAATAATATTATAATATGTTATTCAGATATCTTGATGTTTTGTCAATTCGTCAAAACCGTGTGAAGCCGGGGCGGGGGTCGCTAGTAAATAATAAATATTATTTACACGCATGCCTGTTACCTGATTTAAATAACCGCAACGTGAAAGAAATCGTTGATGCATTGCTAACTCGACCCTGCTACCATCTTTTATTTGCGACTGTGCGTAAATTTGACGAAAGCATGAGCTTATATTATTCACGGATTTCCTAAATTGGAAAGAAAATATTGTACCCTAATGGGAGAAATGTTGTCTAAAAAACTTGTTTCCATTAATATTATGTATGTTGCATATAAAAAGTAATTTATTTATTTAGAATGTGCATTATTTTTGTTTCGCAGATACTGAAAGGATCCTACAGTTACTACACACTTTGCCAAGAAAGAAAATCAATTTCATAAAACATAAGAAGAAATGCACAAGTTTTTTTATTTAAAAATAATAGTAATGTCTCCTAACTCGCTTATTTACTGTTTAACAAAGCACTGCAGTTTTTATTATATTGTAGCTGTATTATTAAAAGATCACAATAAAAGAACTTGAACTTAACTGCCTCTAACTTCATGTTTAATTTCCGCTACATTCCAACATCTATTTAATTATAATTTACACTTGAGTTTGTTTTTAAATGGAACAATTATTTGTAAATTATTAGAATATTATATTATAATTATTTTAAGTGTATTTGAGGCATATGAAGGCCTCTTTGAAATTTATTAAATGGAATGAGGCAACAACTGAAGATTATCCCTATAGGCACTGTGGACCGAAAGGCAACCCCCGGTTGGTGTCTGACTATTGCAGGATATGGAAAAATAATAATTGAACTATGGGTTTGAGTGGTTAAGATGTACTGGTTACCAAGAACTATGGAAGGACCATTATACATAAAGTACACGCATAAAATGACAGGGGGTGACTTCACACTCAATAATGGGCCCCCGGAAATGTTCGCTAGCAGAAAGTATCGTAGCGACAAGGGGGCACCATGTCCTGAGGTGCTCATGAGGAGAGTACGGTCAAGATCCCTACCACCATCTTACTGGGATACTTCCTTCCTCCGAGCATGTTTGCTCTTGCGAATCTCCACTCAAGCCGGCCAATAAATGTTAGAATGAGGTGGGAGCTCTGGTCCTCGTCAGTGTTCGCTCTGGCCGGTCAATAAAGGCAAGCCAGGGATGAGGAACAAGACTTCTCCCGGGAGATAGGGCCGGGTTCGCTACTGCCCAGCAGCTCGCCACATGCTGGTCCTGCTGAATTCTGTATCTCTCATGGTCTGGCTCCTTACCCTAGACCTGTTCTGACACAGAAAAATCTGTACCGGCACTGACAGACCTAGAATTCAGAGCGCGCAAACCCGACCACGACTTCAACGTGGAGATACGGCGGTGGGGATATATATTATATATTATAATTTCGTTAATTCATTTTAATACTTATAAAAATATCTTTTTTAATATTTTAATAGAACAACATATAAAAACAAAAACATTTATATAAAAAAGTAGTCCGCCGGTATCGGGAGCAGGGTCCAAGCTACCGGTGGTTAGGGCTCCAGAGACAGGAACCTCCTCACGATGCGAGCCGTATCAAGGAGTACTGCCTTCTGAATCAGGCCCTTGATCCAACTGCCTAACGAAAGCCTTGAGAGATGTTGTTCGAGGCTTTTAGCCATCAGGCTATTGGCCGATACGACAATCGGCATAATGACAGCCGAGTTCACATTCCACATGTCAACAACCACATGTGCTAAGTCGAGATATTTAATTTGTTTCTGTTTCTCAGCTTTGACGAGGTTCTCGTCATGTGGGAAGGTAGCATCGATAATCATTGTACGGCGCGCTAGTCGATCTATCACTACTATGTCAGGCTTATAAGTGATAATAGTCCTGTCAGTAATTATAGACCGATCCCAGTACAACGCAACATGGTCATTTTCGAGACTGAGTCGGGCACATACTTGTAATACGGTACTTCAGCATCCACAAGTTTATATTTCAAAGCAAGTTGCTGGTAAATAATCTTGGCTATTTGGTCATGCCCGTGCAAGTACTTGCCGTTAGACAGACGAGAACAACCAGAGATAATATGTCTGATGGACTCACCCGGACGGTGGCATGCCCGACACATGTTAACCGTCCCGTCCTTCATAATATGTCTCCGGTAGTTATTCGCCAAGATAACTTCGTCTATAATTGCAAAGACAAAATCTTAACTTTCCCCGAAAAGGTCACCAAAACGTAGCTAGGATACAGACGCTAAGAAATCTACATCAGGCTCATGAAGAGCCCGATAGAAGCGCCCGTGAAGCTCCTTGCTTTGCCATACCACCCTGCGGTCATCAGTAGTAAGTACTACAGGTTTGCGCCAGTTCTCTTTAGCCATGGAGAGCGGGGTGAGTCCCTTGTTGAATGCGACCACATTACGGTGCATACCCTTCGGCTTTAAATAAATATTTCCTGAGACTGCACACCTCCCGGTTGTGGAGGGTCTTCGCATTTAAAAAGCCTCGACCCCCGCACTTCCGCGGGATATACAGTCTCATCACCGATGATCGTGGGTCATGCATTCGGTTTGCGGTCAGCAATGTACGGACCTCCTATTCAGGGCGTTGCGCGTCGAGTTCGGGCTGAGTCTATTTGAGAATGCCGAAAAAGTACATCAAAACCGGCATGTCCCAACTTTTAAGGCGCGCACATTGTTTCCGCCCGAAAGAAGACTAATTAATACCTTCTTCAGGCTGCCAAAGAAGCGCTCCTTCAAAGATTGCTTCATGTCAGTAACATTGATGCCTAACTCTTCTGATATACCCAATTACTTATAGCTTTCGGATGAGGAGAAGGATTTAAGGTGTATGAAATCCGAAAGTTGAATAGGGATGATGACTAATATTGAAAACGTTCGAAAAAATAATGTAATTTCAAAGAAAGCATAGTAAAAATTAGATAATCGAAAAAATCTGTTCAATCGATGTAAATATGAAGAAGCTACACGCTTTAAAAGTTTCTGGAGGGGATTATTCCTGTCCTTGTCGCGCAGTACGGGCAATGTATGGCGTTAGTATGAATAAAAATTTCATCATCCCTATTCCCTCGAATTCCACAATCTCACCTCGCTTTACATGCATGACTGCATATTTTTCCACACCAAATTCCATCCTGATTCCTGATTCTGATTCTATTCCTGAATTCCTACTGCAAGTTTCAGTTACCTTCAGTAGCTCCATCAGTCGCAATTTGTTGGGGGCAAAGATTTTCAAGTCATCCATGTATATGAGGTGAGATATGACCTGACCACCTTCTTCAACCGATAGCTTAGACCTGAATCCTCCAGCAGTGTGCTTAGAGAATTCAGAGCTGAGCAGAACCAACGTGGACTCAAACTGTCGCCCTGAAATATTTCCCGTTTAATCCATACAGTCTCATCATTCCCCTGGATCCGTTGACATCCCGGATAGCGAAGGACCGTACTCCATTGCCTCATATACGTCTAAAGGCAGGTGCGTAGAGTTGCATCGATCTTGTACATAGCAGCACCTCATGAGCCATGAATGTGGCACCGATTCATAGACCTTATGATAATCTATCCAGCATGTCGACAGATCCTTGCAAGAACGACGAACCTGTTGGCTAATGGCCATATCGATGAGGAGTAGCTCCTTAGTACCTCGGGACCTGTTCCTACATCCATTTTGAGAGGCAGACATAATGGAGTTAATGTGAATATGCGTTTTAATTTTCGCTCTCAAAATGGATGTAAGAAGTTTATAGACCGTCGACAAACACGTGATCGGTCTATAATTCTTGAGTTCCGTGGGACTACCTGACTCATGGAGCAGGCGGGTAACGCCAGTTGTTACAAACTGCGGTAGCGACCCAGACTGTAAGGATGACTGGACCTGACTTGCCAGGCAAGTGTGTGAACTAATCAGCCATTTCCGCCAAAAATGTGCAGTCCGTCTGGTCCCGGTGATTTCCAATTCGGTAATGGACGGACTGTTCTGACAACGTCTGAAAGCGTAATTAGGATTGCTTCCTTTTCTGATATAGTTTCACACACTCGCTCGATATCCCGCATCCAGCCAAACTCAGTGTGACAGACGGGCGCCGACCAGATGCTGCCCCAGAATGCACTTGTGGCACGGGCGGCACATGTCTGTCACATTTTGTTCAGGTCGCTCCCAAGCTCTATACACCCACCTCTTATTGCTCTGGACCATGCGATTCTGCATGTATGGATCATTTCGCCGCTAATACCGCCGAATCCGACTCGCCCATGCACAAAATTTCTGCTTCAGGAAGTCGATGCACTCTCTGACACGGGACATATATTCTCGCGGGATTATTTCAGTCCCCGGAAATGCCCGCCTTACAAAGTATTCTGACATGAATTTTGAATGTTGTACTTTGTATGTGTGATCTGAATTCATGCGGTTTTCTGTGGAAAGAAACCATTTTTTGGCTTGATAGTATGAATCACCTAAACATTCGGTGATTTCTTGAATGGAAAAGTGACTACAAATCTGCCATCACTTTGTCTTGTGGTTTTTTGTTTGTTAATTGTCTCGCACGCATCTTAGTCGCTAGGATCATTGATCTGAGAATTAGATAAACTATCTAACTCCCATAATCGTGATAACTGATCTGAATGATTGTTGTTGAAAAACAATTCTTGTTTGTGTGCTTGTTGGTTTCTGTTGTACACCCTGAAACCAGCCAGCCGAATTCAGTTTCTTGTAATAGAGGCTGTTATTTACCTAACTGAATTCGACTGCTGCCTATTATCTGCCAAAATATGTTAGCACCTAATAATAGGTAAATTGCAGCAGGTTCATATAACAGAGGGTCAGCTAGTTTTATATGTTTAGGTAGGTTAATAGCTTCTGTGTTGATGCGCACGTTAGGTACTGAATGTGCTATTGTGTCAAGTACCAAACATGGAAAATTGACTATGAATGATCTTATGCAATGATTTTATTGTAACATTTGTGCAATGTTATATATTTGTGTGTTGTTGATTGTCGCCTGAAACTGTGCCTTGAAAGGATTCGAATGTGAGATTGAGCTTTGTAGACAGATTGTTTGTGATGAAACTAGAGGTACTTATCTATATAGTAATGCTCTTGCCAAATGTGGTGTTCCATCACTGGCAACAACATACACTAGGGCAGTGGAAAGTAAAACTGTTATGTGTTGTGTATTAGTTTTACAAATGAGTGTAGTGTGTTCTGATCCTAGTTTAGGTGGTTCTTTACATGACATTGTATTGTGTTTGGTTGGCAATACTTACATGCACCACCGCGACAGGATTTGATTTCGTGCCCCGTATGCAAACACTTGGAACAATAGTTCTGGACACTTTTTCTATTCTTTTTACCATTGTCATTTATTAAAAGCTGAACACGAGAATAAATAATGTTGAGCTTTACTTAAGGGACAGTTAGGAATTAAATTGATTTGTACGAGTTTGTGTAGTTGATTAGAATGAATGTGATTTTGAATCTGTTTTGATGTTTTGTTTAGTGTCTTCAAGATTTTGTAAAATAATGGCATGATCACTTTGATTTTTTTTTATGTTGAAATGTGGGCTTTTTCTCGAGTTTGCTCTTGTGTTCCCCCCAGTACCTGAGTGTTTTGAAGTCTTATTTGGAGGCAACAAGATAAATTACCAATGTTTCCCAGGACTGTGTGGGTTCACCAATGTTTTCAAGTGCTCTGAGGTTTTTATTTACTCTATCCAGTAGTTGTCTGAGCGATGATGCGGATTCATTGTTTATGGTTTTTATGCTAAACAATGCGTGAACGTGGTTGTTTAGCAGAGCCTGTCAATAACTGTAAAAAACAAATAAGAGGGAAGCAATACCGCTTAGTCATAGCTAAAAGTCACCTAAAAAATATTGCGCAATACAGAACCTACATGGTGCAATAAAAAAATACGTTGCAATACAAAAATACGTTGCCATACTAAAATACGTTGCCATGCAAAAAATAGTGCGCAGTGATGTGCACTGTGTAATGAAAAAAATAAAGTCGAATAAAAAATATACTCGCTCAAACGTTTTTTTTCATTCATTGCAATCTTCAATATTAACCCTAAACGGTCAAAAACATTGCACAATCGTGATATGAAGTGATCGTTACGTGTCGTTTTGATTATGGATCGTTTGCTGATAGGACCATTTGCTTTTAGAACTTATGGGGACGGAGGGG
Organism: Dasypolia templi; assembly: GCA_963555695.1. Lineage (NCBI taxonomy): Eukaryota > Metazoa > Arthropoda > Insecta > Lepidoptera > Noctuidae > Dasypolia > Dasypolia templi. The sequence goes on along the minus strand of OY743160.1, from coordinate 16,502,330 downwards.
TAACAACGTTGTGTCTGTCATTGGGTTCTTTGAAGCTCCTTGGAAATCTCTTCAGTTTCGCAGGTAGCGCAATTTTACGAGCTATTCCGTAAGATAAACTCACAAAATACACCCGCGCCCGCCATGTTTTTTAACCTCATTTACGAAAGATATGGAAGAAAGTCGTGCATTTAAAAGAACGAAGAAGAACGATTAGTGAAGGCTTCCGCAAACTGGTGCGACGCGACAGCGTGACACAAAGGCACAATGTTGGGGTTTTGGTTAGTTATCAACAAAAACATATTATTATTAGTCAGTGTAATTCGTCTAAAGTAGAATACTGACTAGTGGTTTTTTAATGGCATTTTTTCTGTTTCTGTTAACGTGGTCCAGTGGTTTTTTTTGTGACAAGCAGTTTAGACGTAGGTTGAAGATTTTTTGTTCCGATCGGCTGTTAACATCGAGCTTATGAGATGAGTATTTTTCAACGCTTACGTCTCCACCACCTGTATGCAGTCGGCATGAAAAGCGCTACCGAGTTTAAAAACTGAAAGCCTTGTAAGGATCTAGTGGACAGGAAAGGTTCAAGAGGGATTCTTATAATAGTCTTGTTGATTAAAGTGTCTATCGTTTAAAATGATTTCACACAATTGATGAGATCGTCATAAATGTACCTACTACATAACACACATGCATAGCGGAGCATATCATCATCAGCCTTTAATATTCCCACTACTGGGACACAGGCCTCCTTTTTCTGAGCATGGGTGAAGCGTAATCCACCACGCGGGCCCAGTGCGGGCTGGTGAATGTCACAAATTTTTAATTCTAGGTGATGCCGGTTTCCTCTAAGGTCACAACTGCTCCAATGACATGCGTGATGATCTCGAAACCTGGATCGACTGTTTGCATGGCGTCACCGAAAGTGCATTTTGCAAAAGGTACATTTCAGTTGCAATAATAATTGCGGAAGACAATTTTTATACCCGTGTATTTTCCGTATGTACTTATTTCTTATTAATTATTCCTAAATGAATCTTCTTAAATCAGCATGTTAATGTCGTTGAGGCAATGGCCTCTCATTGTGAGTTGTCAGTCATCATCGGTATATTCTACTTGATCCACATAGTTGGCCTTCATGGTGAATGCGTCGATCAATTGCTCATTATCGTAACCACCTATTCCAGCTAAGGTTTCTTACAATACGCCATCATAATGCAATTTTCATGGAACTTTTAACGAGCAATTTCCTAGTCGATGTCTGCTTGTCGGATTAATTAAATATCCCTCTACACTCTACGCCCTATTATTATATTTTTTGGTATGGCCATAGTGGCGGCGACAATCCATAATTTAGACAGAAAATAAGAGGTCGAGAACTTGAGAATTCTTTATTATTTGTAATAATTCAATAAATATAACATTAACCAATGATAAAATAAATACATTATGCAATTTAAAAAGAATATGGAAATAAACTGGAAATCGTCCAATTATTGACCGTCTCACCCTTTTTAAAATATGCAGTTTTTCAGTACAATTTTTTATCAGGTACTGGAAAGGTTTTGTGCAAAAGGCGATCTTACGTCATTCAGGCTGGTGGAAAAAGAACTCTCACTATTCGATCGCTCAAGTGAATTTGCAATTAACTTTCAAAATAAATTACAGATTTTCTGTTTCGATAAATCAACAGTGATATACTAGGCGCGGAGGAGTGAATACGTTTCTTGAAATGAACTGGAAAAATAGGACATTATTTCTTATTTAACGCCCCAACATAAATTCAGATATTGTCAGCACTCCTCCAGCGCTGACAGTGTAGAGGCGCGGTATAAACAAATGGCCAGGAAGCGATCTCGGGCGCTGATGGGAACCTACTTTCAAAGTACCCACCGCCTATTATATTCCCCTACCTCCGCACTAGCGTACTTCAAATTCATAAGTGAAGAGGATCTAGATTTCAAAACAATTTATGACGACTTGAGGGCCGATTGTTCGACCAGTGTAGACTATGTACGTTGAAAATTCTTCGGAAAGGAATGTCGTCGAGCGCTATCAAAATAGCGCTCGTCAAGAAGCCAATGAAAACTATAATCGCATTCTTCTAGAAGTTTGCAAATTTATACACTCTCATAGACACACACAGATACAGGCGCCAGGATCAACTTTTTGTTTATAATTTATTTTTAAGTTTTAGTCTTAAATCTTAGATTAGATTGTCATAACATATTTTTTTTTGTTTGTTTATCAAACTAAAACTTTCTGCTCTTCCGTGGGGTGGGGACCTGGTGATTTGTAATACAAGCATTTTACGCCTAACTCAAACTCAGACACCACATCCTCACACTGCAAAAAAAATAAAACAATATGTGAAACCTGTATGTGAAAACAATAAACTTGTCAGTGTAAGGAGAAATAAAGAAAGGATTTATATTATTATTGGTTTATAGGCAACATTTTTAGGAATATAAAATAAAATTGCGATCAAAACTTTTTGCAAACAAAGGAGCTACAAGTTGCCCTCGATCAAATAAATGAAACTTTCGGGGAGACCCGGCATGAGATAGTTAACCTTACCAACACAACCACTGAAATTAAAGAAAGGGCACCTTTATACGTGGATAAATTTTATTTTATTTATTTGGGAAAACAAACAATTATACAAATTGTGTCACTATAAAATATGTTATGACATATGGGTAAATGTACAAACCACAACGAGAAGAGTTGAGTTACGATGCATTACGAGTAACTGATGGAATGATAGCTACGCTTCATGTCTATCTGAGTCGATCACTTAGGTATGTACTACAAAATTATATAAACGTAAGGATGCATGTGAAAAAAAAAACTGTTTTTATCAGTTAATTGCATGCACCATCAAGCAAAACGGACAACAAATGCTATCGTCACATGGACCTCTCATTAAGGTTTAAAAACTACACTTTTAGTAAGGGATACATGCAAGAAGAATAAGAAGTGACTAATTTAATAAAACAGCCTGACCCATTTTTCCTCATTGGCACCCAACTCATTTTATTCTGCACAAATTAACAACTGCTCACAAAATTAAATATTTAAATAGAGCTAAATGAGGTAAAATATGTCACTTCCGAATATTTAAAAGTACTGTTTTAGTACCAATATCCTTTTCAGAAAACGACAAATGTTCCAAAAGGAAGTACCCCATTCTTTAAAATAAAACAAATAGTTTTTCTTTAAACTAATAAACTGGAAGGTGGAAATAATGTCGTGGCTGTCCTTCAAAACCTTGAAATGGGTACTTTGGTATTTCGCTTCACAGAAACTGCATCCTTTGGTCTATTTATATATTTAACGTTGAAAGGGCTGTTTGTGTTCAATAATTCATATCATAATTCGGTACCTGAAACTATGTTTTCAGATGTGATGTCACAGGACACTCATTTAACTCATACTTTACACTACTACCGCTAGAAAGCATACTTGCTTCTAAAACTGTATTTCACAGTATTAATTACCTCCTGTTATAAAATCTTAGTGTGGATTTCACCAAAGAGACAAAACAATCACCTGAGTGCTGATTGTTTTGTCAAAATAAGTTTAAAATTTCGTCTTACCTGAAGTCATTTGTACATTTGGTAATAAGACTCTCTATGTATTCTGGAGGAAGCATGCGCAATATAGTAAAAGCTACAAGATTTTCTTTCAGATGTCGTTTTATTTAATTTTTTTTGCGCTAAGCACCACGATTGTAAAGATAGAAGCAACCAGTAATTTTAGCCTTTGGGTTATACATTCTGAACAGCATCAAATTGAGCTTTCTCGTAGAAACATTTAAAGTGAAGCATTTTTACCCCTAATTTGCTTTTTAATAAATTAAAGAAACTGACGTAAATAGTTTATCAAACTGTTTTTAATGTTTTTGGAACTGTAACTTTTTCTTAACTTTTAAAAACTAGTTTCTTGACATCAAGGAACATATCACGTTCACGATACAAATTACTTTTAAGTGAACAAAAAGACGGTATCCAATTTCTGTACTCTTCATCCTCTTTAGACCAAATTGTTTCCCGTATGTTATGTGCTTTACTCTCCAAAAAAAATGCTGGAATAGTTCTAAATTCTCGCACACGTCTTTCTTACATTTTTCAATTAATTTAAGTACCTCATTTCGATGACTGTTTGATATTATAGTATATGCTACTTATACTTACATCATTAGTCATCATTCATACATCCATTCATGTCCCGTATCATATCCTTTTATTTGTTCGCATGTTACGAATCGTTCTAAAACGATTTCTTTTATAATATATTCAAAAAAAACATTCATTGATTACATTTTCCATTGTTGTGACACAAGTCAATTGTCAAACTGTCATTCATTTTTCTCTTTTAGTCTATAGATTACTTTTTGGTTTATATAACTTGAATTATTTTTATCAATAGGTTTAGCTGAAATATTGTATTTTCTATATATTTACCGATTATTAACTGAATTTCGACATCTAAAATAATTAATAAGGACACCCTCAGACTCGATCGTGGAGGTTTTAATACATCTTGGCCGAATACACAGGCTGGTTTTATGACTGTCACAACTAGAGATAGTGTTTTTCAGAATTATGAGAGGGTGAAATGGGTTCGAATTGATGAGTGGGGCGCTAAATGTGAAATAATAGTGGATAGCTAAGATTCTCATGCAACGCAATTTTGGTGAAATGAACGAAGACAATCTTTGCAAAGGTTGCCAACAATATTTATTTATTTATTAGGTACACCAACAGCAGTACATACAAACAAATTAAAACAATAACATAATAAAAGGACTGTATGTATGACTATTATAGGTATACACAGCATTCACCACAAAACAACATCTTAAAAAAATAACCCCAACTCCAAGGTCGAGCGTGCCAAGGGGGTGTATGGCCGGAGGGCATCCGGTCGTTAGCGCTGGGGGGGGATCAAAGGGACCGGTCAGTTGCTAATATTTTACCCCAGGGCGGTACCGACTGCTTAGCAGTCGGAGAATCCGAAACGCATCCGGTTTCGGATGCGTCATGCCCCTCGTATTCTGGGGGGGGGGGGCAACAACTGTCTGGAGAGAGGAGAGAGAGGAAGAACCCGGTCGCAGTCATTCGGGGACCCGCTAAGCGATGGTTTGGAGGGCCCTCGAGTGGCTGCCGCCGGTCACCAGCTACAAACGGAGCTTCTTTTGAAGCTCCCGCGCGTTGTTATTGAATCACTTGCCACCTTTGATAGCAACCAGAGCCGAGGAGGCTCCGGCCCCTCCGGGGACCACAGTAGGTCCGATCCGGACCTGAGCAGGCGCGGCAAGGCGCTGCTCAAGAGGCGGAAGACGGAGGAAGAAACCCTGCCGGCACCAAAGGCGCCCAAGGTGACGAGTGGTCGGGGTCGTGCGGCTGCAACGCTGGGGCGTGACCCGTCGGGCCGCTTCACGTTCCCATCGCAGGCTTCATCGCCGGCTCCGTCACCGGCTCCTTCGCCAGCTACGTCGGAGAGCGCGGGGAGCGACGCCGAACTGGGGAGGGAGGACCTCGCGAGCATAGGCTTAGGCCTATGCTCCAACAGGGCGGAGGCAAACGCTGCCAAGAGGGCGCAGCGGAACGCTGCCGCAGCCGATGTGGTGGCTGAAATGGCCAGCCGGAATAGAGAGCGACGCGCTGCCCGGATGACAGCCGGAGGGAGCGTTACCGGGTTGGCGCTCAGTAATCAGGTGCTGGACAGCGTGGGGGTCGTCATGACGGTTGCCACCAAGTCCGGCAACCTGAGGGGGACCTACGTTCGTGCCCTAAAGGAGGCGGTGGACGGGATCAAAAGGAGGCGGTCGAGCTCCTCGTGAACCGCACCAGCACGGAGGAGACGGCGAGGCTCTGGGAAGAGAATGACCGTCTCCGATCCAAGCTCGAGGAGCTCGAGCGGCAGATTGCTCCCGCCGCCCCCGACGTCTCTCCCGTCACGATCCCGCCGGCGGTCCGGACGCCGCCTGTGCGTGCGGATACGGAGATGGAAAAGATCGCCCGCATCTGCATGATGCAGTGCGGCGGAATGGTAAACGCCCGGTTGGAGGCGCTGGAGTCGCGACTCCCACCAGCCGCGACCCTCCGACCCCCGCTTGCGGCGGTAAGGAGGACAGCGGAGGAGGCCGCCGCCGGGACGAACTCCGCGCTGGGGGGCAGAAAGCCCGCGCAGGGGCCTAAAAAGCCCACGCAGGGGCCCAGGAAGCCCACGGGGGCTTCGCCCGCACCACCTCCGGCGACCGCGCCTACCGCGCCTCCGACGACCGCACCACCTCCCACCTCACCTCCCACCCAGGATGCCGAGGGGTGGACGACGGTGGGGAAGAAGAAAAGAAGAAGAAGAGCGGGAAGAACGCCGACGGAGCACCGGCACCGGCCAAGACGCCTAAAAAGAAGTCGCGAGGACGGCGTAGGGCCCCACGCTCCGCGGCTATGGTGATCACACTGCAGTCCGTCGCCGCTGAGAGGGGAGTCACCTACGCGGCGGTCCTCCAAGAAGGGAAGAGCAAGGTCGCGTTCCCCGAACTTGGGACACCGTCCGGCTTCAGATTGAGGCCGGCGGTTACGGGGGCGCGGCTGCTCGAGGTGTCCGGTGCCTCCAGCCGCGAAAGGGCGGACATTCTGGCCGCAAAATTGAAGGAGGTCCTCAGCCCGGAGGACGTTCGGATTACCAGGCCGATGAAGACCGCGGAGCTGCGAGTCGACGGCCTGGATGATTCGACGACCCCGACTGAGATCATGGAGGCCATCGCCCGTGTCGGTGTATGCCCGCCCGACGACCTGCGGGCGGGTGAAATTCGCGCCGACGCCTCCGGGCTCGGCTCGATTTGGGTGAGGTGCCCGGTGGCGGCGGCGAACAAAGTAGCCGACGTTGGGCGTCTGTTGGTGGGATGGGTTGCAGCGAGAGTCAAACTGCTGCAGCCCAGGGCCATGGGGTGCTACCGGTGCCTTGACGTCGGGCACGTCAGGGGCCGTTGCACCGCCGAAACGGACCGCAGCGATAACATTCATCGCTGCGGTCCGTTTGCCCAGCCACAAGGCCAGCCCGGCCACAAGGCGGCCCAGTGCTCCGCGGCGCCAAACTGCAGCCTCTGCACGGCTGCAGGGAGGCCCGCCGCCATGCACAAATGGGGGGCGAAAGCCTGTGGCGTGCCCGCCAACAGAAGGAGGGGAAGGGGCCAGAAGGGCTCCTCTTCGGCCGACTCCCGGCCTAAGAACGGTACAGAGGGGGGGATGGACTGCGCATAAATGGCGCTGTTCCGTCTCCTCAAGGGCAACATCAACCACTCTGCCAGAGCTCAGGATCTCTTGCTCAGGAGAATGGCAGAGTGGTCGATTCACGTGGCCGTGGTCGCCGAGCCGTACTGGGTCCTGCCCAGGGATAACTGGGTGGGAAATCTGGACGGTTTGGTGGCCATCATTGTCGGGGCTCTCGTCAGCCCGTCTTGGGGGCACGGCTGGGTAGATGCCCTCGCAGATGGCGTTGGCGTCGTTGGGGCGTATTTTTCGCCCAACAACAACTCGAGTCTCGCCGACTTCTAGAGGTTCCTTGTCGAGTTGGGTGCCGTCGCGGGCCAGCTCTATCCTCGCCCGGTGCTGTTGCTCGGGGATCTCAACGCCAAGTCTGCGGCGTGGGGATCCCCGGTGACCGATGCTAAGGGTGAGGCATTGGAAGAGTGGGCGATCACGACTGGCCTGGTGGTGCTCGGTCTACACGTGCGTGCGGCAGCGGGGCGGGTCTATAGTGGACGTGTCGTTCGCAAGCCCTGCTGTCGCGAGCTGTGTCCGCGACTGGCGTGTCGCATGGGGAGGTGGAGACGTTGTCCGATCACCGATATATCCGATTCGACGTCTCCACCCAGACTGCTGGCGGCCGCAGAACATCAGTCCCGCGTTCGGACGGCCCGCGCTGGGCGCGTAAGCGCGTCGACAGGGAGCTTCTCGAGGAGGCAGCCATTGCTCAGGCCTGGTTCCGGGGGTCGGCAACGACCGGACCCGATGACGTCGAGCTGGAGGCGCTGTGGTTCCGCGGGGCAATGACGCAGATATGCGAAGCGTCCATGCCCCGCGCCCACGCACAGGGTGCAAGGCGCCAGGTGCACTGGTGGTCCGCCGAGATCGCGCAGCTGCGCGTCGCATGCGTGGCGGGGAGATGGCGGTACACCCGCTACCGGAGGAGGCGTCGTCGGGTACCCGAGGAGGAGGCCGCGTGGTATGAGGTGTACCGCGCGGCAAAGCAGACTCTGTGGCTGGCCATCGACGAGGCGAGGACGCGATCCCGGGAGAGGACGTTGAAGACTCTGGACGGGGATCAGTGGGGGCGCCCGTATAAAGCGGTTCGAGGGCAACTTCGAGCCGCGGCGGCCCCACTTACGGAGAGTCTCCAACCCGAGCTGCTGGAGAAAGTGGTAGCAGCTCCCTTCCCGATGAGAGCGGAGCATGTTCCGCCGCAAATGGCTTTGCCCGCAGCCGCAGAGTCTGCAGAGGAGGAGGAGGAGAACGCCATCAACGTCCCAGAGGTGACACAGGCAGAGATGAGGGCGGCCGTGATGCGGCTCCGGGCCAAGAACGTAGCTCCGAGGCCCGACGGAATTCACGGCCTGGCTTTGGCCCTCGCTCTGAAGAAGTTGGAGCCGCAACTGAGAGGACTCTACACAGCGTGCCTAGAGCGGGGCCAGTTTCCCAGTCTGTGGAATATTGGACGTCTGGTCCTGCTCAGGGGCGCCCTGCCGACTCGCCGTCTGCGTACCGGCCCATAATGCTGCTCAGTTTCCCAGTCTGTGGAATATTGGACGTCTGGTCCTGCTCAGGGGCGCCCTGCCGACTCGCCATCTGCGTACCGGCCTATAGTGCTGCTCGACGAGGTGGGCAAGCTGTTCGAGCGCATTCTCGCAGCCCGCCTCGTCGGCCACTTGTGCAGAGAGGGGCCGGACCTGGACGAGAGCCAGTTCGGCTTTCGGCATGGGCGCTCTACCATCCACGCTGTGTCAAGGGTGAGAGTCCTGGCGGAGGAAACAGTGTCCCGGGGCGGGGTTGTGGTGGCGGTGTCCTTGGACATCTCCAACGCCTTCAACACCCTGCCCTGGAGCTGCATACGGGAGGCACTGCGGTACCACCGCGTGCCTCTCTACCTCCGCCGCGTCGTGGGGGCTTACTTAGCCGGGAGTTGGGTCACCTACATGGGACGTGATGGCGGAAACCAGCGCCAGGTGTCGTGCGGTGTTCCACAGGGTTCGGTTGTGGGACCGCTCCTGGAACATCGGTTACGACTGGGTGCTTAGGGGCGAGCTCCCGCCGGGCGCTGACCTGACGTGTTACGCGGACGATACGCTGGTCACAGCCCGGGGGAGTTCGCACAGGGAGGCAGCGTTGTCGGGGGGGTCCGGATCGCTGTCGAGCCCACCATGAAATATCTGGGATTGGTGCTCGACAGCCGGTGGGACTTCGGACCCCACTTCCGGCGGCTGGCGCCCAAGTTGTTGGGCGCGGCCGGGGCGCTGGCAACGCTGCTTCTCAATCTGGGGGGCCCGAGCGCCGCCTGTAGGCGGCTCTATATGGGGATCGTGCGATCCATTACGCTCTACGGAGCGCCGATCTGGGCGTCTGACCTGACGGCCGGCAGCATAGCTGTCCTGCGCAAGCCGCAGCGAGCGATGGCCGTCAGAGTCATTCGGGGGTATCGCACGATCTCCTTCGAGGCGGGTTGTGCACTGGCCGGATCACCGCCCTGGGACCTGGAGGCGAAGATGCTCGCGTCACTGTACCGGTGGCGCGAGGAAGCGCGGGAGCGGGGCGAGCGACCGATGCAGCAACATGTCGAGCAGCGTCGGTTGCAGCTCCGCGAGGTCCTGGTGGCGGAATGGCGGGTGAGGCTGTACGCCCTACCGCCGGCCTCAGCACCATCGAGGCGATCGGGCCAGTGCTCGACCACTGGCTCGGGAGAAGGCACGCCTCCCTGACGTTTCGGGCGATGCAGGTGCTCTCGGGGCGTGGTTGCTTCGGGAAGTACCTGTGTCGCATAAACAGGGAGCCGGACGCCCGGTGTCACCACTGCGTCGACTGCCGGGAGGACACGGCGTGGCACACGCTGGCAGAGTGTGCCGCTTGGGAGGAGCCGCGCCGTGCCCTCATCTCAGAAGTAGGCAGTGACCTGTCGCTGCCAACCGTAGTGAGTTCGATGGTCGGCAGCGTCGAGTCCTGGGATGCGGTGGTTTCCTTCTGCGAGACGGTCATGTTGGAGGCTACGGAAAGGGAGAGAGAGGTCTCGACTCTTGACCCGGCCCGCAGCAGACGCACCGGGCGTCGGAGGAGGGCGGACAACGCCCTCTTCTGGCCCCTCTAAATGGGGCCAGGGGTGACGGATTCGGGGACATCCGTCGCCCCCCAACATCAGGACCCGAGAAGGCGGCGCGCGTAGTGTTCCGCGTGCGCCGCTCACAGACGTTGCGCGGGGAGTACACCTCACTCCCCCCGTCCGAGTTGGGGCCCGCGCAAGCGGGCCGGCACCAGCCGGGGTTGCGGAAGAATTATGTGTGTGTACGACCCCGGCGTAGGTGTGAGATGGAACACCGGGGTGGTTTTTAGTCAGTAAGAGTCTGACAGACCCCTCCACCCGCCCCAGGGCGGAGGACATCCATGAAGATTTTCCACTCCGGGAACAAAAAAAAGTTAAAAAAAGGTCTAAAGACGCTAACAGGGAAGGATACCTCTCTATCGGTAATCATTGCAATAAGGTGTGTAGGAATGCTAATGGCCACCACATTTAGACATATGTCCAAAATCAGGACGCATCCAAAGTTTGGAAATTTGTTAGATCATTGGGTGTCGGTAAAACTAGACAAGAGACAATCCCAAAAGACATAAACATTGACGCAATGAATAATCATTTTACTGCTTCGTCCAATTTTGATAGGACCATAAAACTTAATACACTAAATTATCTTTCTTCTCTTCCAGTTATTCCCCATTTGTTTTTGGTCAGTTCTCCGCCTGTGATGTTAAGAAGAGCATACTTTCGATTACTTCCAATGCAGTAGGAAGTGACTGTATCCAGCCGTAATATGTTAGTCCCTGTGCTAGATCTTATTCTTCCTGCCATTAGTCACATCCTAAATTTTTCTGCATATAGTGGTGTCTTTCCATGCTCATGGAAAGATGCTCAAATACTCGTAATTCCTTATCCCACATCCTTTTCTGAATACCGTCCAATATCCGTCTTACCATTCCTATCCAAAGTTCTTGAACAGTTAATTCACAATCAAATAAGTTCCTCTCTAAAAATAATTTCCTCAACCCCTTACAGTCTGGCTTCTGAACATTACGGATGATATAAGGTCAGCCATGGAAGACGGTAATCTAACGGTCTTAGCTTTGCTAGATTTCAGTAACGCTTTTAATACTGTTGATTTTGATGTTTTGCTTGGCATTATTTTCTCTCTTAACATATCTCTATCGGTAATTGACTGGTTTCATAGTTACCTGTTCGGTCGGCGGCAACGTATTTGCATTGGACAGACCTTGTCTTCCTGGTGTAATACTTCTGCCTGTGAACCTCAGGGTGGCGCTCTATCCCCATTACTTTTAGCAGTTTTTATTAACTCCATCTCCAATGACCTAATTTCTTCCTACCATCTTTATGCTAATGATCTACAAATTTACTCGCGAGCTATCGTAACGATTAATCGTGATCTAGCCCGAATACGCGACTGGGACAAGAGATACGAACTTATGGCTAACCCCATAAAGACGCAGGTTGTGGTAGTAGGCAGTTCTAGGACGGTCTCAAGGATTGACTGGACGAATCTTCCTCAAGATTCATTTAAGTTTTTCCCTTGAGTAAAAAAGTTAAAAACTTAGGGATATTCATTGATTAGAACTGCTCTTGGACTCCCCAGCTACAGGAAGCTAGCGGCAAGCTATTAGCATTCGCTGCATCTTTGAAGAGATTGCGTGATTTTCTGCCACCTGCCACCAAGATTGCGCTTGCACATTCGCTTCTTTTACCCATCCTTAACTATGCTGATGCCAGCTATCTTGACCATACCCATTTTTTTTATGTTCCGGGTTGGAAAATCCTCATGGATGTATTCCGCCCTGGGGCAGGTGGAGGGGTCTGTCAGACTCTTACTGACTAAAAACCACCCCGGTGTTCCATCTCACACCTACGTCGGGGTCGCGGGAACATATGATTCTTCCGCAACCCCGATTGGTGCTGGCCTGCCTCGGCGGGCCTCCTCGTGTTGGGAGGGGGATTGAGGTGTTAAACTCCCCCCGCAACGTCTAAGAGGGGCGCGCGTGGAACACTACGTGCCGCCACCTCGGGTCCTGATGTATGGCGGGTGGTGGACGTCCCCGAGTCCGCCGTCCGTGGACCCATTTAGAGAGACTGGAAGAGGGCGAGCCCGCCCTCCGCCTACGAACGACCCCTTGCCCCTTGCGACTGGTCTAATGAATGGCCCCGTCGCCTACCAGTTTTCGGCCGCAGAGGATAGGGAGAGCGGCCCACGACATACGGACACTCCTCTTCACCTCCGGCCCCACCGCGTCCGCCATCATACGGTGGTGACCCCGTTAAGGCCGCGGAAGGTAGGGAGAGTGGCGAACGCAATACCGGCACTCCTCTCCCGCCGTGGTCCCACCAAATTTGCGATGTCGCCCAACAACACCGCAACCTTGCCGCTACGTCGTCGGCTTGTCCGCAAAAGCCCTGACGAGTGGCTCCTCCTCGGGTTCCTCTTAGCTTCATCGTGGGGCCAAAAACCACGGTTACTGAGCCCCCCCGCCTCGTCAATGCGGGAACCCATTGGTGGTTACCAATTCGCCTTCACCGTAATGCTCATATTCTTTCTCTGTTGTAAATCTTATTTAAATGATAGACAACAGCAAGTTTGAATAAATGGTGACAATTCACTTGGTTTAAAAGTAAAAATGGGTGTTCCACAAGGCTCGATATTGGGTCCTGTCCTCTCTTTAATGTATATTAATGACCAACTCCATTTATTTATAAATCAACCACCAATGGTGTTATTTGCTGACGATACTTCATTAATTTTTTAAGGAAGATAGATGCTTCAAATTTTGACGACCTAAATATCGCCCTATTGTTGGTACAAAATTGGTTAACTGCTAATAATTTATTGCTAAATGAAAATAAAACTAAGAGCAAAAGATGTTCTTTACCAAACGTCAAGAGTTGTGATTGTGAGATAGTATTAAATCAAGAGAAACTAGAATTTGTCGATAAAACGGTTTTTTTTGGGGATCACGCTCGACTTAAGGCTATAATGGGGTCCTCATTTAAAATTGCTTGCAGGACGGCTAAGTTAAAATCCGTCAATTTACTGATGTAGATACCGCGAGGCTGGTCTATTTTAGTTACTTTCATAGTATCATAGCATCATGTCTTACGGTATTTTACTTTGGGTACGGGCTGCAGACATCGAGTCTATTTTTAATCTGCAGAAAAGAGCCATCAGAGCCATATATAATCTCCACAGGCGCGATTCTCTGAACTGTTTAAGGATTTTAACATCATGACGGTATCTTGTCAATACATCTATGAAAACATCATGTACGTAATAAAAAAATTACATATTTACAGTATAAGAGGGGAAAGACATAATTATAGTACTAGAAATTGCGACCTGTTAGTTCAACCAGGTTTCAGACTGGCTAAATTTAGACTCATCTTTCATGGGGTACTGTTTAAAATGTTATAATAAAATACCTCCCCACATACTTCAACTGAATGAGACGAAATTCAAATCCTTTGTAAAACGCACACTATGCAGGCAGGCATATTATAAGTGGGGGTAAGGGGATTACATCACTGATAAAAATGTCTGGCTTAATGCGGGTCCTGCTCCACACCACAACTGATTGTTTGACATTTGAAATACTGTTGGAGCTGCTGAAAGTTGTAAGAATATATTTGCATTATATAAACTCAATCTCCTTTTTATTATACATATAGATGCATTGCACAGGTGTGAGTACTTTGCTTAATAAAGCTACCATTTACCGGGTAATGTCATAGATTGACTTTAAGGTGCCCTGGCGGCTGATAGTATGTCATGCTCACTCAAATGTATCGCTGACGGTGGCGCGTGTGTTGAGTCATTTAGGTCCCTTCAAAATGGTTGAGCTGAATGGTGCTGATCCATGCGTCATGTTCGTTTCGTTAATTGTGAGGGAGTGATTATCCTGGTCAGGGGAATTGGAAAAAATAATGCCATCCTCTGGGGCAGGGTGTTTGCTCTCCAGAGCTGCGAGTGTCTCTAGAGAACACGGTGCGACCACATTACCACTGAAAATAATCCTGGCTTCTCCGCTAATTTCACCTGTATAACACCATTTAGATTCTACTACATGGGATATACCTCTTGAAGAGGTATTTCTCTGTGTCGGTAATTTTGAATGCAATTTATGAGCCGAAATAATACACGTTTCTTTAATGTGTGCAGTAAATGACTTTTTCGTTTCCAAATTCTTCTGTACATGTAGACTTCTGTAAGGGAAGGTGAGCAGCTGTTCTCAAGCACTTTGTGAGTTCTCCCGGGCGGCAAGACATACACAACGTGCTAGGTGTTGTGCCAAAAGAGGTGTAGCGTCGCGGGGAACTCGTTTCAAGGCAGGTACAGAGTTTTTGAATTTTGAAAGGGTTTTCCAAAGCGGGTCAACAGTGGACGTAGTTTATGTTGTAGGTGTAGATGTTGAGACAGGGTCCGAGGTGAGTGCATTTTGTGGTCTGAGTACCTTGCGGACATCTCTCCAGGATGCTCAGCGATGTTGAATGTTGACAAGCTCTATTGACAGAACACCTAAGCATTTATTTATATAGATTTTACAATTTACATCAATAAATATAATAACCTTAACAAATTTAATAAATTAATAAAACACTAAAACGTCTATTGTGACACCGATGACATCCTAAAACATGACATAAATTCTATAGTCTGTTCTTCGGTCACTGTAAGACTAAAATTATATTCACCGCAGCCCTACACCACTCAACTAGCAGAAGAACCTTGTGGACAGTTTTTGTGCCGAAGTTTTCCAATACCGATCGGAGGTGCAATAAGTATTTCATTTTTTTTAAATTTTCCTCTTTTAGAATCAAATGCTTTCAACTTATTTTTCAGAGTTTTGCTTGTCTACTACAGTAAAAGCAATCGGAACAAAGGCGTAGATTCCTTTATATCTCCTACTTTTGCCACATGGGCTTCAATATTCTGATTCGTTTCATCGAGGTCGAATATATTGACAGTTGCTGTCAAATATTTGTGAATCTCTTTTTTGTTTCGTTTACATAAGAACGTTTGATAATTTGGTTAAATTTTAAATAATATAGTATATAAAAATAAAAACCATTACTGCAATAAAACCAATCGGAACAAAGGCGTAGATACCTTTATTTGTTTCATCGATCGTTTGGTTGCATTTTAAATAGTATGGTATAAAACAAAAAAACGTCGAAGACAAGGAAGTTTGGCGATAATTCCTTCTGCACATGTGGCTTTCCTGGTACCTCATAAACGGCATCACTATGATTTTTTTTTATAACCGCTCCCAAATAACGGTGTTGAATTTTTATTATTGGATATTAATTTATTATATAACTCTGACATAATATTATCATTAATTGACAGTACATCCCTACAAATTTAATTTCAACTGTTTATTATTGGCTTTTGTGGACAGCATGTTAATTCAGATTTGTGTTACAGTTGAAATGGCAATGGTGTCATTTGGTTTAAATTTGTTTTTTTACTTTACTTTAATAGTGTTTTTTTTATATTTTGTAAATGTGAGAACGTTATAGGCCTTGTAGATTGTAAATTTAAAGACCATTGTCTATTTGAGAAACATAGGGTACTTGTTGACAGGCCTACACTGCCCTCTCACATACCTATAAACACTGTAATGTTAAAATATTGCCAAAATCAAATATTTTTAAAAGAGTAACCATGGAGTTTCTTGCCGGCTCTTGTCCATAGGAAACGACCAATTGTAAACGTGCACCTAAATTCTGACGTTTCATAAGTGCCCCATGTAGGTTTATGTGAAATAAAATACTTTGGTTTTGATTTTGAAATATAAAACATATGTCAAACCTTATATTGTCATCTCTCATTTTTAAGAAATTCAGAAGTCTGGATTATAATCTGAAAGAATGTTGTCAAATCCCTAATAGGTTACCCGAATTCCTGTTAAGATGAACTCGTTTTGATATGTATTTAGGAGAACATTGCAAGCCTCTTCACAGAATTAAAACTCATAAGTATCGCTGGTTAATCAAGTAAATCGAATAGAAGAAAAAAAGACTTCTTTAAAGAAAACGTTCGGAATCCAATGATATTGCCAATTCTTGAGTGTCATTCGAAAACGCCACTTCTGTTGTATGAGCCGTAATATTCTTCAGATTTTACTTATTTTGTCAGCAACTTGAACCCTAAGTTTGAGAGATAAGGTTTGAAATTCTTTGGTTATATGTACAAGGGTTGAACGCGACTGTTAGAAACTCGGCCTTCGAATAAGAGGCTTTTGAGTGCGGAGTCAGCGCCACTGAGAATCTGTATTTGTGCTGGTCCTGAAATAAGTACCTAACTTTAACCGATGATAATATTTTAAATGTCATGTATGTATGTGGTTAATTTAAAGCGCCACCAAAAGACATTGTGTAGGGTAAATTTATTATTATTGGAATGAAATGAAGTTACTAATGGATGAAAGAATGGGTACTCAAAAACAAATTTGGTAAATGTTAGTGAACGATAAATAATTTTATTTTTGTAAGTAGGTTTGTACAAACACTCTAACACGTCAGTCGTATTTTTATAAACAAGATGAGGTCGGCATTGCCTCTCTGACTACTCTGAGAAGAAAGGCCGAAACGAACTCAGGGGTCACATTCTTTTATAAAGTCCAGACATAATCTTGGTCAGATCATGTGAAAACTATGTAGATCGGTATCTGAGATAGTTCATGAAGAAAGAACCACACAGATTGAGTGAACCTGTGCAGTCAGTGCACGCATTTGTCAGTAATCGTGCCGCTCAACTCAGAACTTAGAAGCTCAACGATTCGTCGAAAAACAGCAAGGAAAATACATTTGGGTAGGCCGCATAAATTACTCAAACCGGCTATTCTATGGAGAAAAAATCGTTCACGTCCGTCACTCCCGTGGATTGCAGTAGTGATCGAATAGAAGCGTCTAAGAAAGTGGTGAATAGCGATTGTGCGGTATTAATAGTTTTTTGTAAATATTGCCTGTTGGGTCCAGAGACAATCTTATCGAGTTCACGGAATGCTTGAGCAAAATATGTACAATAATGGACAGTAGTAGCGTAGGATCAGTGATCGTACTCGGTGATTTGAATGCCCATCCAGGTGAACTCTTGAATTTTTGTGGGGAGCAAAGATGGGCATGTGCGTAAGCCGCGCAGGTGACTAAACTTTTATTAGTGATCTTCATGGCTCGTGTCTGTGGTTTGACAAACAAGTTAGTACTGAAATGGGTTATAAGATTATATTTAACATAAAAAATCGTTGTAATTCCGGTTTGATCAATAATATTGTAAGACAGGAAAGTGACTTCAAGTTGTGAATCTAACAAAATAGTAATTTTTTATTCATTCAGTGCCATGGACCGAGGATAGAAAAGCCGGTTAACTAATGCTAGAAATTTAGCGGACGCCGAGGCCTCCCATACGAATGGGAAGAGTAGCTTGTGCCCAAGCTCGGTCGTCCATGGCCACATTTAAAATCGTAGTAAGTGTGTGCCGGATTATTTGGTCTATTCTTTCTAAAATGTGAGTGTGCTTCTAAAAATTGGAAGTCCGAAGGAAATATATTAATTTAGGGCCGTAACAGCAGTAACGAATTAAGGTGATGGCCGTTAATTTGGAACAGTATTTCGGAAATGTCGTTGAATTTTTGTATTTTTTCCGAATAAAACAGGAAAAGGAATTTTAAAAAATTGACCCAAGGAGACGAAGAGAGCTTTTTTCTATAATTTTGATTTCTGGAGCTATTGCATTAAATTTAGAAAGTGTCGGTTGTCTGTCAGTACTATCCGCTAAAAACAGTTCACATTTCGAAAGGATGACATGAAGTTCATTTAAGGAATACAAAAACCTTCTTGCCAATATAGTACTTGTTAATTTAGGGACCATAAGGTACTTGGCTTATGTTTTTTTGCGCTTTTTCAGTAAAATAAGACAGTAAAGCATATTTTCAGAAAAATAAATTGCAATTTTCTCACTTTTCCATTGTAAAATCTTTCTCGGGCACTAGGTTCTCAATAACAGCTTGGGCAGTTTGTATAATTCTGGCGGCGCATCAACTTCACTGCAACTACTAGAAGCCATTTCAATAAAACATTTCAGTAAAACACATAGTCAAAATTCAGATAAATAAAACAATGAAAGCTATCCGCGCGGGTGCGGTTTCACTTATTCATTATTTTTATATTACTTTTTTTTTAAGTCAATGTTCTGGAAAAGTAGGCATGTGGCCAGTATCATTTTGCGTTTGGTGATAAAAACTTTTAGCATTATATTAGCTACTGAATTGTCCTTATTTAAAAAAAAAAACAGCGCGTTAAGCATGGATTATCTCTCATACACTTTTTCAACCCGCACATTTGTACAACAGTACTGACGTACATTCTGCCTCAATAAAAAATTGTTAAAAATATACTTTTCGAGCAGGTATAGTATAAAGATTAGCCACAGGAAGCAATAGATAGAGATAGAAGGATTAAAAGTGACATTTAGCCCTCAATATGCAACAGGCTAGAAACAATTAAGCTTTGTCTTCGACCTATTTCGCAATTCTGGATTTCTCCTAGTGTTGGACATAGCGTCCAATGGCAAATAAATCAAAACCCGGAAGCCAGCTTGCAGCTTGTTTACGTTAGCAGTAGTTGCTTTGTCTCGATTGGTTCAATATGGTGCGCGAGACCAATTTACACCCACAGTTTGCCTGCACGCATAAATTGGTAAAATACAACAAAAAAAACCTCTTAGCTCAATGCAAAAATCTATCCTCAATTTTGGCGTACTGGAAATAGAAAAGCCTTTCAATCTCTGGTTTTAACGTCCCAATAAAGACAAAGTATGCGGCCCTATAACGTGTTGACAGCTATTTGTTTGACAGAGACAAATATAATTGTACTGTCTATCATCAGTAGCGATCTGTCTTAGGTTATTGGGTTTGGCCGTTTGTCTCCTGTCGGTCTACTGTAGATCGAAAAGATGAATTTATCCAGGGTTTATCGAGATTTTGTTTGTACGATTTACGTGGTAGATTCAATTTAGAACGTATTTTATACTAAGGTATGTTAGATCAGAACAAATACCAATTGTAGAACAGATCTACGAGTTCAAATATAGTCGTATTTTTAATTAGACGAAGCCAACTGACAGTAGCTAATGTCACTTTGTAAAATAATGTTGCCATATTTAAAGTAATAGTGATGCGTTCAGTTCTCGTTCAATCAGATGAATGAACAATGAGTGTGAATAGTTAATCATTTCAAACCATAAAAGAATATTATTTCTATTGTACAATAAAATTGTATAAGGTGCTCTGATATAAGTTACTAGTAGTATGTAACTACAATCAGTTTTATGACGGCTTATTATTACAAATCGCGGCCCTGCGACTAGTGCCTTTTTGTTTGTAATTCGGCGTCTAACCTCCTGGTCTGATAGCATGAATGTTTATCCTGCGCTCACGCTGTTTAGTTATTGTTTTTGTTAAGTTTTTCGTTACGTTGTGTTTGTGGTTATTGTTGTGTTTGTTTGTTGCTATATTGTTTCGTACAAACGATATGGATCCTCAACCAAGCACGTCAAACCAAAGCTTGTCTCCAAGAAAGAAGAGACCACGGATTGCTGTATGCGTTACAAACAGGTATTGGAGGAGAAAGCTGCTTCACTATTACCTATTGAGGCTCCCAAAAAAAAAATGTGTTTCGAAAACAGCTGACATTTTGGGAATTGGTGTGACCTCAGTTTACAGTGTATTAAAAGAATACAAAAAAAAAATAACAATTTAAGTCTCCCGAGAAACGTGAACCGAAATACAGTTTCAAAGATAAATTAGACGATTTTACTTTTGCCGCTATAAGACGAAAAGTACATCATTTTTTTTTTGCAAATGAGCCACTCACCATTAAAAGGCCCACTGTGAGCTCAATCCCATTGAGTTTGTATGGGCGCAGGCTAAAAGTTATATGTTGCAAGAAATAACAAAACCTTCAAAATGACAGAAGTAAAAAAACTCTTTGAAGAAGGACTTCAACATATCACACCTGAAAAATGGAGTAGCTGCGTGTCTCTGATAATTAACGAAGAATGATCATGATCGACAATGTTTCAGACATATTTATAATTTATTTAACCGAAAGCGATAGTGATGATTTTTTATCTGATGATGAATAAAAACAAATTATTTAATAAGCGATGTTTCTTATTTTCATTACCTTCCTATAATTGTTATATTTATACATCTATAGTTTCAACTATATGATGTATTGAAAATAGGACAGTCTTACAAGTTTCCTCGCAATGTTTTCCTTAATTTTTAAAACACTCGGTATTCAGTATAGGTAGATACTATAGGAACATAGTCGTCGAAACCTCGTTAGTATGTACAAAGCACGACTAAAATTCGAACCCCGTACCCGATATCGGCAGTTCGGCACACTAACTATTCACTAGACAATCGTGGCAAATTCATTCATTCAGGATTTTTTTCAATCATTCACTTTGTCACAACACTATTTTTATTTCACCAAAAACCGACAACACAGTAAACGTCAGTTGACTTCGTCTAATAAAAAATACGACTATAGAATACCGAACTCAAGCTAGTCGTATTAGTTGAACATTAAACTATCTTGAAAATAAAATTTGTGAGATAGAAACTTCTGACTCAAATGGACTTAAAAGAATTGAAGCATTTATTAACCATTTACACTACAGACTAGAACGCTTAACCGTAACATCTCCATTCATAGAAGCAGCTTCTAATATAAGATCTAGATTTCACGTGATAAATTTAAAATTTGAAGATTTTAGGAGCACTCAAGTAGAGACTTTTGAACCAACTCCTTTGTCAGTCCCTCGGACACCCCCAGTAGCTCAAATTGCAGTTCCTAATACAAATGTTTTTGATCAATCAATGTTGTTTTCCCAAGAATCGAATACTCAGACTTTTTTTAATACGATTCAACAACCTCTTTCTATTCCTCAAACGATGCCTATATCTCAAGACTCTCCAATTACCTACAATCTAATTAGAGAATTAAAAACATTCTCATTTAATGGCAATACCTGTCCTAGATCATTCTTACAAAAAATTGAAGAATTCAGACTATCTCGAAATATTTTAGAAGAAAAGCTTTGCAAAAACGCTTTTGAGATATTCTCTGGAGATGCTCTTCATTGGTTCCGATTCCAGTATAATAGAAACCCTAACTTAAATTGGAAAAACATTCATGAATTACTTATCAAAGACTTTGGAACTTATGACTATGACTATAAACTACTTGAGGCTATAAGAAATACAACTCAAGGTGCGACAGAAACAATTATTGTTTATGTCTCAATCATGTTCGGAATGTTTGCCCGTCTATCTAAGAAACTCAACGAAAATGAACAACTTGAAATATTACTTCATAATGTAAGACCTTGCTACTCAGTTTTTATTGCCCTTAAAGATATAAAAACGATAGACGCCTTAATAACAACATGTCAAACTTACGAACGTTTTTCTGAAAAAGACCGAGTCTTTCATGAACCTCAACGTGAAACTAATTCCTATGCTAATGAATTTGCTTATAAACCCTCAACCTCTAAAAATACTCAAAACTTAAATACAATATCCACTGACAAACAATCGAGTTTTTTAAAGAAAGATAATTTTTGCTTTGGATGTCGCATTACCGGTCATACTCTAATATCCTGCACTAAACCTAGATACTTGATTTGTTTTAAATGTGGTCAGAAAGGTGTAAAAATTACTAACTGTCCTAAATGATTTCCATCTGACCATCAAAAAAACTAACAAACAACTTGAATAACCCTATAAAAAACAAAAAAGACTATTTTGACCTATGCGATTGGAAGAAATTTTGTGAATTGTTATAAAACAACTTCCGTGTTATATGACGAAGAGAGAGATTACTGATACCGTAAACAACTTAAATCTTTCTGGATTATAAGACAGTGGTAGTTGTATTACTATCCTAGGAAACAATTCACACCAATTCTTCCAAAAGCTAGGGTTTAAGTTATTCAAGTCTTCTAATCAAATTATGGTCGCTAATAAACAGAAATCAATATCTTCTGGTTACTTTCATTTACCAATGAGATTCAATAACCAAACTCATATTGTCAAAGCTCATGTCTTCCCTGAAATAATTCCTTCACTAAAACTTGGGTGGGATTTTTGGAAATTGTTTAAAATATGCCCTAAAATACTCGCTCTTGAGCTAAAACTCGATTCCAACGATCACGCAATCTGTGCCGTGGAAAATAAAGTTCAATCACTCGAACATTTTTCCGTAAACCAAAAAAAATATTGCACAAGATTTAATTCAACGTTTTAATCAAATTTCTTTTGAGGACAGGGGTGTACTTGGTCGTACTAATTTAGTAAGTCACCGAATCGATACTGGCGATTCGCTTCCTATGAAACAACGTTGCTATCGACTGTCCCCAATAAAACAAAAAGCTCTTGTTGATGAAGTCGACAAAATGTTAAAGCTAGACGTAATAGAGAAATGCGAAAGTCCTTGGTTATCACCTGTACTCATATCCCCTAAAAAAAACGGTGAATGGCGTTTCTGTGTAGATAGTAGAAAGCTCAACGCAGTTACCCGTAAAGACGCTTATAGTCTTCCTTTTGTATCTGAAATTTTAGACAATCTTAAAAATGCTAAATATTTATCAAGCATTGATATTGCTAAAGCCTTTTGGGAAATTCCTTTGAATCCTGATGACAGAGATAAGACAGCATTTTATGTCCCAAGCAGAGGAATGTATAGATTCAAGGTTATGCCTTTTGGTCTTACTAATGCACCGGCAACTCAGCAAAGGTTGATGGATACCTTATTTACCCCAGAATTCGATAACAAAGTATTTTGTTGCTTAGATGACATCGTCATAATTAGCGAAACTTTTGATGAACATATCTCACTGCTTCTTAAAATCCTTCAAAAATTGTCTTACGCGGCTCTTACTATAAACTTTGAAAAATGTCAATTCTTTCGTAAAGAACTTAAATACCTCGGTTACATAGTTGATGCGCAAGGCTTACAAACTGATCCTAATAAAATACAAGCTATATTAGAATATCCCACTCCAACTTCAAAAAAAGAAGTTAGGAAATTCCTAGGTACTTGCAGTTGTTTCCGTCACTTTATACCAAATTTTAGCTCTATTGCTTCCCCTCTTAGTAAATTTAGCTCTATTGCTTCCCCTCTCAGTAAATTAACCTCTATGGGGAAAAATTGTCCTAAATGTTTATGGAATAAAGATGCTGAATCCGCTTTGGCTAAATTAAAAGAATGTTTAATTTCAACTCCAATTCTGGCGTGTCCTGACTATAAACTTCCTTTTTCGGTTCACTGCGATGCCTCAAATTTTGGCATTGGTGCCATGCTTACTCAGGATCAGAATGATAAAGAAGTAGTGATTGCTTACATGAGTAAATCCCTTAATAAACATGAACAAAATTATTCTACTACTGAACGCGAAACTTTGGCAGTCATTTCTGCTCTTGAACACTGGCGCTGTTATCTTGATAATGGTAAACAATTCACAGTTTACACTGATCATGCAGCTTTGAAGTGGTTTCAAAATCATTCAAACCCTTCGGGGGGACTTGCAAGATGGACTTTACGATTATCTTGTTTTAATCTTATCCTGAATATAAGGGTAAAGACAATGTTGTCCCAGACTTACTCTCACGTAATAAAACTCCAGATATTGCTGTAATAGGCATGTCAGAACCTATCACTAGGAATAACGAGTCACAGTTGGAACTTTATAACAGACTTTTTACCAATTGAAATGATAATCCAGATGACTATCCAAATTATAGAATTCTCAATTCTAAATTATATCGTTACACTAACTCTTCTGATTATCTTAATGAGGATTTCATTTGGAAAGAAGTCCCTTCTCCATCTAGGAGACAGGACTTAATAAATTCTTGCCATGGGGGTACAGATAATCCTCACTTAGGAATTTTCAAAACCTATAAGAAACTGTCTCTTAGTTATTATTGGTCCGGCATGTTTAAATATGTATCAAAGTTTTGCTCTTTATGTGACACTTGTCTCGCTATCAAACACTCGAACCACTCCCCTTATGGTCCTATGGGTAAACCTAAAATATGCTCAAGACCTTTTCAGACAATTTCATTAGATTTAATGGGTCCTCTCCCAATAACAAGACAGCGTAACCAATACATTCTTGTGGTTACCTGCTACTTTACTAAATATTTTTTAATCTTCCCAATAAAACGCGCTTCAACCGCTAATATTATACAACACGTGGAGAATTCGGTATTCTTGTCGCATGGTGTTCCCCAATGTATTATAATGGATCCCAATTTCAAGCAAATGAATTCAAAGCATTTCTTGAAAAATATAAAGTCCCGTTTGTAGCCTATTCACCTAAATATTGCCCTCAAGTTAACCCTACAGAACGATATAATAGAACAATAATCACAGCACTAACACAACTAGTTGGGGAAGATCACAGATCATGGGATTCATACTTACAGAAAATTCAATACACCATGAACAGTTCAGTAAACATCACTACAGGTTTTTCTCCATCCTTCCTTGTTTTTGGTCGTGAAACCATACCTTGTGGTTCACTTTATACTCAGTGTATTAATCTGGACGAAATAACATTTCTTCCCAGAGATATATACGCCATTAATATGGGTTTACTATCTGCTTTCTTTGATAAGGTTCAGACTGCTTTACATATTGCCCATACACGAAATACTGCAAATTACAATTTAAGACATACTTTTAAGGAATTTAACGTAGGTGATACTGTTTGGCGTAAGAACCATGTACAAAGTAACACAGCTACTTATTTCAGTGCAAAGCTAGCACCTAGATTTATTAAATGCACTATTACAGAGAAATTGTCACCTCTTGTATTTATTTTACAAGACCCTAATGGTTCAAGAGGGAAATGGCATGTTAAAGATTTTAAAACTTAATATTTAATTTTTATATTTCATTACTCTAAGTTAATTTTAAGACCCTTATAAGCACTTAACCTATTAGGCTAACTTTGTAATACCATTATTTATTTATTTTATTCTTATGATTGTATTTAGGTTCTTTAACCATGCTCTTTCGAGCGGTGGGCAACTCTATAAAAAAGCCCCTAATGCCATGTAGTTTTAACATTCTTCTTAAACTTGTTTTTTCTTAAACTTGGTTTTTCTTAAACTTGGTTTTTCTTAAACTAGGTTTTTCTTAAACTTGGGTTTCTCTTAAACTTGAACTTGGGTTTCTCTTAAACTTAGGTTTCTCTTAAACTTTTAAAACCGAGTTTTATCTCAAACTTGATTTTCTTAATCTCTGAACAGGCTAATAAAGCCTCTAATGCCTTGTACATATTGCAAATAATTTAAATATGGGTTTTCAAACAGGTGCGGGTTACGACACCTAATTAAAAAAAAAGGCCTTCGTAATTTAATTAAATATTTCCTTGTGGAGTATGCGTCATCGAATGTGAACCATATCCCCTCCGTATGATTGAATGAGAGAGTTTGCTGAAAGAATGAAAGAGATTGTATGTTAGGTTAAGGAATTATTTTAACCATCAAAATTTTGAATGAGTTTAAAATTTTCCGGGTTTGTTGGGGAAATGTGGTATTTTGTTACAACAAAATCACATCTTATAATCTATTTATCAATTTAACACCTGAGGAGCTGTTGTGCACAGTAATTCTTTCTATGATTCAATAAGTACCAAAGTTTTTATGAAAATTGTATGAAACTCATTCAACTTACATTTCTTTATCTGATAATTATTGTACTGCTGAAAAGCAAACCTTTAGATACATCTGTCTATTTTTCCACATCCTTTTATATAATTTCATGTGATCTCTTAAATTTTCCTTTTTATTAAATGTTGTGACATTTTGTATGTAACATTGTCATCTGCCAGTTTTTCTTTTTCTATGGTATAGAGCTAAGAGGTCGTCTATTTTATTATAAAGGTATCGTAAAACTAGTGTTACGCCAGGTTCTCACTGTAAGCCATCTTTATTGTTCCTGGCCGATAATTAATTAAGAAGTATTTGATTTAAAAAGTCACTTCTAGAACGATCGGCCAGAGTATATAAAAGGCAACCGTTAGTTTTTACCAGGTTCTTTCTTTTCTGTTCCTTTGCTTGATACTCACCAGTCAATGTACTTCTAAAGCTCCTTAATATAAACGTGTTGAAACGCAGTGATTTTATTTAATATTAACATCTTGTGTGCGTGACATTGTTTGACTCATTCAATCACCACAGACCCTCCCACCTACGTCTTCGAAAGGAGAGGAGTTCGACACGTCTTGGAGAGAATAAATTACTTGGCGTGAGACACCGCCTCCAATACAGTGAGACGAGAGGTCCTAACGTCTCCATTATTAAAATTTATCTTATTTATTTCTAAGATTGAACATCACACGGTTTGCCTCCCTGTCTAACAAAAAAAAGACGTGGGCTCCCTCACGACGGGCTGCGGGCTGGTGAAGCGGCTGCAGCGAGCTCAACTCTACCGACTTCGGGCCGGAGTAGCGGCCTGCGAGAGGTGCTTCGACTTCCGAGCTACTTCGCTACCGTGAGCTCTCACTCGACGGACTGCGAGACGGAGGAGCGACCGACGAGAGCTGCTTCAACCTCGAGGAGGATCATCCTACGCGAGCTACTACCTACTAATCGATTCCTATTCCTTAATATCTTTTTCTATGTAATTTTGTATTTCATGTTCTAAATTTAATTTTAACTTGTGACCACGTTTAGCCAGTCGGCTAAACGTTTCGTTACACAACCTAACGCAGAATGAAGGTGTTGTTATTTACTAGAGGAACGGTTTGTTTATCTCAGTTGAAGAACCTGTAAAGAACCTGTTATTGAGGGCGCAAACTGTCTTGTTATTACCCTTAATAAAGATACAGTTGCCTTGTCCATTTATTTATAGGCCGCCCGGTTGTAGAAATATTCGTCTATGCAAAATGTCATATTTTTAGGGGACATTAATATTAACATTGCTGAGCACAGCGCTGACAGCAATTTTTCTGCATATCTAGATATGATGGCATTCCACGGTATAATGCCTGCATACACATCTCCTACGCACAATAAAACATGTTTGGATAACACGTTTCTAAAGACAAAACTAACGGCTCGTTGTCTTATACTCCAAACAACGATAACAGATCATAATAGTGTTGCTTTGTACATAGCTAGTCTTCCTAAATAAAAACCTGCCAAAATTATAAATTACTTAGCTAATACCATCTAAATACTGAACTTAAAGTGTTGAATTTAGTCCGCTATACACTATTAAAAACGCCAACGAGGCTGCAATTTTTTTCCACAATAAAGACAAAACTAACGGCTCGTTGTCTTATACTCCAAACAACGATAACAGATCATAATAGTGTTGCTTTGTACATAGCTAGTCTTCCTAAATAAAAACCTGCCAAAATTATAAATTACTTGTGTTGAATTTAGTCCGCTATACACTATTAAAAACGCCAACGAGGCTGCAAATTTTTTCCACAATATCCTATATAGGGCTATTAAAAACAGCACCAGAGAAATTAAAATATCAAACAAGAAAAAAATCTAAAACCGTGGATAACCCCAGGCATTCTGAAGTGCATTAGAAACCGCGATAATCTGTATAAAAAAGTAAAGAAACACCCAGACAATGAGATATATAAAACTACATACAAACGATACCGAAATTTTTGTTCATGTTTATAAAAAAAAACTTAAAAGAGATTATGAGAAGCAGCCATTCCAAAACGCAGGGAAAAATAGTAAAAACATTAGGAAAATAGTAAAAGAGATTACATATTCAACTAAACCCAAAGACAGCCCGATTGAACTTACCTTTTTTTTCGTGCGTACGGAGTCTTAACATTCTTCATTGGAGTAGCACACTGCACGTAAGTGTAAGTATTGACCTAAACTTACATAAGGTCTTATCGTAAAAGGAACGATCATAGACATTTTAATACAAGATCAAACGAAACGAAAATATCACCAAAATTGATATTAAAACCGATTACGATGGCTATAATTCCATATTACAAGTTTTATTGGACGCGTTCAAGCTATTACCAGCCACTTAGGCAAAAGGGAAACTTCAGTGACAATTAACCTAAAGCCTTTCATGAAGGTGCATGAGCGCCGCAAAATGAAATTTATTTAACCAGTACTTAAGACTGGAGATGTATAGAAATAGCCCAGAATACCGAAGCATCCAAGTAATTATTATACAATTAGTTACCTAAACAAAGATCCACAAAAACACTATGCATATTTAAATGTAGAAAGTAATTAACTATTTTTAAGATAAAATTAAGCACAAATGCTATGTACCTTTAATTTTTATTAATACTTTTATATTTAAAATTTCTTTAATTATTATAAATTAAATATATGTTTGACTATGAATGAAAAGTACTTAACCTACCTATAAGTAAGATATAATAATAATTGGCCTAACAGTGTCATGTACTCCTAAGTTTTAGCCTTGCCAGCAACTGTGTGTTAATTTTCATTGCAAATAAATAAATAAAAGTACTTCATATTGGGATCGTCATGTAATAGTTGGCTGTATTTATTTTTATATTATTTGATGGCTTGCTAAGGCTTACTCTAACATAACATCACGACTATTTTCCCAAAAGGGCAAAATTAAAATAAAAATCAAAAGTCGTTTATTCAAACTAGGCTGAGAATCAGCACTTTTTAACTTCAATCTTTATTTATGTACGCAGGCGGATCTGAAAGACTTTTGTTTACAATTTTCGTCCTCGTTTTGTCGTCATCGTATATTACCGAACTCTGAACTGCAATAATTTACGGGACGGTACGAAGATTGGTCCTCTTTTCACGATTTATTTACGTCGTTAGTTCACAAAAATACTTCAATACATGACGTACAAAAACTACACTACTTGAAATCTAGTATTGGTAGTGAAGCAGAGGCGCTACTGAAACACATTGAAATAATGGAAAGCAATTGCTCGCAAGCCTGGACCGCACTGAAACAAAGGTATGGAAACAAACGACTCATAGTGAACGCGGTTTTGTTAAACATTTGTTTAATCAAAGAAAAATTTATGCGCAGAGTGCCAGTCAATTAAAATTATTGTTAGGCACAACTCATGAGTGCATTAATAAACTCAATAATATGACAGTTTCCACGGATTGAGCCTGAAGAAGTTTCTTAAGTTCTTTACTCTATAGCTTGAGTCTAAGAATGCTAAATCACCTGGAAGAAGTACCTGCAGAAGAATTGAACACAAAGAATGCTGTATATTTACATCACCACGCAGTTGTCCGAAGTGATAAAGAGACTACCAAAACTAGAGTTGCCTACGATGCTTCCTGCAAAGGTTTCAATAACATCTCACTTAATGACGAATGAAACTAGTTGGACCTATAATTCAAGACGACGACCTTCACAGCATTTTAATGACATGGAGAATGCACGCCGTTTGCTTTGTAGCCGACATTGATGAAATGAATAGAATGGTAGGGCTGTCCAAAACCCAAACGGATTTCCAACGTATCCTGTGGAGAAAAGACCCGTTCGAAGAATCTGTCAAAGATTACCGTTTACTTACCGTAACGTGTGGCACAGCTCCAGCACCCTACTTAGCATGCAGAACCTGACTCCAGCTGTCAAATGATGACGGCCAAAATTATCCTATCGCTGCGCAAATTCGATCTCTTATCTGGAACGGACACACCAACTAAAAAAGTAAATGAAAAGAGGCGGTTTCATATTAAAGAAATGGTCGTCAAATAATGTAGATTTCATAAAATCCGTACCACCAGACGAGCGATCACAAATGTACTTTTGATTTGAATATCGCTGGTAAGGTGAAGGCGCTAGGAATCCTTTGGAACCTGAAAAGAAACAAATTTGAATGCAAATTTACCTTGAAACATGTTGAAGGTGATACAACCAAACGAAGCATTTTCTCAGATGTTCAAAAAATGTATGATCCTCTGGGATGGTTGTCCACAAGCATTATTACAGCTAAGTCACTAATGCAAAAACTCTGACTGGAACGAATCAGCTGGGATGACAAAATTAGTCAGTACTTACAAAATGAATGGTTGAATGGAATGGTAGAAAGCATATTAGCGACATTTGTGTTGATAGATGGGTACACACAGCAGCCGATAAAAAAGAATGCATTCCGTTGCATGGATTCAGCGATGCATCATCACGTGCTTACGCAGCGGTTGTGTACGTGAGAGTAACTTGCCCGAGGGAGCAATACTGTTGTCATAATTATTAAAAGTCAAATCATCTAGGCAGGGCAATGCAACAGCAGAAGAGATGAACCTCTATTACAAATACGCCCCCGCACTCCCAATGACCCGACCAATCCAGGTTTCAAAATCGTAAAGACCGATGTGCAGTCTACAACAAGAGGTGGCAATTATACAACTCGAATAACCCTCGCCATCAACACACCTTTAAATACAGCGTACGTAACAACCGAACAACTAAGACAACTGTCGGATATTCATGTTAGCTCTATTGTCTGCGATAAAATACCAGATTTCTATGAGTTCTTAAACCGACATAGAGAGAACTTCACTAAGGAACAAAGACGACCCTTGTACCTCCCCTTTAACAAAACCCTTGCTGCGGGAAATATCCTTGTGTTTTTTAGTCCTAGTCAGGACCCTATAGAGCGGATCCAGCTCTTATATGGCAATGATGTTGGAGAAGCGGGAGACGATTTTAGCAGGACGCTCACAACATTATTTTTGTTGTTTAAAATATATCGTGGACGTCGACTTTACTGCCATCGTAAATGCGC
The DNA here is from genome assembly GCA_963555695.1 of Dasypolia templi. Lineage (NCBI taxonomy): Eukaryota > Metazoa > Arthropoda > Insecta > Lepidoptera > Noctuidae > Dasypolia > Dasypolia templi. The sequence goes on along the minus strand of OY743160.1, from coordinate 16,471,207 downwards.
TAAATCAAAATCTTATGTTAATTTCGATGATATCTCGTGTGTTTCCATCACATTACAACCAGGCCCTACTACATAGATTTGCGCAATAGACCCATGGAGATGTCTCAAGCGATGGTGTCCATCCATGCCGTTTACGTAGCTTACGTGTTATGCCAACCTGTCGCAAATAAACGTGACTTCAAGGGCTGGGTTGTTAAAAGGTACTCATCGTTCGTAGCATCCATTCAACAGATTGCTGAAGGGAACGTCTATCTCAATCTCCAGGCAGGGGGCAATCGAGTAAATGAAATCGCAGTATCAAAACCAGCTGTGAGAAAGGCCGTTTTCCAAGTCATCAAAGGCCACTATTCACAAGTTAATTCTGCTGCAGTTAAAAACCATATCCGGATGCTCAGTCAGAGAGTATTGAGTATCGGAGGAAGAGTGATGCTAGTAAATCCTTTGCCGAAGCAGGCCCCGAAAAACCGCACACTTGCAGATTACAAGTCCAAAACATCCAACGCAACCGTAGACTCTCAGGAGATAAGACGATGAGTATTCGAGTGCGAAATCCAGCACAGTTCAGTACACGCTGGACAATAAGACTTGGAACGCACTCCGGTAAGCTTTTGGTGAATCGTTTGATCGACTGATCGAAGACGCAGATAGAGTGACAAAAATCTTATCACGTCGAAGATCAAAACAAGCTTAGAAAAAATATATGGAAATACCTAAGTCTGAAATCTTTGCCTGGACATATTCATCTTCCAAGTTGGCTGAGCACAGAAGAAGTCAAATTCAGTTGGCTGGACAGCACACAAACTGATGAAGAAAGGAAAACAATCAAAGAGTTACAAACAAACTTAAAACTTAATAACATGAACAATGATTACACAAAAATATGAAAACAGTTTAAAAGTTTGAATAATTTAATGGAATCGCTTACAGTCAGCTGCTACTATCGAAGATTCTTACATTAATAAAAAAACAACATAGTTATTTATTTCGGAATCCGAGAAACACATCACTACAAAAGAACTAGAAGAGTCTCTACAGAGATGTATAAAAATGGCACAAGAAAACGATTTTGAACAGGAAATGAAGTAAATACAAGAAGCCCTTTGAAATCGTTGAACAACTATTTACGAGTAGATACCAATGAAGTCATAAGAGTAGGAGAAAGATTGGGAAATGCCGACATTGCATCAAAGTAAACACCCAATCAAACATGGAAACAAAAACGAATTGACTCGATTGATTGTGAAGAATGCACACAGAGACACTTCATGGAGGGGCGCAATTGATGTTGGCATATCTTAGATCCAGATTCTAGATACTACGAGCTAAAGACGTCGTGAAGGCATGGATCTAGAAAGAAAGAAAAAAGCATAATGCTGCGACCCTATGCAAGACAGAGCCCCAGCGTTGGTTTACAGCGGCGGCCAGCGCTGACGTTATGACGTCCATATATCCGACACGATCTGACAGTGTCTGGTGTGTACTAAACATAGAGCCACAGCAAAAACGCGTTACTCCAGCCAGAGACCATTCCTACATATCTTAATATCATATCATTCCTACATAGTCGATTTTGCAGGGCCATTTCCAGTATTGATATCAAAAGGGAGAGGAGCTAGAACCAACAAAGCATATATTGCCATTTTTATCTGTATGGCAGTCAAAGCAATACACCTTGAATTTGTTGGCAATTTAACGGCAGAAGCATTTGAAAGAAAGAATGAAAAAAAAAATTTTGGGACACGCACTGGAAATCCAAATAGTAAAAATGTAATGAAGGAAAAAATAAAACAAATAAAAGAAATATTTAAACTAACAGAATTAATTTCGGAACGCACCCGTGGACCATTAACTTGTGATCTTGTTAATCGTTTCGTAAAATTAATTATCGGTTGTCAACACACTTACTTTAAAACAAAACGCGAACCTAGTGTGGCTCAATCTCGCAATAATTGTTTACGATCCTCCAGCAAGTGTGAATCGGTCAAAAAACTAATTTGCTAATTTAGCTAAAAGTGCCGTATCATAGTGCCAAACCAAAAAAGTGTTAGTCCGGCGAGTACACAATCTGTCTCGGTACTACCAACCTACCGACAAAGTTCTTGGCGCAGCGTTCCAGCGACGAAAGCGGTGCGCCTGCGTCGCATTGCGAGGGCACACTACTTGTGGCTCCACCCCGGCCATATCAAGGAACTATTTCCGTCTACTTGATACCATGAGCAGAACTTTGATTATTAGCTGATCGATTTGGATCGTTCCGATTTCAGACCTAATATTCTAATAAGCTACGCCGAGGTTTCTACAGGACAGTGCACCTAACACTGTCTTTACTTCAGTCTGTTGTTGAATGACTTGACAGTGTACATTTAATACACCTTACTACTGAATAATAACTAGTCGATAAAAATAAAATAATATAAAATGGCTGGCGTACAACGTACCCCACCCAATACGCCAAAAAATGCAGCAAACCAACTGACCCTAACACAGACTCAATCCGAACCTGATCTTAAGTCGGCAATCGAGGATAGCGCTCATGTAAACAGAAACAGAAATAAACGCGCTCGACAAGAGAAAACACATCAGAGCGGTGCAGCATTGAGTTCCCAAGAGATAGAAGACAAACTTGATGCTTGGCAGAAGGAACGTGACGCTAGTGCCACAAAATTAACCAACACCATCTCGGAACAGACGATTTTAATAACTAAGCTCGTCTCCGATACTGCTGAAATTAAAGCTCAAAGCAGCAAAATTCAAGCATCTAACATAGAGATTAGACAGTCAAACGAAGAGATCATGAAATCGATGACATTTATGAACAACAATTTCGAGGATATGAAAAGAGAAGTTGAGGACCTAAGAAGGGAACGGCAGGAACATCAGATGTATATAAAAAAATTAGAGAAAAAAATTCACGACATGCAACTCATGTCACGCTATTCGGGTATTGACATTCGAAACATTCCAACAGAAACTGATGAGAATAACGCTAGTCTCATTACAACCGTTTGTAACATAGGCAAGCGAATTAGAGTCGATCTATCTGAACCCGAGTTTCGCGACATCTACCGTCTACCAGGGAAATCCACCAATTCTGCAACACCACGTCCAATTATTGCCGAATTTACCTCAGTTCAATCCAAACAGTCATTAATATCAGCTGTCCGATCGTACAAAAAAGATAAACAAAACGAGAATAAGTTGAACACAACATTAATTGGTATTCTGGGAAAATGTCAGCCTATTTACATCACCGAACAATTACCTGCCAACACTATCTCGGGAGTACATATTGCTGGATTGCCAACCGTAATATCTTCCTGCGAAAAGTACAGGGAGATAAACATATTTAAATCCGTTCAGAAAAATGTCTTCAGGCTCTACCCACCACCAGTCTGTGACCTAGTTATTAAGCTTATTAAAAAAGTAAAAATAACCCTAAAACTCTGGAAAACCATCAAAGAAATCACCAACACTCGCCCAATACGTACTAGTTCAGACATATTGTTGAAAGTACGTGGCACACCAACTTCTTCCATCAATAATGTTTGTACTTTTTTCACCAATTTAGGTAAAAACCTGGCCTCTAAGATACTTCAAAATCAAACCACATCCATCAGCAGTCATTCTTCCGAAACTTTAACAAAAAGCCAGACATGTAATTCGCTTGTCATCACTGATAGATGAAAGGGACGTTGAATCAACTATACTTCAGCTACGCAGTGACTGTGTCGTAGGTTGGGACGGTATCACTTCATCATTGCTTAAAACGCATCGTCATATCCTGGTTCCACCTATAGCCTACATATTTAACCTCTGCATTCAGTCAGGAGTTTTCCCAAACGCTCTTAAAAAAGCTATTCTGCACCCAATTTTCAAGGGAGGGGACAAAAACTGGGTTAACAATTACAGACCTATATCGGTACTCACTTCACTTTCTAAAATTTTTGAGAGGCTTCTCAATAAACAACTTAGAACCTTCCTAGACAAATTTCATCTTATAGCGGACAACCGATACGGTTTTCGTTCAGGAGTATCAACTGAAGACGCGGTACTAGATCTTACGCAATTGGTTGCCAAAAAACTTGATGAAAAGACGAAGTGCCTGGGAATTTTCATAGATCTTTCTAAAGCGTTTGACACAGTTTCTGTGCCCAAACTTATCTCCAAGTTGGATTCTTTGGGTGTTCGTGGCAAAGCGCTTGAAATTTTCATAGACTACCTTAAAAACCGTAGTCAACAAGTCCGAATTGATCCTAGTTTGAGTAACGAGGAGCAAATGACTTATGGCGTACCACAAGGTAGCGTACTAGGGCCGACATTGTTTCAAATTTACATAAACGATCTTTGTAATATGACGTGCAACATGTACAACGCTGAATCTGCCCTAAGTAAAATCATGCACTGGTTTAACTCTAACCTACTGACACTAAATCTGGCCAAAACTTCATATGTTCCTTTCGCCATCCGCTGCAATATGAAACCACCAAATACTTTCTCCATAACGGCACACTCATGTACAAGTCCTTCACCACATTGCTCCTGTCCAAAATTAAGAAGAGATGATAGCATAAAATACCTCGGCATCCATATCGACAACGGAATAAGAAGGGACAAACACCTAGACGCACTTATCACCCGAACGATGCGACTTATCTCTATCTTTAAATCGCTCAGGAGGTCAGCAGACCATGATGTTCTGAAAATGGTGTATTTTGCCATGTGCCAATCGGTGCTAGGGTATTGTATTAATGTGTGGGGTGGAGCCATTAAGACCCCGTCTCCTGAGGGCTGAGAGAGCACAAAGAGCAGTCCTTAAAGTTATGACAAAGAAACCTCGCAGATATCCAACCGAGCAACTTTATACAGACTGCAAGGTATTAACTGTACGACAGCTATTTGTGCTTCAATCAATTCTTCGGACGCATGGCAGTTTGGCTCTCCCTGACCCCAAAAAACGAAAACATATAATTCCCAGCATTCAACATAAAACGAAGTTTGCAAGGCACCAATTTTATGTAATAAGTACCCACATTTATAACGAAGCCCATAAAAAGCTAAATATTCTCGGTCTCGCCAGGTTTAAACTGAAACGTACAGTAATTGAATGGCTGCTAAAACAGGACTATCATGGAACGGAATCTCTTTTAACCTACATCACCTAATAAACTTCCACTCGTTATGTGTAATCCACCTATTTTTCTCACACGCGCTAATCACTCCCACATCCATAACACACTAAAACATTTACTCATTTTATTTACTATACTTAACAATATCACAAAACACCTCTACAAATTCCTTACACAGTCATCAAACATTTACTCTTATTTTCACATATTCACTCTTCACTTTCTCATTCATTTTTAAAGTTTACCACAAAATAATAAAAAAAACACAAACTTGACACAGTCCACTGGCACGTCTACCACAATGGAATCATATAAGCATACCCTATAGCCGGGCACTGCCCCCTAAGATACAGGCTTAGCCTAGTTTAGGGGACAGGGTTGAACCTATTGTACTTATCTACCTAATGCTAAATTAAGAACTTTAATATGTATACAGTGCAATGTACTTTGTGGTAATAAAACAATTATTATTATTATTAATTTATTAACAACCAAAAAACCCCCGCTGTGATACCACGGACACACATAAGGACATCAATTAATCCCAAAAGGGAATTAAAAAAAAAAAAAAAAAAAAGGCCATTCAAAAGATTTACATCTAGACGAGACAAATGTGGTCGTAGTTGCCGTTGTTGGCAGTAGTAAGGATCGCATAGCTGCATTACAAGACGCGCAATGTGAGCTCCCAAGAGACGTAGCAGACTAGACTCACTAGCAAAGGATGTCACCCAATGGCATTTCATACCTGCGTACAGTCCGAACTTCGGCGGTCTCTGGGAGGCAAGAGCCAAATCCATTAAACACCACTTGAAGAGAGTCCTTAGGACTAACCTAACCTGCAAATAAATTACAACCTTATTATGTCAGATTGAAGCCTGCTTAAATGTCCGCCCTCTCACACCTGCAAATGAGTCAGATATCGATGCAATGGAAATGCTAACCCCAGGTCACATTCTCATTGGAGAATCTCCAATTGTAGTGCCACATCCAAACCTAGAAAATATAAAATTCACATACCTTTCACGTCAGCAGCATACGCAGAAATTTCTGGGAGATTACTGGAAAAAATTGCAAATTGAATATTTAATACGTCTGCAGCAAAGACATAATGGATAAAACAAGAGACAGAATTAGAAAAGGGGCAAATAGTACTTATAAAAACAGAAAACCATCCACCTGGACAATGCATCTAGGAAGAATAATTGAAATACTCCCTGGACCAGATGGTCTGACTAGTCTTTATAGTGCATGACTAAATTGTGTCACATACCTGTGGACTTTTATGATGATTCCTAACGATTAATAATACGACTTTGCATGTTACTTTATTTTGTTACAAGGAAATCATAGTCTTTTGGCGCTGGTATGTTGAATATAGAAGTAAACCAATGGTCATTTAAATTTGTCGCAATAAAGGTGTCGCCAAATAAGCACGTTTTTCATTCTCACGAAATCCAACCAAACAATTTGCAACCTTACTGCTATCACAACAAATGTAATTAATATTTATGTAAATGTAATATAGAGATAATAATGAAAAGCTGGCAACACCAACGTCAACACGTCACGAAATTTCTTTTCCCACCATGAAGTACCTAGGATTGGGGCTCGGCATCCGGTGGGATTTCGGCCCCCACTTTCGGCGGCTGGTGTCCAAGATGGGCGCGGCTGGGGCGCTGTCAACGCTGCTTCCCAATATGGGGGGCCCGAGCGCCGCTTGTAGGCGGCTCTACGTGGGGATCGTGCGATCGATGGCCCTTTACGGGGCCGCGATCTGGGCGGCTGACCTGACGGCTACTAGCATCACTGTTCTGCGAAAGCCGCATAGAGCAATGGCCGTCAGAGTCATACGAGGGTCTCGCACGATCTCATACGAGGCGGCTTGTACACTGGCCGGATCCCCGCCCTGGGATAAAAAATTTCAACGCAGGGGGGTTCAGAATCATGTATTGAGTCCATGGTAACCGGTTGTGCATCGATGTCCCTTCCACCCTGTATATCTGAAATCGCCAACCTATCTTGAGCAAGCGTGCAATATTCGTTCCTTCTCTGTACGAGTAGCCCTGCCGTGGTTGAGACAATAAGAGGCTGGTATTATTATTTATAATTAAATTTTAATAATTTTTAAAAGTATTTTATGTAAATAATATTATTTTTTGTGTGTTGTCACATCATAATTTTTTTTAACTACTAAAATTGTGTCTAAGAACCTCACTGAATGTATACCATCGAAAGAAAAACCACACTGCGGCCAATGTAATCCAGATGAAACACGAAATACAGTTAATGTTTAAGTAAATAATGCTTGCGATGAAGCAGCATTGGTAAGAGAACCAGCTTCTAGAGTTTATAACAGAGCTCTAATTTCATTAAAAATTAAAGACCTGCATTTAGCTTCAAGTATTGTAATCCTGAAGTTCGGCAAATACAGTCACGTATTTATAGAAAGAGAAATAAGCTAGCACTCGTAAAAAAATAAACAGTGTTTAGGAAGTCGAGGTTCCTAGTACTTTTTCAGATTTCTCACTAGCTGATTTCACCTAGAAACTATAAAAAATATAAATCATAGTTAAAGGAAGGGACATTTAAATCATGTCCAAAACCTTTTCATTAACTTTTGACTATTCACGGGGACGTCGGCAGGCACAAAAATAATACGAATGTGACCCCTTTGGTATACGCTTTCATGAGTCACAGGACCAAAAGAGCTTACTCAATAATATTTGATTTATTGCATCCCCAATCCCAGAGTGGAAGCCTGCCTGAGTGACGATATATTTCGAGGAAGGCACAATAAAAGCTTTGCAAAGAACAGCTTGTGGCGCAAAGCAAAAACCCTGGGTTTATATAAAGACAAACGCAACAGAAGAATAATTTCAGTATGCTCCAACTTGGCATTGTGTCCAGCAAATGAAATTGTTTCAGCATGGACATATATTCAAAATAAAAAAAAAATGGAAAATAACGAATCCAGGATGAAGTTTATTTTGATAGTTACTGACTGAAGAATGATTATCATAGAATTTGGTCGGTTTATGGCGAACGCCACCGAACAATTAATGCAGTAGAAGGATGGCACCATAAAATAAATAACCTTGTAACCTTGTGAAAGGCCATGTAAATCTGTTGCAAATATTGCATATTTACGGGACGATTCTGTATTGTATTCATATCGAATTGATAGTTAATCATATCGCATGATTTGTGAAATCTTTTTCGTTTGTTAAAAGCTAATCAATTTTGCTATCTCAATTTTTTTAATTTTGTTAATGTTATTTATAAAAACATTCAGAAAACTAATTTACACGCCGATATTGATGCTCAAATGTAAATATATGTACATATTTACTATATATTAAGTTTATAAATAGTAAATATATTTGATTTGTTAAAACTTTTTGTTATATTTATTTACTATTAATTTTCTTTGTTAGGAAGTCAGCTCAAATTTTCGAACAAAATAATTATGTTTTTAATTAAAACATTAAATTTACAAATGTAATTAACATGCGGAAAAATTGGTGATAGTTTTTTATTTAAATTACGGTAAGTAAATATATTTGATCACGTGACGGTGGAACAATTGAGAAAAAAAACTCACTAGTTCGACGATTGAACGAAGAATTTAATTAATCGAACTAGTTAGAACAAACGAAATTATTCTATATTACGTTTTTGGCGTCAACAAATAGTATAGAAATATACGGTGGACGATTTATTCAACATCTTTTAAATTCTGCTTTTGTTATTTCCTACAAACTTTTTAAGATTATTATCTTTGTGTAGTAATGGTATTTTAAACACAGTTGCTCATAAAGTGGAAACTCAAATTAAACTCTTATTACACCGCTTTTAGATTCATAACGCAGTGTAATAAACACGCGTGCTTTTAACTTTACATAACCGCACTCGTGTTTGATATTTAACTTTTTTTTTTCTCCTCTCCGTAAAGAGTTTTTATGACTTAATACAATGAATATTTTTATCATCTCCGACATATACTTACTCAAGAAAATTAAAACAACCAAATTATAACATACATAAACTCACGCCTTCTTCCCATGGGGGTAGGCAGAAACCACAGAACGCCACCTGCTACGATCCTTACATACTCGTTTTACGAAATTCTTAATAAAACCAATACCATAACACAAACTGTAAAAATGCCAATATCATTTTGAGAATTGTACTTTCACTAATTTATTAATTAAAATCTCAAATAATCAATATTAAATTTCAATAATTAAAGATAATAACAATACGAGTCTGTTTTTTTTCTCGCAAGTGTGTTGAAAAACGTCGTGTATTACGCGTGTGCATTGATCATTAAAAGAGCACTAAAAGAGCACACTTGAATCACAATGTACTATTGTTTTCTGAAATATACTGTGGTCAAAACTACAACAAATACATGACATTGACTGCACTTGCTACACTTGAATACCGTCTATTTCAAATACATGGAATCAGATCATTCCTCACTTGCAAACCGTAAACTTACCATTAGTAGCATTTTTCAAGCCCGAGTCTAAGGAAAAAGTTAATTTGCAAAAAAGATTCTGACGGACACATAAAAAGTCGCAGTAGATAAAAGCTGACCTCGCTAAGGCTTGGCTAAAGAGTTTGGCTAAAGCTAAAGAGAAGAGCTTCGGCTAAAGGGAGACTTGCACAAACCTGTTGTATGTATCTACTTAGTACTTACTACAGTAGTAGTATTATGACAAAGCAAGGAGCTTCTCGCGATTTTTCTAAATAAATGGAAATGTCATGTTGATACTAGCAGTTACTAAACGCAATTGTTCATCATCCCTCGACTCGTTGGGGTCGATCAGTTACGCTTTGCACCACAGAAAATCAGATCACCCGTTAACGCAACGCGTATTATGCTTACTTTAAAAAACAGCGATTGTCACTAATTTAATTAGCCGAGTTAATTTCAGTCTACTGACTGAAATTAACGTTGGATTTCAGTCGGAAGTGTTATGAAGGGGAACACTAAGCTCCGAATTTGCTAGCCTTGTTTTCATCGCAATTTCTTGACTAGGTTTTGTGTCTTAATGACGACATAGTGAAGTGATTTGCAGAAAGTCAACGGTGTAATTCGGTAATCAAAAACCTAACCCAACTTAAAACTCGAAAAAATTTTGGTAAATATTAATTTTTCGAGTTTTAAGTTGGGTTAAAACTTACTCCAAATACAAATTATATATTGATTTTTGACAGCTGACAGCTCTTGAAATCGTTTCGAGTTATTTTCTAATAAATTAATATTTAATTAAGATATTTGCGTGACCATTCACCGTTTTTGAATGCTACTGCTACATTGAGGCGATAAAGCGATAAATTCTTCACTTTGAAAATACACCAACTCTTTCCGTTTGGTCAGTCCGTTTTGCTTTCAAGCCCAACATTTCAGTGCTTGAAGTCATTCCTGCTGTACTATAATATATTAGTACTTATTAGTTCCATGCCTTTTTCGCAAATTTATTCAAAAAAATTGCTTGAAAAGTGCTCCTGTCTAGAAGACCGACGCCTCGCGGGGCTAGACTCCCTTGCAACGATCTTCAAGGTGGAAAGGCTCCATCCTGCACGCGCGCAAGACCTTCACCTACGGCGAGCACGCGTGGCGCTGCGGCGCCCTAGGCCCGCGCGTCTGCGTCGCAGCTGTCAAGCACTTGGTGACATGAATTGTCAGATAGACAATTCCTAGTTTTATTGTGAACGTTTTTATAGTGTTTTTCAGTGTAAATATTTATTTTTGTGTATTTTTCTATTTATTTTTACTTATGATAAATGCCACCTGTAGTGACGCCGGAATAAGTGCCAGTCAACCTGCCACATCGCTCGATGCTCAGGTGAGATGTCCTCATTGCTCCCTGCCACGCTTCTTTAAAGGCGAACGGGGGTTGCGGATACACTATGGCAAGGTTCACAAACCCCATAGTGTGCCTTTGTGCTCCCCAGCCACAACTTCAACACATTTAGATCAAACCCTTTGGAAAACCCTTACAAATTTAAAAAATTCTACCCCTGTTTTAAAGAGAGTTCCCCGGGGCGCAAGGCGGTCTGTTGCTTTAAGTTTGGCGCGATGTCTCCGCCTTGCGACCCAGGAGAATTCTTATAACGCCTGGGAGCAACTACTCACCTTCCCTTATAGGATTCTGCATGTCGAAAAAGATTTGGCAACAAAAAAAACATTGACAAACCTAATTAAAGACAACTGTAACAATTCGACTACCATTTTAGATCCAAAATTACCTTTCCACAGTAACCTTTCACAAAGAGGGTTATGTTCACATGTAGAATCCAAATTAAGTGAAGGTGACATCAGGGGAGCGGCCAGGCTACTTTTCAGTAGCGATGTGGTGGCGCCCTACTCTCCAGAAACGCTTTCAGCCCTGGATAGCAAACATCCAGCGCCTGCGGATGGTCTCACCTTTCCCGACCCACCCCTCCCTCCCGGTCCGGATTCAACTCCTTTAAATGTTACTGCCCCCCAGTTGATTGCAGCCGAAGGCTCCTCCCGAAGTGGTTCCGCCGGTGGCCTCGACGGCCTGACTCCTCAGCATTTAAAAGATTTATTGAGCTCAGGCGCCGGGGAAGCTGGTGAGTCGCTTTTGAAGGAGCTTGCAGCTCTTATTAACCTGACGCTCAACGGTGGTGTGAATGATTCCGTCGTCGATGTCTTGTACGGGGCCAACTAATGTGCCCTGCGCAAGAGGGACGGCGGCATTCGTCCCATTGCCGTTGGGTGCACCTACAGGCGTATGGCAGCCAAAATATGCTGCAAATTGTGCTGCGAAACTCTAAGCAACAAGTTCCAGCCCCTACAGCTTGGCTTTGGATCCAAAGGGGGCTGCGAGGCTGCCGTACATGCCCTATCTAGTTTTTTAAATTCAAATAAAGGTGAGGTTATCCTCAAGGTTGACATTAAGAACGCCTTCAACTCCGTTAACAGGGACACTTTGTTGGCTGAAGTAAAAAAGGAGTTACCAGAAATTTATGGTTTTATGTGGCAGTGCTACAGGAAACCATCAAAATTATTATATAAAGATAACGTTTTGGAATCTGCAGTCGGATGCCAACAAGGTGATCCTCTTGGGCCAGTCATTTTCAGTTTGGCTATTCATCCCATTATACAACAACTAAATTCAAAATTCAATGTCTGGTATTTAGATGATGGAACACTAGTAGGTGACGTAGACACTGTTCTAAAAGATCTTCAATTACAAAAGCAGCAATTCCAATCCATCGGCCTCGAACTCAACAACTCAAAATGCGAAATTTACCTTTGTGACAATACCGACAGACAATCGACCATACAGAAATTCAATTCATTAGCCCCAGATATCAAAATTTTGGAAAAAAATTCACTACATCTCCTAGGTTCCCCAATTTTAGAAGACAGCTTTTCACAATTCGTCGACGAAAAAATTAAACATTTTAACGATATTTCGGAGAGACTTTCTAAAATTAATTTACATTCGGCATTCACCCTTATCAGATATTGCTGTTTCGGTCCAAATTTTATGTATTTTCTCCGCTCTTCCTCTTTATGGAAGCAGTCACACCTTTTAGAAAAAATCGATCATATTATTCGAAATACTCTAACATCCATTTTAAATGCGGCATTGGACGACCGTGCGTGGCTGCAAGCCGCACTACCCATTCGTTTTGGTGGGGTCGGCGTCCGCAAAATTTCCAGTATAAGCCTACCGGCGTTCCTGTCCTCGGTCCATAGCACCGAAAAGTTAACCACAAGAATCTTAGCCCGTTCTCAGGTTGACTCTGAAGTGCCGTGTTTGACCGATGCAGTGCACGCCTGGAAAGTGGCTTGCCTGGAAAGTGGCTTGCCCGGACACGGTTCTGCCCGAGAACCCGTCTTCCCAGAGACAGTGGGATGAGCCGCTCTGCAGGTTGGTACGGAATAATCTTATTAATACGTCCACCAATACTGCCGAGCGTGCCCGCCTGCTGGCTGTGGGTGAATGGGAGTCGGGCCTCTGGCTTCAGGCGCTACCGTCATCCAACATAGGCACTTTGCTCTGTGACTCCACATTCCGGCTCGCTACTTGTTTGCGTCTGGGCGCTCCTTGCGGGGCTCCGCATCGCTGTCAATGCGGTGAAGCAGTCAACTGCCTCGGACACCATGGCCTTTCCTGTAGCAAGAGTGCTGGTCGTATGGCACGGCACGCCAGCATTAATGACATCATCCGTCGGGCTCTTGTCACCGCCGGGGTGCCAGCTGTTTTAGAACCCAATGGCTTGGCACGTGACGATGGGAACAGGCCAGATGGAATGACCATAATGCCTTGGAAGTTGGGTAGGCCTTTGGTGTGGGATGCAACCTGTGTCGACACCCTGGCGCCATCCCATCTTCCTAGCACGGCGGGCTGTGCCGGGGCGGCTGCTGCAGGAGCAAAAAACCTCAAACGGCGCAAATATAACAACCTTATTGGGAGCTATATGTTTGAACCGTTTGGGGTTGAAACACTAGGTCCTTGGGTTCAGAGTGCTCATGAGTTATTTCGGGACATCGCCAAACGCTTGGTCGACACTTCTCGTGACTAGAGGGCTGGCCAATTTTTTGCCCAAAGGATAAGCATTGCCATCCAACGTGGCAATGCTGCCAGCCTTTTGGGTACTTGTCCCGTTGACAGCGATGCGGACGTATTTTTTGATGCCCTATGAGCTCTATCCCTCTTTTTTTTGTATACATTTGTACATTACATATTTATTTTAGTGTTAGCTTGTATATTGTAATTTAGATTTTTTTGTTACAAAATATGGTAAATATGAAGTTTATATTGGTTACAACTTAACTCTGCTTTTATTAATAAGAAGGTCAGAAACTTGCTTAGATTATAAAGTCGGAATAAATGTTATCAAAACATTAAGTTCACACATTACTTAACAACTTATTCGTAATTTAATTTATAAAGAACTATTCTAGTTGACTGTGTTAATTAAACCAACCAGGGCGGCATAATCGATTGTGTGACATAGCCCTTTCCTTTCGTTATTTTTTAAATCCTAGTTTGTCCGGAGGAAGGTGATGGCATTCGTGATACTGGGTAATCCTAGTACGAGTGCCAAAGCAATCCTTTCACACCTAAGTGCAAAATTAATAAAACGAAATTTGTTATAAGTAGCCATTCATCCAGTAATAAATATTTTATTTACTTATTTATTTACCTCGCATAATGTATTTTGGTGGCGCTTTAAATTAACCGCATACATACATTTTGACATTCAAAAATTATCATCGGTTAGGATTTTATCTCAGGGTCATCACAAATACATAATGTTGAATGATGTTAATGTACTGGCATAAGATTCTCAGTGGCGCTGACTCCGCACTCCAAAGCACCTCTTGTTCGAAGGCCGAGCTTCAAACAGTCGCGTTTAACCCGTGTACAGTAAGCGCTCAAAAGTGCATAGGCACGTTAAGAGTCATATTGCTGTGAACTGCATGTGTTCTAACGCCACACACCACAAAGATCGCAGTTTTGCTCGGCACACACTGATGTATCGTCGCGTACTCGCATCGCACTGCACGAAACAAAAATATATTTCCGTCGCTTTTGTTGGACACGCGTCTTGCGCGTGGTCTGGCTAGTTTATGGCATTGCTAGCGTAGCCTTTCGGCCTAATAATGAATTCACGTTCAATGAGATCCGAGTTCGTATCAATGTGTGGCTGTTTTTGTTTCTTTGAAACCATAAATTATTATTTGTTTTGAATTTTATTAAACAATTTGTTGGGTATTTATGTTTATTTATGCTTGTTTCATGCTTATTATTAACTATTTATGTGATTTTTATTTATCTCTTCGGTTTTGGAAGGTGGAATTAAAAAAAAAACCTGCTGCATATGATAATAAAAATATTTATTCGTTTTATATATTTATAAAATTAACAAACTTTTATGACAATTGTGACGTCACATTCCTACCTAGATAAAATAAGTTTTCTTGTAAAACAATTTGTTGGGTATTTATGTTTATTTATGCTTGTTTCATGCTTATTATTTATTTAAGATGTTAAATATTACATAGTGTATTATTATTTAACTATTTATGTGATTTTTATTTATCTCTTCGGTGTTGGAAGGTGGAAATAAAAAAAAATCTGCTGCATATGATAATAAAATTATTTATTCGTTTTATATATTTATAAAATTAACAAACTTTTTTGACAATTGTGACGTCACATTCCTACCTAGATAAAATAAGTTTTCTTGTAACCGTTCATAAGATTTTTTATTGCATACCCACTTATTCAATTCATAATAACATAACAAGGAAAGAATATTCTAATAACACAAATATAATAGTTGATACTCACTTATTATAGGTATTCAGCAGAGTTTATTGAAAACTAACATAATGATTAAGACTTGATGCTTTTTATGTAACGTCACAATGAATTATAATTTTGGGGTCATGGCTTAAGTGTTCATTTTCTTGACGAAAAGAAGTTGTGAAACTAAACCTCAATTTAGGATCATTAAATAATTACGGATATGTTAATTTGACTAATTGTTTAGTAACACCGTCTAATAATTAAAAACAAAACATCTAGGTATTAATATCTTGTATACCCCCATTATTTTCAATGCCTTTTGAGCTGGTTTACTGTGATGCAAGCCTTCAGCATGGAGGGCACGGCGAACAATTTGCAATGAGGTGTCGAATAATTCCGCAAAGTGTCCAGTTGATGTGAAACCATATGTCGTCGCTGCGCATCGCTAATAGGCGATGGCCTTCCACTTCGCTGTCTACTAGCAAGGCTACCCTCTTCCTCATGTCTTTTAATCCAGAGACTTACAGTATTCCTCTAATACAAAAAATAATAATATATTAAGCAGCTATAACAAAATACTTAAAGTGACTCCATTTTATATATTATAATAATCTTTAATTAATATAACAATACAGTATTAAAACTCTGCATTTATTAATCCAATAATAATCACTAATTATTTATCTTCCAGGCCTCATGATGGATTCCTCACCGGACACGGTTGTTTCGGGAGGTTCCTGTTTCGCATAAGGCGGGAGGAAACGCCCGGGTGTCACCATTGTGTGGATCGCCCGGAGGACACGGTGGAGCATACGGTGGAGGTATGCCCAGCTTGGGCGGAGCACCGCAGTGTCCTCGCGGAGGCGATTGGCGGCGGCGATCTCTCGCGTCCGGCCCTGGTCCAGGCCATGGTACGGAGCGAGAGGGAATGGCAAGCCGTCACCTCCTTCTGCGAAGCAGTAATGCTCGCGAAGGAGGAGGCGGAGCGGGTGAGGGAGAGAGCCTTGCGCCCTCACGCCCCCACTAGCCGCCGCAGGAGACGCCCTGGGCGTCGGGAGTCGCCTGCAGATTCCCGGCCACCGTAGGCGCGGGCTTGCGGACGGCGAGCAATGGGTAGCTTGCCGTCCTGTAAGGACCAGGCCCGGGTCGACGGCGCGTTGTGTTCCACGCGCGCCTCAAAGAGATGTCAGCACAAAGTGACGGGGTCCGATAGGGCCGACGCCTCAGGGTCGCGGGTTATTCCACAGAGAAAACCGTGGCCCTGGCACAGGCAACTGAAGGAACACGGGTGGGTTTTAGTCAGTAAAAGTCTGACACGCCCTCCCGCTCCACCCAGAGCGGGAGAAGTCATTTGATGATTTCCCACCCAAAAAAAAAAAAAAAAAAAAAAAGGCCTCATGATGGATTAAAAAAAAAAAAAAAAATATCATCTTTACGTCACCAAATAATCTTAGGTACATATACATTTCAAATAAAAGTTTAAGTGGCAATTCATAATTAATACTCACATTCAGTCCGGTTTTATCAGATATTTGTGTTCTATGCAGCGTGTCACGAGCCCTCAGATCGATCTGCAAGCTCAGCACATCGTAGCGATAAAGTGACCGATCTGATTGCGACACCGCGCTTCCCCCCACGGCACCGACGATTGTCATCGTCTTTCTTTACCTAACTTCGGTGGGAACGGACATTGATATATTAAACCACTAATATATAATAAGACATCTATTTTATATTTTAAATATGACATTTGTGAACTCTCAAATACATTTCTAAACCTAAAAGGACGTACTTATTGAAGAGTTTCCCGACACACGCCCCCACACATATCTGGCGCAGTCGGTAGTTCGTCAAAGACTTAAGTTGTGGTGATACCAAAAAATCAGGAATACGCCGCATCAACCGTCTGGACGAAGGCCTGTCGAGAAGGCTGTTGCTACGGAGATTGGGACATCCAAAAATCGATAAAACAACGCTCGCAAGCAATGCTACTCATGTAAGTACATAAGTCCTATTATTGGTTGCTATGTTTTTAACGCAAGGTACTATAATTGTCCAAAATTGTTCACCCACGTAGTAATAGGGATCTTAGTCTTAGTAGGCGCAATCAACTCCGCAACGCGCGAAGTGACGTCTTTCGTAATTTAAAAGATATTACTGAAAATTCAGAAACCATGACGGAATCGAGTAGTAGTTCTACATTTGACATGAGTCAGATAGATTTATCGGATAAGATTTATAAATCACTGAGGCGAGTTCCGGAATTTGACGGAAATCCTAATGTTTTAACTAGATTTTTAAACTTGTGTGATCAGTTAGTGCTCCCTTATATCAGTCCAGAACCAGGACGGCAGCTTTCAAACTTATCTTTGATAAATGGAATTTTAAACAAGATTACTGGTAACGCTGCACGTACTTTGGCAACTAACGGTATTCCAAGTGACTGGAATGGTATAGGATCAACCTTAATTAATACATTTTCAGATCACAGATGAATCGTCGTTGTATACTGATCTTTCTCTCTTAGTGCAGGGAACCGAAACGATACAATTATTTTACGAAAAAGTTCAACACTTAATATTCACAATTATGACGTACATCGAATTACACGAATCTATAAAAACTACTATAGAATCTAAACGAACTCTTTATAAAAACTAGCTTTACAGAGTTTTTTGAAAGGTTTAGATGAACCACTTGGTTCTAGGATAAGATGTATGAGACCTTCAATCCTTGAAAGCGCTCTTGAATACGCTCGAGACGAATTAAATATACTATATTTACAGAAAAGAAATAAATATGTACCGTCCAAAGAAAAAGTCCAAAATTTTGAACGGGTTAATCCTTCAAATTCTTGGGAACACCCTAGTTTTCGTCCAATTAGGCCAGAAAATCAAAATTCAACATTCCAAACATACCCGAGACCTCAAATCCAGCCTTTGGTATTTCAATATCCACCACAATATCATCCACGATCAGATCAATTCAGATAACCCTATCCGAGATCCCTTTTAATTATTATTTAAAATAAACCCCCCTTTAACTCATTAATAGGTTAAATCTTAGTCCAATATTATAATACTTCTATTCGTCCCCCTAGAACCCCCTTTTAACTTATTTATTTAATTAATTTTAGTATATTGCCCCCTCTTAAATTTTATTTTAATTAATTAGCCTTCCAGACTCCCCTAAATTTAATTATTCATTAAATTCTAGATTATTACCCCTCTTAATATTATTTAAACTTAGCCCCCCTCTTTTTAATTTATTACTTATTTAATCTTAGGATAAATTGCCCCCTTCTATCGTTTAAACTTAGACTCCTCCTCAAATTTATCCACTTAATTAAAACTTATTTAATTGCCCCCTTTCAATTACAAAAAAATATTATCTTAAATTTGGACCCCCCCTTTTTAATTCATTTATTTACAAAGTCTTAGTTTATTGCCCCCTTTTGTTAATAATTAATTAGTCTAGACCCCCCTTTAATATATTTAGTTAAATAAAATTCTAAATTTATTTCCCCCTCTCTATTATAAGTTTTACTTGCCCCTTAGACCCCCTCTCTTATTTATTTATTTAAATAAAATTTTAGATTATTGCCCCCCTTCAAAATTTATTTAAATCTCAAAATTAACACTAACATAATTTGTCCTATTTTTAATATATTTTAATTGAATTAACATTTAAAAATAAATAATTAAATAGTCTATTCTTATACGCCCCCCAAAAAATTCTTAAAGTTCAATTATCTCGAGAACGGCTGGGATTATCAAAATTTTGACTGAATTCTCCACCCCCCTTAGTATCCGCCCTCCCAGTCTGTACCTAGATTGCGATAGGACCCCTAGACCCCCCTTTTTTGACCCCCTGGGCTTGACCCCAAAATTTATATTTTTTTTATTTTATAGACATTATTTATATATATCCTATATATCCATATATTTTATACTTCCCCCACTTATCCTCAGCCCCCCAACGTGACCCCACCCCCACCCCGTGCTCTAACTTTGGACCTAGAGGTCGCAGACCCACCAAGTTTGGGATCGTTGGAATCGGGAGGAGTAGGCCTTTGCGTTGGAGCAAACAGAATTGGAAAATTTTATATTACTTTATTTATTTTATCTATTTTATTTTTATTTAAATACAACACACTGGGTAGTGTTTTGAAATAAGCGTACGGTAATTAGGGAAATTTTTAGACTATTAACTTAACTTAAGTTTGAACCAGGTAGAGCAGAGCTCTACATATTTTTACTTATTTTTCCTTATTTAGTTATTTATATTGACACTGACCCCCCTATACAGGGCCAGACAGATTTTTTACACACTAGACAACTTTCCCCGCCTCAACTGCAACACACATTACTCTCTCACACAAACACACCATGTTCCACACACCGACAACATCTGGCGCTGCCAGAAAACCCACCACTCCCAGCTCCGCTACCTCACCTTCGACAGAGTTGGACGCTGCTAGAACCTTTGTAAAAAGACCGGCAGCAACAAGGAGGTCGCTCGAAAATATGGACGCCTATAAAAAGGTGCAGCATAGTTATGCTCAGGTATCGACCGAAAAATTACTCCAGATACCGATGAGGATTTTTGAAGAAATACCCTCAAAGGTCTACCCTCAAATGAAGCGCGACATTAAGTCCTATCTGGAGACAGAATCCGACAAAGGTATCCGCGCACTCTTCGAGCTGAGTTTGCGAATTAAGAACCTGGAAATAGCAGCGTCCAAAAATACACATGCAGTCGTTGCACATTCTGTCACTTCTGACAAAGAAGAAGGAAAACTGCTGGCAAGACTGGGAGTGGTGTAGAATACACTCATTATCCGCCTTGACGAAATGGAAGCCGACCTTAAGTGCCAAATAGAGCAGCTGGGCAAGGATAACGACGATCGAGGCGCTGACATCCTCGACAAGTTGTATGACAAACTCGATGAGGCCAGGGTCGCGATCGACGAAACGACTGAGGGGATCGTGGGACGCATAAAGGCGGAAATGAAAGACCAGGTCGGCACTGTCGCCCTAGGCGTCAATGAAGTCAATACGCGATTATGCGAGATGGAAAGGCAGACATCCGAAAGCAACCCGGTCCCCAAGACGTATGCCAGCGCCGCAGCAGCCAAGCCCGGGCGTCGACCGGCTCTTCACTCGATGGCGGTGACCTGCGAAGGCAGTCTTGAGACTGCCGACGAGGTACTCGTTAGAGTGAAGAAGGCGGTCGACGCCAGGGTTACCGGCCTTAAAGTGAACAAGGTCAGAAAAGCAAAAAACCAGACTGTTATTTTGGGTTGTGACACGGAACAGGAATTGCAAAGGGTAAAGGAGAGGTTGGAGAGCCGCGGCGTCGGGTTAACGGTAGCGCCCATGAAAAACAAAGACCCACTCATCGTCCTAAAAGACGTGTACATAGACAGCGACGACGAAGGAATAATAAAGGCCCTTCAGGCACAAAACACTGACGTACTCATGGGCCTACCAGAAGAGGAGACCAACTTCACGGTCAAATACAGAAAAAGGACTAGAAACCCGAAGACCTCCCACGTCGTCCTGCAGGTAAGGCCAAAGATGTGGCAGAGGATGACGGAGGCTGGAGCCCTCTACCTGGACCTGCAAAGGGTAAGGGTGGAGGACCAGTCTCCGCTCATACAATGCACAAAGTGCCTCGCGTATGGACACGGCCGCAAATTCTGCACCGAGAGTGTGGACAAATGTAGTCACTGTGGAGGCCCGCACCTGCGCGAGAAATGCGCAGACTTCGCTGCGGGACTTGAGCCGCAGTGCTGCAATTGTCTGCACTCTAGGTTACAGAAAACAGACCACAACGCATTTAGTGTCAATTGCGAAACTCGAAAAAAATGGGACTACTTAGCTCGAGCAAATACGGCATACATATGACTCACCCACTCAACAGAACACACACACATGACACACAAACACACATACATACAGATACACATATGATATAAAAATATATATTGAATATATACGGATATATCAAAACATGCACATAAAATCTGAACACGTACACAAACAAACATTGAAAACAGCCCTATAAATAAACCCGGAACAAGAAATGCAATAAGTATATATATTATTAGAGTATATATATATTATTGGCAAAAACAAACAGAGTTGAAATGAATTAAAGAAATACAAAACACAAATCGAGTCATAATGTAACTATCCCAGAAAAGAAATAGTAACTTAAAGTATCCTAGGCAGAACTAATAATGGAACGGAAGTAGCCATAGCACAGAACAGTAAGCATAGATTGTTAAATAGGATAAGAAAATTGTTATTGTTAAAATTATGCTAGAATAAGAATAAAAAATTGTTAAAAGTATAATATAATATAGAAATAGAATAAGAGCCCTAGACATAACAATATAAAAGTGTACTATAGATAAATAGAATAAGAAATGTTTAGCCATATTATAATTTAACGTTATTATTTATAATGTTATAACTATATTGTAAGCAAACAAAAATATGTAGTAACACCACTGTGTAATAAAGAAACACGACACTGAAAAACTTATTGCCCAAGTAAATAATAAATAATGTAGTTAAAGTAGTTAGAGAAACGGGAGTCCCACCCGGATAAGTAAAGATGATGACGGATAAAAGAAAGACAATGTATGAGGAATAAAAGTGCGAGAGGCATAAAAGAGAGAAAGAATGAATGTGTTATTAAGAATAGTAAGGTCCCGGCGTGCCTATGGCTGGGGAAAGGCAGTAAAAAAAAAAAAAAACCCTATCCGAGACCTACAAAGACTCAACAAATTTTCAGAGCTTCCCCTACCAACATGTCAACTGGATTTCGAATCCCACTACGCCAAGCACCTCAGAATAACTATCCTAAGAGTGGCATTAGTTACCCCGTCGCGCGTACTCTGCCTACCTACCTACCTACGAACTACAATGGCAGACGTAGTTTGACGCCGTTTAGTATTCCGCAGATTGAAGAAGCGAACTTTAACGAATCTTTTAACGATAATTATTGCTACTATGACTGCAATATCCAGAACACTGATGTTGCTGGTACAAATACACATTAACCTGAAGAATTTTTGACCGACCTTGGCGTTGACAATCAAACTTTTGATGTTCAAAATCATCAGAATACAAATTTTTACCCAACCTTGGAGAAAACTGCCCCCGAATAGAACTAAATTTGCAAAGCAAACGCCATTTACCTTATATTCAAATAAATGATCCACCAATAAAACTTTTAATCGATGAAAAATTTTACCCGCACATCCAACTTAACTATGAACCTTTTTTAGTCACAAATACCCACGTGACTACCCAAAATTATTACTCGTTAACTGTGCCCTGTTTCAATGAAGTTAAAGACAAAATCCCGATAAAATTTTTCTTATATTAATTTCATAATTTCTTTGATGGGTTGATAGGTTGCGAACTGTTAAAAAATGGAATGCAAAAATCGACCTTGACTAACGAAATCAAACATTATATCCGAACCGTAGACGTACATAAGAAAGAAGTACAAAATCAAATAGCATCGATGCTACACCAGGGTATTATTCAACCATCTTCATCGCCTTGGAACGCCCCAGTATGGATAGTACCCAAAAAGAGTGACGCGTCTGGCAAAGTTAAGTGGCGCTTAGTCATTGACTTTCGCCAACTCAATGCAAAAACGATTAATGATAAATATCCGATCCCGAACATTAATGATATTTTAGACAAATTAGGCAGATGTTTATACTTCTCGACATTAGATTTAAAATCTGGATTTCTACAAATTCAGCTAAATCCGTCTGATATTCCGAAAACGGCATTTAGTGTAGAGCAAGGCCATTTTGAATACGCAAGAATGCCCATGGGATTAAAAAATTCTCCGGCTACGTTTCAACGCGTGATGGACAATGTCCTTCGTGGATTACCAAATTGTACCATATACATGGACGATATTTTGGTATTTTCGACGTCCTTGCAAGAACATATAGTTAATTTACGCGACATATTTGAACGTCTTAGAAATTTCAATTTAAAAATTCAGATGGATAAGTCGGAATTTCTCAAACACGAAACGCCCTATCTTGGTCATATAATTACTATAGACGGTGTGAAATCAAATCCGGAGAAAATATCAGCTGTTGCAGCTTGTTTGCTTGCTTTGCTTTGCATACCAGATTTCGCACGTGTCACTAAACCCTTTACGTCATGTCTTAAAAAAGGCGCTAAAATTAATTTGACTCCAGAGTACCTGACCTGCTTTGAACACTGTAAAACTCTTCTTACAAATGACCCTATCCTAACTTATCCAGAATTTAGCAAAGAATTTATGTTAACCACAGACGCCTCAAACGTGGCCTTGGGAGCAATACTTTCTCAGAGAACTATCAGTTTTTGACAAACCCATAGCCTACGCGTCTAGAACTTTAAACGATAGCGAAATCAATTACTCCACGATTGAAAAAGAGCTACTTGCAATAGTCTGGGCTCAAAAATATTTCAGGCCTTACATTTTCGGCAGAGAATTTATAATAATAACTGATCACAAACCATTAATCTGGCTTATGAATCTTAAAGAACCAGGTTCACGCCTCACGAGATGGAGACTGAGGTTAGCAGAATATGATTATACTATTGTTTATAAAAAGGTAAAATGAATACCAATGCGGATGCTCTATCACGATATTCAAATCAACCATAATGAAATTATGTCCTTGTTCGTTAATCACTCTGAAATGACAAACTCTGATACATCTTCTACATTAACTCCACACATACATTCATCATCCACTCTTACTGCTCATTCATCTACGAACAAAGAGTTACAACATCCAACCCAACAATCATCATCCACGCTCACTGCTAGAACAATACTTTCGTCATCAACTCTCTCGGCCCACGCAGTTATCGATGGAGGATCGAATGACCCACAGCATCAAGAAAGTACAGCCTCCCCACATATCGAAACCGTACACACGAGTTTAGAAAGCCCTGTTCTGGAAATTCGAATATCGGAAGAACCTTTAAATAAATATGAAAGACAGTTAGACATTAATATTATAAATGGTAACCCTAAAAGTAGACCAAAGATAATTCAACCTTTTCAGTTCTTCCAGAAAACTACCGTAGAAATTAACGAAAATAGCATTGAAGGAAGTCTTATTTACGTTATAAAGTCTCACGTGGATCCAAAATTCCGGACAGCGATTCTTGTAAATCCTATAGGAAAAATGTTGAGTTTCATACCGATTTTAAAGCAAACTTTTGAAAATTCATCCATGAACTTAGTTTTAGTCAAATATGAAGTACGTAACGTTGAGGATCAGTCAAACCAATTAGAAATAATTAGAAAATACCACGAAGGCAAGACCAATCATCGCGGAATCAATTAAACCTATCTTTCGCTATCACAACGTTACTATTGGCCAAAAATTAAAATAAACATTACTCAATTTATAAATGAATGCAATATATGCAGATGTGCGAAATACGATCGAAATCCACTTCGCCCGCAGTTCAGGGTTGTACCTCCACCAACTCAACCGTTCGAATTAGCACACGCAAACGTTCTGACTATTGACCACGACAAATACTTAACTATCATAGACTCATTCTCTAAATACGCACAGGCGTAATTTTTATCCGATTGTACTGCACCCAATATAATAAAAGCCCTTTTAACTTATAGTACTCATCACGGTTTTCCTATAAATATAACTACGGATGAAGGTACCGAATTTAAAAATCAAATAGTGTCAGAATTTCACCGTTTGCACAAATAGAACACTACATATGACTAGTGCCTATGCACCAAATGAAAATGGCATTATAGAACGTTTCCACAGCACGCTTTTGGAACACTTACGATTATTTAAAATTCAGCATAAAAACGAACCAATTCGAAATCTTATACCGTACGCGCTAATCGCCTATAATAGCTCTATCCACAGTTTAACTAAATGTAGACCATTTGATGTAATATCTGGACATTTCGATCCTCGAAGTCCTATTGATTTAAACATAACAGACCTATATATTCAAACTTATATTCAAGAGCATCGTAGTCGAATGGAAACGGTGTACAAAATTATTCATGATTCTGCATTATCCGATCGTATAGGTATAATGACGCGGCGTAACGCTGATAGGGAACCATCTATCTATATCGTCATACATGTACGAAATCCAATGGCTAGTAGACAAAAATTGGCTCCTCGATTTATTCAGGACAAAGTAGTTAAGAACTTACCTGTACATATCTACACCGCAAAAAGTTGTGGTCCGATCGCAAAATCACGGTTAAAAAGACCACCGAAGAAATAACATTCTTCATTGTTTCAGATACTTATCATCGCTGCCGGTTATCCTAGCTGGTGCTCAAGACATACGTCTTGACAGTCTAGAAAATGGACCCGGTATACTACCATTCAATCTCGGCGCTACCAAAATCATATCTTACTTCCACACATTCTTACAAGACATTGACCTCGAAGAAATTGAGTCACATGTAAACACTATCAAATCTCAACTCGCTGTCGCTACACATAAACTATCTCACGGGGACAGCGCTCTCTTCAACCTTCAGATAAAACATTTATACATAAAGTTAGATAGAGTTACGTTGCAGTTAGATATATTCAGGCCAACCAGAGTTAAGAGAGGCCTGATAAACCCAATAGGCACAATCATCAAAAGTATTACTGGAAATTTAGACAACGATGATGCTCTGAAATTTGAAAATGCATTACGTATTTTAAATAAAAATTATCAAACTTTGTCACAATCATTTAATAAACATATTACTTTGTATAAAGAAATGACGATTCAGCAAAACCAGATAATCCGCAATCTTTCAATTAATCAGAGAAAACTGTAGAAAGCTCTTTCTTATATCATGAATATGACTAATAATGATAATGAGCGAATAAGTCATTACGCTCATCTTTTGCAACGTTTCGCGATTCTAACCATGTACAAGAACTACTGAGTGAAATTAATAGAATAGAAAATATATTAGCTTTTAGTCGAGATAAATCAGTACATCATTCTATGCTTTCTGTCAATTAAAACGCATTTATAGTTCCGAGGAAATAATTGATTTAAATATTAGACATTATAACGAGATTCTTAACTTAGCTTCATTTTTTACAGAGTCCACAGTTGTAGTAGTCATAAAGTTTCCAATTACATTTACTTCTAACTATTAGTTATATGAATTGTGTCCCGTTCCAAATAAGAATAGCGAAATTATAGTACCACCTGTATCCTATATAGCATCCAATTCTCAGGATTTTTTGTATATAGAGGCTGAATGCCCGAAGGTCAACTCCTGGCACCTATGCGAGCAGAGGATCGTCCACCAAATTACGTCAAAAATAGACTGTATTCAAAAACTCATACAATCTCAGGAGATAGATGTAACGTGCAGAACCACGCCTATCTCTCTGACCAAGGAAGCTCTGATTGAGCTAGACAGCTACCACTACATAATCGCTTTCCCCCACAGTACAAAAGTTAAACTATCCTGTGGCAAAGAACGATATCAGATGTTACAAGGAAGCTTTTTGGCCACCGTCCCTCAAGGTTGCAAGATAAAAACCCCAGAGATCAGTATAATCAATTTGGATAACAAATTAGTCGGGCAACCATTAGAACTCATGGCTCTACCGCAGTATGAAATATTAGCGAAGACACGCAGTTTTCATTTGCAGACTACAGATCTAAGCAGTCTTCGCAAAAATTACCATGCAACACGAAATAGAAGTTAAATCATTAGACACATTTGGAATGTATCATACCACAATTCCATTCTATACACTCATACTATTCGGTGCATGTGCACTGAGCATCTTATATATCACTCGCCGCCGCCGTAAAGATGCGAAAGTAAATATCACAACTCAAACAGCTAACACCGAGATGACAGAAGATAAAAAAAGAGCCGCAACTTTTGGCGTCAAGGTCACCAAATAGTTGCTCATTTGGCGTGGGAGATGTTACGAGCCCAACCTGCAAGCTCAGCACATCGTACCGATAAAGTGACCGATCAGATTACGACACCGCGCTTCCCGCGGCACCGACAGTTGTCATCGTCTTTCTTTACCCAACTTCGGTGGGAACGGACATTGATACATTAAACCTAACTAATAAGACATCTATTTTATATTTTTAATTGACATTTGTGAACTCTCAAATACATTTCTAAACCTATAAGGGCGTACTTATTGAAGAGTTTCCCGACACACGCCCCCACACATATCTAGCGCAATAATAGTCGCCCTCGCCTCAATATTTTCCTGCATTTTGATAATAATTACAATACTTCTATCTATTAAACCACACGTCACTAACCAACAACTACAATGAATCGACAACGTTCATTCCGACCAAGTTAAACATTCGTAAAACTCAAGTCAACCTCACAGAAATCTAAATTCCTTGTTTTGTTTTCTATGATCTACCTTTTTTACTTTACGATTATGTGAACAAAGCGAACAAGATAAAGAATATTATATTTCTGCGCCATTACTTGCAATCGAGCAAAAGATAGATTTATGCGTGAGATTTGAACTCACATTCGCGCATCTATCTGCACGCGCTTAACCGCTAGGCCATCTTGAGTCATGCACAAATAATATAATAATACGTACAGATACCCAATCCCATACAAAGAAATGAAACCTCCATAGGTCTGACAATTGAGCTGGCAATTTTTAATTGTTCATCTTTTCAACAGATGGCAGCATAAGCAACTCACTAATTGCCAGACACTGTAGTTTTACAACGCCATCTAGGAGTCGACCTACTTTTGAAACGTTTGATGCAATCCTTTTATATAAAGTTTTATAGTTCCGGGTTCATAAAAACATGTTATTAGATTTCTTTTTTCTATGTCATATTTTTTTTTTAAATTGTTTAATTTAAATAAGTAACAATATTGGCAACTGTGATGAGGCAGGACCAATTGAGTAAATCGCCATCTATTGCAAGAAGCTCTAAACAAAATGATTAACAGATTGCTACTTTTATCATTGAAAGGGTTCTTCTTTTTATTATATTTTTAAAATACGTGCATTATGAGTGAACATAGATAAATCAGCACTAAACAGGGATATTAAGACTTTTTTCAATAATAATTCAGCCAAAATACTGCCGTATATCGCTTTTTAATTATTGTTAATTTCATCATGGTTACTTAAGCTGCCATCTATGATTTTTTTTCAAGACAAATTATAATTTGTTCGAGTTAAGACCCCAAGACTCATGTTAATAAGTTGAAATTATGAACGACAATCACTTGTTGACGACAATGATTATGCGTGTGTCTCTTGGAAATAGAAGGTCGTAAGTCAAACTAAACATCAAGCTATTGCTTTGTGAGAATGCCTATGGAATTTGGTCGCCACTGTACAGTAGCGCTCATAAGTCCATAAGCAATCTCACAAAGCAATAGATTGACGCTTCGGTTTCACTTACGACCATCTTCTTTAAGTTGTTTCAATACTATAAACACGCACACACATTCACTTTGTCTGTAATTGATACTAGTTCATAATTTCAACTAACTTAACATAGGTATGGCGTCGTTACCGTGCTTGGGTTGGAGCGATTATGGCAAGCCCTGAGTTCGAATCTCACCTGCGCCTGCAGATTAAGCTTGATTTTATTTTCAAATAATTTGTATTTATAGTTTTTGATATGTTATTAATATTACCTAAAATGAACAATTTTTGTTTGTTTTAATGAAATTATTTGAAGTGGTACGATAATCATTTGATACTTTTCGTTAACATTTGGTAGCAAAATTTTCAAAAAATTGCAGGTTAGTAGTAACAGTGTCGTAACTAGTACTAAACTAAATAACTGTATGGATTTTGATTGCAACGTGTAGGAACGGTGTTAACACTTTGCACTGAAAAAATATACAGTAACTACGTGTTGTCACTGTTTCGATAAGTTCCGACATAAACGTTTCTAATTTCATTCTCGACACATTGTGTTTACTTTGAATTTATGTTTAAATATTAAAATTAAATTATTGACACATCGTTGAAACCAAGTTGCAATAAATTTTAACGGTCATGACAATAAAGTGCTGGGTTTGACCAACAGAAAAAGCAGTGGTTGTCAATATATATGCTCAGTGCTGCTGTTGTGTTTATGAAAATGATTGTTCTTTCATAACAAAGAACCGTAAGCAACTGAAGCGTTTTCGCCTATCATCAAGCTTTTACTAAATTCAATAAAATTTCAATAAAGATGAGATTGAGTTCAGAAAATAGACAAACACACATATAAGGTAAGGATTTTTCATTGAAAAATAGGTTTGTTCGTAAAATCATGAGAGACATTTTAAAAATTTATTGTAGACAATTCGCTTGCACTGCCCTCAGCCTCGAGTGAAGTAAGTCAAGAACCTAATTCAGAAAATACGGTTCAACTGCCGTCCAAGTCAAGAAACTGATTCGGAAAATATGAAGACTTCTACTTCATATCAAGAAACTGGAAGTTTAGATTTTAAATCCACTTCACCTGATTTTATGACAATTCAAGTTGATACCGCAGAACTATCTGATATGTCCCGACAATCAGTTATTGTAGAAGACGACACGGATTCACTTAAACAAATGTTATCAAACTACGATGGTAATGCATCATCAAATTCAGATATCGTTGATATGAATGACGGCATAAAAATATCTCTTGAATGTAAAATTCAACAATGGGCACTACATCATCAAATACAAAACGCAAAATACGCTCTAAATGGATTACTAGGAATGTTGAGAGATATTCAAAAGTTTTTTTTTGCCTATCGATAGCAGAAGTATATTACAAACTCCCAGGACAAAGAACATTGTCGCCATGGGTAGTGGAAAGTATTGGTACAATAGTCTACGTAATTGTATTTTAACTCAAGTTTATTCTTAAAGTCTGACGCAGATACCTACAAATTTATGTTTGTCATTCAACATTGACGGTTTGCAGATAGTCAAAAGTTCCAAAGACCAATTTTGGACTTTTATTCAAAATCAATTAAACAGATGTTTCACCATTAGTTATTGCAATGGTCTATTGCAATGACTAATGGTGAAACATCTTTTTCATGGCAGCACAAAACCACCTATTAATGAATTTTTACAGCCATTTCTAGACGAGTTTTTGATTTTGCTAAAAGATTGGATATTAATCAAAATCATGTCATCATTGTTAATTATTGTATTGTTAACATTCGCTGTTTCATATACGATACCCCTGCACGGTGTTTTGTTAAAGGTGAGGGGTTAACCTCTCCCCATCCTCAACCTCCACATCTTCTGTGTCTTGAAATCAATACAACTCTTCTAAATGAAGTGCTTCTTCGAATGAACAAACATAAAAATAATAAAACTGCCTTTTGTAAAAACAGGCCCACTGTAACGAGACACTTGGTAAACACGGTTACGAAACATTGTGTTGAGTTTTATTGTCCGAAGTAGATAAAAAAATTACTTTTAATTTTACTTAATTACTTGTATTCTTGATTAAACTTCTGTTAAATTTATATAAACTGACAATAAAACGTTCTGCATTGTTCGTAAATACGATTTTTTGTAGATATTTTTATGGAATGTATGAAATACAGCAACAATCTAAAGAACGTTTCAATTATTTAATCAAATTATAAGGGCGCATTGTTTCCGTCGATTAAGAAGTAAATATCCCAGAACCAAATTTTATACTAAAACATATTTTTTCTGATGGCGACGAAGATTTAATGACATAATCCACGATGAAGAAAAAACGAATTGCTAATAAAAAATACAAGTTTCTACTTGTAATTTTTATTAGAACAGTACGACGAATGATTGATTGAATGCGTGGTGGAAGTGAGCATAAATAAGTCGCAATGTGTCGACACGGCGCAGTGACGGCGCAGTGTGACAAAGTTACTGTTACGATTATTCCCTACTTTTCGAAAAGGCGTAGAAACACAGGTCGACACGACCACGTTATGCTACGAAACAATATTACAAAAAAGTTCCGGTACGACACAATTAGTGTCGGGTTATGTCGGAACCGCTACTTTATATGGCTGTATGCCGTTCATCTTGTTTACTTGGATAATAAAAGTTTGTAGGTAGACCACAGAAAATTGAGTAAATTATTTCGATTTCTGTGAGGTAGATGCAATTCGTGACGACTATTCACCTAATTGAACGTTGTAGGTCAGTGACGAATGTTTAAATCTGTTGATTAGCGGTATTGTGGTTATAATTTTCAAAATGCAGTGAAATATAAATATGGAACCGTTGGCAATATTATTGCGCTGCGTAAAAGTGGACGTAAATGATGTGATAACACAAATGGACTAAGTTTGAGTGTTGTCATTTAAATATTTCGTATTTGACTAACTATAAATATTTTTTTGTTTTAAATTATTGAATGATGAGTAAAGTATTATAAACATAATGTAATTTATGATACGTTTTCTTAATTAATACAGTTTATAGTATTTTGCTTAAAGATGTCTAATAGTATTACGTTCTTTGTTCTAGAGAAATACTGTGAGTCTGTGGGTTAAGAGATGTGAGGAAGAGGGAATCCTTGATAGTCAGAGTGCTTGTTTATGAAATGGAAAGCGTATTTAAACAAGACTTCACATGGTGAATGATTATGAAACAAATGTTTTCATACCAACCGGACATTTTGCTGAATTATTCAACACGTCATTAACCGTAGATAGCTAACGTTCCTGGACTTTACGATAAGCTAACCATTCGACTTTTTGAAGACCATTTTTCAAACGTGTTTTTTTTTTAATATGTTATTTTAGTTAGGTTTATTATATTTTTAGGAAACGTGGTATGTAAATTAAAGATGAATATTTATTTAATTTTAAGTACTAAATCACAATTCTTAAATGGCACATGTTTCATTGAGACCAACAAGGTACAACTTCTTACAACGACTAAATTATGGCTCATACAATACAAAATGGCATTTTCGAATGACATTTAAGAATTGGCACGATGTTGTTATGTTCCGAACGTTTTCTTTATAGCAGCATATATATCTTATTTCTTCTATTCAATTTAATCCATCAACCAGCGGTAATTGAGAATTATAAATTGTGTTTATAGGCTTGCAATGTTCGTGTACATACATATTAATATGAATTCGGGTAACCCGGATTTGAGAAAATCCTTTTGGATCAAAATGCTTATATCTCAAAAATGTCAGATTGGCTTTATAAGGTTTAACCAATGTTGCATTTTTTTTTAAAACTTATTATTTAAAATTAAATCAAATTATCAAACATCCTGTAGTAAACAAAAAATAAACAAATTCACTAATAACGGTCAATTTATTCGACCTCGATAACCTCGATGAAACCACAGAGTACACTATAGTATACTGAAAGATGAAACGAATCAGAATATTGAAGCTAACTTTGTTTTTTTTTTTAATGTAGTACATAGACAAAATCCTGTAAAATAAGTTGAAAGCTTTTGCTTTTAAAAAAGGAAAATCCAAAAAAAATTGTTACTAAACACTGTTTTTTGTTACTTTAAACTGTTAAATTTAACACTTGGGGAGCCGCCGATCTGTATTGGAAATCTTCGGCATAAAACTTGTCCACAAGGTTCTTCTGCTAGTTGAGTGGTGTAGGGCTGCCTTTACATGGTGAATCTAATTTTAGTATAACAGTGATCCAAGAACAGACCGCTCTTTTGCTGAACGCCATGCCGGAGGATAGTCTTTGTGCGCTTGTGCCTTGCAGAGCTACTTTGACATGCGCGACAAGCGCTTCTCGACGAGTAAATACGAGATAAGTCTTTTTATCGTCCGGTGCTAACATGACTCGTCTCGTGCTGTCAAAAGAGACTTCGTGACAAATTAGTCGTCAAACCCTAACATGGCAGCGAATAGCGCGTCTCATTCTTATCGAATTTTGACACTTTTATATGAGATAAGTCATGATTTTACTAGTCGAAAATTTTGACGACAAGGGTGGACAAAACGACACAGCTACAGTTGTCAATGCAACTTAGGAAAAAAAATATGTTTTATATTTTAAGGTTATACCATTTCGTTAAAATCATGGCAGTGCCATACTTTGATTACTTAAGATCGCTGTACGAAGCAACGGAAAACCGTAAAATTTAACGGAAAAGGATTAGGGACGTTTGCGATCCCTTTGACCTGAGGGTTTCTGAATTCCAGTCGCTCTGGCGGATCTCAAAGCCTATGACTTTTTACGTAATCGTAAAGTTATAGTCTGTATAACCCAAAAACTGTACGGGTCTGCCAGTCCACTTTAAGGTAAGTACATAACAGTCATCCTAGATATCAATTATAATAAAAGTAAAAATACTTACTACAGCCAAAGTACTACGTATTGTGACTGAATTAGTTGAAAGGTTTTTATTTTAAAGTGCTACTGCACAAATACATAAATGTTTTGTTTGTTCATATTTGGTTTTAGGTACTGTGCTCAATTTTTTTTTTTGCCAACGGTGGGTATCAGAGGCAGATTGGTCAAGACCACACATTGTGCCAGGCACAAACTACCGTAAGCAGTTTTCTTGACCAGTTCTTGCAGGCTATTTACACAAGGTTGGTATATGTCCACTTTCTGTTCTTTTTATTGTTCATGATTACATTTCTTGCGAAGTAACGATATGGTATTATGAATTTCCTAATGCTTCCTGCACTTGTTATTTAAAGATCAAGGTGTTCGTTAGTCACGAATTACTTTTCGACAGACAGACTCCTGTGCCGAAAAACAACCAACATTCTTTGGTGCGAACAAAAACAAAACGAGTGCGAGATTACGACTGACTCCCTCTCATAGATAACAGTCCTTTGACCCAGCAGTGGGATTGGTATAGGATGATTAGTGCCATGTTTCCAGTTTATTAAATAAAGGAATAAGATATTTCATATTCTGCATCGCGATGGATGTGTATGATTTAAACCAGCTTAGCTAAGTTCTGTTGGAACAGGGTTCCACAAAGCTTTTACGTTCCTACGCTCAGAGCGCATCTTTTAACACATCTTACCAGCTCCGCAACATCATTTAGTGTAAATTTACACATAGTTTCGTAGCTTATTTTCACCGCATAGACCTCGCCCATCTGTGGTGGACTGGCAGTCTAAGGGTAAAATTGCCAAAACCCCTCCTTAGTGCTCGCCTATTTTATGAAAAGAAGAGAGCTGTACGAGTACGCAAAATTACGGTCATAGGCTCAGTAATTTGGGCTGTGCGCCGATACGTGCTATTCAATTTCTTTTTTAAAGCAATATTAAAATATATTTCGATGTAAGACATAGATAGGTAGATAGATAAATATAGAAGATTGGGTGAGAATTTTCAGACTTTTGGCTGAATGGATTCATTTTCCGGCCTTACAAATTGCCCGGAGGAGTGTGGCTGGGGCATTCCATGATAAATTTAATGTCCCTGGCATATTGGGGCTCATACTCGTAGATTGTATACATGTCAACATTTTTCCCCCACCTGGGCCGCAGATAGCTAAATACAAAAATAGGAGAAAGGTTGCACACACCCTAAATATCCAATTGGTAAGAGCTTACAGCAAGTGCTTAGTTCTCTGCTTTGGAACAAAGATTTTGTATGTTTAATATTACTTATATTGCAGGTAGCTGATTCTGATTGAAGGATCATAAGTGTAAATGCCTGGTATCCTGGCAAAATCCACGACGCTTTTACTTGGAACCACTGAAATATAAAACAGGAGATGAAGAGACTTCATGATGCTGAAATAGGCAATTACTTCCTCTTAGGTAAGTCAGTAGTCATAAAATAATACAATGATTAATTTTAAATAGTATTTAAATAATCATATAAACAAACTATCATCGCATGTGTACCTCCTGCAAAAACAGAACGTTTCTTTATTAAGCTGAAACTTCCTCTACAGGTGACTCAGGGTACCCCATTGGAGCCGTGGCTCATGAAGCCGGTGCTGCACGCTGAGCCTAAGTCACCAGAGTAGCGGTATAACGACTGGCATTGCCAAGTTTGGTATGCAATAGAGCGTACGAATGGGTATCTAAAAGGCAGTTTGTAGTGCTTGGGCATAAATAGGGTGCTCCACTATTCCCAGGAGAAAGCTGCTGAAATAAAATAATTATGATAATTGCATCATTTATCACCTAATGAAGCATTTTGGGTAATATTAAATTATTATTATTTACCAATAAAATTTGCTGTTGCAGCATAGGTTGTTAATTAATTCCCAGTTTTATTTTTTCTGAAATGGTTTATGATTACAAATATAAAGGGTCCTTACATTAGCAACGCGATCTGTTCCTCTTTGAGATGATTGCTCCGGCGTACTTATTTTATTAATTCCAGAAATCAATGTCATTTCGGCGTAATTAATATTGTTTCGAACTGAAGTCTTTGCATAGGGTATTGCAGTAATATTGGCGAGAAGACATTAACTAAGAAACTAGAGAGCCTTGAGCGGCTGTTTTGTAAACTGTAAAAGTCTTATCATTAGGAAATACATTTTGCGTAAGAATTCTGTGACAGGCATGAAAGTCAGTCTCCCGCGTTGGCGCCCGAAACTATTAGTCCACGGTTCGCCAACCGTGAACGCAACATCATCAGATGATCAGCCGGAAGACGTCCATTGCTGGTTAGAAGACCTTCCCAAATCATCGCTTTAATTACCAGTCCTATGCTTCCCGGTGTACAATCATATCCATAATACTACCGATAGTAGTTTTATTAACTTAATTTATTATGAACAAGTGCGGCCGTGGTTATTTCATTTTGCCATGGGCTGTGTGGCCAATTTCGGCTAAAATGCTGCCGACCACTGATATAGTCAAATTCTGTTGATAATCCAATATTAATTAATTTAAGATTTAAATAACTTTCATAAATACGTTTAGCTTTAGCTGAGCATTAATGAAGCGGTCCGGTGGTTGCACTTTTCGAACCCGACTTCGGTTTCGTACCGCTGGTCTTGGCGAGCTTGAAGCAGCCACCGCTACTTCAACTGCTAGCACGGTTGATGGCACAGATGATGGTAATGGTTATACCGACTGTGGCGCTGCAGCAGTAATACTGCGTTGAGCAGTATCATTGCTGAACTAAGTAAGGATTATGAAGTTTAAAGTACATAAGTATGAGTTGGTATGAATAACATAATGCCAGACCCGAAAAGGTAGACGGACAGTCCACACCAACATTTTGAATGTTATTGTTAAGTTCTATGTAATTGGAAACTGAAATGAACACTTTTCAATCAGCCAGCCACAAATCAAAACTTGGACTTGGGACTCCAAAGAAAGCTTCTAAAAGTAAACGTTTAACCATAAAACTTACCAATATGCTCGTATTTTCTGACATTCGGGGGACAGGTATGTTGTTACCAATAGTATTTCTGGCGCTGTTGGCAAGCTCCACCCTCTGTCCTAAGCCTTCCGCTGTTGGTCACGCCAGCACTGAAAAATAACATATTTCATAAATGATTCCTTAACATAAAAACTAATCTTAGTTTGTCATCAACACCATCATTTCAGCCAAAAGACATCCACTGCTGGACATAGGTCTCCCTCAAGCTTCTTCCTGCAATATTCTTAGGTTTTACGAAGGTATGCACCTATGTAATTATAAGTTTAAAACTCTGAGGGACTCATAGTAACGTACTAGCGTCGCGGTTGCAATTAATGATTATTAACCATCAGATTATGAGATTTAAGGAATAAAGAGTATATATCTGTGTTTGTGCACACACTTCTACACTATCGTATCTCATATTATGTAGTCTCCGTTAAGATTGGCGCCGTGACCGAAATTCGGTCGGAAGGATACGAGTAAACGTCCATGGTCCATGACATCTTTTATGCAATGTGTGTGTATACTCAATTTTTGGATAAATAAATGACATTATTATTATTTTAGCTTACTATTTTCCACTGCTCCACTGATTTTGCTGGACCGAGTTCATCCAGTGCATTTTTCAGCTCTGTCCACTGGCAACTATTTGAGCATAGCCCTGTGCGCTGGTGTATTCACCGGCGAGAAATTGCGCATGACTGTGCATGTACTGGCATAAATGTTTTATTTGTATCACGTTGCTTCGCACACTAAAACAATACGGTGATATTAGCGGGTGTTCATTTTTTGTTATTTCGATTGAGATATAGTAGTTAAATTATAGTATTATAGTTGTTTTCTAGGAAACAAGATGTAGGATGAACGCACAACACCAAAATTTTATGCAGTTTGACGCGTCCTGTGAAGTCCTTTTGATTACAATATTTATTCTAGCAAATAGTGAAAATTCGAATAGATTTGAATTTCGCACCTAATAATGTCACCGCGTATGTCAATGACAAGCAAACGGACTGTCAAAAAAAATGAGGTGGAAGTGTCGAATCGCATCAGAATTGAACAAATGAAAAGTAACAAAAGCGATGTAGCTACATTAAAAAAAACAATTTTTATCATAAGGCGAGTTCTTTCGTCGAGCATGGCGGTCATATTAGGGGAAAACGACAAAGCAATCGACAACGACAACTTTTGTTATCTCGTGTCATGTTAGCCCGTATTATTATGTACCATAATTTACCTGCTTCTGTTTTCGCTCCGCTCGTGCATGATAGCAACTGAAAATTTGCTACTTTTTTGCCCGCTAAGGCTTGGTTAAAGAGTACTTGCACAAACCTGTTGTATGTACCTACTTAGTACTTACTACAATAGTAGTATTATGACAAAGTAAGGAGCTTCTCGCGCTTTTTCTAAATAAATGGAAATGTTATGTTGATACTAGCAGTTACTAAACGCAATTGTTCATAATTCCTGGATTCGTTGGGGTCGACCAGTTACGCATTGCCACCACAGAAAATCCTACACGTTAAACCAACTCGTATTATGCTTACTTCAAAACAGTGCTTATTACTAATTAAATTGGCTGAGTTAATTTCAGGCAGCAGTTTCAGTCGGTAGTATTATGAAGGGGAACACTTAGCTCCGGATTTGCTAGCATTGTTCTCAGAGCAATTTCTTGACT
The DNA here is from genome assembly GCA_963555695.1 of Dasypolia templi. Lineage (NCBI taxonomy): Eukaryota > Metazoa > Arthropoda > Insecta > Lepidoptera > Noctuidae > Dasypolia > Dasypolia templi. The sequence goes on along the minus strand of OY743160.1, from coordinate 16,432,742 downwards.
AGGTTTTGTGTCTGAATGACATAGTAAAGTGATTTACAGAAAGTCAATGGTGTAATTCTGTAATCATTATGCCCAACTTAAAACTTGAAAAAATAATGGAAATATGAAGTTTATATTGGTTGCAACTTAACTCTGCTTTTATTAATAAGAAGGTTAGAAACTTGTTTAGATTATAAAGTCGGAATAAATGTTATCAAAACATTAAGTTCACACATTACTCAACAACTTATTCGTAATTTAATTGTATAAAGAACTATTCTAGTTGATTGTGTTAATTAAACCAAACAGGGCGGCATAATCTATTGTGCGACATAGCCCTTTCCTTCGTTCTTTTTCCAAATCCTAGTTTGTCCGGAGGAAGCTAATGGCATTCGTGACACTGGGTAATCCTAGTAAGAGTGGCAAAGCACTCCTTTGACACCTCAGTGCACAATAAATAAAACCTTTGTTTCAAGTACCCATTCTTCCAGTAATAAATATTTATTTATTTACCCTCCACAATGTCTTTTGGTGGCGCTTTAAATTAACCACATACATACATTTTGACATTCAAAAATTATCAGCGATTAGGTGTTTATCTCAAGACGATCACTAATACATAATGTTGAATGAAGTTAATGTACTGGCATAAGATTCCCAGTGGCACTGACACCGCACTTAAAAGCACCTCTTGTTCGAAGGCCAAGCTTCTAACAGTCGCGTTTAACGCTTGTACTTAAAACCAAATAATTTCAAACCTCAACTCTCAAACTTAAGGTTTAAGTTACAGACAAAATAAGTCAGATCTAAAAAGACTCATACAGGCAAGTGGCATTTTCGAATGAAATTCAAGAATCGGCAATGTTGTTGGCTTCCGAACGTTTTCTTCATAGAAATCTTATTTCATCTAAGTATTCTATTTAATCGATAACCAGCGATAATTAAGAGTAATAAATTGTATTTATTTATGGGCTTGCAATGTTCGCCTACATACATATTAATATGAATTTGGGTAACCCATTAGTTATAATTAACCAGACGTTCAAAAGTGCCTTTTTATGGGCCTATTTGAAATAAATGCTTTGACTTTGAGAAGAGTCGTTCCCAATTAAGATTAAAAGGCACTAAGTACTATGTCATTGATAGGGTTACGATAACTTCTTCTGTATAGAATATAGCTTTGTGTCCATTACTGGAACACATAGAAGAAAAAACCTTACGGACCGAATGCAAAATTGCCTACTTGTCGGTCTTCTATAGACTGTACTTCGGTGAGTGTGCGCAAGAACTCCACGACCTCATCCCACCTGCCCCCTTCTACCATCGGACATCTAGACGTACTGCTAATTACCATCCATACTTACGTTGCCATTCCACCAATTCGCACTTAGCGCTTCCAAACATCCTTCATAATGCGCACAGGAAAAGAGTGGAACTCACTACCTACCTGCGTCTGTGTTCCCGAACGCATTCAACCCGAATCTCTTCAAAGTTAGAGTCAACAGGCTTCTTCTGGGTATGCTCACTCCATCGTAGACTTTGTCTCTGTCATTTCTAACTAGACAAGAGTCAACAGCAAAGCCATATCAAATAAAAAAATGTAAAAAATATCCCACAGAAAATGCACTATCAGTTTTCCCGAATTTTCACCTTCAGACTTTATCAGTTCAAAACGACTGACAATGAGTGAACTCTGGTTTCTTGCGCATTGAATGTCGACTGTGAAACTTGAGAAAAAAGTTTAAGATTTGAATAGAACCGAATCATCAGTATCTTAAAACTTCAGCCTAGCTTTCTGAACATCCGTAGCAAGATATCTTTTAGATTTTTTTGGATTCTTCGCAAGTTAACGAGTCATAGTCGACCGACTTACATTTGCAGTTGGAATGTACGGGAGAACATGTTTTTCAACTACAATATTAAGTTTGTTCTTGGGATATTTGTTGCGGCTCGTTTTCGCAGTATTTCAATTTTACTCTATTCATGTACTTAATCATCACTATTATTATTTGAAACAATTTTATTTTTATATGTATGCATACACACGTCACGTTGCAGTATAAAACTGATTTACATCCGTTACCTCACAATTCAGGTCCAGTTGAAAACCAGCGTCAGGCACTAATTGTCTGGCATTTATTTTGCTGAACTGGGCCTTTTTGGCGCAGCCGTGAGGCACACTACCCTGCTAATTTCATTCTTCGCACTGTACACTTTTTTTTATTTTTATCTTTATTTTGATTGTTACTCTAATAATTTTTACCTGCTTTGTGTGCCTTTTAATCTGTGCTAAATAATCGTTTTTTCTTTCTTTCTTTCTTCTCACTAATATTTTGTTATTGTTAAAAGGTTCCTTTTTTAATTATGGTATTAACATCTGATTTATAAGAATAGGGTATTTTAGAACCACACGTAGAACTATTTGATACATTGATCTGTCAGCTACCGAATAAAACCACCGTTGCGATTGGATACTAGTATATTACTGGCGAGCGACACAACATAATCGTGCAGGCACGCAAACATACACACATACACATCACTCCTCCGACACTATTTTCAAAAGTAAAGAACTAAACAATAAAGTAATCTATTAATAAATACTTACAAAACTACAAAAAAAGTAAACAATAACTAGTAGAATAATAATATGACTTACATAACTACAAAACAACAAGATGCCGACACTTTCGGCTGGTCGCACACTAAGCACCGTATAACATTCGGTTCTATCAATCTATAGACATATTTAACGCATTGTTTTTCTTTACACACCGCATATAGGTAATCAAGTGCGTGGTGTGCGATACATTACAATTTAAACCTTATAATTAATCTTACGTCTACAACTACGAGTCGGTCTTATTGGCTGTGGATCAAAAGAACGATCGCCACGATCCTCGGCTACTTCTTTATTCGTCTCAATATTATTATGATCGTTAGCGTCCACCACCCTTTTATCCTCAGCCCACTCATCTTCCTCCCCAATAACATTTTCCTCGCCTTCTATAACCTGTGATTCAATAACAGGAGGAAATATTTGTGACGGCAGCGCCGCCGGCGCCGCCGGGGATTGCGGGCGCGGCGGCGCTGACTGCGTGGGGCTCACGACGTCAGCACGTGCGCCGTTCGTCTCCCTTCCAGTAACGGTTGCACCTGTATATTTCCTTATCTGGTCAATATGCCTTCTACAGTTTACATTGTAATCCTGAACTAATATTTCGTACATGCGATTACCTATTACTTTAATTATTTTACCTAAAACCCATATCTCTTTCCTAGCTGTATACCACTTTAACCATACCCTATCTCTTATGATTAATGTTCTTGTAATTTTCATTTTTTTTGTTTCATTTATATGGCTATCTTGTAGTAACGGGTACAGCCTAGTTGTTATATTTCGGCCAAACATAAGCTTTGCTGGGCTTTCGCCAGTTGTACAATATGGTGTGTTGCGGTAATCAAATAAAAATCCTAATAGTTACTCGTTAATCACATTGTACTGACTGTTTTCGCTAATAATACATTTTATCATTTTCTTGCATGTCTTTACTGAATTTTCGGCCTGTCCGTTACTGCAAGGGTGGTAAATTGGGGACGTTATATATCTGATACCGTTCATTTCACAAAAAGTTACAAATTCCTTCGACTTAATTTTTACATCATTATCGGAAACTATGACTCTCGGTATACCGAACCTAGAAAACAATTCCCTTAATTTTGTTATAAGCGCGCGACTTGTAGTACCACAACTCATATGTAAACACTCCAACCATTTGCTATATGAATCTACGACAATCAAATAAACATGTTGATTTACAGTCATGTAATCAATGTGCAGGCATCGCCACGGCAAAGAGTCGCGCGGCCAGGATGAGGGGGGAGCACGCGGCGGCGCGGCTCGAGTGCCGGCGCACGTGTGGCACGCGCCCACCCACTCCTCTATGTCCTTATCTATCGATGGCCACCAAAATCTGCTACGAGCTGTACTTTTTGTTTTTACCACGCCGAAATGACCCGAATGTAGTTCTTTTAATAACCTATTTCTGTACACCGATGGTATCACAACTCTGTGGCCTCGAAAAATACAACCATTTTCAACCTCTAAATCTGTTTTGCAGTTAAAATAGGGCAGAACTTGTTTACAATTAATTTTACGCGGCCAGCCTATCTGCACGTATTTAATCACTGTGTTTAAAATGTTGTCCTTACAAGTTTCTGCTTTTATGTCGCTAAACGTTAACGGTGCGACATTTGCATCTAAAAAGTTGAGGAATGACAGATCATTTTGTCCTTCCGTTCTACACTCAGGTTCAGGCAGAGGCGAGCGAGACAAATAGTCCGCCGCGACATTATTTTCACTTTTTATATATTGGACGTTATAATTATATGCTGACAATATTATCGCATAACGCTGTAACCTCGAAGCTGCCATAACTGAAATACCTGTTTTCTTCCCGAAAATCGAAAGTAAGGGACGATGGTCAGTCCTAAGGACGAACGGTTCCTGACGTCCGTACAAATATTGATGAAAATATTTGACAGCAAAAATAATGGCTGTCGCCTCCTTCTGAATCTGACTGTAGTTTTTTTCGCTTGTGGACAATGACCTTGATGCGAACGCGAGCGGTCGCTCAACATGCGCGCGCTCCCTGTCGCGCTGCGCCAGCACCGCGCCCAGGCCTGCCGGCCCCGCGTCTACAGTCAACACCAACTGTGCTGCGGGATCAAAGTGAGCCAGCACTCTTTCTGATGATAGCTCGACCTTTACACTATTAAATGCACGTTCGTGACGTTCGCCCCACTCCCACTGCGCTCCTTTACACAATAATTCATGCAGCGGGTGCAATTTAGCTGATGCATTCGGTTTAAAACTACGATAATAGTTAATTACTCCTATGAATCGCTTAACTTCTGTGACATTTGTTGGCCGCGGCGCATTTGTAATAGCTTCCGTTTTTTTAGGACAAGTTCGTAATCCATGTCTATCTATAATGTAGCCTAGGTAGGTGACACTATCTTGAAGGAAACAACATTTTTCTTTATGTAATTTTAATCCGGCATCCTTTAATCTTTTGAGTACTTCGTTTAGCTTGCTAAAATGTAATTGTCTAGTCGGCGCAGTTACACAAACGTCATCCAACCATATGCTAACACCTTCTATGCCAATTAGCAATGATTCCATAGCTCTTTGAAAGATGGCTGGTGCATTTGCTAAACCATATACAAGTCGCGTATATTTGAAAAATCCTTTAGATGTACTTATTGCGGTCAGCTCTTGCGACGATTCCTCCAAGACAAACTGGTTATACGCATTACTTAGGTCTATTTTGCTGTAACACTCCCCTCCACCTAACTTGGCGAAAACTTCTTCTATCCTAGGCATTGGGTATTTATCTATTTCTAAATCTTTATTTAACGTTATTGAATAATCACCCGCTATCTTAACTCTCCCGTTTTCTTTCAGTACTGGAACAATAGGGGTTCCGTACTTCGGAAATTTAACCAGTTGTAATATCCCTAAACCAATCAGTCTGTCTATCTCCTCTTCCACTTTTCCCTTTAAAGCGAAAGGCACAGTACGCGGCTTAAACATTTTTGGTTGGGTACCTTCTTTTAAAACAAGTTTCACCTCAAATTTGTTGAACCTACCTAATTCGTCAGTAAACAAGTCAGAGTATTTTGATAAGAATTGCTGCACTTCTTTCGTGTCGGCCTCAGAAATTACAGATTGGGTTTGGATGTTATTGATAACCGAAGTAAAATATATTCTGAACCTCGACATAAAATCTCGTCCTAGTAACGGAGGACCTCCGTTCGGCAATACAAATATCTTAATGTCGTGGGTGTCATTTAGGTACGTTATTCGACCTTGAAAATATCCCAAGAGCGAGATTTTATGGCCATTGTAAAGACACATTTTTAGGTTAGATTTTATCAGAATACGTTCAGTAAAATATTTCTTGTAAAGCGTTTCGGAAATTATACTAGCCCCCGACCCGGAATCTAGCTCCATATCTAATCCTATACAATCAATCGACACATTTATTATTATAGGCGAGTTACTAACGTACCTTACGTTTAAATAGCTCACATTCCTCGCAGTCACTTTGCTCCGAAATTGTTTCTTCCGTGTTCAACCAGTGTAAACGTGATTCACCCTTTTTCGCACTACACACTTTCTTTAGATGGCCTTTTACACCACACTCTTGGCACCGATAGTTTTTAAAACGACACTTTTCAGCTACGTGGTTTCTGAGACCGCACACTGTACACCGACGATTCTCCTCGGAACTGTTGTTCGAGCTGCGGGTGCCCCCGGCAGGCTCGCCGCGCGCACGCTGCCCGCGCTGCCCGCTCAGCCGGTACACAGGTTCCTCTTTGATCTGCGTGGCCTTGACGGTTATTGCCGCTGTGTCAACTACTGCTGCGGCCCTGAATCGAGCCAATCGCGCATACGCAGCCTGTTGAGCTACCTCCAACGCCTTAGCAAAAGTGAGTTTGGCGGCATCCTCTTCAAACAGCCGGTCACGTTCCCGACACGGTGCAAGCCTGAGTATGAAACGGTCTCGCGCCAGCATATCCAATGCCACACCAAAATCGCAGTCAACGGCTAAACCTCTCACACGAGCCGCCCATTCTTCGACGCTCTCGCCATCAGATCTCCTCGCCTCGTAAAACTTATCTCTATCCGCAAAAACACAACGTCTCGGCGTGAAATGCTTGTCTAATTTTTTAACTAGATCCTCAAACGTAACTTCCTCGAGTACATCAGGATGAAGTAAGTTCCGTGCAAGGCGGTAGCTGTTGTCCGAAAGATGAGTCAGTAACAAAGCACTTTTATTTTCGGTTTTAACACTGTTCAATTTTATGAACTGCAGTAGCCGACCTTTAAATATAGGCCACTCTTGGGCATCGTGATCGAAACTGGAAAGATTTCCGATAATATTCGACATTTTACACTATTTCTTTTTTAAATAATTACGTGGGTAACTCGTCGCCAGTGATCTGTCAGCTACCGAATAAAACCACCGTTGCGATTGGATACTAGTATATTACTGGCGAGCGACACAACATAATCGTGCAGGCACGCACACATACACACATACACATCATACATACCTTTTTCCATAAAAAAAGATCCAAAACTGTCACAATTTTCTTTACTTTCATTTGAATGTGATCGAGATAGAAGAAAGAGTTGATGTATTTATAATTTTATATTTTACAGTCATCTCATTACTACTATTCGGTATAACGACGTTTGCTTTTGTTGGTTTCGTCTCCATTTCTATATTGTTATTCTCTATTACACTCTTCAATGAATTTACAGCACGTTTTTCATGTTTGCAGAAGAATTACACCAGTTAAGAAAAAAAAAAAAAAAAGATTGAATACCATCGACTAAAAGCGTAATTTACAACGTAAAGGACAGCGGTGAATTAAACTAGGGTTAAAATTTTAACGTAAGGGACCTTTTTATTGTGAGTTTCAAATGATTTAAAGTAACTTCAACAAAAAATAGCACATTTTATCGTTATGAAATGAATAGTGTTAAATGTAATTTTTTGTAGCTACATATTTGCATGTCTTATAACAATTCTAGTCATAACCATAATAAAATAATGTTTTTATAACAGCAAAAATTAACGTAAGGGACTTACCTAAGTAACGTGAGCCAGAAAGTCCCTTACAAAAAAATCTATTTAATGTCTTGTGGCTACGAATGTCAAAAGATCTACCAATTGCATCTAGAACCGACGACTTATTCGTGCTTTCCCAGGTCCGGAGGGGTCTTGGTATGTAATGGATGGTCACCTATCCACGGAACACACGTGGCAAGCGTTAACCTTGATCGATCACAAAAAACGCTTTCTACACTCATTCATCCGGCGTTATCTGCTTGATAAGTTATAATTTTACATGACCTTACTACAAAAAATTATACATCATACTTACAAATATTTTGCCTAATGGAAGGTTTGTTTTTATTTGGATTATTCTATCTAAATAGATCATTTTTTTGTCTCCATTCCTGCCTAAACAATAATTACCGAAACTACTTATTAAGAAATTATTACCTATTTGTGTTGTTTGTACCTGTGGTTTCTTATTTTCATCAATTTTTGCGCGCTGTTTAGAAGTCAAGATAACTTTTAATCAATCATATTTATAATCCAGATAAAACTAGCACTACTTGCAGTTAGACCAATGAAAACGATGATGTATTAAATGAACATTTATAGTGTCACAAACCGTGTTATTGTTACTTTTAGACGCCCGTAAACAATGTTAACGACGACTATTCGTTTAGATAAGTTTTGAGAAATTGTACGGATCACGCAGTCCAGTGTGATGTAAAGGACAGGTCAATTATTTCTGATGCTGAGAAATTAACGTAAGGGTCAAAATGATTATAATAATTTGAGTCGCAATTTAATGTAAGGGACATGGTATTTGTACCTACTCAGGAAACACTAACGTAATGAACTAATACTTAAACATCTCAAATTATGGAATAACTTATGTGACCTGTTGTAAAATGTACTCGATTTTGTTTAAACGTAAATACCAAATACTGTGTCTAGAGAGACTTACAGTAGTTTTTATAAAAATATTAATTTAAATGTCATATACAGCAAGTTTCTAGAACAAATATGGTCTAGGCCTGCGAAAAATATGTGATGTAAAGGACATTTTCTTTGAGATATAGAGTTTTTAAATATACCAATCGATAGAGCAAGAAATTCCGAATCCAACGATATATATAACTCATTTTCGACAAAATGTCCCTTACGTTATTTCATATTTCCAGTATCGATACGTCCGTTCTTGGAGTGCCAAATGAAAGGTTATATTTTGTATTAAAAATACGACGAAAAAAGGACTGCTTTACCTTTAAATCATCGGCAGCTTCTGAATTATACATCTTCTATAGCCTGTTGATTGATAACTCCGAAGACAGGTAGTACCTTTTTGTATTTCCTCGACAATGATGGGGTTCTTCAATCGGTATCTTATTGATAAAGTTCATGATTGCATCTCCTTTCGCTGTATATTTCAAGGAAACATGATCGCCTCCTCGGTTTTCGCCTAAAAGTCTCCCAGAGTGGGAGATTTTTAGGCAATGATTGGCAACAAAACGTAGAATTATTGTTTTTTAAGACCCTATTAAATAACGCTGAAATTCAAGTTGAATGCGCCGGAGACAATGAAGAGTTATGTGAACTGCAGGAAGAAATAGGTGACATGCATGTGTGTTTTTTTTTAAATAAGATTAATTTACCTAATTTCTTAAATGTAAAAGATTTTAAAGATTTAAGTGTTTTCTAATTACATTCAATTACTATTTATTCACTTTATTTTAATTTTATAGAAGCAAAGGCATACAGTTTGATTAAATGATAAATGATTTTATTTCTGTAAATAGGTTTGTACAAACACTTTTACACGTCAATCATATTTTAAAAACTAGGTGAGATCGGCATTTCCTATCTGACTACTCTGAGAAGAAACGCCGAAACAAACTCAGAGGTCACAGTCTCTTTTAAAGTCCAGACATAATCTTGGTCAGGTCATGTGAAGACCATGTGGATTGATATCTGAAATGGTCTTTCGAGGAAAGAACCACACAGAATGAGTGGACCTGTCCAGTCAGTGCACGCATTTGTCAGTTGTCATGCAGCTCAATACAGAACTAAAGGAGCTAAACGATTCGACGAACATTACCAAAGTAAGGACATTTGGGTAGGTCGCATAAATTACTCAAACTGCAAGACCATGATTAAAACTAATAATTAAAAAAAAAATGCATTAAAAAAATACAACAAATCCACAATGTCTTCACATTCACAATAATTAAAATAGTATAATCCTTTACAAAGTAAATGGCATTGCATATATAAAGTGCATCAATGTCAAAGTGTAAATAAAATATTAAAATAATCTTGGTCATATCATATGAGGACTATGTAGACTGGTGTCTGAAATGGTCTTTTGAGGAAAGAACCACACAGATTTGAGTGGACCTGTCCAGTCAGTGCACGCATTTGTCAATCATCGTGCAGCTCAACTCAGAACTAAGGAGCTCAACGACTTGACGAACAATACAAAAGAAAGGACACTTGGGGAGGCCGCGTAAAGTACTCAAACAGCCAGACCATCATCACTAAAAGAAGAGAAAAAAAAAAAAACGCAAAGACCCACACAGTCCGCACATTCACAAAAATCAAAACAATATTATACTTTATACAGTAAATATATACATGTCATTGTTTAGATAGAAGGTAAAAGAAAAAGAAAAAAAAGTAAAAATGGCAAGATTGAAATACGAGTAACTGTTTTTTTAGGTCTTCACTCACAGGTAAGTTCGTTTAATCTCTAATAATAGTCACTTAATATGGACGGTCGTAATCGCGTCACGACGCTTAGCTATTTATACAATATTAGTTTTAACTTGACCGTGATCTCATCACGGTACTTGCAGAATATGCATAGGAAGATCTGGAACAACAACATTACAAAGTCATGAGTCATACCGCACGTGTGCGAACAACAAGACACTTGAAAAAATCATAACTTTTGAACTCGGGATTCATAAGGAACCGGTAAGGAAAGATTAGTAATAACCTCGTTAGTATTACGATAAATCTTACTAACCTTCATCACTGGATCTGTGTTCGAGTTGACTTTCTAATCGCTTTTCCAGTCGCCTAATATTTCGTCTGATGGCCCCTGGATCTTCTTCATGACGTCTTCGTCCCATAGTCACAAGAAAAAACACATAAAAATGGATTGAATATTGCTAACACCAACAGTTAATGTTGCGATGCCCGCACAAAAGAAGCGAATGACAAGTGAACGATCGCAGATAGCCGGGTACGGCGGACGCCCCACTACTGCAGGTACTACTGTAGTCGTTTAAAATTTTTTAGTCTTTTATCTATCATTTTATATATCAAGCACACACCGTTTACCTGTTTCTTTTATTTACTTTTTTGTTTCTTTGCTCATTTTAATCCTTATTCTGCACCTAAATAGTCCCTAATTCTTGGACAATCTCAAACTCAACTTAGTATAACTAATTAGAACTTAAACCCATAGGTATGAATGTATTCTTGTTAATTATAATAAATATTTTATGACTATCTGATACTGATAACGAGGGTGGGCGCTGATACCTATAATTACAAGATATTAAGTTATCTTAGCTTAGGTATTGGCTGCAACTCTAACATACAACTTTACTTACCTCAGGCCATTTTCGATTGTAAACCTTGTATTTGACTTGAAGGTGCAAATAAACTATTTTTATTTATTATTTTATCTAAAAATTGTGCAGGCATCGCACAATTTTTAGGAGTGTACTACCTACCTAGTCAATCATGTAAATCTCGAGGATGCAGCGACGAAGTGTAATCATATTTTGCTAACCTCAGTCTCTATCTCGTGAAGCGTGAACCTGGTTCTTTTAGATTCATGGTTTGTGATCAGTTATTATTTTAAATTCTCTGCCGAATAGGAAAGGCCTGAAATATTTTGTAGCCCAGACTATTGAAAGTAGCTCTTTTTTAATCGTGGAGTAATTGATTTCGCTATAGTTTAAAGTTCTAGACGCGTAGGCTATGAGTTTGTCACAACCGATAGTGCCCTGAGAAAGTATTGCTCCCAATGCCACGTTTGAGGCTTCTGTGGTTAACATAAATTCTTTGCTAAAATCTGGATAAGTTAGGATACGGTCATTTGTAAGAGGAGTTTTACAGTGTTCAAAGCAGGTCAGGTACTCTGGAGTCAAATTAATTTTAGCGCCTTTTTTAAGACATGACGTAATGGGTTTAGTGAAATCTAGTATGAAACGTCTGTAATAACCAAGTAAACCTAAGAATTATTTAATCTGCTTAGGGGTTTTCGGAATCGGATAATTTACAACAGCTGATAATTTCTCCGGGTTTGGTTTCACACCGTCTGTTGTAATTATATGACCAAGATAAGGCGTTTCGTGTTTGAGAAATTCCGACTTATCCATCTGAATTTTTAAATTTGAATTTCTAAGACGTTCACATATGGCGCGAATCCGGCTCGAAGGACCATATGTTCTTGTGAATAAGGTGCACTATTGAATGCAGGTGATTAGGGGAAGAAAAAACCGTCCTTTCACATTGATCGCTTTATTTGTACCTTCTTCATATGACCCATCTTCAAGTACTCATGTATGACCTTTCTGTATTCTGATCAAAAATCTTTATGTTTTGCAAACTTCCTTTCTAGTTGCTTAAATCTTATTGTAGCTTGTTGTTTTGTCTCACCGCACGCGTTAACGGTTTCTTCAATACTTTGTTTCAAAGGTAAGTGTACTACATTCCTTCCTGATGCTTCTCTTGTTGTTGTGTCTATGTAGTGTTCTTCACATTTTTCTTCTTCCTTTGTCCATACTTTCTTGGTTGTGTAGTCTTCTGTTTCTATTTCCCAGAATCTTCTCAAAAGGTTGTTGTCTTCTTCTACGATCCTGGTAACATGTAAAGTTGTAATGTTTTGTGCACAAGTGGGATTTGAGTACATTTCTCCTGACAATATTCAACCTAGGTGTGTATGCTGAGCAATTATACTGCCCGGTCCTCTTGCCAAACCATGGTCTATTATTGTGCCAAAAACATCAGCTCCGAGATGAATATCAATTCTACCCGGAACATTAAAAGTAGGGTCAGCCAATTTCATATTTTTAAGTTGAGGCCAGTCATAACCTCTTATTTCTCTAGAAGGTAGCTGACTAGTCAATGATTTTAATACATACGCTTTAACATCAATAGAGAAATTACTTTCATACCTCGACTTAATATGTAAGCTTACTAAATGTTTAATACAAAGTTTGTTACCTTCACCAACCCCAGAGACCTCACCGCTGATTTGAGTCTTTTTCAGACCTAATAACTCGACTACTCTCGCAGTTACAAACGAAGCCTCTGAGCCCTGATAAATCAGAGCACGGAAGACGTGTTATTGTCCAGTCCTCGATGTCACGTCCACCAATGCTGTTGCCAACAAGATGTGTTGACCAGGTTGTTCTCCTCTTGACAGATGTGCTGTTACCTTGCTAACCTCTTGCTTATTTGTTGTAGTTTCTTCCTTAGTTGACACTACGTCACCTGCTTGTTTTGTAAACTCTCGATGTAATAAGGAATGATGCCGCCTTTTGCATATTTTACATGTACTTGATTGTCTACATTTAAAGGCGGAATGATTTGGAATGAGACAGTTGAAACATAAGTTGTTTTTCTGTATGAAGCTGTATGTTTCTTCTATCGGTTCTTTAGCGAATTCTTTATAGTTAAAAATATAATGGTTTTCTTTGCAGAAAAAGCAGTGCTTCTCTCCACTAGTGGTAGTCGCGTGATAAGTCTTCGGCTTAATTAATTTGTTACCTTTATTTTCAGGTTCTAACATTTCTAACGTACGAAACCGCGTCTCCATGAAGGAGTTCAGCCTTTCAAAACCAGGGAAGTCATCAGAACTATCTTCAATTATAATAATCTCCCATTGTTTATGTGTTACAGGATCCAGCTTTGAAACAACCACATATTTCACAATTGCATCCCACTGCGCTGTCGGTAAGCCAAGGTTTTTCATAGAATTAATAAATTCGACAGACGTATCTAACAAAGCCGACTCTTGAGATATTTTTTTTTGACCAAAAACTTTTTAAATATAAAATTATCAATGTATCTTTTGTTATCATACCGTTTCTTCAAAATTGACCACGCATCAGCATAATTTTCACCCGTGATGGCAAAATGACACAGAAGAACCTCTGCGTCTCCCTTCATGCTGCTCTTAAGGTAATGAAGTTTTTGTACATCTTCCAATGACTCATTTTAGTGTCTCAATGCCATAAACAGGTCGTGAAACGATATCCATTCCGTGTAAGTTCCTTCGAAAATAGGGATCGAAATTCGTGGTAATTTAACATCACTACTGGAAGCAGTTGGTCTAGTCTCGTCTAATTTCTCCAGTTAATCAGTTTTTTTTTTATGTCGGACATCAACTTGTTTAATGCAGTTTTCATTTCTCCTTTATATGTAAAATACAACTCTTCAAACTTATCGCAACAATTTTCTGCAAAATACGTTAACTTCTGTCTGTCTTTCTTACAAACACCATTTACTAATTTCTCGTGAACACTCTTAAATTCTTTCCAATATGTTTCTAAAGTATCCATCCTAGTTTGTATATAACCCTCGGTTAATCTGTCCTTGGGCGACTTTCTGTAATTCGTGTAGGTGTTCTGCACTTTTTCAAACACATCAGCTTGAAGCAACATTCGCTTTTCTATGTTCTCCATCCTTTAAGCTTTGTGATTTTCCAATGAAATGTATAAAACGTAAATCGCAAACTACGACGAAAACTTTTACTTTATCAAGTAGGTAGATTGATAGTTTTTGCTCAAAAACGTACAAAGTTTTCGTTAAAACACTTGGCCGTCACAATCCTCCAAAAGTTTTATAGTTATTTCACTGTTATTCTTTTGTTTACAACTTGTCCGTATTTCTTCGATTCCCGTATTACATCTTTGTTGCAAATATTCAAGTAATTAAAATAGTTCACGGCTATACTAATCCCGCTCGATGGACCATATGTTCTTTTTTTTTCTAAACATAGTCTTATTTCTATAATGGGTTAATTAAATAAGTCATACCGGAATTTACTCTTTCCACTTTCCAGAGTAGATGGTACACTTGAGTACTCTCTATTAGAGGTCATGGGGACCATATTGATAATAATGCCCCATTAGGCTTGCTGCAGCGGGAGTATACACCGGAGGTTGGACAATCTCCCTCCCTGTTAACTTAACAGTCAGACTCTGAAATACGGAGAGGATATCTGACAATCTTGCAACTAGAGATTCCATCGTTTTCACCCAAGTGGGAACTATTGTTGAGTTGCTCTCCCCTGTCACAGTGCTGTCTTGCCTGCACTCTCTCTCCGCAAATCCCTCATCTATGGCTCTTATGATCCTTTTCTCAAGTCCACACATCGATAGTACATCAATCCCAGTCTCTGATTCAGGGATAGAGGAGACCTGGTGTTTGAATTTTTTATTTATATAAACAATGATTTTCCTATTGAGAGCTTCCCATGCCTCTGTTGAACGCTTCTTTAACTGTGGCCATTCATCAGGATAAATTGAGGGCTCTACATCATATAGAGCATTTAAGTATTTCGGTCGGAGAATGGAAATGTACAATGATCCAGGACATCTTCCTTCTGGTAGATTAGAGAATGAATTTTCAAAGGCAACACTGTGTTTTAATTGCTTGAGTGGAAATTTGCTTGTAAGTGTTAGGGGACCATCGATGCCACAAGCTATGGAATCGTCATAGTCCGAGTAAGCCTCAGTGTCATCTTCTTTTTCTGGCTCTTGACAACTGACGTAGCATCTGGGGCTTCCATCGGATTGACTGGGATCAGAAACTAAATTATTGTGTGCCTTTACTAACAGTTGATTGGTTTTTTCTAAGTAAATATCGAGTGCCGACCGAAGAGCTTTGTCTAATCCCTTCTTGTCTCTAATCGCACATGACTTATTTATGTCCTCCATCAAATCATCATCAACCCCTTTGATGAGGTGATTCACATTTATCCCGTTAAGTAGAGCCTTGTCTGCCTTAATACTATCATCGTCTAAGATGTTTTCCCAGATCTCTGAAACTAAGTGTTTATGATGGGTCAGAATTAGGTCTTTGTTGGCCTTATGTTTTTTGGTTGATTTTGACATAATGGAGCTTTGTAACAAGATTCCGGAAATTCTATATACTGGTTACCTTGTCTTGTGACCCTTAAGAGCTCATTTCTCGTGTCAAAAACAACCACGACGTCACGAACAAAAAAAAAATGTTTATGTGAATAAGGTGCACTATTGAATGTAGGTGATTAGCGGAAGAAAAAACCGTCCTTTCACATTGATCGCTTTATTTGTACTAAACATAGCGCCCTCCAAAAACAACAGTTTTTTACTAATTTATTAAATGCCAGTATATTCTAACATAGTCTTATCTTGTTAGAAAAATATATAAAATACATCCCAAAACATTAATTACTTAATGAGCATAGGCAACCACTAACATCATATAACCGATACATTGCATCGTCTAAAGAAAATTCTGCGCTTAGCTCATTATAACTACTAACTTACAAATCAAACGCACATTTTTAGGAATAGTGCACAAAGTATACAAATACATAACAATAATAGTACCTAATATAATATAGGCATACCTTACATTCCTAAAGAAAGATAAGCTTCATTTTTAGATTGCTTAATGAACAAATAACGGGTACCTATAAATAATTTTATCAGGCAATACCTACTACAAACTAGAAATAATGAAATCTAAAAAAAAGTACTCATTTAGGTAAAAACGAAGTGGACTGTAAGTTACAATTAACCTAAATCCTAAAGGATTAGGGCTCCATTTCATTAATTTTATACAAAATTGACGATAACAAAATCTTGTTTACCTAAACCTTAACACAAATAAGTTAACATGAACTTAGATGTAATATTCAGCGACTTCCCTTTTTTTTCATTTACTGTGGTTGAAATATTAGGTCCTTTTGTGCTAATTATGTATTAAAGAAAATATCGCGGGTCGGTATACCTGTACTTCACATACCAAAAACAAAAAAAAAAAAACGTGACATTAACTGACCATCACGTTAACTATTTTACTAGTTTACTTACCATCCGATGCCTTGGGCAATGTTATCTCCCATGCATTGTACCGTTACCACTCGAACTAGTTGATCATTACCGGCATGTATATTAATTATTTTTCCTAGCAACCACTTTGCAGGTGGGAGATCTTCTTCTTTAATGATAACTATATCTCCAACCAAAGGGGATGGCACGCTGTTTTGCCATTTATGACATTGTTGCAATGTGTTAAGATATTCGGATTTCCATCTTCGCCAAAAAGTATACGGTGCAACCACATATCAAAGGTAACAAAACCATTTTACAGAAGACAGGATGTGCTTTTACTAGTTTTGTTACATTGATATGCCGTTGACAGAATCATGTAGGCTTGTCTTTTTATAATGTTTATTCATTACTTTTGTTTCGTCTTCTCCACTATAGGTCCCCCTAGGTAGGTATTCCTGTTAAAATACGATTAACGGATCGACACCAACTTTGTAGTAAGACACTGGCTCAATTCACTACCTCAACTCCATGCACTTTCTGGAAGATTTCATAACCGAAACACAAACGAAAAATGGAAAGGATCATACATACACTTACACAGAGAGTAGCTACCATTTTGAAATTTGTATTTCAAACAAATTGCTAAACTTTGTTAAGTCAGTTACCAGTTACCAGTACCAAAAAGGGCGAGTACATAAAAATATCTTAATGTATTTCAATTTGTAAAAATATTGAAATAAGCTCAATTGTATAATGAAATTTATAATACTGTTTTTTGTTGTGTGACTTCTGTTGAGTTGCGGTGCTTACTAACTAACCCTACGTTTAGTAACAACATGTAGATGGAGCTACCATCTTTTCATCCAAGCCAAATATATGGACTGTCCCCCCCCTGTTTCTATGACACCAATGTAACTGTCATACATTTATTTTTCTAAAAAATTTGCACGACTACTGTAACGAAACGTTTAGCCGACTGGCCGAAAGTGGTTACAAGTTAATGTAATTTTAAAATATAAGATACAAAAATAAGTAGAAAAAAATATTTAGAATTAGTAGAAGCCCGGGTGGGCCGCTCCTCCGTCCAGCAGTCTGTCGCGAGAGATTTCACGGTAGCGAAGTAGCTCGGAAGTCGAAGCACCTCTCGCTGGCCGCTACTCTGGCCCGAAGTCGGTAGAGTCGAGCTCGCGGCAGCTGCTCCACCAGCCTTCAGCCCGTTACGAAGTAGCTCGCGCAGGCCGCTCCACCGGCCTGCAGTTCGTCGTAAAGGAGCTTGCGTCGGTTCTGGTTAGTCGCGGAGATACCCGCGAGGTGCTCAAATCTGTCCAAAAGAAGAAATTATCAACAAGAGGTTCACGTTACTCAACTTCTGAGGCAGCGCCTCTCGCCTGCCAGGAGGAGTGTCCTTTGTCTTCCAATGACACGTGGGTTGAGTTACCCAACTCGAATAACTCCCAGTCCAAGAATGGCCGGCTAGGGCGTCTTACGCCACGCAATTTGGAGAGCAATATTACACACACAGTTTTTGTCACTAGGAATGAAACGTATATTTCCACCGTTAATAACTGTATTTATTATTTCTCTCAATAATATTAATACATAGAGAACTGGTTGATGATTGGTTAAAAAACCTAAGATTAGAGAAGATGATTTCAAGACTGATCCAAGAATGGCAAGAGAATCACTAAAGAAAAAAAAAATTTAAGGAACCGGTGTCAAAAGATGGAATCAAAAGAACGAGTCAAAAGACGGAATCAAAAGAACGGGTAAAAAGACGGAGTTAAAAGAACCTGGTGAAAAGTAACGGTTGCCTTATATAGCCCCTGGCGGACCTTTCTAGAAGTGTATTTTTTTTGTTTGAAATCCAAATACTTCTTAATTGGTTATCGGCCAGGAACAATAAAGATGGCTTACAGTGAGAACCTGGCTTTACGCTAGTTTTACGATACCTTTACAATAAATAGACGACCTCTTAGCTCTATACAATAGAAAAAGAAAAACTGACAGATGACAATGTTAGATACAAAATGTCACAACATTCAATAAAAGGAAAATAATAAGAGATCACATGAAATGATATAAATGGAAATGTGGAAAATAGACAGAGGTAGCTAAAGGTTTGCTTTTCAGCAGTACAACAATTATCAGATAAACATATGTAAGTTAAATGAGTGTCATACAATTTTCATAAAAAAACTAGTACCTACTGAATCATAGAAAGAATTGCTGTGCACAACAGCTCCTCAGGTGTTAAATAGATAAATAGATAATAAGATGTGATTTTGGTGTAACAAAATACCACACCACGCAAAGTTAAAATGAATCATATTCTGATTAATTGCCGTATTTTTTAAACATGAAGTAATATTAAGTTTTATTTCAGAGTTTTGATTAGAGATGTGTTATACCAAGGCGGATAATAAGACAAAGATTTCATGATTTTAGTAGGGATAAAAGTTTCACACAATTTATTCAGAATTATGTAAACTAGTCCGCACACACCCAAACTCTTACGAGTATAACACACGGGATAACATACAAATAAAATGTTCGTTGCGTCATAAAAAAAAGATTAAATATGCCCCCCTCCCGCCTTCTGCTATTCCATATTCTATGTCAATAAAAATATATAATAAGTTACCGGAAAACATAAAACAATACCCATATTTTTTTAAATAAACTAAAACAATTCCTTATCAATAAAAGTTATTACACACTAGAACGAATAGATACGAATATCTTACGTTAAGTTAACTAATTAAGAAAAGTAGCAAAATAAATGAGAAGTAAATTCAGTAGTAAGTAATGGAAAAATCATAATAGCGCTCTTCCTCTCTCCTAGTTATTTAAATGTTGCTGTGCCCAACAGGGTCCAAAATTATTTCTTTTCCATTAATACTAACCACCTGTATGTGTACATTATGGATTGCAATAAAGATTAATTGAATTGAATAAATCATAAGATAATAGAATAAATGTAAATTTGTACTGGATCTAAAGCATATCAATTACATTTCAATTATATTCAGCAGAATACCTCACTTACCTTTAAAGCAACACTGACTTCTCCCATTTTTTCTTTCAATTCTAGCTTTCCCTTTTTGTTTGACTGTCTAATTAGTTCTCACCGTTTCTTGCATTCTACTTTCAGTACTTATTCCTGAAACCAAGCCTGTGAGGACCCGTAAAGCTGTAACTCAGGAGTTGGAGATTAAATTGATAACGACCCTTTAAAATCTTAAGGCTTCAAACAGTAAATGTGAACAGCTGTTACAGGAAATACCCTTTAAAATCTTAAGGCTTCAAACAGTAAAAGTGAACAGCTGTTACAGGAAATAGATGATAGTGAGAAAGAAGTCGAAAAGGTCGTTTACAAAAATATAAGCTTGAAACAGGAGCTACTTAGTAGACCTACATCGACAATATCTGGATGTTGTCTATGAACGGGGCCAACTGACAGATGGGTTCAATAACTGCAGTAACTTATATGAGGAGGCTTTGCGTAAGGTTAGGGACCTAGAAGTAACCTGCACACGAATTTCCAAAGTAAACCGTGACTCTCTGAGGCTCCGAGGATCAACCGTCACTCAATTTAGCTCCCCAAGACTCCGGATACATTTTTGGCAGCTTTGATCGACTTCAACAAGAAAAACAGTCAGGACAAATTGTACTTTTCTCCTATTGGATTGGCGGGGCCTAACAAACCTATCTACGTTATGGAGCATCTGTCAGCGACCAACAAGGAAATCAACGCCGCAGCAAGAACCAAAGCTAGCGAATTGGGATTCCAATTTGGTCTATGGTGGTCAGGGCCTGAATTTTTACTTCAAGGCGAATCTTCTTGGCCTACCTTACCAAATAAGCACGAGTTTGAAATTCCTGAAATGATGTCAAACATTGTCGCCAAGATAGATAGTTCTTCAATCATTCCATTTCATAAATATAATGCATTAAAGTATAAAAAGCAAGATTACGCATATGCATTAAGACATTTTTATAATTTACGTAATCCTAATTGTCGGCGTTTTGGTGACCTTAATTTAGAAGAATTACAAAATTCATTTCATCTTTTATGCCGTAAGGCTCAACAGGAATCTTTTCCTGTGGAGTACGATTTGTTAACTAAAGGAAAAACTATTAGTACAAAATCACTCATCATAGCGCTCACACCTTTCATAGACGCAAATGGGTTGATATGAGTAGGAGGCCGGCTGGATGCTTCGGCTATTTCATTTGACAGCAAGCACCCTATCCTACTACATTCCTCACACCATCTCACAAAACTGATCTTTGATCGGGAACACTTACACAAACTACAGGCTGGCCCACAGCTTCTCCTCGCTAGTGTCAGGCAATACGTGTGGCCTATCAATGGGCGGCACCTCGCTAGGAGGACTGTGCGCAACTGCATCATATGCAGAAAGGTACAGGGCAAGACTTTAACACCCTTAATGGGGAACTTGCCCTGCCAGCGTGTTACGGTGGATTTCCCGTTTCGTAGCGTTGGTGTAGATTTTTCCGGACCCTTTATGTCTCAAATAGAAGGGTTGCGGATCAAGGGTCACAAAATGCTTTTTATGCATTTTTGTTTGCTTAAGGTACAAGTGCGTACACTTGTACCTTAAGCAAACAAAAATGCACGGAAGTGGTAAGTGATCTTTCGAAGGACGCTTTCATACTTACCCTGCGTAGGTTCTTATCCCGTCGGGGTAAGCCTACTGAATTTTTTTGTGATAACAGCCGTAATTTTGTGGCCGCTGCCAAAGGAATTGGCAACTTTTAAAACAAAACCGCCAGGCAATTACACGTTATTCTAACGAAGAAGAGATAAAAAATTTGTTTTCACCTGCTTACGCTCCCCACTTTGGTGGTATCTGGGAGGCCGGGGTAAAATCGGCTAAACATCACATAAAACGTGTAATGGGCAACACGCATGTAAATTTTGAAGAGATATCCACGTTGTTCGCACAAGTGGAAGCCATATTAAATAGCCGCCCACTTTATCCCATGTCCACGTCTCCAAATGACCTCCTATTCCTCACCCCAGGGCACTTCCTGCTTGGACGGCCGCTAACTGCACTGCCTTCACCGAGCCTAAAAAACTGCAAGTTCACTCAACTGAAGCGGTACCAACGACTTGAACAAATCCGGCAGCACTTTTGGAGGAGATGGCAGAGGGAGTACATGGCTGAGCTGCAGCAAAGATCAAAATGGCGCACCAATTGTACTCCACTGAAAGTTGGCGACCTAGTACTGCTTCAGGAAGACAACTTACCACCATTGTGCTGGCGTTCGGGCCGAATCAGCAAACTCTTTCCGGGTCCTGATGGAGTATGTCGAGTCGCAGATGTTCAAACAACACAGGGAAGTTACCGGAGGCCCTTCAAGCGACTCTGCCCTCTGCGTGTGACGGAGCATCTTATCGAGTGAGGGTTAAAGGCCGGAGGCCTTTAACGGCGGGGATGATGTTGACGCCTGATGCTTTAGTTGTTGCTAACAGGATCAGATCAGGCGCTCAAAAGAGACGGTCGGTCGTCATAAAATAAATCGGCTAAGGAAAATCTTCTACCTGACTTTTTTAATAATTAATACCAAAAATTATCATAGACGGACGAACATCGGTCCGCATATAATTTTATTTTTTTACATTTATTAACTGTTTTAAATCATAATAGAACGAGGTGTTATGTTTCCTACTGCCTACTTAATTATATTACATAGTTTAAAGTGAAACTCATTCGTTTTATTGTGCACCAAGCTCCAGTGTCTCGACGTAGACAGATATTAATCTGAGTGATATCATCTCAAGGGGATTCTTGTACTTATTATACATAATACGAAGTTCGTTTTTTTTCTTTTAATAAATTTAGAAGTTTCTTATCAAACCCTATTGGAACACTACTACTTTGCTTTCGGATGATAGGTACAAAAATATTGATAGCTGATCCAATGACGCTGTAAAAAACTTCCACCATTTCGTCAACACTACTGCAACATCCCAGACACTCTTCCCAGTCCTTATCCTTCAAATGCTTGTTTATTGCTTCATAGTCGGCCTTATGAAAGATTATTTTTGCAATGCTATTAGATTTTAGTTTTAGCGGCTCCGTCAATGTTACTTGTACATCTAATGGAGGATGGTGCGGGTCTACAACACTTAAAGGATCCGCTTCACTAACGCAACAACCTGGAACGTCCACCAAAACAACATCGAGTAGTCTACTGTTTTTGTTAGTAACATGATTGCATTGTGGGAGAATAGTAACAGATGTGAAATCCCAGTGGTACCCCGAGCTTTTCCTGTCTCTTCTTTATGTCTTATACTATTATTAAGCCAAGTTTCTGTCAGAATCAGATATCGTAGTTACATGTTGCTATTTTACATAAAAGGTCGTGCGTTTTCGTCCGCAGGCCTTGTACATTTTGATAGTAAATCTCAATATTAAACAAGTTGAATTTTGTTTTTTGTTTGTGTAATACAATTTACGTGCATAAAGTTTCTACAAAGTTAGACTTATGTCAACGTATGTAAAGTTGCTAGGTCTTATATCACTTTATATTCCGATGCAACGTCTTTACGCATTAAAATACGACTGCTTCTGATACACACAAATTGGAATCCCAATTCGCTAGCTTTGGTTCTTGCTGCGGCGTTGATTTCCTTGTTGGTCGCTGACAGATGCTCCATAACGTAGATAGGTTTTTTAGGCCCCGCCAATCCAATAGGAGAAAAGTACAATTTGTCCTGACTGTTTTTCTTGTTGAAGTCGATCAAAGCTGCCAAAAATGTATCCGGAGTCTTGGGGAGCTAAATTGAGTGACGGTTGATCCTCGGAGCCTCAGAGAGTCACGGTTTACTTTGGAAATTCGTGTGCAGGTTAAAATATCTTTCACTGTAATGGCGCAGCCGTTGACTGAACCCAGGTGTTTGGCCAGGCTGATGACATTCTCTGCTTTGTTCTCTGGAACGCATTGAATCTAAATATTGCTGGATCTAGCATGTTGTTCCATCTGGTCTACGCGATTCGTGAGTTTTACAAAGTCAAAGTCAAAGCAATTATTTCAAATAGGCCCATAAAAAGGCACTTTTGAGCGTCAAAATTTACATTAAAAATAGAACTGATTCTAGGCGCCACTTCCAAAAAGTAGTTTCGCATGGAGAAGACAATGGTGTACAATGGTGTTGGACATTAGTTCGTTTTTGGTTTCAAGATCCTTTATTGTTTGTGCAAATTATTGGCTTCCGAAATAGCAGTTTCATATTGACTGTGAAAGACCCTAGTTTACCTCCTTCAACTCTTCCCTGATCGATTTAAGCTCTGAACTATGTGCTATGGTACAAAAAATTTCTATGGTAGTCTGTCTGTCAGTGGTTTCGGAAAGATAAATTTCAAAGTTTGAAAGGGTCTAGGCCAATAGAACTGAATTTTTCTAAAAAAAAGTAAAATCTTTAAACGACCGTGTCTACATCGCCTCCTAGGGTTCCGTCATCCAAAAACCATACGTTGAATTTCAATTTAGCTGTCGAATAATTGGATATATTGCCAAACAAAATTACTGGCCCAAGAGGATTACCCTGTTGGCAACAAACAGTCCAAAATTACTTTATAAAGACTTGAAATCAGTTCAAGTCTTTATAAAGTAATTTTGGATACATAAAATTGTAAATTTTTGGTACTTCTTTTTGAACTCCTGTAAAATTGATATAGAAAATTGTAAATGTTGGGTACTTCATTTTGAACTTCTGCCAACAAGGTGTCCCTGTTTACAGAAATGAAAGCATTCTTAATGTCAACCTTAACGATGACCTCACCTTAAACACTATTGACATAAGCGGATATTTCATGTACCGCAGCCTTTAGACCCAAAGCCCAGCTGCAGGGGCTGGAATTTGCTGGTCAGCGTTTCGCTCTTAAAAGCACAGCAAATTTTGGCTGCGATACGACGGTGAGTGGACCCTACGGCAATGGGACGAATGCCGCTAGCCTTCTTTGGCGTTGCGCAGGGTACATAGATTTTCGCCATACAAAATATCAACGACGGCTTCGTTCACATTGCCGGAGAGCATGAGATTGATGAGGACCATCAGCCCTTCACTCACCAGCCTCCCCGTCACCTGAACACATTAATTTCTTTTGAGACGTTGAGGTGTCAGGCCATCAAGGCCGCCGGCGGAGCTACTAGGAAAGGAGCACACGGCCGCGCATACTTGTTGAGCTGTAATTTCAAGTGAGCTGGATTCCGAATGATGTGGGTCAAAGAAGGCGACCTCGCCTCATCTACCGGGGCGTTTGCTCTCCAGAGCTGTAAGTGTCTCTAGAGAGCACGGCGCAACCACATCACGGTTAAAGATTATCCTAGCCGCACCTCTGATATCACCGTGCCTTGTTTAGACTCCCCGTGGTGCAATAAACCTCATTGGGGGAGGGGCTCTGTTAATTTAGGGTCAAAACTTAGGGTCGAAATGTAACAATTATCCTTGATTTGTGCTGTTAAGGATTTTTTATTTGCCAATTTTCTTTGGCTCGAGGAGTTGACGTTTTTATTGTAGCAAGGGTTTTCCAAAAGGGTTGAGCGGGTGCATCATGCATGATGTTAGGGAAGTGTGTACTGTCGGGCATGACGAAGGCACATTGTGGGGTTCATATTTCTACCCGAATGTACCTTCAAGCCCCGTTCACCCTTAAAAAACGTGCTTGGGGCATCTCACTAGGGGTATCTAGCGATGTGGCAGGTTGACTGGCGCTTCGCACGGTGTCACTACTGTCGTCAATGTTCAGCACAAATAAACAAAGACTACTTACACGACTTTTTCTTCACACACAATAAAGGGATCTTTAAAATCTTAAATAAAATTAAAGTAACAAAAATGCCATATAAAAATTTTCAGAGCTTGAATGAAGCATGATGACAGCGGCGTAGTCACGCTGGCAGCCTGGGGCGCCACGCTGTCGTATGACATTTTGGCGCAGCCCTGGTAATCGTTGCCGTGAGAAAGCGTCGCGTCCAAAAGTCAGCTGCTGTTTGGATGGTGCTGTTAGTAAACAGTTCTTGCACTGGTTTCGCCCCACTTATACAGCACAATATTAGGGTAGTTATAGTTTCAAGTAGGTGTTGTGACCATTTTTCTATGATTTCTATATAGATGATGTTTGTGTTCCACTTTTTGTAAAACAAATCTGTTTGATTTTCAGCAAATATACAGTCCATTACATTTTCCCTTACGTAGGTATAATAGATATTTTAAATTATAATGTTATTTTGCTAATAAATATTTATTTAAATAGCACGAATATTAAAATTAAAATTGAGTCTGACAATATTTTGTTTTTTTCCTCATTAAGACGACGATAGGTTTTCCACTGCAGGTGCAACTTCAACTGCAGGCGTATCTTCTACTGAGGGCACATCTTCCACTGCAGGCAGCGTTAGCTTTCCTCGCCGAGATCTTGTCCAACCACTATGGCAGCTACATATGTTCGCTATTTTCGAATGTAATCTGAAAATAATTAAAAAAATAAAATCATGAATACCATAACTGTACCATAACTATATATGACTGAAGTACAAATGTCCATGATCATCACACAAACTCTTTTTCCTACCGGGATTCGAACCTGGGACCTTTGTCCCAGAAGGCAGTCCCACTAGCGCTGAGCCAACTGGGTTGTCAAAAAGTGTTAAATGTATTCAGTTTAACAGCGGTTCATTAACGTTATACTTAAAAAAGTACTTACCTCACGAGTTAATGTATGCGTTCTGATTCTTTCCATAAAACGGCTTTAAAAAGACTTAGTAATCTACTGCTATTTGAATTATTTTCACAAATATTAATATTAAAATCACCACAAATAATTGCGGCTTTGTTACTGGATGCAAGTTTCGCTAGGACATCTTCCATTATTGACTCGAATAAAGAAAAGGTCTGATAATTAGGGGGTCTGTACTGTAATGAAATCTAGACAAAGTCGTGCCAACTCTATGTTTCCTTACTGCGATTTCTTTATTATTGTAGTTAATGTTCTGTGACTTGGCCGTTGAACATTCTATGATTAGAAGTCCGTCTGTACTAGAAATATTTTTTTATACTGTTTGTTTCAGGCTCGCCTATACTTTATCAAGCCTACAATTAACTGGTTATTGAATCAACGTTTTCCAAGTGACAATTTTCCATCGTAAATGGGTAGCGGTTCTGGCGACAGATTGGTGCAATGGTGTCATGGAGCACCTGGTTTTGTACCCTTGTGTACCCTTCAACGGCCAAGTCACACAACATTAACTATATTAATAAAGAAATCGCAGTAAGGAACCTGACACTTGGAACGACTTTGTCTAGATTTCATTACTTTTTAGAGATAAACAAGCAGCTCCATCGAGACTTGGCTAGTTTTTTACTGAATGTTTTTGGTGGGATTTCACTTCTAGAAACGTGGGCAAAGCAGAAGGGGAGGCATTCGCCCAGCAGTGGGACGCCATAGGCTAGATTAAATTAGAAGATGTGTCCCACTACGCTAGGTTTTTGCAATGACAGTAGATTTTTTTATGTACCAATAGTAGAAGGGGCCATTACCATATCTCTAATACAGCTGAGATCAGCTGAGGGTTCTTCATCAGATACTTAGACCTTCGATTTTTGACATCAAATGAAGTGGCCCACCAAGTTGAACATTTTTTGTAAAGGCGGTATGTCGATCTCTATTAGTTTGGTTGGGCTCTTGTGTGTTCTAATCAGGGTCACCAGGTCCTCCAGATCTTCGATTATCCTTTATGTGGTCATTAAACCCTAACTCTGTACCAAATTTCAGCTGTCTGAGTTTATGGGAAGTACTAGTTCTATTCTGATGATCATGAGTGAGTGAGTGAGTGTCATAAATGCGAAACTTTGCTTTCGCTTAACTTCGGACCTAAATGACCTACAGGCTTGAAATTTTGGATTTTAGGGTATGTGATTATAGCATACTAGATGACGAAAATTTCTGCGTTCTCGGCTTATCCAGAGGTTCTCAAATAGGGACCTGAAAATGCGGCGAAATGGTTCCAGTAAAGGATGGTACGGCAGTGATTGCTTCGCGCTCGACTTAGCGGGGGCACTGCCGTACCCCCCAATCTAATGCATTTGGTTTTTTTCTCATTTAGTACCAACTTATTTACCGTGAACCAACCTTGGACCTGGGGGTCTACACTCTTAATCCGTCAACGACGATACGGGTCCGTTCGAAGGTAGTTCGAAACTAAGCACTAAACCCTACTCCCGATTGATTTCGGATTTATGAGTTTCTAACGGAATCATAGACAATATTTGTGAACGAATGACGCATGACGATAGAGCTGCGCTATTTTACCGGTCGATTACCGGTTTACTTACTTTGAAGTTTTCTAGCTTATTAAACAAAAAATAATATTGGTATTCTTAGAAAAAGACCACATTTCGAACAATATAGTTTTTATTATGTCTTTAGTTAAGGAATTGAACTATTTTTGCCATTTTAATCCGTATCGTGGCTTTATCCTGTTAATACCTTTGCCCTTTTTCTTTCTGACGGCAACATTCAAATGAAATGTCAGTTTTTTTCAAAATATTTATTTACATTAGGTGTACTTTCATAATATTATTTATACGACGCGGGAAGTTTTCACTAGTTTAGTAAAATGGCTCCAACCGCTCCAGCAGCAATTCATGCACAAATTGAGGTCCTCCTCGATTTTATGAGTGAGCATAATGAGTTGGCTCGCGGACCATAGTGGGGTGCCGACGGGAGAAACCGATCAAAACGGCTGTGGGAAAGCCTGTGCAACTCTCTTAATTCAATGGGGAGTTGCACAAAGTCCGTGGAGCAGAGGCAAAGGGTAAGTTTAATACATTACTCGTATTAATATGATTTTAAGGTCTTGCCATTATTAAAGTGCATACAATGATTTTAAAAAACATTTGGCCAAAAAAGCTGCTGGATCTGCCAGACGTTCAGCATGTGCTACAGGTGGAGGCCCATCGGTAGCACCAACCCTCTCGCAAATTGAATTGAGGATACTGTCAATTATGGGAGAGGGTTTTAGAGAGCCACAAACTGAGGCAAGAGTGCCAGCTTTTTCATCGGTAAAAATTAAATTTATAATTGAACATTAGGTAGTAAATTTGTTCTGATTATAAAAAAAAACAAGAAACAACAGCATTCATGTATTTATTATTATTTTGCATGGAGTCTTTCCCATGACTTTTAAATTAAATAATTATACGGATACATAATTATACATTTCTTGTATCTGTCAATGATATTCAGTTTTTGTTGTACAGGGTCCACCTGTAAGACAAGACCCAGCAGTCATCACACCCACACAAATATCTACTGCTACACCTGCCAAACCACTTTCCCAGGAGCAGCCGGCAGTGATGATCACTGAGACACTGGTAAAAGGAACTGCTAATTCATAATCAGCGAAGTAAGTATTAATGATCTCTAGTAAAAATATCACATAAATCAAGTTTATAAAATACTAAGCTAATACTGAGTTTTTTTTTCCTTTGTTCACAGCATTACATTCTCGTCGTGCACGTCCACGAGTTCGCCGACACCTACCTGCCGATTCAGCAAGAAGCCGAGTTGTGTTGATTGATGCTAAATAAAAATTATTTACCAAAAACAAACCTTTTATTGTGTAAAATTTTGGTTTTTAACAGTATCTTCCGACTGTCCTAACACCCATTATGTCCAAATAAATAAGGAGGTAATTGAGGTAAATATCAAGTTTGAAAATTATATAACCTAATTAATAATATAAATACAAATACCCTATTTATTGACATGTTTTAAATAAGAGGCAATCGGCGACGCCTCCGTTCTACCTGTAAAGCTTCTTCGAGCATAAAAAAGCAGCCATATTTTCAATTTATTAAGGCCGCATTCCGACTTAGACCATAATCGCTGACAGCGCTCACATAGATAATTTGCGTCCGATTTAGTTATCACGGTTATGACAGATAAGAGCCGCTCACAGTGATAATATTATAGGGCATGGTCGGAGTTATCGCAAGATGCCGCTTATCAAGACGTCATCTATGACAATTGAGATGGTCCTCATCCTATTAAAAATGTTCTTATAAATAGTGTAATTTCAAAGAAGGCATAGTAAAAATGAGATTATCGAAAAAATCTGTTTAATCGATGTTAAAATTAAGAAGATACACGCTTTAAAAGTTTTTGGAGGGGATTATTCCTGTCCTTGTCTAAGCGGTACGGACAATGTACGGCGCTACTATGAAGTTACGTAGTCGTGACGTCACTTCTACGATAGTGCTGTCCTAGTCTAACACTTTAAAACGTTTATAACTTGGCAATTTTTTAAGCTTTTACACTTTTTGTAATACTATTTGCACTATTTGGAAATGAACATATTTTTGAGATAAAAATTAGAAAATTGTCATCATCCCCATTCGCGGGACATCGTTATCGCGCTCACGCTAAGTCGGAACGCGCTCAAACCGATTACAGCTCAATTCGGAATGCGGCCCAACTTTCGTCAGCAGCACGACAAATATTTTGTTATCGTATGAAATGACATAACCTTCCGTCAAAACAAGTGTCAAATCCAACTTTTCGGATGGTCTAAAACACATCGGGAGTAGGGACAACTGTCAAATCGTGTTGTCGTTCATTCTTAGTTTGAGTTTGGGACTAATCGTAAGTCCGTAGGAAAAGTCCGTAACGAAGGCCGAAACTACGGACTTCGTGCTAAGAGAGTAGACCCCCTGAATAGAATTATTCACGTCGTCAAGATTTTGTGACCTTCGCTCTATTTTAAAGATCAATGAAGTGTCATCTGCAAATACCACTATCTTCGGTTGATTTTGAAGTAACAGGAGTAAATCATTAATGTAAACCAAAGAGAGGAATGGACCCAATATCGAAACTTGAGGAACGCCCATTGTCATTTCAGGCCCTAACGAGTTTATGCCGTTTATTTGTACTTTAAGCTTTCTATCTTTCAGGTATGATCTTAGCAAATCAAGAGCTGCATTCCTAATCCCATAGTGCTCTAGTTTCAGCAGAAGTGTCTCATGGTTTACACAATCGAACGCCTTAGAGAGTTCGCAAAAGATTCCAATGGCAGCTTGTGATTACTCCCAGGCGTTAAAAATGTTCTTTATTAGGGTGACACCGGCGTCAGTGGTACAACTTCCTTTAGTGAAACCGTACTGATGTTCATGAAAGATGGAGTTTTTATTAAAGTGACGTACGTAACATTTGATTGAGCATCAACTTTTCAAACACCTTACTGAGAACTGGCAGAATTAATACGGGCCTATAATTATGAAGCTCTTTACTATCACCGGATTTGAACAATGGGATCACTTTATTATGTTTCATAAGATCCGGAAAGACTCCTTGGTCTACACTGGTGTTAAATATGAAAGCTAAAGCAAGGGTTTCGATGAGAGATCTACAGACTTTTATAGACATTCTCCAGAGATCTTCTGTTGATTTAATTTTAAGATCTTTAAAAGCTTTTATAACAGCTTGGGGGTTGTATGCTGAATGAAACCTAAACTCCAAAGGACATGCTTTTACATTATTTTTAAGTAAGCGCGGGTGAGGAATTTAAAGCTTCAGTAGTTTTAAGTGGAATATTATACAAAAAAGTTTTCATATTCCTGAGCTATAACTACATTTGAGTTGATGGGGCCACGTGCAGTCTCTAAACTAAATTCAATATTACGCTGTTTTTTTCCTACCCGTTTTATTATTTATTATTTGCCAGTTAGTTTTTATTTTATTGCTAATATAAAGAGCCTTTAGCTATTTTGCACACACCTTTAAATAATTTTGAATATCTTGCAACATACTGATGAAAGCTTGTATGAGTCACATGTTGCTATAGGTCATAAAGATCAAATAGATTTTCTCTACTTTTACGAATGCCAGGAGTGGTCCAATTGGTACGGAGCGAGAGGGAATGGAAAGCCGTCACCTCCTTCTGCGAAGCAGTAATGCTCGCGAAGGAGGAGGCAGAGCGCGTGAGGGAGAGAGCCTTGCGCCCTCACGCCCCCACTAGCCGCCGCAGGAGATGCCCTGGGCGTCGGGAGTCGCCTGCAGATTCCCGGCCACCGTAGGCGCGGGCTTGCGGACGGCTAGCAATGGGTAGCTCGCCGTCCGGTAAGGACCAGGCCCGGGTCGACGGCGCGTTGTGTTCCACGCGCGCCTCAAAGAGATGTCAGCACAAAGTGACGGGGTCCGATAGGGCCGACGCCTCAGGGTCGCGGGTTATTATAAAGAGAAAACCGTGGCCCTGGCACAGGCAACTGAAGGAACACGGGTGGGTTTTAGTCAGTAAAAGTCTGACACGCCCTCCCGCTGCACCCAGAGCGGGAGAAGTCATTTGATGATTTCCCACCCAAAAAAAAAAAGGAGTGGCCCAATTACTCAATAAAAACGTTGTATTATAACTTTTAGTCTTTAGTGGAAAAGTGTTTTTAAATTGCGTGTTTAATAGTGAAAAGAACTCGGCGTAAAACTCATTTGGGTCACCTATATTATTTAAACTTTGTTTACATAATTGACTGGCCAAAGAATCATTTTATTTGTCTAAATCTTTTCATGTAATTTGCCTAAACCTTATTTGAGTTTTTTGTAAAGGCGTATATGAGCAAAATGTTATTGTTTGTCCACTGTGATCAGATGGCAACTTATTTACTATTTGTTTGTGTAAGTAATGACAATTACAAAAATATAATCTATACAAGTCGTAGAAGAAGCTGTCTTTCGGGTTGTTTCAATAAAAACATTTGACAGATCAAATGACAAAAAGACTTAATAATCTGACTGTAGTTTAACTCCTTATGAATTACCATGCTAAATCCAAATAGTACCGTCGAAAATTCTTGAACCCATTGTTGATTATTCCCTCTTGTGGGTTAATGCTGTTTTGAGGGTATCATAGACTCATTCTCTAAATACGCACAGGCGTATCTTTTACCCGATTGTACTGCACCCAATATAATAAAAGCCCTTTTTAACTTATATTTAAAGGAAAACCGTGATGAGTACTATAACTACGGATCAAGGTACCGAATTTAGAAATCAAT
This sequence comes from Dasypolia templi, assembly GCA_963555695.1. NCBI lineage: Eukaryota > Metazoa > Arthropoda > Insecta > Lepidoptera > Noctuidae > Dasypolia > Dasypolia templi. The sequence continues at coordinate 16,399,989 of OY743160.1, read as the reverse complement.
TAGTGTCAGAATTTCTCCGTTTGCACAAAATAGAACACCATATGACTAGTGCCTATGCACCAAACGAAAATGGCATCATAGAACGTTTCCACAGCACGCCTTTGGAACACTTACGATTATTTAAAATTCAGCATAAAAACGAACCAATTCGCAGTCTTATACCGTACGGGCTAATCGCCTATAATAGCTCTATCCACAGTTTAACTAAATGTAGACCATTTCATATAATTTCTGGACATTTCGATCCTCGAAATTCAATTGATTTGAACATAGCAGACCGATATCTTTAAACTTATATTCAAGAACATCGTAGTCGAATGGAAACGGTGTATAAAATTATTCATGATTCTGCATTATCAGATCGTATAGATATAATTACGCGGCGTAAGGCTGATAGGGAACCCGTTTTAGATTGTGAAGAAAATCAAGTCATATATGTACGAAATCCAATAGCAAGTAGACAAAAATTGTCATCTCGATTTATTCAGGACAAAGTAGTTAAGAACTTACCTGTACATATATACAACGCAAAAGTCGCAGTCCAGTCGCAAAATCACGGTTAAAAAGACCACCGAAGAAATGACATACTTACAATACATTGACCTCGAAGAAACTGAGTCACATGTAAACACTATCAAATCGCAACTCGCTGTCGAAAGTCTGAAAGCGCTCTCTTCAACCTTCAGATGAAATATTTATACATAAAGTTAGATAGAGTTTCGTTGCAGTTAGATACATTTCGGCCAACCAGAGGTAAGAGAGGCTTGTTCAATCCAATAGGCACAACCATCAAAAGTATTTCAAGAAATTTAGACAACGATGATGCTCTGAAATTTGAAAATGCATTACGTACCTATCTGAAATAAAAATTATCAAACTTTGTCACAATCTTATAATAAGCATTTTACTTTATAAAGGAATGACGATTCAGCAAAACCAGGTAATCCGCAATCGTTAAATTAATCAGAAAACTGGAAAAAGCTCTTTTTTAGTCGTGAATATAACTAATAATGATAATGAGCGCATAATTCATTGTGCTCATCTTGTTCAACTTTTCGCGAGCTGACCGAAAATGTACAAGAACTACTGAGTGAAATTAACAGAATATAAAATATATTAGCTTTTTGTCGAGGAAAATCAGTTCTTCATTCCATACTTTCTGTCAAAGATCTTAAAAATATAATAAGCCAATTAAAACGTATATGGAGTTCCGACGAAATTATTGATTTAAATATTAGAAATGATTACGACATTCTTAACTTAGCATCATTTTTACCGAGTCCAGAGTTGTAGTAGTCATAAAGTTTCCTATTGCCTTTACTACTAACTTAAGAAGTTTGTCTCGTTCCAAAGAATAGTGAAATTATAATACCACCTGCATCCTATATGGCATCCAATTCTCAGGAATTTGTGTATATAGCGGCTGAATGCCCGAAGGTCAACTGCTGGCATCCACCAAATTACGTCAAAAATAGACTGTATTCAAAAACTCATACAATCTCAGGAGATAGATGTAACGTGCAGAACCACGCCTATCTCTCTGACCAAGGAAGCTCTGATTGAGCTAGATGGTACCACTACATAATTGCTTTCCCCAACAATACAAAATTTAAACTATCCTGTGGCAAAGAACGACATCAGATGTTACAATGAAGATCATGGCTCTACCGCACTATGAGATATTGGCGAAGGCACGCAGTTTTTATTTTCATACTACAGATCTAAGTAGTCTTCGCAATATTCAGAACCAAATTACAATGCAAGACGAAATAGAAGTTGAATCAGTAGACACATTTGGAATGTACCATATCAAAATTCACTTTTATACACCTATTCGGTGCAGGTGCACTGAGCATCTTATCATTCGCCGCCGCCGTAGAGCTGCGAAAGTAAATATCACAACTCAAACAGCTAATACCGAGCTGACAGAAGATGAAAAAAGAGCCGCAACTTTTAGCGTCAAGGTCACCAAATAGTTGCTCATTTGGCGTGGGAGATGTTACGAGCCCAACCTGCAAGCTCAGCACATCGTACCGATAAAGTGACCGATCGGATTACGACACTGCGCTTCCCACGGCACCGACGATTGTCACCGTCTTTATTTACCTAACATCGGTGGGAACGGACATTGATACATTAAACTTAACTAGTAAGACTTCTATTTTATCTTTTAGATGTGACATTTGTGAACTTTAAAATACATTTTCTAAACCCCCACACATATCTTTTATTTTTTATTTTTTGGGTGGGAAATCATCAAATGACTTCTCCCGCTCTCGGTGGAGCGGGAGGGCGTGTCAGACTTGTACTGACTAAAACCCACCCGTGTTCCTTCAGTTGCCTGTGCCAGGGCCACGGTTACTCTTTCGAATAACCGGCGACCCTGAGGCGTCGGCCCTATCGGACCCCGTCATTTTGTGCTGACATCTCTTTGAGGCGCGCGTGGAACACGCCGCGCCATCGACTCGGGCCTGGTCCCTACCGGACGCCGTCCGCAAGCCCGCGCCTACGGTGGCCGGGAACCAGCAGACGACTCCCGACGCCCAGGGCGTCTCCAGCGGCGACTAGGGGCGTGAGGGCGCAAAGCTCTCTCCCTCACGCGCTCCGCCTCCTCCTTCGTGACTCAGTGCAGGGGTGCCACATAATGTATTACAGAGTAAAGTGAAGATTGTGTGTTTTTATTTTTAAATAAAGGTAAACAATACTCCCTGTTTAAATCAGCATGTCGGACATCAGCTGTTGTGCAGGAAAACAATAATCGTAAGTATTTATGCAGTTATGTAACATCTAGATATATATACACGCAAATTACACTAATAAAAATTAATAAAGCAAATTTTATTAGATACGGAACAAAAAAGTTGACATGTCACTCAGGCAGTGTTACTAGACTTCCCTCACTTCACTCAGGTCAGACAGTGTTACTAGAATCATTAAGATCTAGGTTTGTTTTAATTTTTGAAGGCTAAAAAATATAACAGAAACAGAACAGAAAAGTTTGGACGCAAAAAACATTAATAAACGCAATGTTGTGGCATTAAGTGCACACGCGCTGAATCGTGCGGGTGTGTAATAAGAAAATGGCGAGTTTAAAAATCGTAAAGTGTAAAACGTATATTATAGTGATTAATGGGTTGTTGGCTAATGTGCAAAATAATTTGGGGGTTTTCTAGTGAAGATATAGATCAAGCAAAGTCGTTATTATTTGAATCTTTGTCGGCGGGCAAGCGTAAAATATCCAGACGTAAAGACAAGCGACATAAGGACTCGGAAGACATAATAATTCTGTTCAAGAATACGGACCCTGAGCTAATTCCTATATTAGTGGCCAAAGAACTGATCGAACTGCCGCCCGTAACCTTTGACCCCGTCGACGTTACGAGGCTGCTTAAGGATTAAGTGCTACTTAAAAACGACTTAGAGCTTGTAAAGAGCAACTACGCAACGGTTGAGCAGAACAGGAAATAAAGAGTGAATTTCATAATTTGCAAATATGGGTCAATTGTGGACATAGATAAGAACAACTTAAATAACTACAACGTAAACATGCATATTCGAGGCGCATTTTGCATGGATAGCGGGCCAGTACGTATATCACCTGTAGTAAACAGAATCAAGGGCCCGACACAGAGACAACACAGTAGTGAGAGCACACAACAAGTGCTATCTCCGTCATATCTGCGCTTGGAGGATAACTTAGTGATAACTGAGTGTAGCGCCAGGTGAAAATCAACGTGTTTCGATGTCGGGTAAATTGTTATCACAAACAGCTGAGAAGGTCCACTGGGAAGGGCAACTGGACCGTTTTGTACCATGACTATTTATCTGGAAGTGTCTAGAAATCTATTGACTATGACAGAAGTCGTAAAAATAGACGGAGATGTCAAAACGAATAAACCCGATCCTGGCTGGACTGTCGTTTTATAGAAACCGTCAACGAAATCGTTTTGTGAGTCAGTTGGGTAAGGCAGCCACGGAACCTCTGAGTAATTTTAAGGCGGCTGAAACTAAAGTGCCCCTGTTTGTCTCCAATGAACATAAGGACACTGTAGAAGATGACATAACTGAATACATTTTTAATAAAACGCAGGAAAGGGTGACCCTCATTGGAATTAAAATAATAATAATAATTATTATTATTTATTTCTTTCCACAAATTACAGATATAGTATTTAATAGTCTACAGACACAGTTTCATAGTTATTTGTGGAAGACTGGTGCCTAAACTAAGTTTTTTACAAAACCTGTATGTCAGGTCACCAGGCCCCCATAACAAAGTTTCACATTATTTTCGTTGCACTGGACACGATCTGATTCGTATATCTTATAGAAATAAAAACATAACACATTATAATATTGCAATACTGCTCATTAGACATGATTTATAAAATTATTGAAATAAAGTAATTAATTAATTAAGAATACATGCAAGGGAGGATGTATGTGAATGTGTGTGAAAGCGTGTTGTTGAGTGTGCGAGATGTGGAGTGAGTGTGTGCGTGGTTTGGGGTGCTTGGATGTGTGATTTGCGAAGGGATTTTTGTAAATTTTTATGTCAAGATATAGTTTTAAAAAGATCTTCAATTTGTGTATAATCTAATGTGATAAGCCAGTCAGTTATTTTCCTTTTAAAAACTGCGTTGTTTAGGTTATGAACAGAGAGTAAATGATTCAGTCTGTTATATAGAAATGGGCCAAGAAAAGAAAAGAAATTTCGGGCAAATTTGGATTTTACTGATTTAGGTTGGCATATATTCCTTCTTCTTCTTCTCATATCGTAATTATTATCGGTAAAATTAAATACGAGAAAGGGTACAACACTTTTAAATTGTATGTATCGAAATGTAGAATGCATTTGTATTTTGATGACAATCTATGTCCGGATGAAATAAGGTTCAGCCGTTTCGTGAGTATGAGAAAGGGGCCAGATGAGCAAAATTTTAATGGAACACAACCAAAACAGCATACTGGTTAGTTTTAATTGTGAAAAGGAGTGTGGAATGTGTACGATCGCTGTGCAAGCGCGTGGACTTGATAGCACTTCAGGAGACGTGGCTGGTGCCGCAGGACCTGTCTTTCTTCGGCAGCATCGACGATAACTTTGGTTATACCGGAAAATCGGCGATTGAATTATCGTTCGGAATGAGGCAAGGGAGACCTTTTGGTGGGGTCGAGATTTTGTGGCGTAAAAGTTTGTTTACGAAAGTGGCAGTTGTGAATTGTGAAAGTTATCGTATTACGGCAATTAGAGCGAATACAGGTAATAACTGTGAAGTTGTAGTTATATATGTGTGTGTACATGCCTACCGACCAGTGTAACAACCTACTAATGTTTACGAATTGTCTAGGAGAGATAAGCGCTATTGTGCAACAAAATAACGTCGAATCTGTATTTATTCTGGGTGATTTCAACGATCACCAGTCGGCTCCTTTTTGTGACGAGTTATTTGGTTTTTGTGACTATAGTAAATGGATTTGCGCAGACATAGCTAAGCTTGGTAGGTCATCAGATACACATACGTTTTATAGTGATGCTAATTGTTGTAAGTGCTGGAAAGATCACTGCTTAGTCACGGAATCAGCCTGGCTAACAATAACTAGCATTAATGTCTCTTGCCTTTAATGGTTAAATATAATCTTGACATGATTAAAACTAGGTGTATTTCTGACGATTTGATTTCTAATGACATTTTGTGGGGTGATAGAGAAAGTGACGAAATATGAAGCTATTTTGACATCTGTAATATTAAAAAAATATAGAGTGTAAAGGTGACCTGAGGTTATGGCGAAGCGCAGAAGATGAGTACCACTACCTCGCGGACCTACCACGAGGAACGAAAATCAGATCCTTCGGAGTCTTTTCTCCGAAGGATCTGATTTTCGTTTAGGCGCCCAGCGTTTTCGTTTAGGCGTTTATTCTACCGAAATCATCGCGTCTCCCCCGGTGTACAACTAAGTATTTAAACGGGTAACACGAGTCACCGGAAGGAGCACAGCGATAGATTCGGAAATCCGATCGAATTATAACATTACACCATGTCCTTGGCCCTTAAATTAAAGATAGGCCAGCTGTGCCCTAGATACAATAGATGATGCCCTTCTTTCACAGATTAAAAGTGACAGCTAGAAATTGTTCTGAATATCGAGTATTTTATTCAAAGACATGTTACGGTATAAAAAACTCAAACATTATGAAATATAATATAATATAAAGTATAGAAAATAAAATATAAATATGAAAATTCGAATACATTTATATCATAACATTATTTAATAATAATAAAAACACTACTAAGGATTCTCTAATAATTATCTGCATTATTCTCATAGAATAAAACATCTAATATACTAGACCTATATACACAAAACCAAATACGTATATATTATACTACCAATTAAACACATCTAATAATTCATAGTAATATTTAATAAATGCTACTTAGCCCTCTTCCTCTCTCCAAATTTTGCTGTGCCCGACAGGGTCTATATTGATCTTTCACTTATACCATCTATGTAATACCTAAGGGATGCAATAAAGTATTGTGTATGTTGTTGTATGCTCTGAAATATATACGACTAATGCCCGGTGTCTGAAGTTCCCAGATTAATTTTCACCAGCTATTGATTTAATAAAGTTATGCATACGATAAACGTCGGTTAACTGTCACTGGGTTTCCGAATATGCAACAAACCATTCAATTTATCTATGAAACCGATAACGAGTTTCTTAGTTGCGCTGGATGGGTCTGTATAAGAGACCGTGTTTAAAAATTGGTTTTATTATTTTAATTCGTCTTTATTACTAGTTTTATTTTTAGTAATGTTTTTTTCGAGGGTTTGTAAGTGGCATTATACTGTTTAAGTTAAAACAATATGTTAGGTTGCTATGCGGATGTATGAAAGACATCATTGTCGCCTTTTTAAGTTTCTTTTGACACTTCATTGTTTTTGTTTCGGGTGGCATTATTTTTGCTTTGCCATGTGATTAGATTCCAAGTTAAATCTATTTACAAACGAATAGAAAGGTTTCTATTCGTTTGTGCTTAATCCGTTTTTTTGTGAAATAACAAAAAGGAATCTGTAAAACGCTGTCAAAATTTTACTGATAGAGAGAAGATGCTTCTTATCGAAGTGGCTAAAGTCTTCGTCTCTCACAATCGACAGCAGCGATAAAAAATGGCTCCAAAACTGAAAATCGATATTTGCGATGCGAAACGGGAGCTAGCTGAGCTGAGCTGATGACATCACTTATATGTATCACAGTGTTCTTATCAAAGCGATATCTCAATTTAAATTCCTCATCCGTAAACATATAACAGTCAACATTACTTCCAAATCGGACTCTGATGAGCTACTCTCATTCATTATGTTAGCACTCATTGTTTTCTTTGAATAATTTCAATATTTAGCTTTCACTCGCAACTTATGTAAAACGTTTATCCTAAAATTTGATGTATTTGCTATGTTAAACGTCAAATATAGTTATGGCACACATTGGTCAGAATAGGTTATCGAACCACGAATAGATAAACTACCAATACCCGCTGTAATGCCTTAGAAAACGGGCATAATTCAATTTTATTTAAATGCAGCAATAAATGCCATATCAACTATTTTCCCCTCAGTTGAAGTAAATGGATGCTACTTTTATTTTACAAAAAATTTATGGAAGAAAGCTAAAGCGTTGAAAATTACTAAAAACAAACAGATTTCGCAAACATGTAGCGTTATCAGCCTTATTACCACTGCTACCAAGATAATATATCTCAGACGGCTGGTGCTACGTAAAGGAAGACAGTTCGGAGTCTAAAGAAATACAAGCATTCAACGATACACGGTAACACAATGGTTGTAAGATGAAAGTTTCGTTGACACTTGGTGTGCCTACAATTAACGCCATAATAGCACAACCAATGACGTGGAATCCTGGCTTAAAAAGCTCAACAGCAGTCTGCCAAAAAAAAACAAATTCATATCAGCTTTCGAAAGCTTTAAAAGACGACGCAAAGCTTTAAAAGACGACGCAAAGCTTTAAAAGACGACGCAAAGCTTTAAAAGACGACCCAAAACGATGGCTAACAAAATAAAAACAATTTACTTTAACCTAAGGAAACCTTAAGGAATTTTAAGTGGTACCAACATGTAACTAACCCACTTCTCACTGGGAAAATTATTGTTATTCACTCTTTGGAAAAGTTTAGACTATAAGTAACTTGTCCAAATTAAAGGAGAAAATTAAGTTATTTTTGTTATTCGATCGATCTAGTCTAAATATTTAATAGTTAGAAACGATTATTTTCATGTTGTGAGATCATTTATAATTCATTTAACTCTTAAATTTGATTTGGCTCTGGAACTTCTGTTTATGTTTTTGTTATCTGTCCAAATCGAAAGACTAAATGTCTTTGAAGGTTTTATCGCTAAGTACCGACGTGACATATTCGAATATCTTTACACTGTCCATAGGACGGAGGTTACTCTACAAATTTAAGGTTTTTGTTTCATCGCGTTCTCTGTCGGCGTTGAGACGTATCATGAAATGTGTTGTACTGTCATATTAAACTTCGAAGTTTAAAATACCAATGTGCTGTATTCATATAGTTTAAAAGCACGAATTACGTGAGTTAGAAGGTACGCTATGACGAATTACATGTCCGTTAATGCGTAAGGTTTCGCTGTTCTTCTGGCTGACCGATAATCTGTCGGCGTTGAGACGTGTCATGAAATGTGTTGTACTGTCATATTAAACTTCGAAGTTTAAAATACCAATGTGCTGTATTCATAAAACGAATTACGTGAGTTAGAAGGTACGCTATGACGAATTACATATCCGTTAATGCGTAAGGTTTCTCTGTTCTTCTGGCTGACCGGTATTTGAATTATGAGACAAACTGTTTAGTTAGTGCATGTAACCTGTACTAAAATCTGTGTATGCAAACTTCTTTATAGTGCATTGTGTGTCACCATAGATGCCTTGTCATGTTGATTACTTATAACGGCGGTCTTGTAAAAAATATGATTTATATAAAAGACTGAGATCGCGTTTCTAACTTACTGAAAACGTTTAAATCGAGAATAGTGTACTCGAAATAGGTTATGGGCTCCTTTATTTTAACTTAAATATTTGTTGGAAACTAATCATGGAGCTAAGTAAAATACAAATATGTAAGCTTAATGGAAATAACTGGATACAATGGAATTACCACATGTCTGCTCTGTTACGGGGCATTGACGGATTTTTGGACCTTATTCAGGGAAAATCTCGAAAACCGAATAATGCTGATGCTGCGTCCGCAGTAGCTTTAACGGAGTATAACAAAAAGTTGTCGGAGTATGTTGGGCTGGAAAGTACTGCGTTACTGCTGGTTACGAACAACATTTCAGATGAAATATTAGACAAGGTGATTCGATTCTCTCATCCTAAGAACATAGGGGATGAACTGCATAGACTCTATGACGGTGTCAATGAAGACAGGTTGTATGAAGTATGTATAGAGTTCTTCAAATTTCAAAAGGACACTGCTGATGACATTACAACTCATGTATCAATATTGAAAAATATGTGGCACAAACTGAATCAGGAATTATTAAAAGATGAAGGAAGTAAGCAATTACCAGAAATACTTTTAATCTGCAAGATTTAAGAGTTGGATGTTGATGTCCAAGAAAGACAGAACTGTCGAGAATATTACCAGCTAACTTTGAGTGCATGAAAGAGCGATGATAGGAAGCAAAGGCACGTCTAGTGAAGCGCTTCTCACAAAAACAAGTAAGAAAGGTGTCGGGAAACAGAAGGAACAGATGTCAGGGAATAAAAAAGTTACCAAGTTCACATGTCATATCTGTAAAGAGGTTGGTCACTTTAGGAAAGATTGTCCAAATAATACTGGTAAGGAAGGTAGAAGGAAAACTGGTGACAGAACGAATATGATGGCACTACAGAATCTTACTGAATGCATCCAAGATCGTGAAAGATGGTTTGTTGAAACGGAGCTAGCTACACACCATGTTACGATGAGAAGGGATTTATTTGAAAATTTCGAGCACTTCAGCAAACCTCACATAGTTACATCGGCTGATGGAAATTTAATAGAAGCTTAAGGAAAAGGGACAATTAGAATTAACCCTAATGTTGGAAAAGAGTTTTTCCTCACTGATGTTTGGCTTGTTCCTTGTATTAGAAAGAATATTTTTTCAGTGCTAGCGACACAGAACAAGAATACCGACATGTTTGAGTCACCAGTAACTACATGTTTGAGTCACGAGTAACTACATGCTCTATTAAGGTAAATGGAATAGTCGCCGTGACGGGAACCAGGAAAAGATATGGTGGGCTAAATAAGCTGAATTGTGAAGCAATTAAACCGAAGGTAGCCCCGCATCAATTAATGCGGTAGATGCCTTGCAGCTTTACCATGAACGCATGGGCCACCAAGATAAAAGGCTTGTGAAAAGTCTTATAGAACGAGATTTGAACATTGTGGTATTTTGTTACACCAAAATCACATCTTTTATTCTATTTATATATTTATAAGTGGAGCTGTTCTGCACAGTAATTTTTTCTATGATTCAGTCCCAAAATATTTATGGAAATAGTATGACAGTCATTTAACTCACATTTATTTGTTGTACTGCTGAAAAGCAAACCTTTTGTGACGTCTGTCTACTTTCACATACAAATATCTAATTTCATGTAATCTCTTACTATTATTTTCATAAAATACCTAAATGTTTTATACATTGACATTTTCTTTCTTCTTTTGGGACATAAACATAACTGGCGAAATGTGGGTGTACACCTCTGCCTAACCTTCTAACTTCTTCTGGGATTACAGGCGTGATGTTATGTCATGTTATTTTCTTACATTGTCATCTGTCAGATTTTCTTTTTCTATGCTTTACACAGGCCAGCTATTTTTATTGTTAAGTTATTGTTAAACTAGCATAAAGCCAAGTTCTCACTGTAAGCCATCTTTATTGTTTCTGGCTGAAGTAATTGGATTTAAAATTGAAAAACTAAAAAGTCACTTCTGGAAGATCAGCCAGGGACTATAAAAGGGAGCCGTAAGTTTGATCCCGGTTCCTTCTTTTCTTCTCCTTAAAGATAAAACATTTCTTAACGTGAAGCCTATTGAGCTTATTTATTATTAATATCTCGTGTACGTGAAGGTGTTCGACTCATTCTATCACCTCCGACCCTCGCTCTTGAGTCTTAGAGAGGAGTTCGAACCATATTGGTGACATCTAATAATGCCGCTGCTTTTCGACAAGTCTTGGAGAGAACTATTAATGTGGCGTGAGACGCCACCTCCAGTACACTGGGACGAGAGGTCCTGACGTACACACTTTGATCGTTCTTTTTTTTTTCTAAGATCGAGTACCTCGCTGATTCCTCCCCGTCTTACCACAACCGACGAGAGCTCCCTCGCAACGGGCTACGGGCTGGTGGAGCGGCTACCGAGAGCTCCCACTCGCCAGACTGCGGGCCCCGGAGGAGCGGCCGACGCGGTGGAGCGGCTACCGAGAGCTCCCACTCGTCAGACCACGGGCCGGAGAAGTAGCTGACGCGAGCTGCTTCAACGTCGAGCTACTTAGCTACCGTGAGCCCCTCTCGTGTCAGACTGCGGCCCGGAGGAGCGGCCTACGAGAGCTGCAACTTTAATTTTTTTAATTTCTTTTTCGAAATACTTTTGTCTTTATATTTTAAAATGTATTACTTGTGACGTAACGTTTGGCCAGACGGCTAAACGTTATGTTGCAGTTTGGCGCCCAACTTTCTAGAACCTCACTCCTTCTATAATACTCTATCTCTTGCACTCTACAGGCGAAAAGGTCTTTAAACCCTCCTCAAACATTACTCTTAGTCCCTTGTTTTTTTTTCTCTCACGCGGTATCTCTCATTTTATTAGTAGCGTGGGCTCGACTTTTCTTCAAAATTCAAAAAAATACTAACAATAGTATATAAACTTCTCAATAACTCTTCTCAATCATTTGCCTTAAAATTTAAACTGTGACTCACAAGATCACCTTTCTCTTAAGGGGATCCCTAGACGATCAATCCCCTTTAACTTAAAAAAATACTACTACTAATGTTAGAACCCTTTGAAACCCTCATAGTACCTCTCTAACCCTCTGAAATCCTCTGAGACACTTTTAGTCTAAACCTTTTAACCTTCTTAGTACCTTTTATACCCTCTAATGCTAACCGTCTCAAATCCTCTTAGTACCTCTCAGACCCTCTTAGTCTAACCCTCAATGGTCCTCTTAGACCCTCTTAGTATAACTCTCTTAGATATTCTTAGAACCTCTTACGACAAATCCTCAAACTCTCTTAAACTTTCTTAGTCTAACCCTCACAGATCCTCTTAGTCTAACCCTCTTATATCTTCTTAGTACCGCTTAGAGACTATAAAACTTTATAAACAAACCCGAACTTGAATATGAAGTAACTATGAGAGGCGGGAAACCCTCAGATTCTTTACTTTCTTTGAAATACCAAATAATTAAAATGAGTAACATGCACTCAACGATTTTCACATCCTCTCCAATTCCTTTGAAGGATGACTTTAACCAAGCTGAAATACCACTAAACTATATGAGATAGAAACTTCTGACTCAAATGGACTTAAAAGAATAAAAGCATGTATCAGACTAGAACATTTAACAGTATCATCTCCATTCATAGAAGCATGTTCTATTATAGGGTCTAGATTACACATGATAAATATAAAATTTGAAACTTTAGGAGCATTCAAGTAGAGATTCATGAACCAATTTTTGCTTTAGGTGTCGCATTACGGGTCATACTTCAATATCCTGCACTAAACCTAGATACCTGATTTGCTTTAAATGTGCTCAGAAAGGTGTAAAAATTACTAACTGTCCTAAATGTTCTCTATCTGACCATCAAAAAAACTAAATGTTCTCTATCTGACCATCAAAAAAACTAACTCACGACTTGAGAAATTTACAAAAACAAAAAAATTGTATTTTGACCTTTGCGATTGGAAGAAATGGTTATAGTTAATTACAAGTTTTATGAATTGTTTTTTTTTAAACACTTTTTTTAAAAATAACCAGATTCTTAATAATTGATTACAATCTAGCCTATACGACTTATAAGCAATTTTAATCTAACATAATTTGTTACGTGATAATTATTTTAAAACTTAGAAAAGTGCTGATGGTACTTTACACAAGTCCATTCCACTTTCTCAGAGTCTGATAATTAATGATAAAAACACTTTGTTGGTGTTACTGTCACTATTATTTCTACACTTTACACTACACTAACTCTTGTTTTGTTCGTTTTAGTCTTCGCAGTATATTTGCTTGGTCTAACAGCTGAATTGCCTCGATGTTCACATGTCGGTGGAGTCGGTGGTGTTCATAGTCCTCAGCAAATTTTTGGAGTATGTTGGTGTATGTATGTTGTTTGTAATTTTGTTATGTATCGATAGCCAGGAACCCCGTCCTGTCAACCAATACATGTTTTTTAAACGCATGTCTAGCAACAGGTATAGGACTGGACCCAGCACACTACCTTGAGGCACGCCAGCTTTAATAATTCTTAGATCAGAAAAGGCATCCCACGAGGATGCCTTACTCGAAACATTCTTTCTGTAATGTATGATTGCAAGATATCGGCAAAATCATTGGGCAATATTAGTCGTAACTTGTTTAACAAACCAAACTCTATCAAAAGCTTGTGCCACATCTAAAAATACGGTGGACCAGACTTTTTTTATCTTCAAGTGTTATCTCAATGACGAATTGTTATGACACAACTTCCGTGTTATATGACGAAGAGAGAGTTTATAACCGACCTTTTATTAAGGTGTGGAAAATCAGTATGGTCACCGATATATACTAGATCGGGAATCCAACCCGGGAATATTAGCTTCAAAGCGTAAAGCGTACCGTAGCGGAAGGATGAAATAACGTTTCGCGAATAGATGAAGAAATGAAGAATTTTTTTTAAATTATTTGATAATTACGAGTATATTTAAATAAACAACACTGACAATTAAATTAACTGAATATAAAGCAACAATACAATATTAAGAGCGACGCGATCCGAATGGTTCGGTAGGCGGTAGAATGAAGACTGTGTCTTCGCAGCCCGGCTCACCGGCCGGTGGAAGTGCGTGCACGCAGACTTTCGCAGCCCAAGGTCGTTGTCGCCATCGCCGGTACAATTATCACGCGCTACTGGTGTGCGCGCGGCGCGTGTAAGCGTGAGGACATTCGGTGCAAACATCGTATGATCTGCATGTTTGGCCCAAGATTCATGAGAGGAGCGATTCCGCTCTAAAATGTAAGGTGGTGATCCAATTGATTTTTGTTCCGCCACATATTCCACCCGGCCAGGCCGTTACTACGGTCGATAAAAATCGGGGAATCTTACTCGCCGCCCGCTTTTTGTCCTCTTTTCTGTATCGGTTGTTGTTGGTGGTGTTGCAATGACTGTTGGTATTGCCTTCACTTCTGGTTGCTTTTATTCTTCTTTCAATATGTATGCGGGTTTCAATATGTCAACAGTGACGTTAGTGGTCTTACCTTTTACCTCTATTGTGTAATATTTGGGATGCCTTTGTACCAATCTGTAGGGACCAGCATAAGGTGGTTCTAGTGGGCTTCGAACGTAGTCTCGGCGTAGAAAGACCTGCGTGGACGAAGGCAGATCTCGAGGTATGTAGAAGGGAGAAGTTGTATGCCATGAGGTTGGCCTAGGGGTGAGTTTGGCACCATCGAGGCGATCCGGCCAGTGCTCGACCGCTGGCTCGGGAGAAGGCACGGCTCCCTGACGTTTCGGGCGACGCAGGTGCTCTCGGGGCATGGTTGCTTCGGGAAGTACCTGTGTCGCATAAACAGGGAGCCGGACGCCCGGTGTCACCACTGCGTCGACTGCCGGGAGGACACGGCGTGGCACACGCTGGCAGAGTGTGCCGCTTGGGAGGAGCCGCGCCGTGCCCTCATAACTGAAGTAGGCAATGACCTGTCGCTGCCGGCCGTCGTGAACGCGATGGTCGGCGGCGCAGAGTCCTGGGACGCAGTGGTCTCCTTTTGCGAAACGGTCATCTCGCAGAAGGAGGCTGCGGAAAGGGAGAGAGAGATCTCGACTCTCGACCCGGCCCGCAGCAGACGCACCGGGCGTCGGAGGAGGGCGGACAACGCCCTCTTCCGGCCCCCCTAAATGGGTCCAGGGGCGACGGATTCGGGGACATCCGTCGCTCCCCAACATCAGGACCCGAGAAGGCGGCGCGCGTAGTGTTCCGCGTGCGCCGCTCACAGACGTTGCGGGGGGAGTACACCTCACTCCCCCCGCCCGAGACGGAGCCCGCGCAAGCGGGCCGGCACCAGCCGGGGTTGTGGAAGAATAATGTGTTCCCGCGACCCCAGCGTAGGTGTGAGATGGAACACCGGGGTGGTTTTTAGTCAGTAAGAGTCTGACAGACCCCTCCGCCCGCCCCAGGGCGGAGGACATCCATGAGGATTTTCCACCCCGGGAACAAAAAAAAAAAAAAAAAAAAAAAAAAGGGGTGAGTTTGGCCATCCAGCCGGGGTTGTGGAAGAATAATGTGCTCCTGCGACCCCGGCGTAGGTGTGAGATGGAACACCGGGGTGGTTTTTAGTCAGTAAGAGTCTGACAGACCCCTCCGCCCGCCCCAGGGCGGCGGACATCCATGAGGATTTTCCACCCCGGGAACAAAAAAAGGGGTTAGTTTGGCCATGGGTGCACGAATACGTGTTGCGTACTGCGTGACATAGGCTGCGGTGTAATCTGTAGGAGACATGAACTGGCTAGGTAAATTAAGGGCTTCACCATACACGAGCTCAGCAGGCGTGGCTTGGATGTCTTCTTTCCAAGTGTGGCACATGATGGCTGTCTTGAGCTGACGGTGCAGCCGCTCAACGATGCCATTTGCAGCTGGGTGGTAGGCGGTGGTGCGGAAGCGGTTTGCACCCACTAAGGTAGTGAGGGCCTTGAACAGATGGATCTGGAGTCCACGGTCTGTGGTTACCCGTGCCGGACAGCAGAATCGAGCTATCCAGCCGGACACCAGGCAGCTGCGCAGGTCTCCGCGGTTATGTCCTTTAGCAGGTACGCCTCAGGCCACCGAACAAATCGGTCGATGACAGTAAGGCATTATCTGTAATCACAAAAATTGTTAAGGGCCCTACGAAGTCAAGGTGTATGTGGGTGAATCTGGAAGAACGAGTAAGGAATGAGGAAAGAGGAGTTACAGTGTGGCGAGACATTTTACTTACTTGGCATTGCAAGCATTGTCTGGCCCACTTTCACACACACAGTTTTTGCGAATCCCCGGCCACACAAAGCTTTGCGTCATCAGTCGCATTGTAGCAGAACATCCTGGATGATGTATGTTGTGCAACGATTGAAAGACTTGTTTTCTAAGCTGTGGTGTCACATATGGGCGAGGTGTCATTGAAGTATCGCATAAAATGTGTACGTTTCCTGTCAGTGTAGCGGTCTTTTCCAGCTTGAGTGAAGAGCCGTTTCGAAGCAGGTCTTGCAATTCTGGATCTGTTTCCTGAAATTTTGCAAGATCCTCAAAGTTAAATCTTTCTGGATTATTAGACAGTGGTAGTAAGTCTTCCAAAAGCTAGGGTTTAAGTTATTCAAGTCTTCTAATCAAATTATGGTCGCTAATAAACAGAAATCAATATCTTCTGGTTGCTTTCATTTACCAATGAGATTCAATAACCAAACTCATATTGTCAAGCCTCATGTCTTTCCTGAAATAATTCCTTCACTAATACTTGGGTGGGATTTTTGGAAATTGTTTAAAACATGTCCTAAAATAATCGCTATTAAGATAAAACTCGATTCCAACGAACAACAACATTTTTCTGTAAACCAAAAAAATAATTCACCAGATTTAATTCAACGTTTTAAGAAAATTTATTTTGAGGTCAGGGGTGTACTTGGTTTGTAAAATATTAGTTAGTCACCGAATCGATACTAGCGATTCGCTTCCTATAAAACAACGTTGCTATCGACTGTCCCCAATAGAACAAAAAGCTATTGTTGATGAAGTCGACAAAATGTTAAAGCTATAAAACAACGTTGCTATCGACTGTCCCCAATAAAACAAAAAGCTCTTGTTGATGAAGTCGACAAAATGTTAAAGCTAGGCAAATGTGTGTGTGTAAATGCGTTTCTGCGTCGATAGTAGAAAGCTTAACGCAGTTACCCGTAAAGACGCTTATAGTCTTCCTTTTGTATCTGAAATTTTAGACAATCTTAAAAATGCTAAATATTTATCAAGCACAGATATTGCTAAAGCCTTTTGGGAAATTCCTTTGAATCCTTATGACAGAGATAAGACAGCATTTTATGTCCCTAGCAGAGGAATGTATAGATTTGACAAGGTTATGCCCTTTGACTTCAACTCGGCAAAGGTTGATGGATACCTTGTTACCCCAGAATTCGATAACAAAGTATTTTGTTACTTAGATGACATCGTCATAATTAGCGAAACTTTTGATGGACATATTGTAACGTAACGTTTAGCCGGCAGACTAAACGTGGTTGTTGGTGTGATGTTAAAATAATTTTAAAATATAAAATACGTAGAAAAAGATATTAAGAATCAATTAGAATCAGCTCGCATAGGCCGCTCCTCTGGCCCGCAGTCTGACACTAGGGAGGTCATATCGAGGGTGAAGCAGCTCGCATCGGCCGCTCCTCCGGCCTGCAGTCTGTCGAGTGGGAGCTCGCAGCAGCCGCTCCATGAGCCCGCACCCCGTTGCGAGGGAGCTCGCGTCGGTTGTTGTTAGACAGGGAGGAACCCGCGTGGTGCTCAATCTTCAGGCGGCGGCGTCTCATACCACGTTTTTAGATCTCTCCAATACGTCTCGAACTCCTCTCGAAGACGCAAGTGGAGGAGTCGGAGGTGATCGAGTGAGTCGAACACCTTCACGGACACAAGATGTTAATAATAAATAAATTCACTGAGTTTCACATTCTGAAATGTTTATATTTAAGGAGCTTTTAGAAAAACATAAACTAGTGAGTAAGAAAAAGTACGAAAGGACAGAAGCCAACAGAGCGAGCCAAAAGGGCGAGGCAAAAGAAGGAGTCAAAAGAACCGGGTTAAAGTTACTTTTTAGTTTTTTAAATATAAGTCGAAATACTTCATATTTGGTTATGGGACAGAAACAATAAAAAATTGGCTTACTGTGAGAACTTGGATTTACGCTAGTTTTACAATAGCTTAACAATAAATAGACGACCTCTTAGCCCTATAACATAGAAAAATAAAAACTGACAGATGACAATGTAAGATAAAAAATATCAAAACATTAAATCTAAGGAAAATAATAAGATATCACATGAAATTAGATAATTGAATGTGGAAAATAGACAGAGGTAACTAAAGGTATGCTTTTCAGCAGTACAAAAATTATCAGATAAACAAATGTAAGTTAAATGAGTGTCATAAAATTTTCATAAAGACTTTAGTACCTATCATAGAAAGAATTGCTGTGCACAACAGCTCCTCAGGTGTTAAATATATAAATAGATTATAAGATGTGATTTTGGTGTAACAAAATACCACAATATCTCGCTGCTCCTAACAAGTCCTTAAAAATTGTCTTACGCGGCTCTATAAATTTTGAAAAATATCAATTCTTCCGCAAAGAACTTAAATACCTCGGTTACATAGTTGATGATCCTAATACAACACAAGCTATATTAGAATATCCCGCTCCAACTTCAAACAAAGAAGTTAGAAAATTCTTAGGTACTTGCAGTTGATTTCGTCGCTTTATACCAAATTTTAGCTCTATTGCTTCCCCTCTCAATAAATTAACCTGCATGGAGAAAAATTTACAAAAAAACTTTTGGAATAAAGATGCTGAAATCCGCTTTCGCTAAATTAAAAGAATGTTTAAATTTTAAGAATGTTTGTTTGCCTCGTTGGTCTATTGGTCGCTATCGCTACTGCTGAGCATGAGGTCCTGGGTTCGATTTCCAGGTCAGGCAACGTGTTATTGGGTTTTATATCTCGAATTTCTCATTAGCAGCACAGAGTCTGGAATTGTGCCCGTGTAACGTTGTATCGTTACGATAATTAATATAACAAATCACAACACTAAAATGTCAAGTCAAACCACATACTTCTACGACGTCCTAGGTTACTACGAGTAAACAAAATCAATTAGCTGTTTGATGCGCGCGATTGGCATATCCGAACGTATGAAAAGGACCTATATCATCGCGCGCGACAACGCCATCGGCCATTTCACTTGCGGTGACCTGAAATTCGAAATCCTGCTCCGGGCAAAGAGGCACGTTCACTTGATCCTGTATCACCTGTAACTTTACATGCGTGGTCTCCGCCATTTTAGAAGGTCTAAAGCAGGCAACAGTTGTATTGACTCATATTACTCAACTTGGTTAAAATCTGTGTTTTCGTAACCCCCTATTGGGTAAGTGTTGAACAGCTAATTGCGTTTTAATTCCTATCTAGGTCATCCTAGGGCATGTGCCTACTTGCTGATTGTTCATTATTGTTTCAAATTAATATGTCATAAGCTAAACTCTAATAAGCAACCTAATTGCCTCATTTGCGCCTTGCATATCGTTGAATCATGTATTCTTTTTACAATCCATCAAAATATGTAAGTCATGTTGTGCTTCTCACACACAATTGTAAACTCCGTATTGATTGTGATAATCACACACCACCATCACAGCGCACTATTATATCTCGCTTTGCTTAAGCTTGGGTGTCACAATCAGCGGAGATGACCCTTATGGCCATTTCGTAACACGATGGACGTTGATTCCAGGGTGCAAGGTTCCGGCTAAATACATGCTGAATTTCATTCGGTGACATCAGCGTCATCCAGACGCTGGGACCCGGACCACCACCTTCCGGCTGATCCGGATATCAACGGGCTCCGCGCCGGGTATTGTACCCGCGTGGCCGCGTCGAGCTCGCTTCCACGGGTCTGGCGAGACCATCCGCCGACCATCACCTTCCTGGCGTCTGCAGCGTGGCACACCCGCTGCGGTCATCGTCACACCAGGCTGAGCCAGGAGAGTACTGTGCAGCGCCCAAGGAAATCTAGGAACTTTGTGACCATAAACCTACCTACCCCTTTATACCACTAATATTTTTATAATATATTGTTTTTATGCTGACAAGGTTTCGTGGTGTCGTTTACTTCCCCACGAAAACCCCATACGACATGTTGGCGCCCTAAAACGTGGTTTTAATGTCACATTTTTTATAGATTTTTCTTGTTGATGTATTTCTCAGTGTGTGTTATTTATTGTGTTTGTAAAACGTTATTTTTTATTGGTTGCCAGCAACTAAAGTGTACGCGTTTGTTCACGATACATATTTAGTGCAAAAACTGATATTAACTTCAAATAAGGAAAAAAAAAGATGAAAAAAGATGGTACACCGGAAACATAAATTGGTGCATACCACCGGTTGCACATACCAAATTCGAGGTACCGTCATTCATAGTAGGTAGTAGAGCTTACCGTGTACGGCTCGCCCCGGGGAATATACTACCACCATTCCGTTTTCTCCCGGTAAGCAGCTTTGCTGTGAGCTGGTTTGAAGGGTAAGACCTAACATCTGGGTCTCAGGGTCACAACCTTATCGGTTACATCCAACAGGATAACAAAGGTTTGCATACGTACCCTGTTTTTTTTCATTTATTTTTCAAACATTTTTCCATTAACTTCCATTTATTCCCATGAATTTCCATTTATTTTAGTTTATTTACATTTACTCAAATTAATTTCTATTTTTTTTCATTTACTTCAATTTCACAATAAAACTTATCTTAAAAAAAGAACAGTTCTATTGTTTCGACAACAACCATTGTAACAAGATTGTTTATCATAACTGTTTTTTCCTTACTAAAAAAAAAATTGTTTTATAACCAAACGGGCGACGCGACCGAGATATTTGCTGGCTTCGTGCTCCACTGGTACAGAAGCGTCAGAGATTCGGTATCTAGTTGGGACGAACTTGCAGTTTTATTAAAACGTTACTTCGATCAGTCAAACTATGACTATAGACTGTTATCTAAAATCAGGGCATGGACTCAGCGGGAGGCTGAAAACATTGTCATTTACTTCTCAATAGTGACAGGCCTATTTTCAGGACTAACAAAGGAAATATCAGAGTTAGATAAATTAGAGCTATTCCAGATTAACACGATCGAGGAACTGAAAAACCTTTGTCGTAACTATAAGAACATACAATCGCGTCTTGCTCAGTTCAAAGAACCACCAAGATCGTCATCCATTACTTTAGCACCAGAGTTTGCTTACTCAGGATATTCACCAGAAACAGTTAAACTCAGGATATTCACCAGAAACAGTTAATAAAAGTAACTTCAATAAAAAATTTAATCAATACAATAGACACGGTTATGATAAAAATTACAATACCAAAAACAAAATAGAAGAAAAGGAATCAAAACACAGAAACGAATCCTCCATTTCTCCTAACTATGTCCATGCTGTTGATAAAAATACGCAACAAAAGTCCCTTTATTGCCCACGTTGTCGTACTAACGAGCACCATTACAGGCAGTGTCCTGCAAAGACTGATGAGATCTTTTGTTTTGTTTGCGGTCAAAAAGACTTAAAACTACCAGCTTGTAGGAAATGTAACAAGAAAAGTTAAACTTAAAAAAAAACTATTCACCGAGAATTGTGTCGTTAATAATTAAAACAGATAAGACTGGGAAAATTGGCTTCATACAATTCAATTATTTCATAAGTCTTTCAAAGTACACACAATTCTCGATAAAAAACATGATTTAGATAACAGACCATATTATTATGTATCAATGCAGATCGAAGGAATTCCAGCTACTGGACTTTTAGACTCTGGTTCGACGGTCACAATATTAGGCAACGGTGCCCATACGGTACTAATAGATAGCGGCTTGTCACTAATTACTGAAGACCGCATAGCAGTTACGGCAGCAGGCGGTCAGAACTTGCAAAGCCTTGGGTACATTCACATACCTATTAATTTTGAAAACCAATTTCACATTGTCAAAGCCTTTGTAATACCATGAATTAAATCCAATCTCATTCTAGGAGTAGATTTCTGGCGCAAATTTAAACTTTACCCAAAGTACATTAATAGTGTCATGACTTCAAACAATTCATTAGAAAATTGTACTCTATAGAAAACAGTAACCAAACCTTCATTAAAGGTTTCAGCAACTTAGATGATTCGTAAAAGCAATTGGCTGATAATGTTATAAAACAGTTTGAAAACATTTCATCACAGCACAAAGGTCTCGGAGTAACCGACCTAATAACTCACCACATAGATACCGGTGACAGTCATCCAATTCGTCAACGTTATTAACGTCTTTCACCAAAAAACAATATCGTATCCTAGTTCAGCAAGTAGATGAGATGCTTTCTCTCGACGTCGTCGAGCGTTGCGAAAGCGCGTGGTCGTCTCCTGTTCTTCTGGTCACGAAGAAAAACGGGCAACCCAGATTTTTTCTCGATAGTCGAAAATTAAATTCAGTTACCAAACGCGACGCGTACAATATACCATACATCTCGGAGATCCTAGATAACCTCAGGGACGCACGGTACCTTACCATAACTGATTTATCGAAGGCATATTCTGACTGACCGACTCCTTGACAATTCAAAAGTGCCTGTAAATGGTTTAATTGAAATAAATGATTTGAGTTTGAGTTTGAGTTTGAGCATATTGGCAGATACCAATAGCTGAGGGAGATCGTGATAAAACGGCATTTTATGTCCCAGGAAGGGGCACATTTCGCTTTCGCGTATTTAGATGCCATAATAATAATTTCTAGCGATTTTAATAGTCACGTGACTTTACTTTTGCGTGTACTGGAAAAGCTGAAAAAGGCGAACTTAACAATCAATCCAGAGAAATGTAAATTTTTCAGCTCCGAACTAATATACTTAGGCTACGTGGTCGATGGCACGGGGTTACGGACCGATCCGTGCAAAGTCGAGGCTATTTTGAAATACCCAACACCATCTAGTAGGAAAGATCTCAAACGTTTCCTAGGTACTGCAACCTGGTACAGACGTTTCGTTCCCAACTTTAGTACTATAGCTGGTCCTTTAACCAAATTAACTTCGTCTAAGAAAGGTTCCCCTCCATTTAAATGGACCCCAGAGGCTGACATCGCATTTAAAAAATTGAAAGAGAGTCTAGCTGAGAGAGAGTCAGCTCCAGTGCTATCTTGTCCAGATTATAGAAAGCCATTCGAGGTGCATACAGATGCTAGTGATTTTGGACTTGACGCAATGCTTACTCAAACAGTAGACGGGAAAGAGCATCCTATTGCTTACATGAGTAAGTCATTGACAGACGCTGACAAAAATGACAGTATTACCGAGCGAGAAACACTGGCAGTCGCAACCGCCCTAGAATATTGTCATTGCTACACTGAGAATGGACCGGCCGGTTAGCTCGTTGGGGAGTACGCTTGTCAGCATTCAATTTCATCCTCAAACATCGTCGTGGCATTGATAACGTCATTCCAGACGCCTTGTCTAGGATCGTCAAAGTCAGTACCATCAGTACTTCCAACTCATATTTTCCCAAAATCACCAGATACTGGGAGAAATGGGTCGCCCAAAACATTGTGCACGACCATTACAGATGATTTCTATTGATCTTATGGGGCCACTTACAATTTCGCGAAATTTAGTTATTACATGTTGTTTCTCAAAGTTTTGTTTAATTTATCCGATAAAAAGAGCTACCGCAGACATAATTACCAAGATATTCGAGGAATCTGTGTTTCTTACTCACGGCATACAACAAACGATATTGATGGACAATGGTACCCAGTTCACTGGAAGGGTCACCGATGCCTTGTTTAAGAAATATGCAATTCAAAACATTTAGTTTACCCCCAAATATACTCCACAGGTAAATTTGGTAGAACGATATAATAGGACGATAATAAACTGTATTTCAACGTATGTAGATGAAATAAAAAAATTTAAAAAAAGTTTATTGCATCAACTTAAATAACTTATTCTAGTTACACTGGGGAGAATCCTTTTAAGCAAATAGTTTGCTTGTGTTAGGATTCTCCGCCCTTCCCCAGGTTATATAATCGTTAATAAATTATTGGGCGTGTTTAAGAAAAATAAACTTTTACAAATAAACAATAATAAAATGAAAATAAAAGAATGAATCGGAAACACAGTAGGTATTTTTATGAAAGGCAAAACGCGCTGCGTAGTGTGTGCTATGGTAGTATATTGTTTACGTTCTAATATTTTGCCTGAAATTCATTGGATCACTTATAAAACGGCTACAAGTTGATGCCAATGACCTTAAAAACGTAAACATAACCTTAACTAGTTTGGTGACAGAACTTCTTTCATAACGATCTCAATTTCATTTTCCGTTCAACTAACCATCTGCTACTTGATCCACTATTCTTTTACCAATCTCTTCTCTTTTTCTCTTTACCTTTTACCACAAGGCTCGATATTGGGTCCTTTCCTCTTTTTAGTTTATATAAATGATCTACCTCATTTGTTTAAAACCCAACCACATATGGTGTTATTTGCTGACGATACTTCGTTAATTTTTAAAATTAATAGGCGTGCATCAAATCTTGACGACGTGAATAACGCCTTACTGCAGATCCAAAATTGGTTCACTGCTAATAATTTAGTATTAAATGGAAAACAAACTATGTGCATAAGATTTTCTTTAACAAATGTCAAAAGTACTAATTGTGAGATAGTATTGAATCAAGAGAAACTAGAATTCGTCGATAAAACTGTTTCCTGGGGATCACGCTCGATTCAAAGCTTCAATGGGGTCCTCATTTAACATCCCTTGCAGGACAGCTAAGTTCAGCAGCATAATTATGCTGTGAGAAAAATCCTTCAATTTACTGATGTACATACCGCGAGACTAGTCTATTTTAGTTACTTTCATAGTATTATGTCGTACGGTATTTTACTATGGGGACAGGCTGCAGACATCGAGTCCATTTTCATTCTGCAGAAAAGAGCCATCAGAGCCATATTTGGCCTCCGCAGGTGCGACTCTCTAAGGGAATTGTTCAAAGATATTAACATCATGGTGGTACCTTGTCAATATATCTATGAAAACATCATGTACGTAAGGAAAAATCTACATGTTTTTAGTAAAAGAGGTGAAAGACACAATTATATCACTAGAAATAGGGACCAATTAGTTCAACCAGGTTTCAGGCTGGCTAAAGCAGACTCATCTTTCATGGGGTACTGTTTAAAATGTTACAATAAAATACCTCCCCACATACACCAACTAAATGAAACCAAATTTAAATCTTGTATAAAACGCACACTATTCAGCCGAGCATATTATAAGTTAGGGGATTACATTGCTGATAAAAATGCTTGGCTAATCGCTGTCCTGCTCCTCAAGGACGCATCAGCTAATTGAATAGCATTTGAAAATACTGTTGGAGCTGCTGAAGATTAAAAACAAGAATCTTTACATAGTATAAACTCAATATTTTAGTACTGTATAATTGCTATAAGCCATATTATGTGAGTACATGTACATGCTTTAAAGCTACCATTTACTGGGTACGTCTTTCATTGACTTGAATGTGTTCTGGCGGCTGAGAGTATGTCATGCTCACTTTGATGTTTCGCTGATGGTGGCGCGTGTGTTGGATCATTTAGCTCCCTTCAAAATGGTTGAGTTGAATGGTGCTAATCCATGCGTCATGTTCGTGAACGGGCGCCGTCAGTTGAGACTGGTCATCTCTTAGCTGCCACGGCGTATTTTAATTAAATTTTATTTTTGAATTGTTTTCATATTTATATAACGGACACTTTTAACGTTCTGCATCGTTCTCACATGCATAATTTCAACATGAATGATCTAACCAATCTATTGTAAACATAATTTGATTTAAAAGAGTGTCCGTGGAGTTTCTTGCCCGTTCTTCTCCATAGGTACCTACTACGCTTTGGAATGGGCAACTAGCTTCATTTTTCTGACAGACCAAAAGTGCCTGTAATTGGTTTTATTTGAAATAAATGCTTTGAGTTGAGTTGAGTTGACTTTAATCACGATTATGACACGCAGCGCGCGGGCTCGCTTAGAAGAGTCCAAACTCACTCAGGCTTTGAGCGAACTAAAGGTGTCTAAGAAGCACTGTGACCAACTGATTAAGGAAAGAGATGAAACTGAAATAGAGTTCCTTGGTCTCCTTGAAAGGAATAGCAAGTTGAAAGCAGAAATGGCTCAGTTATATATTCAACTCACTGATGCCTTGGCAGCCCGGGACGGGCTCCAAGTTGTTGTGGACGGGTTTAACCAGTATGGCAATGAGTATGAACAAGCTCTCAGTCAAAATTATTCACTACAACAGCAGCTACACGAGGCACATAGTCAGATTGAACAACTTGAGACTACAAATCATAACATCACTGCCTCGTTAAATCAAAGTCTGTTCAGCGAATTGGTGCCTATAATAATAATAATAATAATAATAAATCATTTTATTTCAGGCATTGTACAAACACATACATTTCACCCATAGTGACTACATGTCATAAATAATTATTAAGTACTTAGTTATTATAAATTATAAATTAAATTAAATAAGATTAAAATGTTCATATTTATCATTAATTAATTGAAATCGTCATTATTACTACTTCATTATGTAGGTATATCATAGTCAATGTTGAGATTGAACAATACGGTTCTAGTCACGAAAATTGTGCGGAATACAGTAGTTACTATATTATTCTTACAGTTAAACAATCGAGTTCGAAATGAAGCTCTCATCCTTCTCAGAACGGAAAAGAAGTCACCCACTCGGTTTTCAAAGAACATACCAGACGCGCTACACCACCAATGCAGGTTAAACATGGCCCGAAACGCGTTATTGTACTGAACCCGAAGAGAGTTGTAAGCTCTCTTGGTGTACTGGTACCAAAGTTGGCTGGTGTAGAACGCCCGGCAGTAGGACTCAAAAAGTGTTGCTTTCACTTGCTTGGAACAATGTGCAAATCGTCTTGCAAGCATGTTGCTTCTACAAGCAATGCTCCTTCTTTGCCGCTCCAAATCATTGTCATCCGTTAACTTTTCATTCAATACATGTCCAAGATATTTAAATGTGCTAACAATTCTTAATGTATAATTATTTAAAGTGATGGGTAATATAGTCTCAGGACCCTTTCCATATTTAAAAATCATAACTTCAGTTGTCCTATTGTCCCATCAATGGTTTCTGCTATAAACCCCTCTTACACAATAGATGTAACAACAGGACATGTAACAACAGGACATGAAGATTTAAAATCAAGTAATTCATTGAGGGTACTAGTAAAAATAAACTTACAAAATATATTAAGATTAACAAATACATTGTTAAAACAAAGAAAATGGTCAAAAATCAAAAGTTCTTCATCAAAAATGTAAAACTCAACAGATAATGGTTATATCTACTGAAGAAATTAGATATATATTCATTTAACTTAAGTACTAGGAAATATCAAATTGACACAGAAGACTTGCAGTATGAACTTGAACAACCACATGAGAATCTTACTTCTATGACCATTAAATATACAGCCTCTGAAAACCAAATGAGGGAGTGAGCAATGAATGAGCTGGTGAGCTCACAAACAAACAAATGTGAGTATTGTTAACCACCATCTATTGAACCCACACCGGACCATTCATTGACAATATGTGATACCAACATACCGCAGTCTATTGCCAGTTTGCCATTGTCAATTACTAACTGTTTCCCTAAGCATAGTGTAAATAAAGAAATAGTGTTAATTTGTGATGAAATTGGAAATGATCTAGGCCAATTGTTGACAAAAAAAATATCCGGGACACTCAATAATGAACTACCTGTATGCCTGGTTGTTCATTATATGATATAATTTTTAAAAAATTGCAATTTTAACCAGGACACTATATTATTAATATTTGTTGGTAATAGGGGTAATGTGAAGAAATGAGAATTACTCCAGTATTATAGAACCTTGTGCAACCTTACTTTAAAAAAAAAAAAATGTTCACATTCCCCTTCAGCCAAAGTTTGCCACAGGAAGAAAACATCTATAGATCTAAAATGAATATGACATTGCATAATTTGTTATCTAATAATAATTCGTTCCATTTAATTGACACTTACAATTATGTTGGTAACCATATTTAATTGACAAAAGATAGATTTTTCACAGAAAAGTACTATATTTCTAAGTATTGTAAAAGACAGATAGCTGTGTCGCTATCATATTATTTTTCTATTAAAGCCAAGAATTTGGCTAAACAAATTGCTTCTATTGAGCAATGCCATTGACATTTCAAATAATAATTGGCCAATAGTTTGGTATCAAATGTTGACATTCATCATAATAATTTAAATTAGAAATTCAGACAATAGAGGCAACTGGCAATAATGTACAGAATTGCAATAATAAATCTAATAAAAGTTTAAAATCAGTTAATAGTATCAACCTGGTGCATCAAAATATTCAAGGATTTATGAACAAAGATTTAGAAGTAGAATTATTTAAGAATTATAATGGTATTGATGTTCTGTGTATAACATTACATTGGCTTGAAAACCACCAGTTATTGGCTCATTAATTTTAGTAAGTAAACCAGCTTAAATTTAAAGACAGTAAGAATATTGTGAGCCTATCTGTTGAGCGGACTGTTGAAATAGCTTGTATAGAATTGGAGCCGGTTAATGTATTAAATGTGTACAGGCCCCCTTCGAAAAGGTAATGGATGAAGTATTACACAAGATTTGTAACTCAAACAAATCCATTATCATTTGCGATGATTTTAATGTTATTTATTGGAAAACTCAGGTTCTTGTAGTAAAATAATAAGTTTGTTTCAGTCCTACAATCTTGTAAATCTATTTTTGGGGCCAACAAAAATTACCCCTACTAGTGCCACATGCCTAGATAGTATTTATACAGATATTGTACCAAGCCACAAAGAAATGATTAATTTACTAGATTCTGATCATTGTGGATTACTATTCAAAACCAAAACAACAAAATAACTAAAAAGGATATCACTGTCAACCCCAAAACTACAAGCCGCTTAGAAGCTTTTAAATTTAAACTAATTAATAAATTAAAAGTTTTTTATTCGCCTGTTCATGCTGATCCTAATCATCTATATAATGAGTTCTTTAATATTTAATGTAAACAATTTAATAATATCTTTATTCTCAATCTTTCAGTGATTGGGCTACCATTGGTATTCATAAAAGTAGAACACGGCTTTATGAGCTGTATAACGAAAGGACTTATTTTAACACTGCTGAATTTAATTTATATGTTAGAAATTATTCAAAACTGTTTAAAAAAGTTTGTGTTATGGCCAAGTCGCGTTATTTGGGTTCGAAGTTTAAAAGCAGTAGTAACGTAATTAAAACGACTTGGAAAATTATTAATAGTGAAACGGGAAGGTCTAGTAACAGAATTACTGACTACAGCCTGTCTATTAATGACAACATAATAAAATCAGACTCACAAGTAGCCGCGGCCTTTATATTTTTTTTTTAAAGATATTTTTGTTTCAACTACTAAATCCCTTAACTCATCACCTTCTGTTGCTAAAGGAAAATGTAAATTTTTGCGATTCGGAATTTCATTTTGAACATATTACATGTAAGGATATAATTAAAGTTTTTCACACTTTAAATGTAAAAAAGACTGCAGATCTGTGGGGTAATTCTGTAGAAGTTGCTAAGTCTATTATAGACATTGTAGCACCTACTATAGTTCTTATATTTAATAATTGTATTGACTGTGGGGAGTTTCCTGACTTCATGAAAAAAAGTAAAATAATACCTTTTTTTTTAAATCAGGTAGTACATGAGACCCCACAAATTATAGATTTTTTAACAGAAATAAATTATTACATAGAAAACAGTTCGGTTTTACAAGGGGTCGTTCAACTACTGATGTGAACTGTGTTGAACTTTTAGGACATATTTATAATGCTTGGGAAGATAAATGCGATACCTTGGGCATCTTTTGTGATTTGTCTAAAGCATTCGATTGCATTCTTCATGAAACGTTAATCAGGTAACTCCACCACTACGGGATCCGAAACGCTCTGGATCTTCTTACTTCATACTTGAGTAAAAGGATTCAGAGCGTTGAAGTTAATGGAGAAAGATCTCCCGGATCTATCTAAACAATGGGAGTTCCACAAGGCTCAATTCTTGGTCCTTTCTTGTTTCTTATTTATATTAATGACTTGCCTTACCCCATAAAGGACAAACATGATATAGTGTTTGCGGATCATACTTCACTTTTGTTTAAACTTAAACGTCAGCAGCTGGTTACTGACGATGTAAATAACGCAGTCTCAAAAATAGCTCACTGGTTCAATGTTAATAATTTACTACTTAATGAAAAGAAGACTAAATGTATTATGTTTATGCTACCTCACGTTAGGCAGGTGAAAACGAATGTGTTGATAAAGGGCACAGTATTCTTGGGGTTAACTTTGGATGCTAAGCTTCAGTGCGGCCCACAGATTAAACAATTGTCAAAAAAGCTAAGCTCCGCAGCATACGCTGTTAGAAGAATTCGTAATTTAAATGATTTAGAGACAGCCCGTTGAGTAAACTTTAGTTATTTTCATAGTGTGATGTCGTATGGTATTCTTTTGTTGGAAAATGCCGCCGATGTTCAGACTATATTAGTTTTGCAGAAAAGAGCCGTTAGATCAATTTATAAATTAATTCCGAGACACTCTCTCAGAGAGAAATTTAAGGAAATTAATGTAATGACTGTGCCTTCTCAGTATATTTATGAAAATCTTTTATATGCCCACAAAAACATAAAATTGTTTAAAAATACAGTGATATCCATAATATAAATACTAGGAACAAACACTAATTTGTTGTACCTACAACAAGGCTCAAGAAAATAGGTGGCTCGTTCAGATATCAATGGATACGCTTTTATAATAAACTTCTAAGCCACGTTCAATATCTAAGCCTTAATAAATTCAAATCATTTATTAAACGTAAGTTGAGTCAGAAAGCTTTTTATACAGTCAAAGACTATATTGAGCACAAAAAGGCTTGGGACTGACCTGCTCCAATTTTTGCATACTGAGTATGGTTTTTTTGTTTGGTACCTAACTTTTGTTTTATTTTATAAACACTTTGACATTTCGTGATTATATACACAATGACATGAATATTTACTTCGTATATTTTTTTTTTTTAAATATTACCCACTGTCTCAGTTATTTCTTTAATTTTTTATGTCTGGCAGTTTGAGTACTTAAACCGGCCTACCCAAATGTCCTTTCTTTGGTGTTGATCGTCGAATCGTTGAGCTCCTTATCTTTTGAGTTGGGCTGCACGATTAATGACAAATACGTGCACTGACTGGACAGGCCCACTGAAATCTGTATGGTTCTTTCCTCAAAAGACCATTTCAGACACCTACCTACATGGTCCTCATATGATCTGTAAAATAAACAATGACTATTACTAAACTAGGTATTATTGAATTGTTATTATTGTGAATGTTAAGACTATGTGGGTTATTTTTTTTACTTTTGTTTATTTTAATTTTATTATCTCAGTTAGTTTTAATCGTAATCTTGGTCTGGCGGTTTGAGTAATTATGCGGCCTACCCAATGTCCTTTCTTTGGTACTGTTCGTCGAATCGTTGAGCTCATTATGTTTTGAGTTGAGCTGTACGATAACTGACAAATGCGTGCACTGACTGGACAGGTCCACTCAATCTGTGTGGTTCTTTCTTAAAAATACCATTTCAGACATCAATCCACATGGTCTTAACATGATCTGACCAAGATTATGTCTGGACTTTAAAAGAGACTGTGACCTCTGAGTTTGTTTCGGCCTTTCTTCTCATAGTAGTCAGATAGGAAACGCCGACCTTATCTAGTTTAAAAAAATGTTTGACGTGTAAAAGTGTTTGTACAAACCCACTTACAGAAATAAAAATCATTTAACAATAACCCAGTAACTTTCTTTTACTCTTTTGTTTTGCTATAAGCAGTTGCAGCTGTTAAACGTCTGTCTTGCGTGAGTATTGCGTCAACTACGGACATAATACTGCAACACATTTGGTAGGATGCGGACTCATCTCACGTTAAGGTGTTCTGTTTTTTTTAATGCAGTATGAATGAGTGATATGATGGATGGATGAAGACGGATACAACGGGTCGTAATTCAGATGTAAGAAGATGTTAAAGTGAGAGGATTTTTTTACTGAGGCAAAAACCCTTACCTAAGCGGGGGGGTATTGTAACGTTGTATCGTTATGATAATTAATATAACAAATCACAACACTAAAATGCCAAGTCAAACCACATACTTGTACTACGAGTAAACAAAATCAATTAGCTGTTTGATGCGCGCGATTGGCATATCCGAACGTATGAAGGGGACCTATATCAATCAACGCGGGCGACACCGCCATCGGCCATTTCACTCGCGGTGACCTGTCATTCGAAATCCTGCTCCGGGCGAAGACGCACGTTCACTTGATCCTGCGTCACCTGTGACCTTACATACGTGGTCTCCGTCATTTTAGAAGGCCTAGAGCAGGCAACAATTTTATTGACTCATATTAGTCAACTTGGTTAAAATCTGTGTTTTCGTAACCCCCTATTGGGTAAGTGTTGAACAGCTAATTGCGTTTTAATTCCTATCTAGGTCATCCTAGGGCATGTGCCTACTTGCTGATTGTTCATTATTGTTTCAAATTAATATGCCATAAGATAAACTCTAATAAGCAACCTAATTGCCTCATTGGCGCCTTGCATATCGTTAATCATGTATTCTTTTTACAACCCATCAAAATATGCAAGTCATGTTGTGCTTCTCATACACAATTGTAAACTCCGTACTGTTTGTGATAACCACACACCACCACCACAGCACACTAGTACATCTGGCTTTGCTTATGCTTGGGTGTCACAATCAGCGGAGATGACCCTTATGGCCATTTCGTGACAAGCTGGACGTTGATTCCAGGGTGCAAGATTCCGGCTAAATACATGCTGAATTTCATTCGGTGACATCAGCGTCATTCAGACGCTGTGACCCGGACCACCACATTCCAGCTGATCTGGATATCAACGGGCTCCGCGCCGGGTACTTATTTTACCCGCGTGGCCGCGTCGAGCTCGCTTCCAAGGGTCTGGCGAGACCATCCGCCGACCATCACCTTCCTGGCGTCTGCAGCGTGGCACACCCGCTGCGGTCATCGTCACACCAGGCTGAGCCAGGAGAGTACTGTGCAGCTCCCAAGGAAATCTTGGAACTTTGTGACCATAAACCTACCTACTCCTTTATACGACTTTTTTTTTTTATGCTGACAAGGTTTCGTGGTGTAATTTACCTCCCCACGAAAACCTCATACGTCACACCCGGTTGATGGCAATAGGCTTGCCCCCTATTACATTTAATTAATTATTTAATTATTTATTAATTCAAAATATTGTGGTACAGTCTGTTACAATTTGTCTGTTACATATAATTTAACAATTTATGGATAAGTCACAAGAGTAACAAATAATAGATCTGGCGTCCTAGCTAGGTTACATGGTAACCTGTATTAAGGTTCGCCAGCCCAGGCTCCCACAGAAGGAGTACAAGATTTAAATAGAGACTGCTAAGGACTTTATCGATTTAACGTAAGTTACTTATAATACTAAGTGTGTGAAGTGTTAGCAATATTGTGTTTTTTGTGATGTAGATGTGGTGTGTATGTGATTAGTGATGTAGCTGTGGTGTGTTAGTGTTTTGTGATGGAGGTGTTGTGTGTGTGTATGTGATTAGTGATGTAGCTGTGGTGTGTAAGTGTTTTGTGATGGAGGTGTGGTGTGTGTGTATGTGAACGGAAGGGAAAGAGGTTGGGTGTAGTAACGGAGTGTTAGAGAAGTGACTACGATTGAGAAGTAAGCAGACCTTCAGTGTCGTCGTAGTTCAAACTGGATAGAAAGCATGATAACTACTTTTTACAAATTTCGTAAGAGGATTGATGTACAAAGATATGTTTGTTTATTCTGTTATATAAATATGGCCCAAGGTAGTAATAGAAACGTTTAGTGAAGGCAAAGCGTGTGAAGGGTACTTTGCAAAATTCGTGCTTTCGCCTAAGTGAGGATTGAGTTAGTGTAAAAGGAGTCTGTGTGTGTTGTTGTAATAAGATGTTGAGAATGAAAGTTTGCCGGACCGTAAGAACTTTGCATTTTTTATACAGATCAAAGGTTGGGAAAAGCATGGGTCGGAAAGAAGCAACCTTAAGAATGGCTCTCTGAGCCACTTACAGAGGTTTTAGTGTAATTTTCGCAGCTCCACCCCAACTCCCAATACAGTTCGAGATGACTGAGTGACACATGGCGAGATACACGGTGGGTATTACATACGTATTGGCAACGTGTCTGAGCGTTTTAAAAAGGTATATAAGTTTACGAACTCGAGCTGTAAGGTGGGTGATATGTGCTTTGAAGTTAAGGTGTTTATCTAGGATAATGCCGAGGTACTTTGTAGTGTCTGAAGAAGAAATTGCAGGACAGTTGCACGAGTCTGAGTTGGCTTGACAGGTGTGAGCTTTTAAAGTAATGGGTGTCAAGGGTTGCGTGGTGGAGTTTAGAGAGAATGTTATCAGTTTAGTTTTATTAGTGTTTAACGTGAGTGAGTGAGAGATAAGCCAACTATAAATTAAATCAAATCCGGTTTGAGCAGTCGCTTGCAGTTTAGCCCAGGATTCATCATAAAAGGTAATTGCAGTATCGTCGGCAAAAGAGACAATATTACCAGAGCACAGGAGCATGTTGCACAGGTAGTTTATGAACACCAGGAACAATGTAGGGCCCAAAACACTGCCCTGAGGCACTCCATATCAAATAGGCAGCTCGTCGCTATGAAAACTGTCGATTTTGACTATCTGCCTACGGTCTGAGAGATACGAATTAAAAAACTGGAGTTGAGTACCACGTACGCCTAGACATTCCAGTTTAGAAATAAGGCAGGAGAGAGGAACGGTATCAAATGCTTTTGCAAGATCAATGAAGACTGTGAGGCATTTTTTGCATTGATTAAGTTTATCAACGATTCCATTTATCAGTGTCAACG
Source organism: Dasypolia templi (assembly GCA_963555695.1). Classification (NCBI taxonomy): domain Eukaryota; kingdom Metazoa; phylum Arthropoda; class Insecta; order Lepidoptera; family Noctuidae; genus Dasypolia; species Dasypolia templi. The sequence continues at coordinate 16,364,828 of OY743160.1, read as the reverse complement.
CCGCGTCAGAAGTTGATTTTTTCTTCCTGAACCCAAATTGGTTAGTTGACAATAAATTATTGCTTTCAAGGTATGTGCTGAGCCTGTTATTAATGAGTCGTTCTAATATCTTGGATAGGGCAGGTAGTACCGCAATAGGGCGATAATTAGTAACAGAGAGTGCGGTCCCCCCCTTTAAAGATGGGATGAATAATGGCCTTTTTGAAAGAAGATGGGAAGGTACCAGAGACGAGGCATAGGTTGAAGATATGACAAAGTACGGGGGTGAGGATTGCAGAGTATCTTTTTATCATGGTTGTAGAAATGCCATCAAAGCCCACTGCAGCATTGGCTTTAAGAGAACCAATAATAGAAGTTATCTCATCAAAATTTGTTTCCAATAGTACGAAAGAATTCAAACTATTGGTGGTTTTGGACTGGGAATTAGGGCGAGGACAGCTATCCTGTAAGCTCCTAATACGATCAGCAAGATTACATATATACCATGCTTTAGCTATATTTACAAAAAATGAATTAACATTGTTAAGAGATTGAGAAGGTGTGTCCGTGGTGTAAAGTAACTCCATGGGAGGGTGAGTAATTTTAGTTGTGTTTGTTACACGCTTGACTGTATCCCACAACATCTTTGTGTTACGACCAGCTTTGGTAATTTCATTAGAATCGAACTGTCTTTTTACTTTTCTTAGAACCTTATTGCAGAAATTCCTGTATCTTGTGTAGGTAGTTTTAAGGGCTTCATTATCAGGAGACAGTTTGTATCTTTTGTGCAAAATATCTCTGTTCTTTATGCATCGCAATAGTCCTGGAGTAATCCATGGTTTTAGGATTCTCTTGCGTTTTGCTGTACGCTTCAATGTTGAGTGATTATTTATCTCCTGCGATAGAGTTTTGATCAGACAGTCAGTAGCAGCGTTTGGATCATTCAAGGTAAAAATATTCGTGAATTCCAGATTTTGCATAGATTTGTCGAGTGATATGAAGTCGGTCTTGACGATTGAGGTATTAGAAAAATGACGGGTTGGCTTCAGATTTAAACAAAGGAGGGTTGAGAAGTGATCAGTAATTGTGGAATTGAAAATGAAGGTAGAAGAGGGTAATTTAGTTTTAAGAATTGTGTGGTTAAGGCAATTATTACCTCTTGTGGGTAAGTGGTGGGAAGGTAAAAACCCGTGATAAGAGAGACAGTTAAGGTATTCATGCGACCAATGGTTCAAAGTTGAAGTTGTGCTATCTAAGTTTATGTTTATATTTATGTCGCCTGTTATAACTACAGTTTGAAAGATAGTCAACGAAGATAGTATTTCATTTATGGAATTGAGAAACACTTCAAGATTATCGTTAGTGGGTGATCTATAAATGCAGAGGATAGCAATTTTAGTCGCGAGTTCAATGATTAAACCAGAAGCAGAGCCATGAAAATCAGGTTCGAATACTTTGAATGCGAGATTTGAATTCATGTACACGACTACTCCGTCACTCTGATTACGGTGTTTAGTAGTGTGAAACGAAGAGTAACATTGGAGCTGGGGTAGGGTGGTATTACTTTCTCGAGGAGGCAGCCATTGCTCAGGCTTGGTTCCGGGGGTCGGCAACGACCGGACCCGATGACGTCGAGCTGGAGGCGCTGTGGTTCCGCGGGGCAATGACGCAGATATGCGACACGTCCATGCCCCGCGCCCACGCACAGGGTGCAAGGCGCCAGGTGTACTGGTGGTCCGCCGAGATCGCGCAGCTGCGCGTCGCATGCGTGGCGGTGAGACGCCGGTACACCCGCTACCGGAGGAGACGTCGTCGGGTACCCGAGGAGGAGGCCGCGCTGTACGAGGTGTACCGCGCGGCAAAGCAGACTCTGTGGCTGGCCATCGACGAGGCGAGGACGCGATCCCGGGAGAGGATGTTGGAGACTCTGGACGGGGATCCGTGGGGGCGCCCGTATAAAGCGGTTCGAGGGCAACTTCGAGCCGCGGCGCCCCCACTTACGGAGAGTCTCCAACCCGAGCTGCTGGAGGAAGTGGTAGCAGCCCTCTTCCCGGCGAGAGCGGAGCATGTTCCGCCGCCGATGGCTTTGCCCGCAGCCTCAGAGTCTGCAGAGGAGGAGATGGAGAACGCCATCAGCGTCCCAGAGGTGACACAGGCAGAGATGAGGGCGGCCGTGATGCGGCTCCGGGCCAAGAACGTGGCTCCGGGGCCCGACGGAATTCACGGCCTGGCTTTGGCCCTCTCTCTGAAGGAGTTGGAGCCCCAACTGAGAGGACTCTACACAGCGTGCCTTGAGCGGGGCCAGTTTCCCAGTCTGTGGAAGATTGGACGTCTGGTCCTGCTCAGGAAGGCGGGGCGCCCTGCCGACTCGCCGTCTGCGTACCGGCCCATAGTGCTGCTCGACGAGGTGGGCAAGCTGTTCGAGCGCATACTCGCAGCCCGCCTCGTCGGCCACTTGTGCAGAGAGGGGCCGGACCTGGACGAGAGCCAGTTCGGCTTTCGGCATGGGCGCTCTACCATCCACGCTGTGTCGAGGGTGAGAGTCCTGGCGGAGGAAACAGTGTCCCGGGGCGGGGTGGTGGTGGCGGTGTCCTTGGACATCTCCAACGCCTTCAACACCCTGCCCTGGAGCTGCATACGGGAGGCACTACGTTATCATCGGGTGCCTCTCTACCTCCGCCGCATCGTTGGGGCTTATCTGGCGGGGAGGTGTGTCACCTACATGGGACGTGATGGCGGAAACCAGCGCCAAGTGTCGTGCGGTGTTCCACAGGGATCGGTCGTGGGACCGCTCCTGTGGAACATCGGGTACGACTGGGTGCTGAGGGGCGAGCTCCCGCCGGGCGCGGACCTGACGTGTTACGCGGACGACACGCTGGTCACGGCCCGGGGGAGTTCGCACAGGGAGGCAGCGTTGCTCGCGACGGCGGCGGTCTCACTGACGGTGAGCCGCATACGGCGCCTCGGCCTGGAGGTGGCCCTCAACAAGTCGGAGGCCATGGTGTTTCATGGCCCCCGGCGGGCGCCGCCGGCCGGATCACATATTGTGGTCGGGGGGGTCCGGATCGCTGTCGAGCCCACCATGAAATATCTGGGATTGGTGCTCGACAGCCGGTGGGACTTCGGACCCCACTTCCGGCGGCTGGCGCCCAAGTTGTTGGGCGCGGCCGGGGCGCTGGCAACGCTGCTTCCCAATCTGGGGGGCCCGAGCGCCGCCTGTAGGCGGCTCTATATGGGGATCGTGCGATCCATGGCGCTCTACGGAGCGCCGATCTGGGCGTCTGACCTGACGGCCGGCAGCATAGCTGTCCTGCGCAAGCCGCAGCGGGCGATGGCCGTCAGAGTCATTCGGGGGTATCGCACGATCTCCTTCGAGGCGGGTTGTGCACTGGCCGGATCACCGCCCTGGGACCTGGAGGCGAAGGTGCTCGCGTCACTGTACCGGTGGCGCGAGGCAGCGCGGGAGCGGGGCGAGCGACCGATGCAGCAACAAATCGAGCAGCATCGGTTGCAGCTCCGCGAGGTCCTGGTGGCGGAATGGCGGGTGAGGCTGTCACGCCCTACCGCCGGCCTCAGCACCATCGAGGCGATCCGGCCAGTGCTCGACCGCTGGCTCGGGAGAAGGCACGGCTCCCTGACGTTTCGGGCGACGCAGGTGCTCTCGGGGCATGGTTGCTTCGGGAAGTACCTGTGTCGCATAAACAGGGAGCCGGACGCCCGGTGTCACCACTGCGTCGAATGCCGGGAGGACACGGCGCGGCACACGCTGGCAGAGTGTGCCGCTTGGGAGGAGCCGCGCCGTGCCCTCATCACCGAAGTAGGCAACGACCTGTCGCTGCCGGCCGTCGTGAACGCGATGGTCGGCGGCGCAGAGTCCTGGGACGCAGTGGTCTCCTTTTGCGAAACGGTCATCTCGCAGAAGGAGGCTGCGGAAAGGGAGAGAGAGATCTCGACTCTCGACCCGGCCCGCAGCAGACGCACCGGGCGTCGGAGGAGGGCGGACAACGCCCTCTTCCGGCCCCCCTAAATGGGTCCAGGGGCGACGGATTCGGGGACATCCGTCACCCCCCAACATCAGGACCCGAGAAGGCGGCGCGCGTAGTGTTCCGCGTGCGCCGCTCACAGACGTTGCGGGGGGAGTACACCTCACTCCCCCCGCCCGAGACGGGGCCCGCGCAAGCGGGCCGGCACCAGCCGGGGTTGTGGAAGAATAATGTGTTCCCGCGACCCCGGCGTAGGTGTGAGATGGAACACCGGGGTGGTTTTTAGTCAGTAAGAGTCTGACAGACCCCTCCGCCCGCCCCAGGGCGGAGGACATCCATGAGGATTTTCCACCCCGGGAACAAAAAAAAAAAAAAAAAAAAAAGGGTGGTATTACTTAGACAAGTAAGCCAACATTCTGTTAGAACAGCTACATCACAATCAAGAGAAAGACGGGAAAGAAGTGTTTCAAAATCATTAAAATTTCTATTAATAGATCTGATATTTTGGGAAAGAACTTTCAGGTAGCCATCTGGGGACTTAATAGTAGACAAACAGTCTTTTGGTGTGCACTGATAAACTTTAGATACAGAGAATTCATCTAGGTTATCACTTAACAAGTTTATGTGATCGAATGTTTAGGTATAGAGTTGTAAATGATATAGGGGACAGTTCTAATAGTGATTCTTGGTTTTCAGGTAAAAGAAGTAGTGTTAAAGGTATACAGTAAGGCATGATTTGTATTAAATTATTATGATATGTAGTGATGAGTATTAGGATATTGTTTGAGTTGTTGTGTGTATAGATAAGTATGTGTGAACTGAAATGTACAGTAGAGTTTTTGTTTATTCTAATGTAGAAATTAACATGCAAAATTAATATTCTTATTCTTAATCGGTAAGTTACACTAATTATAAATTTACTTAATCTACTAAATTGCTTAATACAAAAAGGAAAAACTAATGTAAGTAAGGCTAATTTAAATAGTCATACTTCAGGTAATTTGGACAACTTTTGCAATTGTACTTCATTTTTAATTACAATGTAAGGTGATTCTTTGACCTTTTTCATCAGAATACGACCATTTGAAATCCAACAATACTCGTATTTGTGCTCTTTAGCAAAGTTTCTGGCTAAGTAAAACAGTTTTCTAGACTATGCTGTCAGCTGCTCTGCTATATAGATAGGTACTGTTTTAGCTGTGAATTCCAAGGTTGGCTGAGTTAAGCTTTTGATTAGGGTTTAGCGTGTTGTAGCTTTTTACAGAGTTCAGAAACTTGCTTTTGGTAAGAGTGTTCGTAAATTCCATGAACAGCGCGGAGGAATTATTTTGTTTGTCGATTCTGTACCTAGAGATGTCTCCAATGTCTGACTTAACATTCATGCCGAGGACATTAGAGAGTACAGAAACAGTGTCGTATAAATCTTGTTTAGACTCTTTTTGACGTAGTGGGACATTTCTGATTTCAACGCATGTTTTAATCAAGTTTCGCTCCAGCGTGTCGATCTTTTCATCAAGAGTCGATAAATGGGTACACATATCAGCACGCTCTTTTTCGAGACCTGTTATCTTGGACTCCAAGGAGGACATTTGGTCCGATAGGCCGTTCAGGGAGCTCACCAAAGCAGTGATAGAGGTCTCGATCTTAGTGAAATGTAGCTTGAGGTCCATTATGTGGGATTCAAGAGTTTCGAGCCGGGTATTTTGAGATGCTATAAATTGATTCATCATATCTCTTAGTTCTGTTCTAAAATCAAAATTTTCAGCTGGTTTTTTAGCACTCGAAGACTTGAAGCGTTTAGCTCTTTGCGTAACATATGATGAACTTAGATCGTCAATTAGCTCATCTTCACAGATTTTGCTTATGTCGGCTTCGGAACGCGAAAGGTTGAAATTGGGTTTTGACGTAGGAGGCGAGCGCAGCATTTTAATACCAGGTTCTCATAAACTAGAAGAGATTATGTGAATGACGAGTTATTGTAAGCAGGAAACAATATCCAAAATTCCTTGTTCGTAGGTATATTCAATAATACATTTATGTGGGTACTCGGCCCGCAAAAGATAACCCAGAGTGAGCGATAGTTAGCACCCGGAAAACATAAAACAACAGTATAGTGCGATAGTACTGTGGAGATTGTGGATAGTACCGTTATTGTTCAAGACAGCCGTTGTAAGGTCGCCGTCGTCTGCTCCAATTTTTCAATCAAATGCTATGGAAGTAACCATCACAGCGCTTCGAGTACCAGGAGATCATAATCAGTAGAAGGTGCTTACTTGCGTCCTGTGGACGTAGACACCAGCAGTGGGCGGGGGCTCGTTGTGGCCGACGGAGAAAGCACAATGTGCAGGTGCAGGGCGGAGCCCAGCAGTGGGCGGGGGCTCGTTGTGGCCGACGGAGAAAGCACGATGTGCAGGTGCAGGGCGGAGCCAGTAGTATGACGCATGGAATAGCTTACTCGTTGGTGTGGTAGCGGAAGCGTATTGAGCACCTCCTTTCAATTTATGCACTCCTATTTTTTTGTAATGTTTGTTTTAACTGTTTTGAATTTAATTATTGAATTTAAACTCGTGTATGAGGTCCGGAAGGAAGGGGACCTAACATGGGACCTAAACATAACTGGCGAAATGTGGGTGTACTATAGGTACATATGGGCGCCAAACCATTTAATGATTTTAATTTTAACTTGTTTCGATTAATTTGTACTCAATCTGACTTACATGTAATTTATTAAATTAATACTTGTGTTTCCGGTTAGTCTATGCAAAGTTATTATTTTGATTTAGTTAAAATATTGTGGTTTCCGGTTGAATTTATGTTAAAGTTTCTATTTGACCTACTCCCTTTTGATTTATTTATAATATTGTTGTTTCCGGTTCAATTTATGTTAGTTTCTTTTCGACCTTCCTTCGACTTCCTTTTGATTTATATAAAATGTTGTTGTTTCTGGTTGAATTGATGTTAAAGAAACTATTGAGCTACTTCCTTTTGATTTATTTAAAATATTGTACTTTTCCGGTTGACTTTATTTTAAGTTTGTTGGTAATAAGGATTTATCTTGACACTTCCGCTTGAATTATTAAAAATGCAATTTCCTTTGAGTTAATATTATTAAGGATGTGTGTTGACACATCCGATTGAATGATTTAAAATGTTAGGGAATTATTTTGACATACCCGCTTGATTTATATAAATTTTGGCGGTAAAGATTCGCGGTAAAGTTTGGCGGTAATTTTGTGTATAAAAGCTATTGTAATGCGATTGGAAACGGATTCTTTATACGCTGCCCGTGCAATAAACACCCCGAGTTGAAGTAAGGTATTATCTTTGTGCTCTCTTAAAACATCTTCCTGCCATTCACAATTACCGTGTATTTGTGTGATATATTGGTGCAAACCAATATGTCTGACTTCGACAAACAACGGCGATGATGCGCCGACATACACCTCTGCCCAACCCTTCGGGGAAACAAGGCGTGATGCTGTGTTGTGTTTAATTTCAACTCCAATTCTGGCGTGTCCTGACTATAATCTTCCTTTTCGGTTCACTGCGATGCCTCGAATTTTGGCATTGGTGCCATGCTTACTCAGGATCAGAATGATAACGAAGTAGTGATTGCTTATACGAGTAAATCCCTTATTAAACACGAACAAAATTATTCTACTACTGAGAGCGAAACTTTGGCAGTTATTTCTGCTCTTGAACATTGGCGGTTGTTATCTTGATAATGGTAAACAATTCACAGTTTACACTGATCATGCAGCTTTGAATTGGTTTCAAAATCTTTCAAACCCTTCGGGGAGACTTGCAAGATGGACTTTACGATTATCTTGTTTTTAATCTTACCCTGAAACATAGAAAGGGTAAAGACAATGTTGTTCCAGACTTACTCTCACTAGGAGACAGGATTTTTAAAAATCTTGCCATGGGTACAGATAATCCTCACTTAGGAATCTTCAAAACCTATAACAAATTATCTCTTGGTTATTATTGGTCTGGCATGTTTAACTTTGATACATCATATCAAAGTTTTGCTCTTTATGTGACACTTGTCTCGCTATCAAACACTCGACTTCCCTTATGGTCCTATGGGTAAACCTAAAATATGCTCAAGACCTTTTCAGACAATTTCATTAGATTTAATGGGTCCTCCCCCAATAACAAGACAGCGTAACCAATACATTCTTGTGGTTACCTGCTGCTTATCTAAATACCCAATAAAACTCAATAATAGTCTTCCCAATAAAACGCGCTACAACCTCTAATATTTATTATACAACACGTGGAGAATTCGGTATTCTTGTTGCATGGTGTTCCCCAATGTATTATAATGGATAATGGATACCAATTTCAATCAAATGAATTCAAAGCATTTCTATAAAAATATAAAGTCCCGTTTGTAGTCTATTCACCTAAATATTGCCCTCAAGTTAACCCCACAGAAAGATATAATAGAACAATAATCACAGCACTAGCACAACTAGTTGGGGAAGATCGCAGATCATGGGATTCGTACTTACAGAAAATTCAATACACCATGAACATCACTACAGGGTTTTCTCAATCCTTCCTTGTATTTGGTCGTGAAACCATACCTTGTGGTTCACTCTATTAATCTGGACGAAATAACATTTCTTCCCAGAGATATATACGCCACTAATATGGGATTACTATCTGTTTCTTTGATAAGGTTCAGACTGCTTTACATATTGCTCAGACACGAATTAAGAATTTAACGTAGGTGTGGGTTGTTTGTAACGTGGGTGGGGTGGGTTTGGCGTAAGAACTACGTACAAAGTAACACAGCTACTTATTTCAGTACCAAGCTAGCACCTAGATTTATTAAATGCACTATTACAGAGAAATTGCCACCTCTCGTATTTATTCTACAAGACCCTAATGGTTCTAGAGGGAAATGGCATGTTAAAGATTTTAAACCTTAATTTTTAATTTTTATGCATGTTAACTCTAAGTTAGTTTTAAGACCATAAGCAAGTAATTTTATTAATAATACTTTATGAATGTATCTAATGTTCTTTCGAGCGGTTGGCAACTCTATAAGAAAGCCCCTAATTCCCTTTAATTTTTATTTATCTTAACGTTGGTTTTTCTTAAACAAAGTTACTATTTAACTCATACCAAGCAAGTGTTTAAATCGAGAATATTAGTGTTTAAATCGAGAATAATCTACTCGTAATACGAACACGTTATTTAAAATAGGAACCAGATTATAATAGCGTAGCTTTTGTCTACAAGGCAGTTATTTATAATATTCAGTTTCCCGGTCAGAGGCAAGTCCTTAAAATAGCTATAAAACTGACATAAGTTAAGTATCCAGCAGAAAAGGGGTCGTATAAATAAATTATAAAAACAGTACAGAAACTTTGGGTATACAGAAGCGGTCACTCTCTTTGACCTTGCTTGTATTGTCTTGTCATAATCGTGGACCAAAAAGGAAATAGTAAAGATTACCAAGCAACCATGTCCCACCAACAATCATTAACCAAGAAATTAGAGAAGTTTTAGACAACCTAAAACATCAAGCTACTATTACCGACGAGCGACAGCCTCTAGTCACTGCATACTGAAGCATACTTAGATTTCGTGTAGCGGTCTGTGTAAGTGCGTTCAATGAACCATTTATATCTTGTTTGCTTGAAACTGACGAAATCGCCAAGAAAAGTGACAAGATGTTTTGTTTACTGACAGTTATACAAATAAAACCTTACTATTTGCTTTAGGTGAACAAGGTGGTATAAAACTTAACTTTTGCTGATTTGTATCATATGATTTTAGTTAAACAAAAAAATACACCCCAGCACAAAAAAAAATTATGTAGGTGGCGTTCTTGGACTGAAAATAATATTAATAAACTGTTCCAACCAAGCGCACTTATCTAAATTTCGTTTCAGTGCTGTTAGTGCAGTGCAGCTTAGTTTCTGTTCGGTTGAGTGTCGTTGAAATCAGTGCTCAGAGGTAAATTTACTCATGATTAACTCACTAAGATTAAAACTTATCAATCATCAATCACGGCGCCATTATTGAATTATTAAATCATTGTCACGATAAACTGATTCAATCTTATTCAACAATCGTCAATCAAATTAAATTTTTCCACACACTGCATTCTGGTCTAGTAGACAATAACTTAAACTTTACTAAACGTAGACACATAATAGCAAGGCTATTAGCTTTTTATATAAACTCAGACATAAGTAGTATGTCGAAGTCTTGTGTTATTAATACCACAATAGTTAGTAATAATACTAAAAATCACGTGGCGAGCCTGAATAAATGTAGCTCAAATGTAGCTATAAGTAATTCTACAAACTGTACGAAGGAGGTTCCATGTCCCTCACTCACTACGAGCTCACCGTCTGGTGGTGACATTCAAGTCTTGGGCTTAACTCCGGATAATCATTTAAACTAGTTTGTAAGACAACAGAAGGTACCAGGAAGAATATTCTTATAACTAACAACAACAAGGTATCTTCTTGCTCAAAAAGATGTCATTATCAAAAAGAAGGTCAGCAGAATGCCTTGAAGTTATTTCATCAAAATATTCAAGGTATTTCTTCCAAATTATTAGAAATTGAAATGTTTTTAGAGAAAACAAAGTTTGACATTGTTTGTTTTACTGAACATTGGTTAAGGGATTACCAAATGCTAATTAATTATGAGAACTATAGTGTGGGCAGTTGTTTTACCCGTAAATCTATGCTGCGTGGAGGGTCTCTAATCTTGATTAAAAATTGTTTAAAATCCAAGCAACGCAATGACATAGTTGGTTTATCAGTTGAACATTGCATCGAACTGTCCTGTGTTGAGCTAGATAAGCATGTTGTAGTGTGCGTGTACAGACCCCCTAATTATCAGACCTTTTCTTTATTTGAGTCAATAATGGAAGATGTCCTAGCGAAACTTGCATCCAGTAACAAAGCCGCAATTATTTGTGGTGATTTTAATATTAATATTCTTGAAAATAATTCAAATAGCTGTAGATTACTAAGCCTTTTTAAATCATTCAATTTATTTAATGTTTTTACCGAACCGACTAGAGTAACTCCAACTTCTGCTACTTGTATTGATAATGTCTTCTGCGATTTTGATTATTTAGAAAAAGCCATCGTAAATTTTCTGCCGTCAGATCATAGTGGACAAACGGTAACTTTTAGGTTTAAAACACCTTTACAAAAATTGCAAATACAATTTAGACCAATAACTACTGGCAAATTAAATAGTTTCAATAGTGCCCTAAATAATAAGTTAAATGTTCTGGGCCATAATATGGACGATGCAAATAAATTTTATGAGGATTTCTTTTCATTAGTCCACACTGAATTCAATAAAACTTTTGAAAAGAAAACAAAAAATATTTGCACTAAATTTATATTTAGTGACTGGGCAACCAGAGGTATTAGGATTAGTAGAGAAAGACTGTTCGAGTTGTATGGCCTTAAGCCTTACATTAACACTGAAACTTTCAATAAGTATGTTGCTACATATTCCAAAACTTTTAGAAATACCTGCAAAATAGCTAAAGCCCTGTACATTAGCAACAAGATCAAAACAGCGGAAGATAAAATAAAAACTGTTTGGAAAGTTATAAATAACGAAACTAGTAGGAAAAAAATACGAAGCATGAATACACATTGGAGACTTCACGTGGTGCCATAAGCTCTAACTTAGAAGTAGCTCAAGAATTTGTAAATTATTTTACTAATATACCATCTAAAACTACGGAGGCTTTAAATTCCTCACCCAAAGTCTCAATTGATTGATTAAGAGCGAACGTTCCAGGCTGCCCGGTTGAATTTCAATTTAAATATATAAACCCTATGATAGTTATAAAAGCTTTTCGGCAAATAAAAATCAAGTTGACCGAAGATCTTTGGGGAATGTCAATCAAAGTTTGTACATCCATAATCGAGACCATAGCACCATACTTAGCTTTAATATTTAATTTGTGTGTAGATCAAGGAGTCTTCCCGGATTTAATGAAATACAGTAAGGTTATACCACTTTTTAAATCTGGGGATAGCAAAGACACCAACAATTATAGACCAGTATCCGTGTTGCCGGTATTCAGCAAGGTGTTCGAAAAGGTAATGCTCAATCAAATGCTTAATCATTTTAACATCAACAAAATCTTACACGAACAGCAATATGGTTTCACCAAAGGTCGTTGCACGACTGATGCTGGTGTCACTTTACTAAAACACATATTTACAGCGTGGGAGGAGGCCCAAGACGCCATAGGAATTTTCTGTGACCTCTCCAAGACATTTGATTGCGTTAGTCACGAAACCTTGCTCCTAAAACTGGAGCATTACGGACTAGGTAAACCTGCGCTAAGTTTAGTTAGATCTTATTTACAAGATAGACGGCAAAAAGTTCAAATTAATGGTGTCAATTCACTTGGATTAAAAGTAAAATTGGGTGTTCCACAAGGCTCGATATTAGGTCCTTTCCTCTTTTTAGTATATATTAATGATCTACCCCATTTATTAAAAAAACAACCACATACGGTGTTATTTACTGATGATACTTCTTTAATTTTTAAGATAAGTAGACGTTCATCAAATCTTGACGACGTAAATAACGCACTGCTGCAGGTACAAAATTGGTTTACTGCCAATAATTTAGTATTAAATGGGTAAAAAACAAAATGCATAAGGTTTGCTTTGCCGAATGTTAAAAGTACTGATTGTGACATAGTATTGAATCAAGAGAAACTAGAATTCGTTGATAAAACGGTTTTCTTGGGGATCACGCTCGACTCGAGGCTGCAATGGGGTCCCCATTTAACATCTCTTGCAGGACGGCTAACTTCAGCAGCATATGCTGTAAGAAAAATCCGTCAGTTTACTAATGTAGATACCGCGAGGCTGGTCTATTTCAGTTACTTTCATAGTATCATGTCTTACGGTATCTTATTATGGGGACGCGCTGCAGACATCGAGTCTATTTTTATTCTGCAAAAAAGAGCCATTAGAGCAATATATGGCCTCCGCAGGCGCGATTCTTTAAGGGAACTGTTTAAAGATATTAACATCATGACCGTACCTTGTCAATATATATATGAAAACATCATGTACGTAAGGAAAAACTTAAATATTTCCAGTAAAAGAGGTGAAAGACACAACTATGGGACTAGAAATAGGGACCAATTGGTTCAACCGGGTTTCAGGCTGGCTAAAGTAGATTCATCCTTCATGGGGTACTGTTTAAAATGTTATAATAAAATACCTCCCCACATACTCCAACTGAATGAAACGAAGTTCAAAACCTGTATCAAACGCACACTATGCAGCCAAGCATATTATAAGTTGGAGGACTACATCTGTGACAAAAATGCTTGGCTCAACGCTGGTTCTGCTCCACAAGGGCGACTAAACAATTGATTAGCATTCGGAAATATTGTTGGAGCTGCTGTTAAAATATTGTGGTTTCCGGTTGAATTTATGTTAAAGTTTCTATTTGACCTACTCCCTTTTGATTTATTTATAATATTGTTGTTTCCGGTTCAATTTATGTTAGTTTCTTTTCGACCTTCCTTCGACTTCCTTTTGATTTATATAAAATGTTGTTGTTTCTGGTTGAATTGATGTTAAAGAAACTATTGAGCTACTTCCTTTTGATTTATTTAAAATATTGTACTTTTCCGGTTGACTTTATTTTAAGTTTGTTGGTAATAAGGATTTATCTTGACACTTCCGCTTGAATTATTAAAAATGCAATTTCCTTTGAGTTAATATTATTAAGGATGTGTGTTGACACATCCGATTGAATGATTTAAAATGTTAGGGAATTATTTTGACATACCCGCTTGATTTATATAAATTTTGGCGGTAAAGATTCGCGGTAAAGTTTGGCGGTAATTTTGTGTATAAAAGCTATTGTAATGCGATTGGAAACGGATTCTTTATACGCTGCCCGTGCAATAAACACCCCGAGTTGAAGTAAGGTATTATCTTTGTGCTCTCTTAAAACATCTTCCTGCCATTCACAATTACCGTGTATTTGTGTGATATATTGGTGCAAACCAATATGTCTGACTTCGACAAACAACGGCGATGATGCGCCGACATACACCTCTGCCCAACCCTTCGGGGAAACAAGGCGTGATGCTGTGTTGTGTTTAATTTCAACTCCAATTCTGGCGTGTCCTGACTATAATCTTCCTTTTCGGTTCACTGCGATGCCTCGAATTTTGGCATTGGTGCCATGCTTACTCAGGATCAGAATGATAACGAAGTAGTGATTGCTTATACGAGTAAATCCCTTATTAAACACGAACAAAATTATTCTACTACTGAGAGCGAAACTTTGGCAGTTATTTCTGCTCTTGAACATTGGCGGTTGTTATCTTGATAATGGTAAACAATTCACAGTTTACACTGATCATGCAGCTTTGAATTGGTTTCAAAATCTTTCAAACCCTTCGGGGAGACTTGCAAGATGGACTTTACGATTATCTTGTTTTTAATCTTACCCTGAAACATAGAAAGGGTAAAGACAATGTTGTTCCAGACTTACTCTCACTAGGAGACAGGATTTTTAAAAATCTTGCCATGGGTACAGATAATCCTCACTTAGGAATCTTCAAAACCTATAACAAATTATCTCTTGGTTATTATTGGTCTGGCATGTTTAACTTTGATACATCATATCAAAGTTTTGCTCTTTATGTGACACTTGTCTCGCTATCAAACACTCGACTTCCCTTATGGTCCTATGGGTAAACCTAAAATATGCTCAAGACCTTTTCAGACAATTTCATTAGATTTAATGGGTCCTCCCCCAATAACAAGACAGCGTAACCAATACATTCTTGTGGTTACCTGCTGCTTATCTAAATACCCAATAAAACTCAATAATAGTCTTCCCAATAAAACGCGCTACAACCTCTAATATTTATTATACAACACGTGGAGAATTCGGTATTCTTGTTGCATGGTGTTCCCCAATGTATTATAATGGATAATGGATACCAATTTCAATCAAATGAATTCAAAGCATTTCTATAAAAATATAAAGTCCCGTTTGTAGTCTATTCACCTAAATATTGCCCTCAAGTTAACCCCACAGAAAGATATAATAGAACAATAATCACAGCACTAGCACAACTAGTTGGGGAAGATCGCAGATCATGGGATTCGTACTTACAGAAAATTCAATACACCATGAACATCACTACAGGGTTTTCTCAATCCTTCCTTGTATTTGGTCGTGAAACCATACCTTGTGGTTCACTCTATTAATCTGGACGAAATAACATTTCTTCCCAGAGATATATACGCCACTAATATGGGATTACTATCTGTTTCTTTGATAAGGTTCAGACTGCTTTACATATTGCTCAGACACGAATTAAGAATTTAACGTAGGTGTGGGTTGTTTGTAACGTGGGTGGGGTGGGTTTGGCGTAAGAACTACGTACAAAGTAACACAGCTACTTATTTCAGTACCAAGCTAGCACCTAGATTTATTAAATGCACTATTACAGAGAAATTGCCACCTCTCGTATTTATTCTACAAGACCCTAATGGTTCTAGAGGGAAATGGCATGTTAAAGATTTTAAAACTTAATTTTTAATTTTTATGCATGATAACTCTAAGTTAGTTTTAAGACCATAAGCAAGTAATTTTATTAATAATACTTTATGAATGTATCTAATGTTCTTTCGAGCGGTTGGCAACTCTATAAGAAAGCCCCTAATTCCCTTTAATTTTTATTTATCTTAACGTTGGTTTTTCTTAAACAAAGTTACTATTTAACTCATACCAAGCAAGTGTTTAAATCGAGAATATTAGTGTTTAAATCGAGAATAATCTACTCGTAATACGAACACGTTATTTAAAATAGGAACCAGATTATAATAGCGTAGCTTTTGTCTACAAGGCAGTTATTTATAATATTCAGTTTCCCGGTCAGAGGCAAGTCCTTAAAATAGCTATAAAACTGACATAAGTTAAGTATCCAGCAGAAAAGGGGTCGTATAAATAAATTATAAAAACAGTACAGAAACTTTGGGTATACAGAAGCGGTCACTCTCTTTGACCTTGCTTGTATTGTCTTGTCATAATCGTGGACCAAAAAGGAAATAGTAAAGATTACCAAGCAACCATGTCCCACCAACAATCATTAACCAAGAAATTAGAGAAGTTTTAGACAACCTAAAACATCAAGCTACTATTACCGACGAGCGACAGCCTCTAGTCACTGCATACTGAAGCATACTTAGATTTCGTGTAGCGGTCTGTGTAAGTGCGTTCAATGAACCATTTATATCTTGTTTGCTTGAAACTGACGAAATCGCCAAGAAAAGTGACAAGATGTTTTGTTTACTGACAGTTATACAAATAAAACCTTACTATTTGCTTTAGGTGAACAAGGTGGTATAAAACTTAACTTTTGCTGATTTGTATCATATGATTTTAGTTAAACAAAAAAATACACCCCAGCACAAAAAAAAATTATGTAGGTGGCGTTCTTGGACTGAAAATAATATTAATAAACTGTTCCAACCAAGCGCACTTATCTAAATTTCGTTTCAGTGCTGTTAGTGCAGTGCAGCTTAGTTTCTGTTCGGTTGAGTGTCGTTGAAATCAGTGCTCAGAGGTAAATTTACTCATGATTAACTCACTAAGATTAAAACTTATCAATCATCAATCACGGCGCCATTATTGAATTATTAAATCATTGTCACGATAAACTGATTCAATCTTATTCAACAATCGTCAATCAAATTAAATTTTTCCACACACTGCATTCTGGTCTAGTAGACAATAACTTAAACTTTACTAAACGTAGACACATAATAGCAAGGCTATTAGCTTTTTATATAAACTCAGACATAAGTAGTATGTCGAAGTCTTGTGTTATTAATACCACAATAGTTAGTAATAATACTAAAAATCACATGGCGAGCCTGAATAAATGTAGCTCAAATGTAGCTATAAGTAATTCTACAAACTGTACGAAGGAGGTTCCATGTCCCTCACTCACTACGAGCTCACCGTCTGGTGGTGACATTCAAGTCTTGGGCTTAACTCCGGATAATCATTTAAACTAGTTTGTAAGACAACAGAAGGTACCAGGAAGAATATTCTTATAACTAACAACAACAAGGTATCTTCTTGCTCAAAAAGATGTCATTATCAAAAAGAAGGTCAGCAGAATGCCTTGAAGTTATTTCATCAAAATATTCAAGGTATTTCTTCCAAATTATTAGAAATTGAAATGTTTTTAGAGAAAACAAAGTTTGACATTGTTTGTTTTACTGAACATTGGTTAAGGGATTACCAAATGCTAATTAATTATGAGAACTATAGTGTGGGCAGTTGTTTTACCCGTAAATCTATGCTGCGTGGAGGGTCTCTAATCTTGATTAAAAATTGTTTAAAATCCAAGCAACGCAATGACATAGTTGGTTTGTCAGTTGAACATTGCATCGAACTGTCCTGTGTTGAGCTAGATAAGCATGTTGTAGTGTGCGTGTACAGACCCCCTAATTATCAGACCTTTTCTTTATTTGAGTCAATAATGGAAGATGTCCTAGCGAAACTTGCATCCAGTAACAAAGCCGCAATTATTTGTGGTGATTTTAATATTAATATTCTTGAAAATAATTCAAATAGCTGTAGATTACTAAGCCTTTTTAAATCATTCAATTTATTTAATGTTTTTACCGAACCGACTAGAGTAACTCCAACTTCTGCTACTTGTATTGATAATGTCTTCTGCGATTTTGATTATTTAGAAAAAGCCATCGTAAATTTTCTGCCGTCAGATCATAGTGGACAAACGGTAACTTTTAGGTTTAAAACACCTTTACAAAAATTGCAAATACAATTTAGACCAATAACTACTGGCAAATTAAATAGTTTCAATAGTGCCCTAAATAATAAGTTAAATGTTCTGGGCCATAATATGGACGATGCAAATAAATTTTATGAGGATTTCTTTTCATTAGTCCACACTGAATTCAATAAAACTTTTGAAAAGAAAACAAAAAATATTTGCACTAAATTTATATTTAGTGACTGGGCAACCAGAGGTATTAGGATTAGTAGAGAAAGACTGTTCGAGTTGTATGGCCTTAAGCCTTACATTAACACTGAAACTTTCAATAAGTATGTTGCTACATATTCCAAAACTTTTAGAAATACCTGCAAAATAGCTAAAGCCCTGTACATTAGCAACAAGATCAAAACAGCGGAAGATAAAATAAAAACTGTTTGGAAAGTTATAAATAACGAAACTAGTAGGAAAAAAATACGAAGCATGAATACACATTGGAGACTTCACGTGGTGCCATAAGCTCTAACTTAGAAGTAGCTCAAGAATTTGTAAATTATTTTACTAATATACCATCTAAAACTACGGAGGCTTTAAATTCCTCACCCAAAGTCTCAATTGATTGATTAAGAGCGAACGTTCCAGGCTGCCCGGTTGAATTTCAATTTAAATATATAAACCCTATGATAGTTATAAAAGCTTTTCGGCAAATAAAAATCAAGTTGACCGAAGATCTTTGGGGAATGTCAATCAAAGTTTGTACATCCATAATCGAGACCATAGCACCATACTTAGCTTTAATATTTAATTTGTGTGTAGATCAAGGAGTCTTCCCGGATTTAATGAAATACAGTAAGGTTATACCACTTTTTAAATCTGGGGATAGCAAAGACACCAACAATTATAGACCAGTATCCGTGTTGCCGGTATTCAGCAAGGTGTTCGAAAAGGTAATGCTCAATCAAATGCTTAATCATTTTAACATCAACAAAATCTTACACGAACAGCAATATGGTTTCACCAAAGGTCGTTGCACGACTGATGCTGGTGTCACTTTACTAAAACACATATTTACAGCGTGGGAGGAGGCCCAAGACGCCATAGGAATTTTCTGTGACCTCTCCAAGACATTTGATTGCGTTAGTCACGAAACCTTGCTCCTAAAACTGGAGCATTACGGACTAGGTAAACCTGCGCTAAGTTTAGTTAGATCTTATTTACAAGATAGACGGCAAAAAGTTCAAATTAATGGTGTCAATTCACTTGGATTAAAAGTAAAATTGGGTGTTCCACAAGGCTCGATATTAGGTCCTTTCCTCTTTTTAGTATATATTAATGATCTACCCCATTTATTAAAAAAACAACCACATACGGTGTTATTTACTGATGATACTTCTTTAATTTTTAAGATAAGTAGACGTTCATCAAATCTTGACGACGTAAATAACGCACTGCTGCAGGTACAAAATTGGTTTACTGCCAATAATTTAGTATTAAATGGGTAAAAAACAAAATGCATAAGGTTTGCTTTGCCGAATGTTAAAAGTACTGATTGTGACATAGTATTGAATCAAGAGAAACTAGAATTCGTTGATAAAACGGTTTTCTTGGGGATCACGCTCGACTCGAGGCTGCAATGGGGTCCCCATCTAACATCTCTTGCAGGACGGCTAACTTCAGCAGCATATGCTGTAAGAAAAATCCGTCAGTTTACTAATGTAGATACCGCGAGGCTGGTCTATTTCAGTTACTTTCATAGTATCATGTCTTACGGTATCTTATTATGGGGACGCGCTGCAGACATCGAGTCTATTTTTATTCTGCAAAAAAGAGCCATTAGAGCAATATATGGCCTCCGCAGGCGCGATTCTTTAAGGGAACTGTTTAAAGATATTAACATCATGACCGTACCTTGTCAATATATATATGAAAACATCATGTACGTAAGGAAAAACTTAAATATTTCCAGTAAAAGAGGTGAAAGACACAACTATGGGACTAGAAATAGGGACCAATTGGTTCAACCGGGTTTCAGGCTGGCTAAAGTAGATTCATCCTTCATGGGGTACTGTTTAAAATGTTATAATAAAATACCTCCCCACATACTCCAACTGAATGAAACGAAGTTCAAAACCTGTATCAAACGCACACTATGCAGCCAAGCATATTATAAGTTGGAGGACTACATCTGTGACAAAAATGCTTGGCTCAACGCTGGTTCTGCTCCACAAGGGCGACTAAACAATTGATTAGCATTCGGAAATATTGTTGGAGCTGCTGAAGATTGTAAAAACTATCTTTGCACTGTATAAATTCAATCTTTTAGTATTGTATAATTGCAAAGCACACGTGTGAGCACTATGTAGTACCTACTATAAAGCTACCCTATACTGGGCACGTCTGTCATTGACTTGAATGTGCCCTGGCGGCTGAGAGTATGTCACGCTCACTCAAATGTCTCGCTGGTGGTGGCGTGTGTGTTGGATCATTAAGTTCCCTTCAAAATGGTTGAGCTGAATGGTGCTGATCCATACGTCATGTTCGTGAACGGGCGCCGTCAGTGGGGACTGGTCATCTCTTGGCTGCCACGGCTTTTTTTAAATTTTTGTTTTCCGATTTTTATGTTTTTTATTACGGGTCTTTCTACATTGTTCTCACATGTTTAATTTCAACAAGACTGATGTAAAAAAAAAATCTGTAACCATATTATTTAAAAGAGTGTCCATGGAGTTCCTTGCCCGTTCTTCTCCATAGGTACCTACTTCGCTTTGGAATGGGCAACTAGCTTCATATTTCTGACTGACCGACCCCTTGACAATTCAAAAGTGCCTGTAATGGGTTTATTTGAAATAAATGATTTGAGTTTGAGTTTGAGTTGAGTTTGAAACAGAAAAACGCCCTTGACAGCTCTCGCATAAAGTGACATAGTAGTCAAAGAAAAGTATTCATTCATCCACATCATTTCAGCCGAAATACATCCACTGCTGGACATAGGCCTCCCCAAGCATCGCCACTTTGAACGGTTCTGCGCTTCCCGCATCTAGCGGATTCCTGCGGCCAGTATTCTATGTAATGCGAAACCGAAAGAACACGTTTTCTTGACTATGCTGTCATGTATGGACCTGATAGTTTTCTTCCACACGTTCTATGTGAAAAATTATTAAGCACATTGGCCCTTAGATTTTCCGGGTCTGCTAGCTTTCAAGGGATACGGGAATCACCTTGAATGAGAGCAAGGCGACTCTGTGTCCTGTGTCCAGTGCGATTGCATTATTAAGACAACAATAACAATATTATGTTTGTATGGCTCACTGCTACTCAGGAGAGACCCATAAGTGGTATACGTACAATTAACAGAAATAAGTTTATAAAAACATCCACATTTAAAATTAAATTGTGCAATATCAACTCTTTTGTATTGTCTTTCTTTTTATGATGTACATTATAAAGAGTATTCTATCTGTATATCCTAAAAATAAATCACTGACAAATCCTCGATTGTTATATTATAAAGAAGACTAAAGATGACATCTTTCGGGGAATAGCAAAACCCGTAAGTTACAAAACTTCTTTGATCTGGGGTGAATTGTTTAAGTTCAGTTACTCACCGCTAGATGTCAATCCTAGTAGACACAGTTGCTTCAATGTTTTAGTCTGGCCGATATGCAAACCTATGTTGATGTATGGTCTCGAATATTTAGTTCAGGTTCAATGCTGTAGATGTCATGCAATGGCATAAACTGCAAAATATCTGATTTGCCTTCCCCGGTAAAACGCAAACCCTCAATGCAAGTAAATTCTGATAGGTACTAATATATACCAACTATTGAAACACTAAATGTTACCTACCTAGATGGAATTAGGTGTGTGCTCCCTTATTAATTATGAACTAGGCAAGGCCGGCTGAAAACTTACACCTAGTGTAATGATATTTTAAAACTATTCCGGTGCGAAACGCTTTGAAATCTACACTGATTGTTTTAAAATTTTGCTGATGCATAACGGTTTGGAAACTGCGCTGCCTGATATCCATAAGTAATAATTTCGCTTAAACTACCTACTTTGACCTTTACCGGCAGGTAAAGGTCAAAGTAGTATGTATAGCCTTTATTTTTATACGGTTTTTGTTTAAAAAACAACAATGATATAAAAGGAGCGTAGAAGTTAACACGTTTCCTTGGAAAAAACGGAATAAATACAATTCTTTATTAGTTAAAGAGCTAATATTACTTTTTAAATAATAAAGTATTGTATTGGGGCGTAAAATAGTAGGTACAAAAATGACGCTATTATCAAGATTTATTTTGCCATATGGAATTTAGAAATTTCAATTAAAACTGTCCGCAATGTTTGCGAGCTAATTTAAATCATCGTGTGTCAATAAAAATGGATCTGCACCGGGAACAATTTCGCGCTATGATTTTCACGATTTCAAGTGTCGCCTGAAATTGGACGAATCGTACGATACACTTCAAATAGCATTTATGGATGAAGGCCCTTCTAAGGCAAGCGTGTATCGTTCATATAACGAATGATTCAAGCGCAGTTCGACTAACTTTGGGTGATGAAGACAGAAGTGGTCGCCTACCAAAGTGGGAATCTAGATGCGGGGGGAAGATTTTGATCGCGAGCTTTTTCAATTTCACTGCCTATTTACTAGGTGTCAACTCCTTTACGGAACCAAAGAAGCATCAACGCTGAATGGCTACCAAATGCTTGGCAGAAGTTCTCTATTGTGAGCAACAAGCGAGAAAACACAGGGCTCCGTGGGCTACTTACTGCTCCACCACTACACGCCTTCACACACGGCGCTGAGAATAAGGGGCTTAATGGACAGCACGCCGGTCAAACTCCTGAGTAGGTTTGATTGACGGCTATCATAAGTGTTCCCACTGCTGACCGTGTTCCGGCACGCAGGCGCAGTGTGGGCTGACAAGTATATCTAGAACTAGATCACTTCTACTCTAATACGCATGCGCCACCAACAGCTACAGTTTTCTACATTAAATGTCAACTCCTTACAGCCCTGAGATCTAGCACAGTGTGACTTCTTTTAATTCCCGAAAAAAAAAACTGCTGAAAGGGATACAATTTTCGTCGCCGGAAGATAAACGAAGTGTCTACGGCAGACTGAAAAACTGACAATCGTCGATGCCGTGGGAAGGACGGTGTCGTAATCCGATCGGTCACTTTATCGGTACGATGTGCTGAGCTTGCAGGTTGGGCTCGTAACATCTCCCACGCCAAATGAGCAACTATTTGGTGACCTTGACGCCAAAAGTTGCGGCTCTTTTATCATCTTCTGTCATCTCGGTGTTAGCTGTTGAGTTGTGATATTTACTTTCGCATCTTTACGGCGGCGGCGAATGATATATAAGATGCTCAGTGCCACCTGCACCGAATAGTATGAGTGTATAGAATGGAATTGTGGCATGATACATTCCAAATGTGTCTAATGATTTAACTTCTATTTCGTCTTGCATGGTAATTTGGTTCTGAATTTTGCGAAGACTGCTTAGATCTGTAGTCTGCAAATGAAAACTGCGTGTCTTCGCAAATATCTCATAGTTCGGTAGAGCCATGAGCTCTAATGGTTGCCCGACTAATTTGTTATCCAAATTGATTATACTCTTTTTATCTTGCAACCTTGAGGGCGGTGGCCAAAAAGCTTCCTTGTAACATCTGATGTCGTTCTTTGCCACAGGATAGTTTAACTTTTGTACTGTTGGGGAAAGCGATTATGTAGTGGTACTATCTAGCTCAATCAGAGCTTCCTTGGTCAGAGAGATAGGCGTGGTTCTGCACGTTGCATCTATCTCCTGAGATTGTATGAGTTTTTGAATACAGTCTATTTTTGACGTAATTTGGTGGACGATCCGATCCTCTGCTCGCATAGGTGCCAGGAGTTGACCTTCGGGCATTCAGCCTCTATATACAAAAATTCCTGAGAATTTGATGCTATATAGGATGCAGGTGGTACTATAATTTCGCTATTCTTATTTCGAACGGGACACAATTCATATAACTGATAGTTAGTAGTAAATGTATTAGGAAACTTTATGACTACTACAACTGTGGACTCGGTAAAAAATGAAGCTAAGTTAAGAATCTAGTAATAATTTCTAATATTTAAATCAATTATTTCGTCGGAACTATAAATGCGTTTTAATTGACTTATCATATTTTTAAGATCTTTGACAGAAAGTATAGAATGATGTGCTGATTTATCTCGACTAAAAGATAATATATTTTCTATTTTATATATTTCACTCAGTAGTTCGTGTACATTTTCGGTTAGAATCGCGAAAAGTTGCACAAGATGAGCGTAATTAATTATTCGTTCATTACCATTATTAGTCATATTCATGACATAAGAAAGAGCTTTCTCCAGTTTTCTCCGATTAATTGAAAGATTGCGGATTATCTGAATCATCAATTCTTTATACAAAGTAATATGTTTATTAAATGATTGTGACAAAGTTTAATCATTTTTATTTAAGATACGTTATGCATTTTCAAATTTCAGAGCATCATCGTTGTCTAAATTTCCAGAAATACTTTTGATGATTGTGCCTATTGGGTTTATCAGGCCTCTCTAACTCTGGTTGGCCTGAATGTATCTAACTGCAACGTAACTCTATCTAACTTTATAAATGTTTTATCTGAAGGTTGAGAGAGCGCTGTCCCCGTGAGATAGTTTATGTGTAGCGACAGCGAGTTGAGGTTTGATAGTGTTTACATGTGACTCAATTTCTTCGAGGTCAATGTCTTGTAAGAATGTGTGGAAGTGAGATATGATTTTGGTAGCACCGAGATTGAATGGTAGTATACCGGATCCATTTTCTAGACTGTCAAGTCGTATGTCTTGAGCACCAGCTAGGATAACCGGCAGCGATAATAAGTATCTGAAACAATGATATGAAGAATGTCATTTCTTCGGTGGTCTTTTTAACCGTGATTTTGCGACCGGATCACGACATTATATTGGGTGCAGTACAATCGGATAAAAGATACGCCTGTGCGTATTTAGAGAATGAGTCTATGATAGTTAAGTATTTGTCGTGGTCAATAGTCAGAACGTTTGCGTGTGCTAATTCGAACGGTTGAGTTGGTGGAGGTACAACCCTGAACTGCGGGCCAAGTGGATTTCGATCGTATTTCGCACATCTGCATATATTTCATTCATTTATAAATTGAGTAATGCCTATTTTAATTTGTGGCCAAAAGTAACGTTGTGATAGCGAAAGATAGGTTTCATTGATTCCGCGATGATTGGTCTTGCCTTCGTGGTATTTTCTAATTATTTCTAATTGGTTTGACTGATCCTCAACTTCATATTTGACTAAAACTAAGTTCATGGATGAATTTTCAAAAGTTTGCTGTAAAATCGGTATGATACTCAACATTTTTCCTATAGGATTTACAAGAATCGCTGTCCGGAGTTTTGGATCCACGTGAAACTTATAACGTTAGTATGACTTCCTTCAATGCTGTTTTTGTTAATTTCTACGGTAGGACTGAAAAGTAGACCAAAGATAATTCAGGTTGAATTATCTTTGGTCTACTTTTAGGGTTACCATTTATTATATTAATGTCTAACTGCTTTTTATATTTATTTAAAGGTTCTTCCGATATCGGAATTTCCAGAACAGGGCTTTCTAAACTCGTGTGTACGGTTTCGATATGTGGGGAGGCTGTACTTTCTTGATGCTGTGGGTCATTCGATCCTCCATCGATAACTGCGTGGGCCGTGAGAGTTGATGACGAATGTATTGGGCTAGCAGTGAGCGTGGATGATGATTGTTGGGTTCGATGTTGTAACTCTTTGTTCGTAGATGAATGAGCAGTAAGAGTGGATGATGAATGTATGAGGCTATTTATTACCTTCAGCAGTTAATGTAGAAGATGTATCAGAGTTTGTCATTTCAGAGTGATTAACGAACAAGGACATAATTTCATTATGGTTGATTTGAGTACTTGATAGAGCATCCGCATTGGTGTCCATTTTACCTTTTTTATGAACAATAGTATAATCATATTCTGCTAACCTCAGTCTCCATCTCGTGAGGCGTGAACCTGGTTCTTTAAGATTCATAAGCCAGATTAATGGTTTGTGATCAGTTATTATTTTAAATTCTCTGCCGAAAAGGTAAGGCCTGAAATATTTTTGAGCCCAGACTATTGCAAGTAGCTCTTTTTCAATCGAGGAGTAATTGATTTCGCTATCGTTTAAAGTTCTAGACGCGTAGGCTATGGGTTTACCAGAACCGATAGTTCCCTGAGAATGTATGGCTCCCAAGGCCACGTTTGAGGCGTCTGTGGTTAACATAAATTCTTTGCAAAAATCTGGATAAGTTAGGATAGGGTAATTTGTAAGAAGAGTTTTACAGTGTTCAAAGCAGGTCAGGTACTCTGGAGTCAAATTAATTTTAGCGCCTTTTTTAAGACATGACGTAAAGGGTTTAGTGACACGTGCGAAATCTGGTATGAAACGTCTGTAATAACAAAGTAAACCTAAGAATGCTTTAATCTGCTTAGGGGTTTTCGGAATCGGAACATTTACAACAGCTGATATTTTCTCCGGGTTTGGTTTCACACCGTATGACCAAGATAGGGCGTTTCGTGTTTGAGAAATTCCGACTATCCATCTGAATTTTTAAATTTGAATTTCTAAGACGTTCAAATATGGCGCGTAACTTAACTATCACTGGAAAGGCAAAATTACTGGACCGCCAAAACGCCCTTTCGAGAAAAAGCCATTTAAAGTTTTTTAATACAAAAAAAAAAAAACTTTTTAATTTATCATCCGATTTTAATCAAATAACTTGATTATTCAAACATTTTTCCTTTTTCTAACGCCGTCAAGTTAAACTTTGTTTGCAATTTAAACTTACTTATATCACATAACATAAAGGAATAGAAGTACGATACAATTACTTTTAATATAACTAGACTGCTATGCTGGCGAAGCAGAATTACTTAAACGACACGTTTTCCATTTCAACATGTCTAGGACAAGTGTCTAGTAAGTTGTAGTAGTAGTAGTAGTAGTAGGATTTAAAAATATGGCTTTCCAATAATACTGATGTTTCTAAAATAAAATCATTAGATACTTGGAAATTACGTAACAACTGTTCCCTCTAATATATTAACAAAACGATTTTTTCTTGCAGATGCAAGAATACCTTAGGAAGAATACCTTTATTTCTTCTGAGATTTTAATAAAATAACAAGTATTAAATAACAATTAACAATAAACTGAATATGGCCATCCCATTATTTCGGCAGTTTCTTAGTCCTCTATATCTGTATATATTAAACGGTCTTGAATATTAATAGCATAGTTTAGACTTTTGTACTCTTCATGATACACCACTGTTATGAGTTTGTTGGTACACAATTTGTTAAGATCCATGTATTTCTTTATAGATACTGGTAGCAAAGCTTTGTAACATTGTTTCAGTTGGACGGCATCGTTTTTCTTCGTGATTTAAATTTGTTCAGTTTCCGCATCTGGATTCATAGAGAATTTCACATAAGCCATATTAATTTGTGGTCGATTTTTTATAACGCCACTTAAGCTTTTTTCAATTATGGAATAAACCGAATCTACGGGCAACTAGGTATGTCCAGGAAGCAAGTAGATTTAAGTAGTAGTTTTTTATGTTTATTTTTATCGATAATAGATTTTTAAAATTTTATTATTTTGTCCTGGGCACGAATCACAGTAAATTACCAATGTTTTATTATACCTCTTTGATCCACCTCATTGATGGTACTTTTGTATAATTGAAGATACTTTCATTGGTTCCTCTTTACCCATCAATTTCATACCAAGTGTAACAAAACCAATTTTTTGTACCTGAGTGTTATAAAGTTAAATTGTACACTTCTAATTTGCGGCTTTAATATAACATAATTTTTTAGAAGGTCAAAAGTTATACATAAAATAGTATCATCTTTGTTACGAATATCTTAATATGCGTTGTATCTTTCAGTTGTTTCTTCTTTGTACTTAAAATGTTTCCGTTTTTCTTCTTAGTTATTGTTTTTGTCATTTTCAAATTGTGTACATTTCAAACACTTGTATTTGCGGGGGAAATAAAATCCTGTGTTAAAACTATTAGTGAAAAATACCTTTTCTCCTACATACTGGAAGATATTTTTTTCTTGATTCTATTTGTAAATTCTATAAAAGTTTGTTATATTCCTAAATTCCTGGCGCAAATACGTTCTTTTACTGTTTTTCCTGCATTAGTGTGAGGGTAATGCTGGTAATTCCTGTATTTATTTTCGTACATTTTCGATAACTGTATCTGGGGTTTTTTTACTGGGCACATGTTTACCTCTCATATCTATATTCGCAGCGCCAAAAAAAGAGGTACAGTGCAACTGTATTGTATAAAGATTTTTGCTTTTTATCTAATGCGCAAAGTTGGAAAGAGGGAACTTATCGCCGCTATTGTGGCGTGCCCAAAAGTTGACACACCTGTCTTTGCCTTCGCCTTGTTTAATAAAGTAATCAAAAGAGTCGATCATCTATTTTTATTCGATGATCGATGTCGTTTTATGGTTAGCCTTTTTGAGTGGCTTACCAGCCAATCTTTACGCCCCCAGCTATCTAGACTCCAAAAATGTGAAAACAAAGTTTTTCTTCTCTCTCAAGTGATTTCGTAGCACTTATTTGTACAATATTTTTCGTGGAACACGGATTCGGTCTCATGTCTTTGCTGGTACAATTTTACCATTCTTGCTACTATACTCTTGACCAGATTCTCTCTTTCTTTTGGTTTCTTTTTTAATATTCTTTTGTTTCTTTTTTTCTGCCACACCGCCTACAACACTTGCACTGCAATCTACCTTAACAATTGTGTCCGTTGATTTTGAAAGTATTTTTTTTCTGTTTTGTATTCTTCTTTTTTTAACGACTTCAGATTCTGATGATTCACTTTCTTTCCATATTAATAAACATTTTCATGAAAATCAATATTATCAATATATGAAATAGGGGCTAATATCGTCTGTGGGCAATTTCACTTTCTGGCCTGACGGATCTCGTCAACTAAATCATTCAAAACAAAACATATGCACTACGCGCTGAAGGGCTTATCAGATTTTAACGTCTTAAAATTATCGAGACAGAACGGTCACTTTCTATCAAATTAAAATGTTTTTTTATTACTATAATTAATGAAATAATTATCTTAAAAAATTTAAACCACGTTATTGCATTGTCCCACCAATATCTACACGTTGTTACTTAAATTCCGATCAATTTGTACGCAGCAGTGGCAACAACACACGTCCTTTCGCTATAGCTTTGTCATAGCCCTGTCTATCAGACTGGCTTAAGCGCCTGCATGGGTGCGTTCACGTTTACTTTTGTACTGTCAAATCGATATTTATTCAACAATAATAATAATTTTTGAGATAAGTAATTTTACGTAGTATACATTTGGACGGAAAGGTTAACAACCACTTGTGTGACTTATGCAGTTTTTTGACTGCAAAGCAACTTGCTGATATCCCGCAAACTGCTTACTAACAGTCAGGCTAAATTACTTAAACGCACATTCACTCATTAAAAATTATAAGGCATTTTTTCTTATAGGCCATAACTCATTACAATTTACATATATCAAAATTACTTAAACCAAGTTATTCTTAAATTCCAAGAAGAACACAACTACTAATACAGCATTGTTTTCCAGACAGAAGGAAGTCAAATATACTTTAATTTAAATTTGTATATTTACACAGTAAGTAACATAACGTAATTTTAGTGAATTCAGTCTCTAAAGTGTGCGAAGCAAGGTCGATTTTTGCATTCCATTTTTTAATTGTTCACAATCTATCAACCCAACAAAGAATAATTTTATCGGGATTTTGTCTTTAACTTCATCGAAACAGGGCACAGTTAACGAGTAATAATTTTGGGTAGTGACGTGGGTATTTGTGACTAAAATAGGTTCATAGTTAAGTTGGATGTGCGGGTAAAAATTTTCGTAAGCTTCCGGGCTTATGAAGGACTCATTTGCTCAGGTGTCGATTAAAAGTTTTATTGGTGGATCATTTATTTGAATATGAGGTAAATGGCGTTTGCTTTGCAAATTTAGTTCTATTCGGGGGCAGTTTTCTCCAAGGTTGGGTGAAAATTTGTATTCTGATGATTTTGAACACCAAAAGTTTGATTGTTAACGCCAAGGTCGGTCAAAAATTCTTCAGGGTAATGTGTATTTGTACCAGCAACATCAGTGTTCTGGATATTGCAGTCATACTCGTAGTAGCAATAATTCTCGTTAAAAGATTCGTTAAAGTTCGCTTCTTATACCTGCGGAATTCCAAATTGCGTCAAACTACGTGCGCCATTGTAGTTCGTAGGTGGCAGAGTACGCGCGACGGGGTAACTAACGCCAATCATAGGTTTTGGATAGTTATTCTGAGCTGCTTGGCGTAGTGGGATTCGAAATCCAGTTGACATGTTGGTAGGGGATGCTCCGAAAATTTGTTGAGTATTTGTAGGTCTCGGATAGGGTTGTCAGAATAGATCTGATCGTGGATGATATTGTGGTGGATTTTGAAATACCAAAGGCTGGATTTGAGGTCTCGGGTATGTTTGGAATGTTGAATATTGATTTTCTGGCCTAATTGGACGAAAATTAGGGTGTGACCAAGAAGTAGAAGGATTAACCCGTTCAAAATTTTGGACTTATTCTTTGGACGTTACACATTTATTTCTTTTCTGTTGATATTTAATTCGTCTCGAGCGTATTAAAGAGCGCTTTCAAGGGTTGAAGGTCTCATACATCTTATCCTAGAACCAAGTGGTTCTTCTAAACCTTTCAAAAAACTCTGTAAAGCTAGTTTTTATAAAGAGTTCGTTTAGATTCTATGGTAGTTTTTATAGATTCGTGTAATTCGATGTACGTCATAATTGTGCATAATAAGTGTTGAACTTTTTCGTAAAATAATTGTATCGTATCGGTTCCCTGAACTAAGAGAGAAAGATCAGTATACAACGACGATTCATCTCTGGGATCTGAAATGTATTAATTAAGGTTGATCTTATACCATTCCAGTCACTTGGAATTCCGTTAGTTGCCAAAGTACGTGCAGCGTTACCAGTAATCATGTTTAAAATTCCATTTATCAAAGATAAGTTTAAAAGCTGACGTCCTGGTTCTGGACTGATATAAGTGAGCACTAACTGATCACACAAGTTTAAAAATCTAGATAAAACATTAGGATTTCCGTCAAATTCCGGAACTAGCCTCAGTGATTTATAAATCTTATCCGATAAATCTATCTGACTCATGTCAAATGTAGAACTACTACTCGATTCCGTCATGGTTTCTGAATTTTCAGTAATATCTTTTAAATTACGAAAGACGTCACTTCGCGCCTTGCGGAGTTGATTGCGCCTACTAAGACTAAGATCCCTATTACTACGTGGGTGCCAAATTTTTAACAATTATAGTACCATCCGTTAAAAATATAGCAACCAATAATAGGACTTATGTACTTACATGAGTAGCATTGCTTGCGAGCGTTGTTTTATCCTCTTGCCCTACGCCCTCACCATAAACGTATTCTGAACGACATAGATGGTTACACCCTTCTCCCCCCTGGCGGTTTCCTCGCATGGTGCTGCTCTGACCTAGAACGATGGGTTGATGTGCCACATGGCTCGCGAGAACTTCACCAGCGTGCAGCAAATGTCTCTCAGCTAGCAGTGCAAGCAGCATATCAGCATTATTACAAGACAGCCCCTCCATCCCTCACCCGTGCATCTTTTCCTCTTGGAACCCTTTATGCCAACCTGGCTCTCACCTGGACATCAGTGATTAACAGCGTAGCACAGTCTGTGCGTCCTCGTCAAGACGTGCAAGTTGGGAGAGTAGCCATGGTCTTCGACGCAGAGATTTGCTGGATCCCAGTCACCACCCACACTGGGTTCTTGGTGCCCTATGCTATGATTCTGTGTTTCTCAGACATGTGTTCAGCCTGGTTTTCTGCAGATTGCTACTCCCACCTCTTTGACTTCAAGTATCCTGGGTTCTCTTTATGTCAAGAAGTGAGGCGCTGTTTGGATAGAATGATGCTTATGCTGCAAGAGCATCAGCAGAGGAGTTACACCCTGTTGAAGATGTGGCCCTCTCTCACCATTGGTTCTATTCTCCGAGATCTTGAGCACTCTCCTGAATTTCTCACCACCATCACCCTTGATCTCTCCGATCATCTCAAGTCGACACATTTCTACAAGTCGGAGACTGCCACCGTGTCTGGTCCTATTCATGCCATGTTGAAGCTGGAAATTGCAGGACTGTGGAAAGTGCTGGGCCACCCAATTGTAGATATGGATGCAAGCACAGCTTCTTGGTATCGTAAAGGAACTGTTCTCAAGAGAGATCTGCAGCCAGCAGCTGAACGAATAAATGACATGTTTAAGAAGGAGTTCTGCAGACAATACTACAAGACTCACAAACGCTGGCCCAACCTGACTGTATCCCCAGCCACCCCTGCCCATATTGTAGCCTGCGTGAACGCTAATGAGTGGGGGGAGACTTCGACCTACAAGTGGGACCCTCAAGACTTCACAGCAGTCACCCTAGGAAAGAACTTCGAATTCAATCATCACGTAGATACAATAGACATAATCTCTGATAAGGCCATAATACCATCCCTACCAGAATGGATTCACGAGTATGACTCCAAGGCGTTCAGAACCCTTCACGGGCACTTCCCTTCAGGACCCCCTCCCTCCACAAAGAGCGTTGTGATGCATTACCTCACGACAGATCTTTTCAACTGCAAGGAGATCCTCACTCTCATTCATAGATACGGGTGTGATCCCTCAAGACTGGAGGGTAATGGTTGCTGTGCCCAAAGAAAGAGAATTCAAAGAGGCAGATGCCAGATGCTATGGTAAGATGACTCCGGAGATGCGCACCTACCAGGTTGTCACCGAAAAGAATCTGGCTGACATCATCTTTAGGTATATAAAGCATCAATCAATGACCCTGTCGGAAGAACAGTTGACAAAGACCCTTAACCGCATGAGCTGTCCTGGGGAGGGACACGATTACATCAACATCATTATAGACTTCTCTTCATGGTGCACGCATTTCAGAGCAGAGTTGTTGGAGCCCCTCTTCACCAGCTTGGACCAGCTATTTGGCTTTAACAACATATATAGTTTTACCCATAAATTCCCTATGATCTCCACTCTACTATTTCAGGATCGATATGCACCACCAGCCCAAAGCACTGACGGGTCTCCCGAAGAGGGTCCCCGCTGCGTGCATGGGCCGGAGGCGTGGCTAGAAGGACTGCGTCAGAAAGGGTGGACACTAGCTACAATTGTGCGGCCTATCCCAAAAAATAATAATCCATTTAGAGGAGACTCCAGTCAAGAAAAAACCTGTCTACAGGCGCGAACGTCATCTCGCCTCAGCCATCACTACCACAGAGATAGCATATATGCTTGCTCATCAAGACAATCCTCTTGCCCTACGCCCTCACCATAAACGTATTCTGAACGACATAGATGGTTACACCCTTCTCCCCCCTGGCGGTTTCCTCGCATGGTGCTGCTCTGACCTAGAACGATGGGTTGATGTGCCACATGGCTCGCGAGAACTTCACCAGCGTGCAGCAAATGTCTCTCAGCTAGCAGTGCAAGCAGCATATCAGCATTATTACAAGACAGCCCCTCCATCCCTCACCCGTGCATCTTTTCCTCTTGGAACCCTTTATGCCAACCTGGCTCTCACCTGGACATCAGTGATTAACAGCGTAGCACAGTCTGTGCGTCCTCGTCAAGACGTGCAAGTTGGGAGAGTAGCCATGGTCTTCGACGCAGAGATTTGCCCACACTGGGTTCTTGGTGCCCTATGCTATGATTCTGTGTTTCTCAGACATGTGTTCAGCCTGGTTTTCTGCAGATTGCTACTCCCACCTCTTTGACTTCAAGTATCCTGGGTTCTCTTTATGTCAAGAAGTGAGGCGCTGTTTGGATAGAATGATGCTTATGCTGCAAGAGCATCAGCAGAGGAGTTACACCCTGTTGAAGATGTGGCCCTCTCTCACCATTGGTTCTATTCTCCGAGATCTTGAGCACTCTCCTGAATTTCTCACCACCATCACCCTTGATCTCTCCGATCATCTCAAGTCGACACATTTCTACAAGTCGGAGACTGCCACCGTGTCTGGTCCTATTCATGCCATGTTGAAGCTGGAAATTGCAGGACTGTGGAAAGTGCTTGGCCACCCAATTGTAGATATGGATGCAAGCACAGCTTCTTGGTATCGTAAAGGAACTGTTCTCAAGAGAGATCTGCAGCCAGCAGCTGAACGAATAAATGACATGTTTAAGAAGGAGTTCTGCAGACAATACTACAAGACTCACAAACGCTGGCCCAACCTGACTGTATCCCCAGCCACCCCTGCCCATATTGTAGCCTGCGTGAACGCTAATGAGTGGGGGGAGACTTCGACCTACAAGTGGGACCCTCAAGACTTCACAGCAGTCACCCTAGGAAAGAACTTCGAATTCAATCATCACGTAGATACAATAGACATAATCTCTGATAAGGCCATAATACCATCCCTACCAGAATGGATTCACGAGTATGACTCCAAGGCGTTCAGAACCCTTCACGGGCACTTCCCTTCAGGACCCCCTCCCTCCACAAAGAGCGTTGTGATGCATTACCTCACGACAGATCTTTTCAACTGCAAGGAGATCCTCACTCTCATTCATAGATACGGGTGTGATCCCTCAAGACTGGAGGGTAATGGTTGCTGTGCCCAAAGAAAGAGAATTCAAAGAGGCAGATGCCAGATGCTATGGTAAGATGACTCCGGAGATGCGCGCCTACCAGGTTGTCACCGAAAAGAATCTGGCTGACATCATCTTTAGGTATATAAAGCATCAATCAATGACCCTGTCGGAAGAACAGTTGACAAAGACCCTTAACCGCATGAGCTGTCCTGGGGAGGGACACGATTACATCAACATCATTATAGACTTCTCTTCATGGTGCACGCATTTCAGAGCAGAGTTGTTGGAGCCCCTCTTCACCAGCTTGGACCAGCTATTTGGCTTTAACAACATATACAGTTTTACCCATAAATTCCCTATGATCTCCACTCTACTATTTCAGGATCGATATGCACCACCAGCCCAAAGCACTGACGGGTTTCCCGAAGAGGGTCCCCGCTGCGTGCATGGGCCGGAGGCGTGGCTAGAAGGACTGCGTCAGAAAGGGTGGACACTAGCTACAATTGTGCGGCCTATCCCAAAAAATAATAATCCATTTAGAGGAGACTCCAGTCAAGAAAAAACCTGTCTACAGGCGCGAACGTCATCTCGCCTCAGCCATCACTACCACAGAGATAGCATATATGCTTGCTCATCAAGACAATCCTCTTGCCCTACGCCCTCACCATAAACGTATTCTGAACGACATAGATGGTTACACCCTTCTCCCCCCTGGCGGTTTCCTCGCATGGTGCTGCTCTGACCTAGAACGATGGGTTGATGTGCCACATGGCTCGCGAGAACTTCACCAGCGTGCAGCAAATGTCTCTCAGCTAGCAGTGCAAGCAGCATATCAGCATTATTACAAGACAGCCCCTCCATCCCTCACCCGTGCATCTTTTCCTCTTGGAACCCTTTATGCCAACCTGGCTCTCACCTGGACATCAGTGATTAACAGCGTAGCACAGTCTGTGCGTCCTCGTCAAGACGTGCAAGTTGGGAGAGTAGCCATGGTCTTCGACGCAGAGATTTGCTGGATCCCAGTCACCACCCACACTGGGTTCTTGGTGCCCTATGCTATGATTCTGTGTTTCTCAGACATGTGTTCAGCCTGGTTTTCTGCAGATTGCTACTCCCACCTCTTTGACTTCAAGTATCCTGGGTTCTCTTTATGTCAAGAAGTGAGTCGCTGTTTGGATAGAATGATGCTTATGCTGCAAGAGCATCAGCAGAGGAGTTACACCCTGTTGAAGATGTGGCCCTCTCTCACCATTGGTTCTATTCTCCGAGATCTTGAGCACTCTCCTGAATTTCTCACCACCATCACCCTTGATCTCTCCGATCATCTCAAGTCGACACATTTCTACAAGTCGGAGACTGCCACCGTGTCTGGTCCTATTCATGCCATGTTGAGGCTGGAAATTGCAGGACTGTGGAAAGTGCTGGGCCACCCAATTGTAGATATGGATGCAAGCACAGCTTCTTGGTATCGTAAAGGAACTGTTCTCAAGAGAGATCTGCAGCCAGCAGCTGAACGAATAAATGACATGTTTAAGAAGGAGTTCTGCAGACAATACTACAAGACTCACAAACGCTGGCCCAACCTGACTGTATCCCCAGCCACCCCTGCCCATATTGTAGCCTGCGTGAACGCTAATGAGTGGGGGGAGACTTCGACCTACAAGTGGGACCCTCAAGACTTCACAGCAGTCACCCTAGGAAAGAACTTCGAATTCAATCATCACGTAGATACAATAGACATAATCTCTGATAAGGCCATAATACCATCCCTACCAGAATGGATTCACGAGTATGACTCCAAGGCGTTCAGAACCCTTCACGGGCACTTCCCTTCAGGACCCCCTCCCTCCACAAAGAGCGTTGTGATGCATTACCTCACGACAGATCTTTTCAACTGCAAGGAGATCCTCACTCTCATTCATAGATACGGGTGTGATCCCTCAAGACTGGAGGGTAATGGTTGCTGTGCCCAAAGAAAGAGAATTCAAAGAGGCAGATGCCAGATGCTATGGTAAGATGACTCCGGAGATGCGCGCCTACCAGGTTGTCACCGAAAAGAATCTGGCTGACATCATCTTTAGGTATATAAAGCATCAATCAATGACCCTGTCGGAAGAACAGTTGACAAAGACCCTTAACCGCATGAGCTGTCCTGGGGAGGGACACGATTACATCAACATCATTATAGACTTCTCTTCATGGTGCACGCATTTCAGAGCAGAGTTG
The DNA here is from genome assembly GCA_963555695.1 of Dasypolia templi. Classification (NCBI taxonomy): domain Eukaryota; kingdom Metazoa; phylum Arthropoda; class Insecta; order Lepidoptera; family Noctuidae; genus Dasypolia; species Dasypolia templi. The sequence goes on along the minus strand of OY743160.1, from coordinate 16,328,056 downwards.
TTGGAGCCCCTCTTCACCAGCTTGGACCAGCTATTTGGCTTTAACAACATATATAGTTTTACCCATAAATTCCCTATGATCTCCACTCTACTATTTCAGGATCGATATGCACAACCAGCCCAAAGCACTGCCGGGTCTCCCGAAGAGGGTCCCCGCTGCGTGCATGGGCCGGAGGCGTGGCTAGAAGGACTGCGTCAGAAAGGGTGGACACTAGCTACAATTGTGCGGCCTATCCCAAAAAATAATAATCCATTTAGAGGAGACTCCAGTCAAGAAAAAACCTGTCTACAGGCGCGAACGTCATCTCGCCTCAGCCATCACTACCACAGAGATAGCATATATGCTTGCTCATCAAGACAATCCTCTTGCCCTACGCCCTCACCATAAACGTATTCTGAACGACATAGATGGTTACACCCTTCTCCCCCCTGGCGGTTTCCTCGCATGGTGCTGCTCTGACCTAGAACGATGGGTTGATGTGCCACATGGCTCGCGAGAACTTCACCAGCGTGCAGCAAATGTCTCTCAGCTAGCAGTGCAAGCAGCATATCAGCATTATTACAAGACAGCCCCTCCATCCCTCACCCGTGCATCTTTTCCTCTTGGAACCCTTTATGCCAACCTGGCTCTCACCTGGACATCAGTGATTAACAGCGTAGCACAGTCTGTGCGTCCTCGTCAAGTCGTGCAAGTTGGGAGAGTAGCCATGGTCTTCGACGCAGAGATTTGCTGGATCCCAGTCACCACCCACACTGGGTTCTTGGTGCCCTATGCTATGATTCTGTGTTTCTCAGACATGTGTTCAGCCTGGTTTTCTGCAGATTGCTACTCCCACCTCTTTGACTTCAAGTATCCTGGGTTCTCTTTATGTCAAGAAGTGAGGCGCTGTTTGGATAGAATGATGCTTATGCTGCAAGAGCATCAGCAGAGGAGTTACACCCTGTTGAAGATGTGGCCCTCTCTCACCATTGGTTCTATTCTCCGAGATCTTGAGCACTCTCCTGAATTTCTCACCACCATCACCCTTGATCTCTCCGATCATCTCAAGTCGACACATTTCTACAAGTCGGAGACTGCCACCGTGTCTGGTCCTATTCATGCCATGTTGAAGCTGGAAATTGCAGGACTGTGGAAAGTGCTGGGCCACCCAATTGTAGATATGGATGCAAGCACAGCTTCTTGGTATCGTAAAGGAACTGTTCTCAAGAGAGATCTGCAGCCAGCAGCTGAACGAATAAATGACATGTTTAAGAAGGAGTTCTGCAGACAATACTACAAGACTCACAAACGCTGGCCCAACCTGACTGTATCCCCAGCCACCCCTGCCCATATTGTAGCCTGCGTGAACGCTAATGAGTGGGGGGAGACTTCGACCTACAAGTGGGACCCTCAAGACTTCACAGCAGTCACCCTAGGAAAGAACTTCGAATTCAATCATCACGTAGATACAATAGACATAATCTCTGATAAGGCCATAATACCATCCCTACCAGAATGGATTCACGAGTATGACTCCAAGGCGTTCAGAACCCTTCACGGGCACTTCCCTTCAGGACCCCCTCCCTCCACAAAGAGCGTTCTGATGCATTACCTCACGACAGATCTTTTCAACTGCAAGGAGATCCTCACTCTCATTCATAGATACGGGTGTGATCCCTCAAGACTGGAGGGTAATGGTTGCTGTGCCCAAAGAAAGAGAATTCAAAGAGGCAGATGCCAGATGCTATGGTAAGATGACTCCGGAGATGCGCGCCTACCAGGTTGTCACCGAAAAGAATCTGGCTGACATCATCTTTAGGTATATAAAGCATCAATCAGTGACCCGGTCGGAAGAACAGTTGATAAAGACCCTTAACCGCATGAGCTGTCCTGGGGAGGGACACGATTACATCAACATCATTATAGACTTCTCTTCATGGTGCACGCATTTCAGAGCAGAGTTGTTGGAGCCCCTCTTCACCAGCTTGGACCAGCTATTTGGCTTTAACAACATATATAGTTTTACCCATAAATTCCCTATGATCTCCACTCTACTATTTCAGGATCGATATGCACCACCAGCCCAAAGCACTGACGGGTCTCCCGAAGAGGGTCCCCGCTGCGTGCATGGGCCGGAGGCGTGGCTAGAAGGACTGCGTCAGAAAGGGTGGACACTAGCTACAATTGTGCGGCCTATCCCAGAAAATAATAATCCATTTAGAGGAGACTCCAGTCAAGAAAAAACCTGTCTACAGGCGCGAACGTCATCTCGCCTCAGCCATCACTACCACAGAGATAGCATATATGCTTGCTCATCAAGACAATCCTCTTGCCCTACGCCCTCACCATAAACGTATTCTGAACGACATAGATGGTTACACCCTTCTCCCCCCTGGCGGTTTCCTCGCATGGTGCTGCTCTGACCTAGAACGATGGGTTGATGTGCCACATGGCTCGCGAGAACTTCACCAGCGTGCAGCAAATGTCTCTCAGCTAGCAGTGCAAGCAGCATATCAGCATTATTACAAGACAGCCCCTCCATCCCTCACCCGTGCATCTTTTCCTCTTGGAACCCTTTATGCCAACCTGGCTCTCACCTGGACATCAGTGATTAACAGCGTAGCACAGTCTGTGCGTCCTCGTCAAGACGTGCAAGTTGGGAGAGTAGCCATGGTCTTCGACGCAGAGATTTGCTGGATCCCAGTCACCACCCACACTGGGTTCTTGGTGCCCTATGCTATGATTCTGTGTTTCTCAGACATGTGTTCAGCCTGGTTTTCTGCAGATTGCTACTCCCACCTCTTTGACTTCAAGTATCCTGGGTTCTCTTTATGTCAAGAAGTGAGGCGCTGTTTGGATAGAATGATGCTTATGCTGCAAGAGCATCAGCAGAGGAGTTACACCCTGTTGAAGATGTGGCCCTCTCTCACCATTGGTTCTATTCTCCGAGATCTTGAGCACTCTCCTGAATTTCTCACCACCATCACCCTTGATCTCTCCGATCATCTCAAGTCGACACATTTCTACAAGTCGGAGACTGCCACCGTGTCTGGTCCTATTCATGCCATGTTGAAGCTGGAAATTGCAGGACTGTGGAAAGTGCTTGGCCACCCAATTGTAGATATGGATGCAAGCACAGCTTCTTGGTATCGTAAAGGAACTGTTCTCAAGAGAGATCTGCAGCCAGCAGCTGAACGAATAAATGACATGTTTAAGAAGGAGTTCTGCAGACAATACTACAAGACTCACAAACGCTGGCCCAACCTGACTGTATCCCCAGCCACCCCTGCCCATATTGTAGCCTGCGTGAACGCTAATGAGTGGGGGGAGACTTCGACCTACAAGTGGGACCCTCAAGACTTCACAGCAGTCACCCTAGGAAAGAACTTCGAATTCAATCATCACGTAGATACAATAGACATAATCTCTGATAAGGCCATAATACCATCCCTACCAGAATGGATTCACGAGTATGACTCCAAGGCGTTCAGAACCCTTCACGGGCACTTCCCTTCAGGACCCCCTCCCTCCACAAAGAGCGTTGTGATGCATTACCTCACGACAGATCTTTTCAACTGCAAGGAGATCCTCACTCTCATTCATAGATACGGGTGTGATCCCTCAAGACTGGAGGGTAATGGTTGCTGTGCCCAAAGAAAGAGAATTCAAAGAGGCAGATGCCAGATGCTATGGTAAGATGACTCCGGAGATGCGCGCCTACCAGGTTGTCACCGAAAAGAATCTGGCTGACATCATCTTTAGGTATATAAAGCATCAATCAGTGACCCTGTCGGAAGAACAGTTGATAAAGACCCTTAACCGCATGAGCTGTCCTGGGGAGGGACACGATTACATCAACATCATTATAGACTTCTCTTCATGGTGCACGCATTTCAGAGCAGAGTTGTTGGAGCCCCTCTTCACCAGCTTGGACCAGCTATTTGGCTTTAACAACATATATAGTTTTACCCATAAATTCCCTATGATCTCCACTCTACTATTTCAGGATCGATATGCACCACCAGCCCAAAGCACTGACGGGTCTCCCGAAGAGGGTCCCCGCTGCGTGCATGGGCCGGAGGCGTGGCTAGAAGGACTGCGTCAGAAAGGGTGGACACTAGCTACAATTGTGCGGCCTATCCCAGAAAATAATAATCCATTTAGAGGAGACTCCAGTCAAGAAAAAACCTGTCTACAGGCGCGAACGTCATCTCGCCTCAGCCATCACTACCACAGAGATAGCATATATGCTTGCTCATCAAGACAATCCTCTTGCCCTACGCCCTCACCATAAACGTATTCTGAACGACATAGATGGTTACACCCTTCTCCCCCCTGGCGGTTTCCTCGCATGGTGCTGCTCTGACCTAGAACGATGGGTTGATGTGCCACATGGCTCGCGAGAACTTCACCAGCGTGCAGCAAATGTCTCTCAGCTAGCAGTGCAAGCAGCATATCAGCATTATTACAAGACAGCCCCTCCATCCCTCACCCGTGCATCTTTTCCTCTTGGAACCCTTTATGCCAACCTGGCTCTCACCTGGACATCAGTGATTAACAGCGTAGCACAGTCTGTGCGTCCTCGTCAAGACGTGCAAGTTGGGAGAGTAGCCATGGTCTTCGACGCAGAGATTTGCTGGATCCCAGTCACCACCCACACTGGGTTCTTGGTGCCCTATGCTATGATTCTGTGTTTCTCAGACATGTGTTCAGCCTGGTTTTCTGCAGATTGCTACTCCCACCTCTTTGACTTCAAGTATCCTGGGTTCTCTTTATGTCAAGAAGTGAGGCGCTGTTTGGATAGAATGATGCTTATGCTGCAAGAGCATCAGCAGAGGAGTTACACCCTGTTGAAGATGTGGCCCTCTCTCACCATTGGTTCTATTCTCCGAGATCTTGAGCACTCTCCTGAATTTCTCACCACCATCACCCTTGATCTCTCCGATCATCTCAAGTCGACACATTTCTACAAGTCGGAGACTGCCACCGTGTCTGGTCCTATTCATGCCATGTTGAAGCTGGAAATTGCAGGACTGTGGAAAGTGCTTGGCCACCCAATTGTAGATATGGATGCAAGCACAGCTTCTTGGTATCGTAAAGGAACTGTTCTCAAGAGAGATCTGCAGCCAGCAGCTGAACGAATAAATGACATGTTTAAGAAGGAGTTCTGCAGACAATACTACAAGACTCACAAACGCTGGCCCAACCTGACTGTATCCCCAGCCACCCCTGCCCATATTGTAGCCTGCGTGAACGCTAATGAGTGGGGGGAGACTTCGACCTACAAGTGGGACCCTCAAGACTTCACAGCAGTCACCCTAGGAAAGAACTTCGAATTCAATCATCACGTAGATACAATAGACATAATCTCTGATAAGGCCATAATACCATCCCTACCAGAATGGATTCACGAGTATGACTCCAAGGCGTTCAGAACCCTTCACGGGCACTTCCCTTCAGGACCCCCTCCCTCCACAAAGAGCGTTGTGATGCATTACCTCACGACAGATCTTTTCAACTGCAAGGAGATCCTCACTCTCATTCATAGATACGGGTGTGATCCCTCAAGACTGGAGGGTAATGGTTGCTGTGCCCAAAGAAAGAGAATTCAAAGAGGCAGATGCCAGATGCTATGGTAAGATGACTCCGGAGATGCGCGCCTACCAGGTTGTCACCGAAAAGAATCTGGCTGACATCATCTTTAGGTATATAAAGCATCAATCAATGACCCTGTCGGAAGAACAGTTGACAAAGACCCTTAACCGCATGAGCTGTCCTGGGGAGGGACACGATTACATCAACATCATTATAGACTTCTCTTCATGGTGCACGCATTTCAGAGCAGAGTTGTTGGAGCCCCTCTTCACCAGCTTGGACCAGCTATTTGGCTTTAACAACATATATAGTTTTACCCATAAATTCCCTATGATCTCCACTCTACTATTTCAGGATCGATATGCACCACCAGCCCAAAGCACTGACGGGTCTCCCGAAGAGGGTCCCCGCTGCGTGCATGGGCCGGAGGCGTGGCTAGAAGGACTGCGTCAGAAAGGGTGGACACTAGCTACAATTGTGCGGCCTATCCCAAAAAATAATAATCCATTTAGAGGAGACTCCAGTCAAGAAAAAACCTGTCTACAGGCGCGAACGTCATCTCGCCTCAGCCATCACTACCACAGAGATAGCATATATGCTTGCTCATCAAGACAATCCTCTTGCCCTACGCCCTCACCATAAACGTATTCTGAACGACATAGATGGTTACACCCTTCTCCCCCCTGGCGGTTTCCTCGCATGGTGCTGCTCTGACCTAGAACGATGGGTTGATGTGCCACATGGCTCGCGAGAACTTCACCAGCGTGCAGCAAATGTCTCTCAGCTAGCAGTGCAAGCAGCATATCAGCATTATTACAAGACAGCCCCTCCATCCCTCACCCGTGCATCTTTTCCTCTTGGAACCCTTTATGCCAACCTGGCTCTCACCTGGACATCAGTGATTAACAGCGTAGCACAGTCTGTGCGTCCTCGTCAAGACGTGCAAGTTGGGAGAGTAGCCATGGTCTTCGACGCAGAGATTTGCTGGATCCCAGTCACCACCCACACTGGGTTCTTGGTGCCCTATGCTATGATTCTGTGTTTCTCAGACATGTGTTCAGCCTGGTTTTCTGCAGATTGCTACTCCCACCTCTTTGACTTCAAGTATCCTGGGTTCTCTTTATGTCAAGAAGTGAGGCGCTGTTTGGATAGAATGATGCTTATGCTGCAAGAGCATCAGCAGAGGAGTTACACCCTGTTGAAGATGTGGCCCTCTCTCACCATTGGTTCTATTCTCCGAGATCTTGAGCACTCTCCTGAATTTCTCACCACCATCACCCTTGATCTCTCCGATCATCTCAAGTCGACACATTTCTACAAGTCGGAGACTGCCACCGTGTCTGGTCCTATTCATGCCATGTTGAAGCTGGAAATTGCAGGACTGTGGAAAGTGCTGGGCCACCCAATTGTAGATATGGATGCAAGCACAGCTTCTTGGTATCGTAAAGGAACTGTTCTCAAGAGAGATCTGCAGCCAGCAGCTGAACGAATAAATGACATGTTTAAGAAGGAGTTCTGCAGACAATACTACAAGACTCACAAACGCTGGCCCAACCTGACTGTATCCCCAGCCACCCCTGCCCATATTGTAGCCTGCGTGAACGCTAATGAGTGGGGGGAGACTTCGACCTACAAGTGGGACCCTCAAGACTTCACAGCAGTCACCCTAGGAAAGAACTTCGAATTAAATCATCACGTAGATACAATAGACATAATCTCTGATAAGGCCATAATACCATCCCTACCAGAATGGATTCACGAGTAAGACTCCAAGGCGTTCAGAACCCTTCACGGGCACTTCCCTTCAGGACCCCCTCCCTCCACAAAGAGCGTTGTGATGCATTACCTCACGACAGATCTTTTCAACTGCAAGGAGATCCTCACTCTCATTCATAGATACGGGTGTGATCCCTCAAGACTGGAGGGTAATGGTTGCTGTGCCCAAAGAAACAGAATTCAAAGAGGCAGATGCCAGATGCTATGGTAAGATGACTCCGGAGATGCGCGCCTACCAGGTTGTCACCGAAAAGAATCTGGCTGACATCATCTTTAGGTATATAAAGCATCAATCAATGACCCTGTCGGAAGAACAGTTGACAAAGACCCTTAACCGCATGAGCTGTCCTGGGGAGGGACACGATTACATCAACATCATTATAGACTTCTCTTCATGGTGCACGCATTTCAGAGCAGAGTTGTTGGAGCCCCTCTTCACCAGCTTGGACCAGCTATTTGGCTTTAACAACATATATAGTTTCACCCATAAATTCCCTATGATCTCCACTCTACTATTTCAGGATCGATATGCACCACCAGCCCAAAGCACTGACGGGTCTCCCGAAGAGGGTCCCCGCTGCGTGCATGGGCCGGAGGCGTGGCTAGAAGGACTGCGTCAGAAAGGGTGGACACTAGCTACAATTGTGCGGCCTATCCCAAAAAATAATAATCCATTTAGAGGAGACTCCAGTCAAGAAAAAACCTGTCTACAGGCGCGAACGTCATCTCGCCTCAGCCATCACTACCACAGAGATAGCATATATGCTTGCTCATCAAGACAATCCTCTTGCCCTACGCCCTCACCATAAACGTATTCTGAACGACATAGATGGTTACACCCTTCTCCCCCCTGGCGGTTTCCTCGCATGGTGCTGCTCTGACCTAGAACGATGGGTTGATGTGCCACATGGCTCGCGAGAACTTCACCAGCGTGCAGCAAATGTCTCTCAGCTAGCAGTGCAAGCAGCATATCAGCATTATTACAAGACAGCCCCTCCATCCCTCACCCGTGCATCTTTTCCTCTTGGAACCCTTTATGCCAACCTGGCTCTCACCTGGACATCAGTGATTAACAGCGTAGCACAGTCTGTGCGTCCTCGTCAAGACGTGCAAGTTGGGAGAGTAGCCATGGTCTTCGACGCAGAGATTTGCTGGATCCCAGTCACCACCCACACTGGGTTCTTGGTGCCCTATGCTATGATTCTGTGTTTCTCAGACATGTGTTCAGCCTGGTTTTCTGCAGATTGCTACTCCCACCTCTTTGACTTCAAGTATCCGGGGTTCTCTTTATGTCAAGAAGTGAGGCGCTGTTTGGATAGAATGATGCTTATGCTGCAAGAGCATCAGCAGAGGAGTTACACCCTGTTGAAGATGTGGCCCTCTCTCACCATTGGTTCTATTCTCCGAGATCTTGAGCACTCTCCTGAATTTCTCACCACCATCACCCTTGATCTCTCCGATCATCTCAAGTCGACACATTTCTACAAGTCGGAGACTGCCACCGTGTCTGGTCCTATTCATGCCATGTTGAAGCTGGAAATTGCAGGACTGTGGAAAGTGCTGGGCCACCCAATTGTAGATATGGATGCAAGCACAGCTTCTTGGTATCGTAAAGGAACTGTTCTCAAGAGAGATCTGCAGCCAGCAGCTGAACGAATAAATGACATGTTTAAGAAGGAGTTCTGCAGACAATACTACAAGACTCACAAACGCTGGCCCAACCTGACTGTATCCCCAGCCACCCCTGCCCATATTGTAGCCTGCGTGAACGCTAATGAGTGGGGGGAGACTTCGACCTACAAGTGGGACCCTCAAGACTTCACAGCAGTCACCCTAGGAAAGAACTTCGAATTCAATCATCACGTAGATACAATAGACATAATCTCTGATAAGGCCATAATACCATCCCTACCAGAATGGATTCACGAGTATGACTCCAAGGCGTTCAGAACCCTTCACGGGCACTTCCCTTCAGGACCCCCTCCCTCCACAAAGAGCGTTGTGATGCGTTACCTCACGACAGATCTTTTCAACTGCAAGGAGATCCTCACTCTCATTCATAGATACGGGTGTGATCCCTCAAGACTGGAGGGTAATGGTTGCTGTGCCCAAAGAAAGAGAATTCAAAGAGGCAGATGCCAGATGCTATGGTAAGATGACTCCGGAGATGCGCGCCTACCAGGTTGTCACCGAAAAGAATCTGGCTGACATCATCTTTAGGTATATAAAGCATCAATCAATGACCCTGTCGGAAGAACAGTTGACAAAGACCCTTAACCGCATGAGCTGTCCTGGGGAGGGACACGATTACATCAACATCATTATAGACTTCTCTTCATGGTGCACGCATTTCAGAGCAGAGTTGTTGGAGCCCCTCTTCATCAGCTTGGACCAGCTATTTGGCTTTAACAACATATATAGTTTTACCCATAAATTCCCTATGATCTCCACTCTACTATTTCAGGATCGATATGCACCACCAGCCCAAAGCACTGACGGGTCTCCCGAAGAGGGTCCCCGCTGCGTGCATGGGCCGGAGGCGTGGCTAGAAGGACTGCGTCAGAAAGGGTGGACACTAGCTACAATTGTGCGGCCTATCCCAAAAAATAATAATCCATTTAGAGGAGACTCCAGTCAAGAAAAAACCTGTCTACAGGCGCGAACGTCATCTCGCCTCAGCCATCACTACCACAGAGATAGCATATATGCTTGCTCATCAAGACAATCCTCTTGCCCTACGCCCTCACCATAAACGTATTCTGAACGACATAGATGGTTACACCCTTCTCCCCCCTGGCGGTTTCCTCGCATGGTGCTGCTCTGACCTAGAACGATGGGTTGATGTGCCACATGGCTCGCGAGAACTTCACCAGCGTGCAGCAAATGTCTCTCAGCTAGCAGTGCAAGCAGCATATCAGCATTATTACAAGACAGCCCCTCCATCCCTCACCCGTGCATCTTTTCCTCTTGGAACCCTTTATGCCAACCTGGCTCTCACCTGGACATCAGTGATTAACAGCGTAGCACAGTCTGTGCGTCCTCGTCAAGACGTGCAAGTTGGGAGAGTAGCCATGGTCTTCGACGCAGAGATTTGCCCACACTGGGTTCTTGGTGCCCTATGCTATGATTCTGTGTTTCTCAGACATGTGTTCAGCCTGGTTTTCTGCAGATTGCTACTCCCACCTCTTTGACTTCAAGTATCCTGGGTTCTCTTTATGTCAAGAAGTGAGGCGCTGTTTGGATAGAATGATGCTTATGCTGCAAGAGCATCAGCAGAGGAGTTACACCCTGTTGAAGATGTGGCCCTCTCTCACCATTGGTTCTATTCTCCGAGATCTTGAGCACTCTCCTGAATTTCTCACCACCATCACCCTTGATCTCTCCGATCATCTCAAGTCGACACATTTCTACAAGTCGGAGACTGCCACCGTGTCTGGTCCTATTCATGCCATGTTGAAGCTGGAAATTGCAGGACTGTGGAAAGTGCTGGGCCACCCAATTGTAGATATGGATGCAAGCACAGCTTCTTGGTATCGTAAAGGAACTGTTCTCAAGAGAGATCTGCAGCCAGCAGCTGAACGAATAAATGACATGTTTAAGAAGGAGTTCTGCAGACAATACTACAAGACTCACAAACGCTGGCCCAACCTGACTGTATCCCCAGCCACCCCTGCCCATATTGTAGCCTGCGTGAACGCTAATGAGTGGGGGGAGACTTCGACCTACAAGTGGGACCCTCAAGACTTCACAGCAGTCACCCTAGGAAAGAACTTCGAATTCAATCATCACGTAGATACAATAGACATAATCTCTGATAAGGCCATAATACCATCCCTACCAGAATGGATTCACGAGTAAGACTCCAAGGCGTTCAGAACCCTTCACGGGCACTTCCCTTCAGGACCCCCTCCCTCCACAAAGAGCGTTGTGATGCATTACCTCACGACAGATCTTTTCAACTGCAAGGAGATCCTCACTCTCATTCATAGATACGGGTGTGATCCCTCAAGACTGGAGGGTAATGGTTGCTGTGCCCAAAGAAACAGAATTCAAAGAGGCAGATGCCAGATGCTATGGTAAGATGACTCCGGAGATGCGCGCCTACCAGGTTGTCACCGAAAAGAATCTGGCTGACATCATCTTTAGGTATATAAAGCATCAATCAATGACCCTGTCGGAAGAACAGTTGACAAAGACCCTTAACCGCATGAGCTGTCCTGGGGAGGGACACGATTACATCAACATCATTATAGACTTCTCTTCATGGTGCACGCATTTCAGAGCAGAGTTGTTGGAGCCCCTCTTCACCAGCTTGGACCAGCTATTTGGCTTTAACAACATATATAGTTTCACCCATAAATTCCCTATGATCTCCACTCTACTATTTCAGGATCGATATGCACCACCAGCCCAAAGCACTGACGGGTCTCCCGAAGAGGGTCCCCGCTGCGTGCATGGGCCGGAGGCGTGGCTAGAAGGACTGCGTCAGAAAGGGTGGACACTAGCTACAATTGTGCGGCCTATCCCAAAAAATAATAATTCATTTAGAGGAGACTCCAGTCAAGAAAAAACCTGTCTACAAGCGCGAACGTCATCTCGCCTCAGCCATCACTACCACAGAGATAGCATATATGCTTGCTCATCAAGACAATCCTCTTGCCCTACGCCCTCACCATAAACGTATTCTGAACGACATAGATGGTTACACCCTTCTCCCCCCTGGCGGTTTCCTCGCATGGTGCTGCTCTGACCTAGAACGATGGGTTGATGTGCCACATGGCTCGCGAGAACTTCACCAGCGTGCAGCAAATGTCTCTCAGCTAGCAGTGCAAGCAGCATATCAGCATTATTACAAGACAGCCCCTCCATCCCTCACCCGTGCATCTTTTCCTCTTGGAACCCTTTATGCCAACCTGGCTCTCACCTGGACATCAGTGATTAACAGCGTAGCACAGTCTGTGCGTCCTCGTCAAGTCGTGCAAGTTGGGAGAGTAGCCATGGTCTTCGACGCAGAGATTTGCTGGATCCCAGTCACCACCCACACTGGGTTCTTGGTGCCCTATGCTATGATTCTGTGTTTCTCAGACATGTGTTCAGCCTGGTTTTCTGCAGATTGCTACTCCCACCTCTTTGACTTCAAGTATCCTGGGTTCTCTTTATGTCAAGAAGTGAGGCGCTGTTTGGATAGAATGATGCTTATGCTGCAAGAGCATCAGCAGAGGAGTTACACCCTGTTGAAGATGTGGCCCTCTCTCACCATTGGTTCTATTCTCCGAGATCTTGAGCACTCTCCTGAATTTCTCACCACCATCACCCTTGATCTCTCCGATCATCTCAAGTCGACACATTTCTACAAGTCGGAGACTGCCACCGTGTCTGGTCCTATTCATGCCATGTTGAAGCTGGAAATTGCAGGACTGTGGAAAGTGCTGGGCCACCCAATTGTAGATATGGATGCAAGCACAGCTTCTTGGTATCGTAAAGGAACTGTTCTCAAGAGAGATCTGCAGCCAGCAGCTGAACGAATAAATGACATGTCTAAGAAGGAGTTCTGCAGACAATACTACAAGACTCACAAACGCTGGCCCAACCTGACTGTATCCCCAGCCACCCCTGCCCATATTGTAGCCTGCGTGAACGCTAATGAGTGGGGGGAGACTTCGACCTACAAGTGGGACCCTCAAGACTTCACAGCAGTCACCCTAGGAAAGAACTTCGAATTCAATCATCACGTAGATACAATAGACATAATCTCTGATAAGGCCATAATACCATCCCTACCAGAATGGATTCACGAGTATGACTCCAAGGCGTTCAGAACCCTTCACGGGCACTTCCCTTCAGGACCCCCTCCCTCCACAAAGAGCGTTGTGATGCGTTACCTCACGACAGATCTTTTCAACTGCAAGGAGATCCTCACTCTCATTCATAGATACGGGTGTGATCCCTCAAGACTGGAGGATAATGGTTGCTGTGCCCAAAGAAAGAGAATTCAAAGAGGCAGATGCCAGATGCTATGGTAAGATGACTCCGGAGATGCGCGCCTACCAGGTTGTCACCGAAAAGAATCTGGCTGACATCATCTTTAGGTATATAAAGCATCAATCAGTGACCCTGTCGGAAGAACAGTTGATAAAGACCCTTAACCGCATGAGCTGTCCTGGGGAGGGACACGATTACATCAACATCATTATAGACTTCTCTTCATGGTGCACGCATTTCAGAGCAGAGTTGTTGGAGCCCCTCTTCACCAGCTTGGACCAGCTATTTGGCTTTAACAACATATATAGTTTTACCCATAAATTCCCTATGATCTCCACTCTACTATTTCAGGATCGATATGCACCACCAGCCCAAAGCACTGACGGGTCTCCCGAAGAGGGTCCCCGCTGCGTGCATGGGCCGGAGGCGTGGCTAGAAGGACTGCGTCAGAAAGGGTGGACACTAGCTACAATTGTGCGGCCTATCCCAGAAAATAATAATCCATTTAGAGGAGACTCCAGTCAAGAAAAAACCTGTCTACAGGCGCGAACGTCATCTCGCCTCAGCCATCACTACCACAGAGATAGCATATATGCTTGCTCATCAAGACAATCCTCTTGCCCTACGCCCTCACCATAAACGTATTCTGAACGACATAGATGGTTACACCCTTCTCCCCCCTGGCGGTTTCCTCGCATGGTGCTGCTCTGACCTAGAACGATGGGTTGATGTGCCACATGGCTCGCGAGAACTTCACCAGCGTGCAGCAAATGTCTCTCAGCTAGCAGTGCAAGCAGCATATCAGCATTATTACAAGACAGCCCCTCCATCCCTCACCCGTGCATCTTTTCCTCTTGGAACCCTTTATGCCAACCTGGCTCTCACCTGGACATCAGTGATTAACAGCGTAGCACAGTCTGTGCGTCCTCGTCAAGACGTGCAAGTTGGGAGAGTAGCCATGGTCTTCGACGCAGAGATTTGCTGGATCCCAGTCACCACCCACACTGGGTTCTTGGTGCCCTATGCTATGATTCTGTGTTTCTCAGACATGTGTTCAGCCTGGTTTTCTGCAGATTGCTACTCCCACCTCTTTGACTTCAAGTATCCTGGGTTCTCTTTATGTCAAGAAGTGAGGCGCTGTTTGGATAGAATGATGCTTATGCTGCAAGAGCATCAGCAGAGGAGTTACACCCTGTTGAAGATGTGGCCCTCTCTCACCATTGGTTCTATTCTCCGAGATCTTGAGCACTCTCCTGAATTTCTCACCACCATCACCCTTGATCTCTCCGATCATCTCAAGTCGACACATTTCTACAAGTCGGAGACTGCCACCGTGTCTGGTCCTATTCATGCCATGTTGAAGCTGGAAATTGCAGGACTGTGGAAAGTGCTGGGCCACCCAATTGTAGATATGGATGCAAGCACAGCTTCTTGGTATCGTAAAGGAACTGTTCTCAAGAGAGATCTGCAGCCAGCAGCTGAACGAATAAATGACATGTCTAAGAAGGAGTTCTGCAGACAATACTACAAGACTCACAAACGCTGGCCCAACCTGACTGTATCCCCAGCCACCCCTGCCCATATTGTAGCCTGCGTGAACGCTAATGAGTGGGGGGAGACTTCGACCTACAAGTGGGACCCTCAAGACTTCACAGCAGTCACCCTAGGAAAGAACTTCGAATTCAATCATCACGTAGATACAATAGACATAATCTCTGATAAGGCCATAATACCATCCCTACCAGAATGGATTCACGAGTATGACTCCAAGGCGTTCAGAACCCTTCACGGGCACTTCCCTTCAGGACCCCCTCCCTCCACAAAGAGCGTTGTGATGCGTTACCTCACGACAGATCTTTTCAACTGCAAGGAGATCCTCACTCTCATTCATAGATACGGGTGTGATCCCTCAAGACTGGAGGATAATGGTTGCTGTGCCCAAAGAAAGAGAATTCAAAGAGGCAGATGCCAGATGCTATGGTAAGATGACTCCGGAGATGCGCGCCTACCAGGTTGTCACCGAAAAGAATCTGGCTGACATCATCTTTAGGTATATAAAGCATCAATCAGTGACCCTGTCGGAAGAACAGTTGATAAAGACCCTTAACCGCATGAGCTGTCCTGGGGAGGGACACGATTACATCAACATCATTATAGACTTCTCTTCATGGTGCACGCATTTCAGAGCAGAGTTGTTGGAGCCCCTCTTCACCAGCTTGGACCAGCTATTTGGCTTTAACAACATATATAGTTTTACCCATAAATTCCCTATGATCTCCACTCTACTATTTCAGGATCGATATGCACCACCAGCCCAAAGCACTGACGGGTCTCCCGAAGAGGGTCCCCGCTGCGTGCATGGGCCGGAGGCGTGGCTAGAAGGACTGCGTCAGAAAGGGTGGACACTAGCTACAATTGTGCGGCCTATCCCAGAAAATAATAATCCATTTAGAGGAGACTCCAGTCAAGAAAAAACCTGTCTACAGGCGCGAACGTCATCTCGCCTCAGCCATCACTACCACAGAGATAGCATATATGCTTGCTCATCAAGACAATCCTCTTGCCCTACGCCCTCACCATAAACGTATTCTGAACGACATAGATGGTTACACCCTTCTCCCCCCTGGCGGTTTCCTCGCATGGTGCTGCTCTGACCTAGAACGATGGGTTGATGTGCCACATGGCTCGCGAGAACTTCACCAGCGTGCAGCAAATGTCTCTCAGCTAGCAGTGCAAGCAGCATATCAGCATTATTACAAGACAGCCCCTCCATCCCTCACCCGTGCATCTTTTCCTCTTGGAACCCTTTATGCCAACCTGGCTCTCACCTGGACATCAGTGATTAACAGCGTAGCACAGTCTGTGCGTCCTCGTCAAGACGTGCAAGTTGGGAGAGTAGCCATGGTCTTCGACGCAGAGATTTGCTGGATCCCAGTCACCACCCACACTGGGTTCTTGGTGCCCTATGCTATGATTCTGTGTTTCTCAGACATGTGTTCAGCCTGGTTTTCTGCAGATTGCTACTCCCACCTCTTTGACTTCAAGTATCCTGGGTTCTCTTTATGTCAAGAAGTGAGGCGCTGTTTGGATAGAATGATGCTTATGCTGCAAGAGCATCAGCAGAGGAGTTACACCCTGTTGAAGATGTGGCCCTCTCTCACCATTGGTTCTATTCTCCGAGATCACTCTCCTGAATTTCTCACCACCATCACCCTTGATCTCTCCGATCATCTCAAGTCGACACATTTCTACAAGTCGGAGACTGCCACCGTGTCTGGTCCTATTCATGCCATGTTGAAGCTGGAAATTGCAGGACTGTGGAAAGTGCTGGGCCACCCAATTGTAGATATGGATGCAAGCACAGCTTCTTGGTATCGTAAAGGAACTGTTCTCAAGAGAGATCTGCAGCCAGCAGCTGAACGAATAAATGACATGTTTAAGAAGGAGTTCTGCAGACAATACTACAAGACTCACAAACGCTGGCCCAACCTGACTGTATCCCCAGCCACCCCTGCCCATATTGTAGCCTGCGTGAACGCTAATGAGTGGGGGGAGACTTCGACCTACAAGTGGGACCCTCAAGACTTCACAGCAGTCACCCTAGGAAAGAACTTCGAATTCAATCATCACGTAGATACAATAGACATAATCTCTGATAAGGCCATAATACCATCCCTACCAGAATGGATTCACGAGTATGACTCCAAGGCGTTCAGAACCCTTCACGGGCACTTCCCTTCAGGACCCCCTCCCTCCACAAAGAGCGTTGTGATGCATTACCTCACGACAGATCTTTTCAACTGCAAGGAGATCCTCACTCTCATTCATAGATACGGGTGTGATCCCTCAAGACTGGAGGGTAATGGTTGCTGTGCCCAAAGAAAGAGAATTCAAAGAGGCAGATGCCAGATGCTATGGTAAGATGACTCCGGAGATGCGCGCCTACCAGGTTGTCACCGAAAAGAATCTGGCTGACATCATCTTTAGGTATATAAAGCATCAATCAATGACCCTGTCGGAAGAACAGTTGACTAAGACCCTTAACCGCATGAGCTGTCCTGGGGAGGGACACGATTACATCAACATCATTATAGACTTCTCTTCATGGTGCACGCATTTCAGAGCAGAGTTGTTGGAGCCCCTCTTCACCAGCTTGGACCAGCTATTTGGCTTTAACAACATATATAGTTTTACCCATAAATTCCCTATGATCTCCACTCTACTATTTCAGGATCGATATGCACCACCAGCCCAAAGCACTGACGGGTCTCCCGAAGAGGGTCCCCGCTGCGTGCATGGGCCGGAGGCGTGGCTAGAAGGACTGCGTCAGAAAGGGTGGACACTAGCTACAATTGTGCGGCCTATCCCAAAAAATAATAATCCATTTAGAGGAGACTCCAGTCAAGAAAAAACCTGTCTACAGGCGCGAACGTCATCTCGCCTCAGCCATCACTACCACAGAGATAGCAGATATGCTTGCTCATCAAGACAATCCTCTTGCCCTACGCCCTCACCATAAACGTATTCTGAACGACATAGATGGTTACACCCTTCTCCCCCCTGGCGGTTTCCTCGCATGGTGCTGCTCTGACCTAGAACGATGGGTTGATGTGCCACATGGCTCGCGAGAACTTCACCAGCGTGCAGCAAATGTCTCTCAGCTAGCAGTGCAAGCAGCATATCAGCATTATTACAAGACAGCCCCTCCATCCCTCACCCGTGCATCTTTTCCTCTTGGAACCCTTTATGCCAACCTGGCTCTCACCTGGACATCAGTGATTAACAGCGTAGCACAGTCTGTGCGTCCTCGTCAAGACGTGCAAGTTGGGAGAGTAGCCATGGTCTTCGACGCAGAGATTTGCTGGATCCCAGTCACCACCCACACTGGGTTCTTGGTGCCCTATGCTATGATTCTGTGTTTCTCAGACATGTGTTCAGCCTGGTTTTCTGCAGATTGCTACTCCCACCTCTTTGACTTCAAGTATCCTGGGTTCTCTTTATGTCAAGAAGTGAGGCGCTGTTTGGATAGAATGATGCTTATGCTGCAAGAGCATCAGCAGAGGAGTTACACCCTGTTGAAGATGTGGCCCTCTCTCACCATTGGTTCTATTCTCCGAGATCACTCTCCTGAATTTCTCACCACCATCACCCTTGATCTCTCCGATCATCTCAAGTCGACACATTTCTACAAGTCGGAGACTGCCACCGTGTCTGGTCCTATTCATGCCATGTTGAAGCTGGAAATTGCAGGACTGTGGAAAGTGCTGGGCCACCCAATTGTAGATATGGATGCAAGCACAGCTTCTTGGTGTCGTAAAGGAACTGTTCTCAAGAGAGATCTGCAGCCAGCAGCTGAACGAATAAATGACATGTTTAAGAAGGAGTTCTGCAGACAATACTACAAGACTCACAAACGCTGGCCCAACCTGACTGTATCCCCAGCCACCCCTGCCCATATTGTAGCCTGCGTGAACGCTAATGAGTGGGGGGAGACTTCGACCTACAAGTGGGACCCTCAAGACTTCACAGCAGTCACCCTAGGAAAGAACTTCGAATTCAATCATCACGTAGATACAATAGACATAATCTCTGATAAGGCCATAATACCATCCCTACCAGAATGGATTCACGAGTATGACTCCAAGGCGTTCAGAACCCTTCACGGGCACTTCCCTTCAGGACCCCCTCCCTCCACAAAGAGCGTTGTGATGCGTTACCTCACGACAGATCTTTTCAACTGCAAGGAGATCCTCACTCTCATTCATAGATACGGGTGTGATCCCTCAAGACTGGAGGATAATGGTTGCTGTGCCCAAAGAAAGAGAATTCAAAGAGGCAGATGCCAGATGCTATGGTAAGATGACTCCGGAGATGCGCGCCTACCAGGTTGTCACCGAAAAGAATCTGGCTGACATCATCTTTAGGTATATAAAGCATCAATCAGTGACCCTGTCGGAAGAACAGTTGATAAAGACCCTTAACCGCATGAGCTGTCCTGGGGAGGGACACGATTACATCAACATCATTATAGACTTCTCTTCATGGTGCACGCATTTCAGAGCAGAGTTGTTGGAGCCCCTCTTCACCAGCTTGGACCAGCTATTTGGCTTTAACAACATATATAGTTTTACCCATAAATTCCCTATGATCTCCACTCTACTATTTCAGGATCGATATGCACCACCAGCCCAAAGCACTGACGGGTCTCCCGAAGAGGGTCCCCGCTGCGTGCATGGGCCGGAGGCGTGGCTAGAAGGACTGCGTCAGAAAGGGTGGACACTAGCTACAATTGTGCGGCCTATCCCAGAAAATAATAATCCATTTAGAGGAGACTCCAGTCAAGAAAAAACCTGTCTACAGGCGCGAACGTCATCTCGCCTCAGCCATCACTACCACAGAGATAGCATATATGCTTGCTCATCAAGACAATCCTCTTGCCCTACGCCCTCACCATAAACGTATTCTGAACGACATAGATGGTTACACCCTTCTCCCCCCTGGCGGTTTCCTCGCATGGTGCTGCTCTGACCTAGAACGATGGGTTGATGTGCCACATGGCTCGCGAGAACTTCACCAGCGTGCAGCAAATGTCTCTCAGCTAGCAGTGCAAGCAGCATATCAGCATTATTACAAGACAGCCCCTCCATCCCTCACCCGTGCATCTTTTCCTCTTGGAACCCTTTATGCCAACCTGGCTCTCACCTGGACATCAGTGATTAACAGCGTAGCACAGTCTGTGCGTCCTCGTCAAGACGTGCAAGTTGGGAGAGTAGCCATGGTCTTCGACGCAGAGATTTGCTGGATCCCAGTCACCACCCACACTGGGTTCTTGGTGCCCTATGCTATGATTCTGTGTTTCTCAGACATGTGTTCAGCCTGGTTTTCTGCAGATTGCTACTCCCACCTCTTTGACTTCAAGTATCCTGGGTTCTCTTTATGTCAAGAAGTGAGGCGCTGTTTGGATAGAATGATGCTTATGCTGCAAGAGCATCAGCAGAGGAGTTACACCCTGTTGAAGATGTGGCCCTCTCTCACCATTGGTTCTATTCTCCGAGATCACTCTCCTGAATTTCTCACCACCATCACCCTTGATCTCTCCGATCATCTCAAGTCGACACATTTCTACAAGTCGGAGACTGCCACCGTGTCTGGTCCTATTCATGCCATGTTGAAGCTGGAAATTGCAGGACTGTGGAAAGTGCTGGGCCACCCAATTGTAGATATGGATGCAAGCACAGCTTCTTGGTATCGTAAAGGAACTGTTCTCAAGAGAGATCTGCAGCCAGCAGCTGAACGAATAAATGACATGTTTAAGAAGGAGTTCTGCAGACAATACTACAAGACTCACAAACGCTGGCCCAACCTGACTGTATCCCCAGCCACCCCTGCCCATATTGTAGCCTGCGTGAACGCTAATGAGTGGGGGGAGACTTCGACCTACAAGTGGGACCCTCAAGACTTCACAGCAGTCACCCTAGGAAAGAACTTCGAATTCAATCATCACGTAGATACAATAGACATAATCTCTGATAAGGCCATAATACCATCCCTACCAGAATGGATTCACGAGTATGACTCCAAGGCGTTCAGAACCCTTCACGGGCACTTCCCTTCAGGACCCCCTCCCTCCACAAAGAGCGTTGTGATGCATTACCTCACGACAGATCTTTTCAACTGCAAGGAGATCCTCACTCTCATTCATAGATACGGGTGTGATCCCTCAAGACTGGAGGGTAATGGTTGCTGTGCCCAAAGAAATAGAATTCTAAGAGGCAGATGCCAGATGCTATGGTAAGATGACTCCGGAGATGCGCGCCTACCAGGTTGTCACCGAAAAGAATCTGGCTGACATCATCTTTAGGTATATAAAGCATCAATCAATGACCCTGTCGGAAGAACAGTTGACTAAGACCCTTAACCGCATGAGCTGTCCTGGGGAGGGACACGATTACATCAACATCATTATAGACTTCTCTTCATGGTGCACGCATTTCAGAGCAGAGTTGTTGGAGCCCCTCTTCACCAGCTTGGACCAGCTATTTGGCTTTAACAACATATATAGTTTTACCCATAAATTCCCTATGATCTCCACTCTACTATTTCAGGATCGATATGCACCACCAGCCCAAAGCACTGACGGGTCTCCCGAAGAGGGTCCCCGCTGCGTGCATGGGCCGGAGGCGTGGCTAGAAGGACTGCGTCAGAAAGGGTGGACACTAGCTACAATTGTGCGGCCTATCCCAAAAAATAATAATCCATTTAGAGGAGACTCCAGTCAAGAAAAAACCTGTCTACAGGCGCGAACGTCATCTCGCCTCAGCCATCACTACCACAGAGATAGCAGATATGCTTGCTCATCAAGACAATCCTCTTGCCCTACGCCCTCACCATAAACGTATTCTGAACGACATAGATGGTTACACCCTTCTCCCCCCTGGCGGTTTCCTCGCATGGTGCTGCTCTGACCTAGAACGATGGGTTGATGTGCCACATGGCTCGCGAGAACTTCACCAGCGTGCAGCAAATGTCTCTCAGCTAGCAGTGCAAGCAGCATATCAGCATTATTACAAGACAGCCCCTCCATCCCTCACCCGTGCATCTTTTCCTCTTGGAACCCTTTATGCCAACCTGGCTCTCACCTGGACATCAGTGATTAACAGCGTAGCACAGTCTGTGCGTCCTCGTCAAGACGTGCAAGTTGGGAGAGTAGCCATGGTCTTCGACGCAGAGATTTGCTGGATCCCAGTCACCACCCACACTGGGTTCTTGGTGCCCTATGCTATGATTCTGTGTTTCTCAGACATGTGTTCAGCCTGGTTTTCTGCAGATTGCTACTCCCACCTCTTTGAATTCAAGTATCCTGGGTTCTCTTTATGTCAAGAAGTGAGGCGCTGTTTGGATAGAATGATGCTTATGCTGCAAGAGCATCAGCAGAGGAGTTACACCCTGTTGAAGATGTGGCCCTCTCTCACCATTGGTTCTATTCTCCGAGATCACTCTCCTGAATTTCTCACCACCATCACCCTTGATCTCTCCGATCATCTCAAGTCGACACATTTCTACAAGTCGGAGACTGCCACCGTGTCTGGTCCTATTCATGCCATGTTGAAGCTGGAAATTGCAGGACTGTGGAAAGTGCTGGGCCACCCAATTGTAGATATGGATGCAAGCACAGCTTCTTGGTATCGTAAAGGAACTGTTCTCAAGAGAGATCTGCAGCCAGCAGCTGAACGAATAAATTACATGTTTAAGAAGGAGTTCTGCAGACAATACTACAAGACTCACAAACGCTGGCCCAACCTGACTGTATCCCCAGCCACCCCTGCCCATATTGTAGCCTGCGTGAACGCTAATGAGTGGGGGGAGACTTCGACCTACAAGTGGGACCCTCAAGACTTCACAGCAGTCACCCTAGGAAAGAACTTCGAATTCAATCATCACGTAGATACAATAGACATAATCTCTGATAAGGCCATAATACCATCCCTACCAGAATGGATTCACGAGTATGACTCCAAGGCGTTCAGAACCCTTCACGGGCACTTCCCTTCAGGACCCCCTCCCTCCACAAAGAGCGTTCTGATGCATTACCTCACGACAGATCTTTTCAACTGCAAGGAGATCCTCACTCTCATTCATAGATACGGGTGTGATCCCTCAAGACTGGAGGGTAATGGTTGCTGTGCCCAAAGAAAGAGAATTCAAAGAGGCAGATGCCAGATGCTATGGTAAGATGACTCCGGAGATGCGCGCCTACCAGGTTGTCACCGAAAAGAATCTGGCTGACATCATCTTTAGGTATATAAAGCATCAATCAATGACCCTGTCGGAAGAACAGTTGACTAAGACCCTTAACCGCATGAGCTGTCCTGGGGAGGGACACGATTACATCAACATCATTATAGACTTCTCTTCATGGTGCACGCATTTCAGAGCAGAGTTGTTGGAGCCCCTCTTCACCAGCTTGGACCAGCTATTTGGCTTTAACAACATATATAGTTTTACCCATAAATTCCCTATGATCTCCACTCTACTATTTCAGGATCGATATGCACCACCAGCCCAAAGCACTGACGGGTCTCCCGAAGAGGGTCCCCGCTGCGTGCATGGGCCGGAGGCGTGGCTAGAAGGACTGCGTCAGAAAGGGTGGACACTAGCTACAATTGTGCGGCCTATCCCAGAAAATAATAATCCATTTAGAGGAGACTCCAGTCAAGAAAAAACCTGTCTACAGGCGCGAACGTCATCTCGCCTCAGCCATCACTACCACAGAGATAGCATATATGCTTGCTCATCAAGACAATCCTCTTGCCCTACGCCCTCACCATAAACGTATTCTGAACGACATAGATGGTTACACCCTTCTCCCCCCTGGCGGTTTCCTCGCATGGTGCTGCTCTGACCTAGAACGATGGGTTGATGTGCCACATGGCTCGCGAGAACTTCACCAGCGTGCAGCAAATGTCTCTCAGCTAGCAGTGCAAGCAGCATATCAGCATTATTACAAGACAGCCCCTCCATCCCTCACCCGTGCATCTTTTCCTCTTGGAACCCTTTATGCCAACCTGGCTCTCACCTGGACATCAGTGATTAACAGCGTAGCACAGTCTGTGCGTCCTCGTCAAGACGTGCAAGTTGGGAGAGTAGCCATGGTCTTCGACGCAGAGATTTGCTGGATCCCAGTCACCACCCACACTGGGTTCTTGGTGCCCTATGCTATGATTCTGTGTTTCTCAGACATGTGTTCAGCCTGGTTTTCTGCAGATTGCTACTCCCACCTCTTTGACTTCAAGTATCCTGGGTTCTCTTTATGTCAAGAAGTGAGGCGCTGTTTGGATAGAATGATGCTTATGCTGCAAGAGCATCAGCAGAGGAGTTACACCCTGTTGAAGATGTGGCCCTCTCTCACCATTGGTTCTATTCTCCGAGATCTTGAGCACTCTCCTGAATTTCTCACCACCATCACCCTTGATCTCTCCGATCATCTCAAGTCGACACATTTCTACAAGTCGGAGACTGCCACCGTGTCTGATCCTATTCATGCCATGTTGAAGCTGGAAATTGCAGGACTGTGGAAAGTGCTGGGCCACCCAATTGTAGATATGGATGCAAGCACAGCTTCTTGGTATCGTAAAGGAACTGTTCTCAAGAGAGATCTGCAGCCAGCAGCTGAACGAATAAATGACATGTTTAAGAAGGAGTTCTGCAGACAATACTACAAGTCTCACAAACGCTGGCCCAACCTGACTGTATCCCCAGCCACCCCTGCCCATATTGTAGCCTGCGTGAACGCTAATGAGTGGGGGGAGACTTCGACCTACAAGTGGGACCCTCAAGACTTCACAGCAGTCACCCTAGGAAAGAACTTCGAATTCAATCATCACGTAGATACAATAGCCATAATCTCTGATAAGGCCATAATACCATCCCTACCAGAATGGATTCACGAGTATGACTCCAAGGCGTTCAGAACCCTTCACGGGCACTTCCCTTCAGGACCCCCTCCCTCCACAAAGAGCGTTGTGATGCATTACCTCACGACAGATCTTTTCAACTGCAAGGAGATCCTCACTCTCATTCATAGATACGGGTGTGATCCCTCAAGACTGGAGGGTAATGGTTGCTGTGCCCAAAGAAAGAGAATTCAAAGAGGCAGATGCCAGATGCTATGGTAAGATGACTCCAGAGATGCGCGCCTACCAGGTTGTCACCGAAAAGAATCTGGCTGACATCATCTTTAGGTATATAAAGCATCAATCAATGACCCTGTCGGAAGAACAGTTGATAAAGACCCTTAACCGAAAGAGCTGTCCTGGGGAGGGACACGATTACATCAACATCATTATAGACTTCTCTTCATGGTGCACGCATTTCAGAGCAGAGTTGTTGGAGCCCCTCTTCACCAGCTTGGACCAGCTATTTGGCTTTAACAACATATATAGTTTTACCCATAAATTCCCTATGATCTCCACTCTACTATTTCAGGATCGATATGCACCACCAGCCCAAAGCACTGACGGGTCTCCCGAAGAGGGTCCCCGCTGCGTGCATGGGCCGGAGGCGTGGCTAGAAGGACTGCGTCAGAAAGGGTGGACACTAGCTACAATTGTGCGGCCTATCCCAAAAAATAATAATCCATTTAGACTCAAAACTCAAACTCAAACTCAAAGCATTTATTTCAAATAAACCCATTACAGGCACTTTTGAATTGTCAAGGGGTCGGTCAGTCAGAAATATGAAGCTAGTTGCCCATTCCAAAGCGAAGTAGGTACCTATGGAGAAGAACGGGCAAGAAACTCCATGGACACTCTTTTAAATAATATGGTTACAGATTTTTTTTTTACATCAGTCTTGTTGAAATTAAACATGTGAGAACGATGTAGAAAGACCCGTAATAAAAAACATAAAAATCGGAAAAGAAAAATTAAAAAAAGCCGTGGCAGCCAAGAGATGACCAGTCCCCACTGACGGCGCCCGTTCACGAACATGACGTATGGATCAGCACCATTCAGCTCAACCATTTTGAAGGGAACTTAATGATCCAACACACACGCCACCACCAGCGAGACATTTGAGTGAGCGTGACATACTCTCAGCCGCCAGGGCACATTCAAGTCAATGACAGACGTGCCCAGTATAGGGTAGCTTTATAGTAGGTACTACATAGTGCTCACACGTGTGCTTTGCAATTATACAATACTAAAAGATTGAATTTATACAGTGCAAAGATAGTTTTTACAATCTTCAGCAGCTCCAACAATATTTCCGAATGCTAATCAATTGTTTAGTCGCCCTTGTGGAGCAGAACCAGCGTTGAGCCAAGCATTTTTGTCACAGATGTAGTCCTCCAACTTATAATATGCTTGGCTGCATAGTGTGCGTTTGATACAGGTTTTGAACTTCGTTTCATTCAGTTGGAGTATGTGGGGAGGTATTTTATTATAACATTTTAAACAGTACCCCATGAAGGATGAATCTACTTTAGCCAGCCTGAAACCCGGTTGAACCAATTGGTCCCTATTTCTAGTCCCATAGTTGTGTCTTTCACCTCTTTTACTGAAAATATTTAAGTTTTTCCTTACGTACATGATGTTTTCATATATATATTGACAAGGTACGGTCATGATGTTAATATCTTTAAACAGTTCCCTTAAAGAACCGCGCCTGCGGAGGCCATATATTGCTCTAATGGCTCTTTTTTGCAGAATAAAAATAGACTCGATGTCTGCAGCGCGTCCCCATAATAAGATACCGTAAGACATGATACTATGAAAGTAACTGAAATAGACCAGCCTCGCGGTATCTACATTAGTAAACTGACGGATTTTTCTTACAGCATATGCTGCTGAACTTAGCCGTCCTGCAAGAGATGTTAAATGGGGACCCCATTGCAGCCTCGAGTCGAGCGTGATCCCCAAGAAAACCGTTTTATCAACGAATTCTAGTTTCTCTTGATTCAATACTATGTCACAATCAGTACTTTTAACATTCGGCAAAGCAAACCTTATGCATTTTGTTTTTTTCCCATTTAATACTAAATTATTAGCAGTAAACCAATTTTGTACCTGCAGCAGTGCGTTATTTACGTCGTCAAGATTTGATGAACGTCTACTTATCTTAAAAATTAAAGAAGTATCATCAGCAAATAACACCATTTGTGGTTGTTTTTTTAATAAATGGGGTAGATCATTAATATATACTAAAAAGAGGAAAGGACCTAATATCGAGCCTTGTGGAACACCCAATTTTACTTTTAATCCAAGTGAATTGACACCATTAATTTGAACTTTTTGCCGTCTATCTTGTAAATAAGATCTAACTAAACTTAGCGCAGGTTTACCTAGTCCGTAATGCTCCAGTTTTAGGAGCAAGGTTTCGTGACTAACGCAATCAAATGTCTTGGAGAGGTCACAGAAAATTCCTATGGCATCTTGGGCCTCCTCCCACGCTGTAAATATGTGTTTTAGTAAAGTGACACCAGCATCAGTCGTGCAACGACCTTTGGTGAAACCATATTGCTGTTCGTGTAAGATTTTGTTGATGTTAAAATAATTAAGCATTTGATTGAGCATTACCTTTTCGAACACCTTGCTGAATACCGGCAACACGGATACTGGTCTATAATTGTTGGTGTCTTTGCTATCCCCAGATTTAAAAAGTGGTATAACCTTACTGTATTTCATTAAATCCGGGAAGACTCCTTGATCTACACACAAATTAAATATTAAATATTAAAGCTAAGTATGGTGCTATGGTCTCGATTATGGATGTACAAACTTTGATAGACATTCCCCAAAGAGCTTCGGTCAACTTGATTTTTATTTGCCGAAAAGCTTTTATAACTATCATAGGGTTTATATGTTTAAATTGAAATTCAACCGGGCAGCCCGGAACGTTCGCTCTTAATAAATCAATTGAGACTTTGGGTGAGGAATTTAAAGCCTCCGTAGTTTTAGATGGTATATTAGTAAAATAATTTACAAATTCTTGAGCTACTTCTAAGTTAGAGCTTATGGCACCACGTGAAGTCTCCAATGTGTATTCAATGTTTCGTATTTTTTTCCTACTAGTTTCGTTATTTCCAAACAGTTTTTATTTTATCTTCCGCTGTTTTGATCTTGTTGCTAATGTACAGGGCTTTAGCTATTTTGCAGGTATTTCTAAAAGTTTTGGAATATGTAGCAACATACTTATTGAAAGTTTCAGTGTTAATGTAAGGCTTAAGGCCATACAACTCGAACAGTCTTTCTCTACTAATCCTAATACCTCTGGTTGCCCAGTCACTAAATATAAATTTAGTGCAAATATTTTTTGTTTTCTTTTCAAAAGTTTTATTGAATTCAGTGTGGACTAATGATAAGAAATCCTCATAAAATTTATTTGCATCGTCCATATTATGGCCCAGAACATTTAACTTATTATTTAGGGCACTATTGAAACTATTTAATTTGCCAGTAGTTATTGGTCTAAATTGTATTTGCAATTTTTGTAAAGGTGTTTTAAACCTAAAAGTTACCGTTTATCCACTATGATCTGACGGCAGAAAATTTACGATGGCTTTTTCTAAATAATCAAAATCGCAGAAGACATTATCAATACAAGTAGCAGAAGTTGGAGTTACTCTAGTCGGTTCGGTAAAAACATTAAATAAATTGAACGATTTAAAAATGCTTAGTAATCTACAGCTATTTGAATTATTTTCAAGAATATTAATATTAAAATCACCACAAATAATTGCGGCTTTGTTACTGGATGCAAGTTTCGCTAGGACATCTTCCATTATTGACTCAAATAAAGAAAAGGTCTGATAATTAGGGGGTCTGTACACGCACACTACAACATGCTTATCTAGCTCAACACAGGACAGTTCGATGCATTGTTCAACTGATAAACCAACTATGTAATTGCGTTGCTTGGATTTTATACAATTTTTAATCAAGATTAGAGACCCTCCACGCAGCATAGATTTACGGGTAAAACAACTGCCCACACTATAGTTCTCATAATTAATTAGCATTTGGTAATCCCTTAACCAATGTTCAGTAAAACAAATAATGTCAAACTTTGTTTTCTCTAAAAACATTTCAATTTCTAATAATTTGGAAGAAATACCTTGAATATTTTGATGAAATAACTTCAAGGCATTCTGCTGACCTTCTTTTTGATAATGACATCTTTTTGAGCAAGAAGATACCTTGTTGTTGTTAGTTAAAAGAATATTCTTCCTGGTACCTTCTGTTGTCTTACAAACTAGTTTAAATGATTATCCGGAGTTAAGCCCAAGACTTGAATGTCACCACCAGACGGTGAGCTCGTAGTGAGTGAGGGACATGGAACTTCCTTCGTACAGTTTGTAGAATTACTTATAGCTACATTTGAGCTACATTTATTCAGGCTCGCCACGTGACTTTTAGTATTATTACTAACTATTGTGGTATTAATAACACAAGACTTCGACATACTACTTATGTCTGAGTTTATATAAAAAGCTAATAGCCTTGCTATTATGTGTCTAAAATTAACAGGCAGATACACAGTATCCCTAGTCGATTTTAAAGTTTCAACAAAACTGTTGGTGTCAAAAAACACAAGCTTGTCACTGTGATGACT
Organism: Dasypolia templi; assembly: GCA_963555695.1. Taxonomy (NCBI): domain Eukaryota; kingdom Metazoa; phylum Arthropoda; class Insecta; order Lepidoptera; family Noctuidae; genus Dasypolia; species Dasypolia templi. Next base: position 16,298,614 of record OY743160.1, on the reverse strand, counting down.
AGCTAAAAAGTGCATATGCTTATTAAGCATATGAATATAATTGTTTTGTCTATTCGTCAGTCTTTCAAAATATGGGAAAGCACACAATATTATTTTACTACAATCTATCTGTAACAACTTTGTTACACAGTCAGTGATTTCATCTTTTTTGACATTAGAACTATTACCTACAAATACAGTAACGTTGGTTTCAGGATTACATTCATTTCCTGTTACTGATGCCATTATTCGTTTGTAGGTTGACCCTGGCGTACAATAGTTTTGAGTAGAATAACTCAGGTTGTTATTAATTAATTTACCTAAACCTCTTCCTATACTATCTGAGAACATAACTGAATGATAACAATGATGACTACTTAAAGATGGACAGCTACTGATATCAAGCTGTACCACTTGAGATAGATCTTGCACTATATCAGATATATCTTGTTTAATAATACAGTCTTGAGACAAACTCTCAGTCTGGGATAGGTCATCCGTTAACTTAGACTGGACAGCATCAGGGTTTGAAACCTTCTGACAAGTACACTGACACATAACTAACTCATTAGCTGCAAGGATATGTTCTTTAATTTGGTTCTGAGAACCCACATATTTAATGTAAAGGGAACTAAGTCTGCCCTCAAGTACCTGTATGTCAGACTGTAAGCGCTGCGTATCAATTTCATAGATTTTTTTGCTGTCTTCTAATTTGATCTGATAATTGTTTAACTTATTGATAAGATCAACACGTTCTTTTCTCAGTGGAATATTTTTAGAAAAGTGTTTTTGCTGTTTCCTAAATTGCTTGCATTTTTTAATTATTCGATTCAGTTTTGCATATTTTTTTATTTTGTTATGACTAACATTATGACTATAATTACAATTATAATTCTGTTTCAGCAAGGAATCTTCAGTTAGATCAATAGTTGTTATGGAGTGAGGGTAACAATTTGTGTTAACCAATTCATAATATAAGTGATTAGTTTCTTTAACCTGGGTACATTCTTTTTCTTTCTCTAACTGGATAATACGACTATTAGCATGAATTAATTCATCTTCTAGGTCCCTAATTTTGCCTAAAGCCTCCTCATACAAATTACTACAGTCAATGAAACCATCACTACAGTCAATGAAACCATCCAGGAGAGGAGACTCCAGTCAAGAAAAAACCTGTCTACAGGCGCGAACGTCATCTCGCCTCAGCCATCACTACCACAGAGATAGCATATATGCTTGCTCATCAAGACAATCCTCTTGCCCTACGCCCTCACCATAAACGTATTCTGAACGACATAGATGGTTACACCCTTCTCCCCCCTGGCGGTTTCCTCGCATGGTGCTGCTCTGACCTAGAACGATGGGTTGATGTGCCACATGGCTCGCGAGAACTTCACCAGCGTGCAGCAAATGTCTCTCAGCTAGCAGTGCAAGCAGCATATCAGCATTATTACAAGACAGCCCCTCCATCCCTCACCCGTGCATCTTTTCCTCTTGGAACCCTTTATGCCAACCTGGCTCTCACCTGGACATCAGTGATTAACAGCGTAGCACAGTCTGTGCGTCCTCGTCAAGACGTGCAAGTTGGGAGAGTAGCCATGGTCTTCGACGCAGAGATTTGCTGGATCCCAGTCACCACCCACACTGGGTTCTTGGTGCCCTATGCTATGATTCTGTGTTTCTCAGACATGTGTTCAGCCTGGTTTTCTGCAGATTGCTACTCCCACCTCTTTGACTTCAAGTATCCTGGGTTCTCTTTATGTCAAGAAGTGAGTCGCTGTTTGGATAGAATGATGCTTATGCTGCAAGAGCATCAGCAGAGGAGTTACACCCTGTTGAAGATGTGGCCCTCTCTCACCATTGGTTCTATTCTCCGAGATCTTGAGCACTCTCCTGAATTTCTCACCACCATCACCCTTGATCTCTCCGATCATCTCAAGTCGACACATTTCTACAAGTCGGAGACTGCCACCGTGTCTGGTCCTATTCATGCCATGTTGAAGCTGGAAATTGCAGGACTGTGGAAAGTGCTGGGCCACCCAATTGTAGATATGGATGCAAGCACAGCTTCATGGTATCGTAAAGGAACTGTTCTCAAGAGAGATCTGCAGCCAGCAGCTGAACGAATAAATGACATGTTTAAGAAGGAGTTCTGCAGACAATACTACAAGACTCACAAACGCTGGCCCAACCTGACTGTATCCCCAGCCACCCCTGCCCATATTGTAGCCTGCGTGAACGCTAATGAGTGGGGGGAGACTTCGACCTACAAGTGGGACCCTCAAGACTTCACAGCAGTCACCCTAGGAAAGAACTTCGAATTCAATCATCACGTAGATACAATAGACATAATCTCTGATAAGGCCATAATACCATCCCTACCAGAATGGATTCACGAGTATGACTCCAAGGCGTTCAGAACCCTTCACGGGCACTTCCCTTCAGGACCCCCTCCCTCCACAAAGAGCGTTGTGATGCATTACCTCACGACAGATCTTTTCAACTGCAAGGAGATCCTCACTCTCATTCATAGATACGGGTGTGATCCCTCAAGACTGGAGGGTAATGGTTGCTGTGCCCAAAGAAAGAGAATTCAAAGAGGCAGATGCCAGATGCTATGGTAAGATGACTCCGGAGATGCGCGCCTACCAGGTTGTCACCGAAAAGAATCTGGCTGACATCATCTTTAGGTATATAAAGCATCAATCAATGACCCAGTCGGAAGAACAGTTGACAAAGACCCTTAACCGCATGAGCTGTCCTGGGGAGGGACACGATTACATCAACATCATTATAGACTTCTCTTCATGGTGCACGCATTTCAGAGCAGAGTTGTTGGAGCCCCTCTTCACCAGCTTGGACCAGCTATTTGGCTTTCACAACATATATAGTTTTACCCATAAATTCCCTATGATCTCCACTCTACTATTTCAGGATCGATATGCACCACCAGCCCAAAGCACTGACGGGTCTCCCGAAGAGGGTCCCCGCTGCGTGCATGGGCCGGAGGCGTGGCTAGAAGGACTGCGTCAGAAAGGGTGGACACTAGCTACAATTGTGCGGCCTATCCCAGAAAATAATAATCCATTTAGAGGAGACTCCAGTCAAGAAAAAACCTGTCTACAGGCGCGAACGTCATCTCGCCTCAGCCATCACTACCACAGAGATAGCATATATGCTTGCTCATCAAGACAATCCTCTTGCCCTACGCCCTCACCATAAACGTATTCTGAACGACATAGATGGTTACACCCTTCTCCCCCCTGGCGGTTTCCTCGCATGGTGCTGCTCTGACCTAGAACGATGGGTTGATGGGCCACATGGCTCGCGAGAACTTCACCAGCGTGCAGTAAATGTCTCTCAGCTAGCAGTGCAAGCAGCATATCAGCATTATTACAAGACAGCCCCTCCATCCCTCACCCGTGCATCTTTTCCTCTTGGAACCCTTTATGCCAACCTGGCTCTCACCTGGACATCAGTGATTAACAGCGTAGCACAGTCTGTGCGTCCTCGTCAAGACGTGCAAGTTGGGAGAGTAGCCATGGTCTTCGACGCAGAGATTTGCTGGATCCCAGTCACCACCCACACTGGGTTCTTGGTGCCCTATGCTATGATTCTGTGTTTCTCAGACATGTGTTCAGCCTGGTTTTCTGCAGATTGCTACTCCCACCTCTTTGACTTCAAGTATCCTGGGTTCTCTTTATGTCAAGAAGTGAGGCGCTGTTTGGATAGAATGATGCTTATGCTGCAAGAGCATCAGCAGAGGAGTTACACCCTGTTGAAGATGTGGCCCTCTCTCACCATTGGTTCTATTCTCCGAGATCTTGAGCACTCTCCTGAATTTCTCACCACCATCACCCTTGATCTCTCCGATCATCTCAAGTCGACACATTTCTACAAGTCGGAGACTGCCACCGTGTCTGGTCCTATTCATGCCATGTTGAAGCTGGAAATTGCAGGACTGTGGAAAGTGCTGGGCCACCCAATTGTAGATATGGATGCAAGCACAGCTTCTTGGTATCGTAAAGGAACTGTTCTCAAGAGAGATCTGCAGCCAGCAGCTGAACGAATAAATGACATGTTTAAGAAGGAGTTCTGCAGACAATACTACAAGACTCACAAACGCTGGCCCAACCTGACTGTATCCCCAGCCACCCCTGCCCATATTGTAGCCTGCGTGAACGCTAATGAGTGGGGGGAGACTTCGACCTACAAGTGGGACCCTCAAGACTTCACAGCAGTCACCCTAGGAAAGAACTTCGAATTCAATCATCACGTAGATACAATAGACATAATCTCTGATAAGGCCATAATACCATCCCTACCAGAATGGATTCACGAGTATGACTCCAAGGCGTTCAGAACCCTTCACGGGCACTTCCCTTCAGGACCCCCTCCCTCCACAAAGAGCGTTGTGATGCATTACCTCACGACAGATCTTTTCAACTGCAAGGAGATCCTCACTCTCATTCATAGATACGGGTGTGATCCCTCAAGACTGGAGGGTAATGGTTGCTGTGCCCAAAGAAAGAGAATTCAAAGAGGCAGATGCCAGATGCTATGGTAAGATGACTCCGGAGATGCGCGCCTACCAGGTTGTCACCGAAAAGAATCTGGCTGACATCATCTTTAGGTATATAAAGCATCAATCAATGACCCTGTCGGAAGAACAGTTGACTAAGACCCTTAACCGCATGAGCTGTCCTGGGGAGGGACACGATTACATCAACATCATTATAGACTTCTCTTCATGGTGCACGCATTTCAGAGCAGAGTTGTTGGAGCCCCTCTTCACCAGCTTGGACCAGCTATTTGGCTTTAACAACATATATAGTTTTACCCATAAATTCCCTACGATCTCCACTCTACTTTTTCAGGATCGATATGCACCACCAGCCCAAAGCACTGACGGGTCTCCCGAAGAGGGTCCCCGCTGCGTGCATGGGCCGGAGGCGTGGCTAGAAGGACTGCGTCAGAAAGGGTGGACACTAGCTACAATTGTGCGGCCTATCCCAAAAAATAATAATCCATTTAGAGGAGACTCCAGTCAAGAAAAAACCTGTCTACAGGCGCGAACGTCATCTCGCCTCAGCCATCACTACCACAGAGATAGCATATATGCTTGCTCATCAAGACAATCCTCTTGCCCTACGCCCTCACCATAAACGTATTCTGAACGACATAGATGGTTACACCCTTCTCCCCCCTGGCGGTTTCCTCGCATGGTGCTGCTCTGACCTAGAACGATGGGTTGATGTGCCACATGGCTCGCGAGAACTTCACCAGCGTGCAGCAAATGTCTCTCAGCTAGCAGTGCAAGCAGCATATCAGCATTATTACAAGACAGCCCCTCCATCCCTCACCCGTGCATCTTTTCCTCTTGGAACCCTTTATGCCAACCTGGCTATCACCTGGACATCAGTGATTAACAGCGTAGCACAGTCTGTGCGTCCTCGTCAAGACGTGCAAGTTGGGAGAGTAGCCATGGTCTTCGACGCAGAGATTTGCTGGATCCCAGTCACCACCCACACTGGGTTCTTGGTGCCCTATGCTATGATTCTGTGTTTCTCAGACATGTGTTCAGCCTGGTTTTCTGCAGATTGCTACTCCCACCTCTTTGACTTCAAGTATCCTGGGTTCTCTTTATGTCAAGAAGTGAGTCGCTGTTTGGATAGAATGATGCTTATGCTGCAAGAGCATCAGCAGAGGAGTTACACCCTGTTGAAGATGTGGCCCTCTCTCACCATTGGTTCTATTCTCCGAGATCTTGAGCACTCTCCTGAATTTCTCACCACCATCACCCTTGATCTCTCCGATCATCTCAAGTCGACACATTTCTACAAGTCGGAGACTGCCACCGTGTCTGGTCCTATTCATGCCATGTTGAGGCTGGAAATTGCAGGACTGTGGAAAGTGCTGGGCCACCCAATTGTAGATATGGATGCAAGCACAGCTTCTTGGTATCGTAAAGGAACTGTTCTCAAGAGAGATCTGCAGCCAGCAGCTGAACGAATAAATGACATGTTTAAGAAGGAGTTCTGCAGACAATACTACAAGACTCACAAACGCTGGCCCAACCTGACTGTATCCCCAGCCACCCCTGCCCATATTGTAGCCTGCGTGAACGCAATTGAGTGGGGGGAGACTTCGACCTACAAGTGGGACCCTCAAGACTTCACAGCAGTCACCCTAGGAAAGAACTTCGAATTCAATCATCACGTAGATACAATAGACATAATCTCTGATAAGGCCATAATACCATCCCTACCAGAATGGATTCACGAGTATGACTCCAAGGCGTTCAGAACCCTTCACGGGCACTTCCCTTCAGGACCCCCTCCCTCCACAAAGAGCGTTGTGATGCATTACCTCACGACAGATCTTTTCAACTGCAAGGAGATCCTCACTCTCATTCATAGATACGGGTGTGATCCCTCAAGACTGGAGGGTAATGGTTGCTGTGCCCAAAGAAAGAGAATTCAAAGAGGCAGATGCCAGATGCTATGGTAAGATGACTCCGGAGATGCGCGCCTACCAGGTTGTCACCGAAAAGAATCTGGCTGACATCATCTTTAGGTATATAAAGCATCAATCAATGACCCTGTCGGAAGAACAGTTGACTAAGACCCTTAACCGCATGAGCTGTCCTGGGGAGGGACACGATTACATCAACATCATTATAGACTTCTCTTCATGGTGCACGCATTTCAGAGCAGAGTTGTTGGAGCCCCTCTTCACCAGCTTGGACCAGCTATTTGGCTTTAACAACATATATAGTTTTACCCATAAATTCCCTATGATCTCCACTCTACTATTTCAGGATCGATATGCACCACCAGCCCAAAGCACTGACGGGTCTCCCGAAGAGGGTCCCCGCTGCGTGCATGGGCCGGAGGCGTGGCTAGAAGGACTGCGTCAGAAAGGGTGGACACTAGCTACAATTGTGCGGCCTATCCCAAAAAATAATAATCCATTTAGAGGAGACTCCAGTCAAGAAAAAACCTATCTACAGGCGCGAACGTCATCTCGCCTCAGCCATCACTACCACAGAGATAGCATATATGCTTGCTCATCAAGACAATCCTCTTGCCCTACGCCCTCACCATAAACGTATTCTGAACGACATAGATGGTTACACCCTTCTCCCCCCTGGCGGTTTCCTCGCATGGTGCTGCTCTGACCTAGAACGATGGGTTGATGTGCCACATGGCTCGCGAGAACTTCACCAGCGTGCAGCAAATGTCTCTCAGCTAGCAGTGCAAGCAGCATATCAGCATTATTACAAGACAGCCCCTCCATCCCTCACCCGTGCATCTTTTCCTCTTGGAACCCTTTATGCCAACCTGGCTCTCACCTGGACATCAGTGATTAACAGCGTAGCACAGTCTGTGCGTCCTCGTCAAGACGTGCAAGTTGGGAGAGTAGCCATGGTCTTCGACGCAGAGATTTGCTGGATCCCAGTCACCACCCACACTGGGTTCTTGGTGCCCTATGCTATGATTCTGTGTTTCTCAGACATGTGTTCAGCCTGGTTTTCTGCAGATTGCTACTCCCACCTCTTTGACTTCAAGTATCCTGGGTTCTCTTTATGTCAAGAAGTGAGGCGCTGTTTGGATAGAATGATGCTTATGCTGCAAGAGCATCAGCAGAGGAGTTACACCCTGTTGAAGATGTGGCCCTCTCTCACCATTGGTTCTATTCTCCGAGATCTTGAGCACTCTCCTGAATTTCTCACCACCATCACCCTTGATCTCTCCGATCATCTCAAGTCGACACATTTCTACAAGTCGGAGACTGCCACCGTGTCTGGTCCTATTCATGCCATGTTGAAGCTGGAAATTGCAGGACTGTGGAAAGTGCTGGGCCACCCAATTGTAGATATGGATGCAAGCACAGCTTCTTGGTATCGTAAAGGAACTGTTCTCAAGAGAGATCTGCAGCCAGCAGCTGAACGAATAAATGACATGTTTAAGAAGGAGTTCTGCAGACAATACTACAAGACTCACAAACGCTGGCCCAACCTGACTGTATCCCCAGCCACCCCTGCCCATTTTGTAGCCTGCGTGAACGCTAATGAGTGGGGGGAGACTTCGACCTACAAGTGGGACCCTCAAGACTTCACAGCAGTCACCCTAGGAAAGAACTTCGAATTCAATCATCACGTAGATACAATAGATATAATCTCTGATAAGGCCATAATACCATCCCTACCAGAATGGATTCACGAGTATGACTCCAAGGCGTTCAGAACCCTTCACGGGCACTTCCCTTCAGGACCCCCTCCCTCCACAAAGAGCGTTGTGATGCATTACCTCACGACATATCTTTTCAACTGCAAGGAGATCCTCACTCTCATTCATAGATACGGGTGTGATCCCTCAAGACTGGAGGGTAATGGTTGCTGTGCCCAAAGAAAGAGAATTCAAAGAGGCAGATGCCAGATGCTATGGTAAGATGACTCCGGAGATGCGCGCCTACCAGGTTGTCACCGAAAAGAATCTGGCTGACATCATCTTTAGGTATATAAAGCATCAATCAATGACCCTGTCGGAAGAACAGTTGACAAAGACCCTTAACCGCATGAGCTGTCCTGGGGAGGGACACGATTACATCAACATCATTATAGACTTCTCTTCATGGTGCACGCATTTCAGAGCAGAGTTGTTGGAGCCCCTCTTCACCAGCTTGGACCAGCTATTTGGCTTTAACAACATATATAGTTTTACCCATAAATTCCCTATGATCTCCACTCTACTATTTCAGGATCGATATGCACCACCAGCCCAAAGCACTGACGGGTCTCCCGAAGAGGGTCCCCGCTGCGTGCATGGGCCGGAGGCGTGGCTAGAAGGACTGCGTCAGAAAGGGTGGACACTAGCTACAATTGTGCGGCCTATCCCAAAAAATAATAATCCACAGAGTTACAAGGATCTTCGTCCAATAAGCATATTGCCATGTTTGTCCAAGGTGTTGGAGAGAGTAGTGTATCTGCAGGTCTCCGATTTTCTCGAAGCACATAGTGTTTTACCTGACCTGCAGTCGGGTTTCAGAAAGGGACGCGGAACCACAACTGCCTTGGCAGACGTCTTGGGTAATATCCTTGAAGCGCGGGACCGTGGTGAGGGATCTATTCTGGTGCTGCTCGACTATTCGCGTGCTTTCGACTCAATTAATATTTCTCTTCTGTTGTCCAAACTGTCTTATTACGGTTTTGATAGCCGAACGATAGATTGGTTCAAGAGTTACCTAACGGGCAGGTCGCAGAGGGTTGAGATACGTATGCAAAATGGTTCTACGGTATCTTCTACCCCACGATCAATAACCAGGGGGGTTCCTCAGGGATCACTGCTCGGCCCGCTACTCTATATATTGTATAGTGCCGACATAACTACGTGCATTAAGAACTGCAAATATCATATATACGCAGATGACACTCAATTGTATATCTCGTTTAACGCCAGTAACACAGCATCCGCCGTGCGTACCCTAAATGAGGAACTTGATAAAATTGCTTCGTGGTCTGTGGCCAACTCACTAGTACTGAACCCTCAAAAATCTAAGTTTATGGTCATGGGGAGCAGAAATCAGATAAAAACAATTTTATCTGCAAAACCAGATGTAAAAATCATGGGCAAAAGTGTACAAAGAGTAGAAATCGCTCGTAACCTGGGTCTAATCATCGATCCGGAACTTCGTTTTGAGGAGCATATTAATGACGTAGTAAAAAACTGCTTTTATAGACTAAAGGTTCTATACAGGGTGAGGGACTTCCTTAGTGTCACGATGAAGAAGAGATTGGTGGATAGCCTAGTACTATCTAAACTGAATTACTGTGACGCTGTATACGGGCCGTGTCTTCTTTCCCGCACAGAACGTCTAATACAGCGTGTACAAAATGCGTGTGCTCGGTATTGCTTTGGCATACCCCGGAGGCATCATATCACACCGTATTTAAATGAACACAATGTATTAAAAATGGCTGCACGACGGAAACTACTTTTGGCCGTTTTAATGTTCGGTATCATAGAATCACACAAACCCGAATAATTGTTTAAAAAAATCTGCTGGAGGCACGAGTACTACAGCTACTCTGCTCGTTCGACGTCCAACCCGATCTCGATGCCTCGACATAGGACCACAGCCTTCAGAGGATGTTTCAAGTATGCTGCCTCTCGCTGCTGGAATGATTTACCACCTCCCATAAGATCCCTGAAAACCAAACAAAATTTTAAATTACATCTGAAAAAAAAACTACTGGAAAAACAAAAGGATGATCAGCAAATATTTTATAAATAAATACTTACATAAGGTTTATCATCTATGGGCAAGGTACATGAATAGCCAAGCGGTGCGAGGCAGCTGGCATCGGCATACTGATTAGCGGTGCTCGATGGCGAATGGCTCGAAATGGCCGTAATGGGCCATGTGTCGCCTCGGTTGCATCCCGTAGTCCTTCCTCGCGGCGATAGCGATGTATAGGCGCTTGTTTTTATACACTAAGCGCCTCACTTTTGATTAAGCGAAAGACACAATTAGGTTCACGCGCCTACTATACCACAAAACTAGCCACGCGCGACATGCGTGTAGTGCAGGCAGGGCGCCCGATGACGGGCAGTACGTCATCACGCTCATAGGCGCAGTAGGGAAATGCATCTAAATAGTTAGCAATGTGCGGGTGTTCGCGCGCGCGCAGGCGACGCTAAGGTGATAGTGGGTGGGAGCGAAACGAGACACTTTAGTGTGCAACTGTGCAGGTGTTATGTATTTTGGGTGGGTACCCTGCATTTAATTATTTTAATGGGGTTGTTTTTTTTATTATTTAAGCTATTATATAAATGTTATATGATATGTAGATTTTTGAGAACCTACTTACTGTTTTACTTGTTTTAATTTATTATGTACTAATTTTCATTTAATATGTTGAGTCCCTAAACCTGACTTGGTTTCCGTACGTCATTTTTGGGTGACCACTGAAAATCAGCGCTGTGCTGTAGGCCCACTATAGCACAGCATCATGCTGAGTGGAAGCCTTCTTGTCACAGTCACGGCGTGCTGCTGCCGAGTATTTATGTTCTGTGTTGTAATAATAAATCAGCTTTGTTTTTTTTTAGTTTTGTATGCGATTTATTTTGTATGCACCTGTTTCTGTGACAAATAAATCTATTTTTCTTTCTTTCTTTCTTTCAATCGCTACTGCTGAGCATGAGGTCAGTGTTGTCAGTATAATAAATATATATTCCAATGGTCGAATAAGACAATTAAACTATATATTATATTATTTCAAAACATAACAACAGTGAAAAACTATTTTGTAAGGAAGTCAAATTTTTGATGGCCTTATGCTACGTTCATCCGGATAACGTATTGATTGATTTACTTACTTGGTTTATAGGCTAACTGTTTTGGAGAAAATTAACGTATATTTTTAAATTTAAATATTTATTTCAACACTCAAGCCCTCTTGACCATAGCAGGTGTATTTCATTCGCTTTTAGTAAATATGCTATTAGTAAAATGTTGACACGGTCACACGGTCAATATTACTACACAATACAATTACTTCTTGCAACCCCCCAAGAACATCTGTTACCCCTGTTTGTTTCCCCTTTCACACATGTTTTCCCCTGCCATGCCCGCGCGGGCCCGTACGGGCCCGGTAATTTGCCAATACCTTCAAGCCCGGCCGGGAAAAAGTTTTTGTGATCGCGGCCGCAAAATTCCTCGAAATCCCGCAGGGCTCAAGGGACCTGAGGGCAAATTTCGTCTTCAATGGTTAATGACTAGAATACATTTCTATGACCTAATTATTCCTTGCAACGTATTCTTAATTTGTTAGCAGCCGAGCATCAAGGTATTTAAGCAATAATAATTAAATAATCAATAGCCGACCGAACGGCAGCATTACTGACGTCGTTTAAAATATTTATCAAAGACACAGCAAAATTATACAGCATGTGTCAGAAAGGTGTGGGTCATAATTTAAGGGTGTGAGACCAGTGTCCCTCACCACACAAGGCTCACCTTTAAAAACTTCATGAGAATTAATTTTGCAAGTGCCAAAAAATAGTCTGGAAATAGTCAGCAAATAGTCAAATATACACTAAGATTTAATAAATAGTCGCGTTATGATTCCGAAGTTATAGCTGTAAGTTAGTGAGGACTGGTTGGGTGACCACATAATCCTTACTTCAGTGCAAGTAAACGGCTGGGAGTATCGACTTGGTTTCAATTTCAAATAATTGGCAAAAAATTGTCTTAACGCTATGCCAAATCTCGTAAATAGTCATTAAGGGATTCCAGAGATATGAAGTGATCTTGACTGGGTGAGGATTACGTGGCGAGCCTTTTTCGCAACAATCCTCGCCTGGTTGCCGCGGAACGCTTACGACATTTTATTTGAATTTGGTGTCAAAAAATAGTCAAGAAAGAGTCGTGTCCAAACCATGACCATTTCGACCTGGTTTACTATGTAGATGTTTAACTTCCATGTAAACTTCTACATACATTTTAGGGTATTTTTCGAGAGCACATAATTATTAAGTACGTATTTCAATGGTCACCTTAATTTTTGGTTGTATTAAAAGGGTATAATTGTTAGTTATGTAGCTATTTTAGGTGACCGTTTCGACTGCTCGGACATAGTGTCATAGAAGAAAAACTACTACGTCAACATAACGAAGGAATTTGTTAAACAGTAACAATGACAGTCGCAAATTCGTAGATCCAATATTCAGAATGTTGTTAGGGTTTAATAATGGCCGCGCGGTCGAAACATGGAGAACCGTGCGGCCACGCAGTTCTCTTAAATGGAGCTTAGTAGAGATCCCATTCTTTTCGCTAACCACATACGATCCCGAAGAAAATGTAGACGGTATGAATAAAGCCCTTTGGACTTCACGACCTACAGAATATAATGCAAGTTAGAAGAAGGGTGACCAAGATTTGTATGTCGTCAACCAGACGTTTTCAATTTTATTAAGAAACATAGGTATAGATTCTAATGTAAAAAGGATTAATGATTGTCTATTCGATACGTACCTACCTATACCTATACGAAAAAATATACCTTTCTACCTCCTTTCTAGGAAAACACTGCTATTTTAATAAATCAAGCGTTTGTTTTTTAAACTGAGGTTCCAATTGTTTTTAATGATGGCGTCTATATAGCCTACTGCAGTACTGCAGTTGTAAATTTCACCAGTCTTCATGATAATGCACACAACATTAAGTATAAAGGGCGGAAAAGAAGATCAAAGCGAGTCAAAACAAGAAGCATGAAAAATAAAAAAGCATGCTGAGGTAACCTTTTCTCTGACTCGATATTTGCAGAGCAGCCCTCGTATACGGAAAGTTGAAAGGGTGAGGGATATGAAGCTCAAAATATACCATAATCTTCTATCTTATTTAAAAAAAAAAACCTATTTACCAAAAATAAGATTAGCCGATTAAAAATAAAAAAAATATATATACTTGTGGTCTTTACCGAGGCTCAGAAGGCCAAACTCAAGTTCTGCCAAAGAGCGATGGAGCGTCGTAGCATCTTAAAAATCAAACTCACAGACCAAATTCGCAACATTTACAATACGCTCCAAGACAGGTTTCACTGATGTTGATGATAAGTCTGAAGGCAAGGCTGAAGTGGGACGGGTAACACCTGTAGGATGCATCCAGACAGATGGGTCAGGATCATTACACAGTGGGTGCCTGAAGACGGGCGTCATCACCGAGGCATGCCTAAGAAGCGCTGGCGACGACTTGTACCTAACCGATTGGACGGGGAAGGTACAAATAAAGTACAATGGAAAAATATGGGGGGAGACCTTTGCCCAGCAGTGGGACAACGTAGGTTAACTGAAAAACAAAACTTGTGCCTCTATTTTCGTGTTTTTGATATTGGCATATGGATACCAAACAAACATTTATATTCACAAACGTTTATATTCGAGAACTTTTCAACACTTAGCCAAAAATCAAAATTAAAACGAAGCATACAAACAATCTAAAAAGCATACAACATCACAAAACATCACGCCTGTAATCCCAGAAGGTTTAGGCAGAGGTGTATTTCGCGAGTAATGATAAAGTCCCATGTTATAGTGGGCGAGCCTATTGCCATCAGCGGGCACAAATCCAGACTCCGGGCTGCTACTGAGAAATTCTAGATAGACAAACCCAATTACACTTTGCCCGACCTGGGAATAAACCCAGGACCTCATGCTCAGCAGTAGCTCTTGTGACCACTAAACCAATGAGGCAGTTCATTGAGGTTTTATGCCTCAATTTAGCCATGTTTGAAATCAAAAGCCTGGAAGACGCCATCGTCGTCTAAAATTCCGAATTAAAACCTTGTTCAAATGCAAAAACAAAAGCATTCAATACAAATATGAAGTATGTTGCTTTATTGGATTTAAATGAAACAAAAAATGTAATACTCAGTGAAATACCACGGTACATTAAAATGGGACCTAAAACATTTAAGATAATAGTCGCGTTAGAATATGTTCCTCAATGTGTAGGTAATATCGGTCACTACAAGAGTCACTGCTAGATCAACGATAAAAACAAAGCTTATGAAAGCTCAGTGCAGCCTGTAACATTGAACAACGTAACTTATGGTCTTATTGATGATAATTAAGTTCTTTGATAATAGGTGAGAGTTGCCTCTACTGTAGAGCCAGAAGTACAGTATCATGCTCCTGACACAGGCTCACAGGGCGCTGGCCAAATTTGCAAGCCCTCGGGGCTCGAGCTCCAGCCGACCCTGTGTCTCTTGGGCAGAGGATCAAGATTTACAATATGTGGAATGATATGATTCCGTTGACCACACTGTTGTGATTTTAAATGTTTGTGAAAATATATCTTAGCTTGTATGATGATTTCAATCAATACAACAACGTAGGTTGGTAGGTAATTAATTGTTAAATTACAATTGTAGTTACAATAATATGAAAACGAATGCTGTGATTGTTAAAATATTTAGAGTATTAATATTTAGAGTTTATTTAGAGTATTTTAATAAAATATTCTGTCTATTAATCCATAATTTTATATTTAAAAAGACGTTGTTGTTAGTTTTTCATTTTTCATTTATGTTAAATTATTATTTTTTGCTTTGTAAGAAGCTACATTAATCTAGCTTATTTATAATTTCCATGTCAGCTATTTTAGTTTAAGCAAGTATCGGTGCCAGAGCTTTGGTCAGTTACGTCAGTGATAACGATATCGCACACAGTATCGCAACAAGTATCGATGCGAAAGCATTCTGAAATCAGACTAATTTATTATATAAATAATAAACCTTTCACTTTACTGATACCGAAACCTATACCTATTAATAGATTCTTCAGAAATACAAAAGAGTGTTAATCCCGTGATGATCAAGAACGTACATATATAATATAAAATAATTGTAGGTATGCAAATCTAATGACGTTTGAATACTTAATTCACAGAAATATAAATGAGTGTATGATTACAAAGTGTTTTCTTTTGTGAAATGTTGAAATTAGCATCTACTTGAATACGTTGTTAATATTTTCGTATAAGTCCTTCTCCAAGTAATTAACCATACTTATTCCCTCATTATGTGACATATACATATACATATATACATATACATGGGCATCCGTGGGGACCTCCTGAGGTGGTTCTCTTCTTACATTGATAACAAGTCACAAGCAGTGGTACTCAATAATTATATGTCAAGTTGGGTAAAAGTGCCCAGCGGTGTGCCTCAGGGTTCGTTGCTCTGTCCTCTTTTGTTTGTAGTCTATGTGAACGACATCGATCAGTGCCTCTATTCATCCAAACTTTTATGCTTTGCCGATGACATGAAAATCTTTGCCACTATTTCAACGCTCGAAGATGGACTAGCACTTCAGGCTGACTTGCATCGGCTTGAAGAGTATTGTCGGGTTAATAAACTTGATCTCAACCTATCTAAGTGTTCGGTGATCACCTACACTAGGAAACGTGTAGTCTTAGCTACTACTTATACTTTGGCAGGCCAGATCTTACCAAGGTGCAATACTATTCGTGACTTGGGCGTCCATCATGATAGTAAGTTAGGTTTTGAGACACACATTGATGCAATTGTCAAAAAAGCCTCTAAAATGCTTGGGTTCATAATACGTCTCTCTAAGTGTTTTAGTGATGCAAAAACACTAAAAATATTGTATTGCACTTTTGTCAGAAGTCAGCTAGAGTATGCGTCTCAGATTTGGAATCCACGGTATCATAAATACATTGACTGTATTGACAACATCCAAAGACGGTTCATAAAATATCTTATAGTTTGCTTCCATCAAAAGATTCCGTACCAGTCGACCTGTTATTTTGGACTCTGTAAGAAGTATCATTTGCTACCACTGGTAAATCGTCGTAAAATTTCGGACTGTTTATTCTTGTTAAAAGTCCTCAATAACAATTTTCTTTAATCCACCCATACGTGTATCTCATAAATTTTCGAATTATAGGCAGAACAGTTATATTGTGCGCGCAAGCAGAAATTTTAATGAGATATGCAAGGAGTTAGATTTTGATCCATTGAATTCGTCCAGAAGGTGCTTAAGTCTCAAACTTTTCAAGCAGCGTTAGGTTTTATTGTTTTGTTTTCGTTTTCATTATTTTCTCCTTTATTTCAATCATTAAATTGTAAAACTAGTATCTATATAACTTCTTAATTAAAATAAGGCGATGTGTTTTTTTGTTTCTGTGCTCACACCATGATTAACTGTTATGAGTCTATACGTGAGGATTTGTAATTGGCTTCCTGGTGGCTCTGGTTCCCTTTTTTGTTTGCTTTTATTAGCTGTAAATCCTGCATGTACTATGAATAAATATACGACGCTTTCGAAATGTCTGATTGACGAACCATACATCTAGGTCACCCTTCTAACTTGCATTAAAAGTTTTAAGTTCTGTAGGCCCAATCATTATTCATACTGTAGAAAAAAAGGTGGTTAGCAAAAAGTATGTGACCTCTACTAAACGCCAGGGCTCTCCATGTTTCGAACGCGCGGCCATGGCCCCTTAACAACTTTCTGAATAGTGGATCTACGAATTTACGACTTTCATTGTTAGTGTTTTACAAATTCCTTCGAAATATTGAAGTAGTCGTTTTTCTTCTACGACACTGTCCGAGCAGTCGAAACGGACACTAATTTAGGTAGGTTTTTTAAAGTAAATAAATTATATATAACACTAGAAAAGCCATAAATGCAATATCCCGAACAAAACAGTGTCACTTTTGGAGGGGAGGATGCGGTAATACGAAAAAAAAATGCAAAATCCCGGAATGAGAAGTCAATACGATCCATTTGTTTTGATCGATATCGAAATAAATTCAGAATTTTGCTTGAATATATGAAATAAAACAGCTGATGCATAAAATAGTTAAGTTATAGAAGAAAATGTAAATAACTACCAGTAAATAAAAGTATTCTTTTTTGTAATAATCTCATCGCTTGGTGGTGGACAAGACTACTTCAGTCTGCAAAAACAAACAGTCAATGGTGGAGGTAGACTAGAGTAGTCTGGTTGAGACGCAGTCTGTTTTGACGTTAATATTTAGTATAATTCTATATTTTAAGCATTCAAACTTGCACAGAGTGTACTAAATGAAACATTCATGCTATTGATTCGCCCGTACGCTTCGCGGGAACGTACCGCCGGCGGTTGTCAGCGATTGTTCTAGCATGCTCGTTCATTTCGTTTCCTAGCAACAACTTCAATTATTTACCGTGCTGTATTACCGTGATTCGGAATATTTCAGTGTGACTATATTTTCTGAAGATGAACAGGTAAGTGCTTAACAGTTTTTAGTGATTAGGTTGAGAATTAGTTAAAGAATTTGGTCACAATTTGTTATTTCCGCAAACACCGTTAGCATTTTGGCGCCATTTTGCCGCCATTTTGCCGCGGCCGGTTACTTTTTCATCGTGTTATTATTATAATTCTTATATTTTGATGAATCTCTTACTCATTCGTACGTCGTATATGTATCATACTATCGATAACATGCATTTATTTCAACTGATAGTGTTAGAAATGTGCGTATCATTGAATTTAAAAAATCCCTCCGAACAGCAGACTAGATCAGTCTGGTTCCACCACGGGCGGTTTTAGGTATTAGCGCCATTTTGTTGTGTAATAGCCCGGATTTGAAATTACTGTGGATACGCTTTATGTTTAACCGACCGACGAAAGGGGAAGTTATGAACATAAAAATTATGTTTTTTTTTTTTGGAATTATGGTTTTTATAGGTTATTTTTAAAATAAAAATAGAAATAGAGGTTTTTATAGGTTATTTTCTTTGTTCCTAGTGTTTTAAAACTTGTTTGCATGTGTTTTTTTTTGCTTGTTTTAGTGAACCAAAACGTCCTCGCACGCGCGGACCGCGACGCGGTGGGGCTGTGCGCGTGCGAGGTGGACGTAGCGCTGCTGCTGCTGCTGGGTCGGCCGACGGTGAGATGGTGGTCGCCGGCCCAAGCTCCATCTCCAGGGGCACGGAACGCGGGCGCGGGCGCGGTGTGGATGGCGGGGGCGGTCGCATTTTTAATAAATAAATAAAAAACATAATATTAATGTGTCCAAGTACATAAAACATTCTTATGTACTTTCTTAACTTCGAGTTCAAATCTGACAATATTATGTACAAGTACATATTATAAATGTGTACAAGTACATAAAACATTCTTATGTACTTTCTTAACTTCGAGTTCAAATCTGACAATATTTGCTGTATCTTAATTTCCTATCCTTTTTTTGTCATTTTTTTGTAATTCTTGTTGAGGTACTTGTGCAATTTTGTTGCGAAATTGTTCATTTTGTTTGTTGATTTCTGCAATGTTTTTGTAAAGCAGCATGCCTATTTATTGTGTTTATCGATTTGTAAATATCTTCAAAATGTAGAATATCAATTTACATTTAAAATAAATACAACACAATTTAAACTATGATGCAAAGTTTGAGTGGATGTTTTTTTGCGCTTGGTTTCAAGTGTTTGTTTTGGTTAGTTGATACTGTTAATCTAAACACTTCTAACGGCTGAGACTCTGTCTGCGATAAGTATGTGGACCATTTGTTAATGTAAGATAACAACCCAAGCCACTTAGCCATTAGTGTTCTGAGAATCGAACAATGAACAGACCTTTTTTTGTGCCGTCACTCGATACGTCAAAATGACGTCATGTTTTTGTAAAGCTTGTAGCTTGTAAAAAAATTATGGGAAGGTGTGTACTTTGAATGGATTATTGTGAAACAGTTTATATTTATGTAAATTAAACAAAAACTTTATGAAACAATGGTTTATTTTTTTAATTACAATGACCCTTACACAAGAAACTGGCAAATATTCCCTCACACAGAATTCAAATTAGAATTACTAATAAATTACTAGGCAAAACTGGGCTAATCTATACATAACACGTTAGCTTATTTAATAACGATTACAACGACGTAACTTTATACAGCTCCCGTGTATAACTTAGGAGTTATCGCCGTTTTAATCACACGCGCCATTTTCCCGCCAAAACACGGAAAAGGGGCGTCACCCATGCGCGCAAGTGGCCCAAAATGGCCTCCACCACCGAGCTAGTAGTTTAAGTTATAACAAATAAATACATTTTCATGGGTGAACCATTTGAGTGGAATTTGAAATTTTAGAAAAAACAAAAAAATTATTAGGCACATAATTTTTAATTAACAAAAAAAAAAAATTAAAGAGATGTCAATAATCATTTCAATTTTGGTTTCAAACATGACCTTAAATCATATAGTAGTCTCGCTATCATTTTTACTCTAGGACATAATCGCATGTAAAGTGCATGTAATTGTTTATATGCAAATATATTTTCGTGATGCAAAGGAAAAATCTTTTGATCTTTATGAAAGTAAAACCGAGGTGTAGCGAGACTAGGTGACGTCATAATAGCGATGTGAGGAAAATACTCGATTCATGACATGATTTATGTTGAATGATAGTTGAATCGAATGAAAAAACAACTACGAGAATTTCAATAAAAACATTATTAATAATTTAAAAAAATATGTATGGAATATTTACATATTTATTCAGTTCTGCCAATGCCACCGGAAGGAAATGTCTATAAATGAAATAGCAGGAAACAATGTAAGTAAATTTTTTTTATAGTTTTAAATTAATAAACAACAATATTAAATAAAGGCAGGCAGAGACATTTCACCAGTTATGCTTAGTGTACTACAGTTACACCTCTGCCTACCTTTTCCTAGCCAAAACCAATGTTTAATTTATGTAAAACAATGTAATGTGCGTTTTGTTTGTGCAGAATAAACAATTTTTTCTTTCTTTCCTAACCATTCTGGGATTACAAGCGTAATTATTAAATAACTTTGCAATTTTAGTGTTTACTTCTGTTACAAAACATTATGTATGTAAAATTTACATGGAATTTTAACATGCTTCTACATAGTAAACCGGGTCGAAATGGTTGGAGACGAGTATTTCTTGACTATTTTGACACCAAATTAAAATTCAAAAACGTTAGCGATCTGCGGCAATCCGGTGGGTATTGTGGCGAGAAAGAGGCACCACGTAATTAATCCTCCCCAAGACAAGATCACTTCATATCTCTGGAATCCTTTAATTCCCATTTTCGAGATTTCGTATAGCGTTTCGACAAAATTTTCACTATTTTTTGGAATTGAAACCATTGCGATACACCGAGCCGTTTGCTTGCACTGAGGTGAGGACTGTGTGGAGTTGTTCACCCCATAACGCTCACTAACTTTGGAATCAAAATGCGAATTTTTTTTTTATCTGTGATATTTCTTGACTACTTTCTGGCGTTTTCAAAATTGATGATGCAAGAAATTTTAAAAGGTTAGGATTGTGTGGTGAAGGACACACAACAGATCATCAATCTGATCCACTTTCTCCATAATACCAACATCGTAATAGCGAAAAAATTATTAACTGTATTCATATTACATATTTTTTCTAAAATTAATGTAATTACACCAAAAACTAACAGAAACAAGGAGGTGGTAGATTTACATTACATCGTACAAAAGTATTTGGACTTGGTATCATTAATTAACCAGGGACAAAACTGAGGAATACGATAGTATGGAATGAACGTCAACATCCACTTGACTGCGTTTTCTGTTAGATATGACCACGCATTTCTATACACGCTGTAGAATAAACTGTGGTATCGATTATCCAATAATTCATGTAGGCGATTCTTTTGATGGCGTGTTTCTAGTCATTTGGCCTTGCAGTGGCGATTACTGTCAGGACTGACGTGAACTGATGATAATGTATGCAGTACGGCGTGGCGTAGACTTTGAATAAATAGACGTACAAAATAACTTTTATGGATACGGCAAGTTCGTGTACAAACCTTTGTTTTTTCAAAGAAACATCTTAATTAAATTATCCTAGGTTGGCCTTAATTGGAGCAGCTGTTAAGGCTTTCATCTGCGGTTTTAACATTTATCAAGTTATTCTAAACTAACATTACATTTATACGATACCGTCTCATTGCCTCGTTGTTCTAGTGGTCGCAAGAGCTACTGCTGAGCATGAGATCCTGGGTTCGATTCCCACCTCGGTCAAAAGTTATTGGGTTTTTCTATCTAGAATTTCTCAGTAGCAATCCCCGAGTCTGGGTTTGTGCCTGGTTGATGGCAATAGGCTCGCCCCTTATAACATGGGACTTAAGTATAACTGGCGAAGTGTACTATTTGACACTTCTGCCTAATCCTTCTGGGATTACAGGCGTAATGTTATGTTATGTTATACATTACATTTTACATGTTATTATAGCGAGAATTCAAAGAATCTTGGTATTTTTTCTTATTTTGTCGTCTTTGCTGCTGCGGGTACATAATAAGCTGATGCAGCGATGACATGCGGAAAACAGAGTCATGTAATACTTAGATAAATAGTAATAAAGTAGGTCTAGTTAAGAAATTCATATAAAATAAATAGACGTGTAGGTAGGCCTTTGGTGTGGGACACAACCTGAGTCGAAACCCTAGCGCCATCTCACGTATCGTTGCCAATGTGGGCATTCAAGCAGCGCAACAACATTGACCTTATTGGTAGATCATCTATTTAGCTTGTTCTTCTGGTCAGGTGGACCAGATGTATGAACATAAACAAAGCATGAAACGAAGCGTATTTGGTTGTTATTAGGTATCCGTTTATGTTTTATGTGTGTACTTATTAGATATACTTATATTTATGTAATTGTTGTTTTAATACAGTTGCTCAAAAAGTGGCGTATAGCAGAGACGTATAGCGTTTGCTTTTTTTTTACCTTTCCCGAACTCGTGCGTTCTCTTTCCCATCTGTCAAAAAAGAAGAACCAACCCTGAAGTTTTTACTAAAGAGTTTTTGTGATTCATACAAATACGTATACTTCTAAAAAGAAGCTACTAATTTATTTCAATATCAGATTTAATGATTTAATTGAATGATTTAGGTTAGGTTTCATTTCATTTCATCTCATTAAATTTCATTTTCATTTCATATCAATAAAAAAAATCTACTGAAGACTAAGCTGTATGGGTATAGTTCCCTTTGCCTACCAAAATGGGTGAAAAAGAAAAGAAAAAAAAAACTCTGCTAATATTCTAAAGTTGGCGCAATTTCCCAGAAATTTTCTTCGCGAGTTTAGTTGTTTGTTGCACAAAATGATTAATTTCGACCCTATTTTTTTAAATTAATACCACCGGAACTCAGTATACTTGCACAAAATGCTTCGGAGAACATTTTACCGGAAAAGTCAAAAAGACGAATTTATTGCGTGTAGAGAAGAGAAAAAAGCAAATAGTTTTTCAGAAAATGTTAAGTTGGCATACTTCTCCGAACTCTCAGCAAAATTAAAACCGTCTACGTTATGGTCGAGGTTTTCGATGATAGAAAGTATGCTGAAAATAAAGAACACGTGGATAAAAGTGAATACCCAAAATTAAATGCTTTCTTAAAACGACAATCAGACGGTTTCAAGTAAAAAGTCGAAAATCCAATGAAGTGGAAAGGTTTTTGAATGAAGCTCTCGATGATCGTTATTTAGCCACAAAGGTAATTTATTAATAAGTACTTATATTTTTCTTTGGTATTCAGTTTACGAAATCGCAAAATAAAATCAATACATTATTTAAAAAAATATTAATCAAATCCCTTTTTTGTAGGTTGCTCTGATTTTTGGCGTTGTTGGAGCTTGCCGCAGAGAGTAGTTAGCCAATATTACTTTAAAAGATATTGAAGCCCATGGAAAAATGCTACTAATCAAGATTCTGAACACTAAAATATAATACCGAGAAACTTTGTTGTTGAAGGAGATTTTCTTAGAATAGTGCAAAAATATATGAATCAGCGGTCCGAAAAAGGAAAAACCGACCGTTTTTTTTTCAAAATTACCAAAAAGGGAAGTGTACAGCTCAAGCAATCGGGATAAACAAATTTGGTAATATGCCAAAAGAAATAGCTACGTTTTTTGGTCTGCCGGATGCTGAGTATTATACTGGGCACAGCTTCAGGAGGACCTCTGCTACATTATTGGCAGATTCAGGAGCCAATTTGACGTCCTTAAAGCGACTAGGAGGTTGGAAATCAGACAAAGTTGCAGAAAGCTATATTGATGATTCATTAAACAACAAAATAGAAACTGGGAAAAAAATCACACAATCCATTAATTTTAGGTCCAGTCCGTCTCCTTCACATGTTGAAGAGAACGTTCGTCCATCTACCTTCGTTGATAATGATAATTCATCAGATCCAATTCCATCAACTAGCAAACGCCATTGTATCACAAATATACATGAACAATCATACGAAATTAATAATAGTTTGTCTCAAACAGTAAATATGCAACCTAAAACTTCCCCAGTTAGTATAAAAAACTGTACCAATTTCAATGTATATGTGTACTATAACTTTTATAAGAAATAAATGGTTAGTTAGTTGACTTTATTGTGTTTTTATTGTTTTATTAATTGCTTCATTTTTTCGCAACTGTATTCAAAATAGTCATTCAGTACACCTGCGGAACCGTCATTGCAACTTGTTCCGACTGTCAACCCTCGCCTTCGGCTGCGCCTCGGCTCGGGTAGACATTTGTCGGAACTCTTTGCAATGACAGCCTTTCCGCACTTGTAATGAAATATACTATTTTAGGCCGCGTAAACTTCCCGGGCTCATTCTTTGTCGAACGAATCAGCATTGCCATGCAACATGACAATGCTGTCAGCCTTCTGGGTTCGTTTACGGTTGACAGCGATGTTGTGGCATTGCACCTCGCGTAGGAATATCGGGATTAAAACTCGTAGAAACTCGAGGCGAAATACGATAAGGGGAGCCGAGTGTGTAATGATCAATGCACACGCGTATCATACGACGTTTTTCAAAACACTTGCGCGAAAGAAGAGTACGTGGATGCCTAGTGTGCTTAGTATTATGTAACACAATGGGGGTGCCTATTGTGTAAGGAAGTAGTCTCCAACCAGCCTCCGGCGTAATCTTTCTTTGATGGTAGATAGTGTAGTTGGTTTTCGATCACAAACAAAACACTTAACTCAAACTCAAGCATTTATTTCATTTAAAGCAAATGCAGGCACTTTTGAAATTATCATTGAACAAGGAGTCAGTTTAGTTTGTGTTAGTAAGTGAAGCTATTTTTTGCCCATTCCAAGACTAGGTAGGTTCCTAAGGGTCAAGAAATTCGATGGACACTATTTAAATCAAAACATTACGTTACAGAGGTTTCTTGTTCGACAATTATAATTTTATACAAGCACAACTTTCATCGCGATACCACCCGCCATTATAAACGTGACTCTCTAAAATATAGGCAGACGTACGAGTATCGCGTATTGAAATACAGAAACATATTACTTCAATAAAACTTACAAACAATGCTTAAATGCAAGGCAGTCAATTCTTATATAATTAAACAATGCTAATATTAACAAATACAAAGGAGTTTTAAGAAATAAAATAAATTTGAAGCTTCATTACTTTCTACATTCATTATTACTATTTTACAACACTAAGACGGATTCAAGGTATTCAATCAAACATTACATGTCTTCATTAGTTAAATAATCTATTTACTTTATGGTTTTTGATCATAAAAAATCGCAATCCGCACCATTTTCGACACTACGTACCGTCAAATTTACTGGGTCAAAAGAAAAAGAAAGTCTATAAAATAAGTGTTTCCTTAACTAGGTTTAACTAAAACATCGAAATTAGTTTTAAGGTTACTTTCCCAGCAATAGTCTGCGAAATCGATTCCACAACCTGGCCATTTGATGACGTTGATCTCACAGAAACAAATATACATTTACAGATGCATGCAAATGGTTGTAATGTTGTCCCATAGAGAAATAAATTGTTATTATAAATAAAACGTTACTCTTAATTATGTTATAATTTTTACAGACGCTTCCGCAGCGACATACATATTTATGTCGCCGCGAAATCGTCTGTAAATGGATAAAATATAGTAATAATAGATCTTAGGCAAATAAAATTTAAAATTAATAAACAGCCGTATCTAAAAACGCTTAAAGCATTATGGTGTACATACGAGTACGTCTCATACAAAACGACTGTATCGGCCGTACTTAATGTTTGGCACTTCGACGGACAGCTTGATACGATACGGTCGCGTGAGTGACCGCTGACAAGTACTCTGAAACCATTTGGAACTAAGGTAGTTTTTTATTCTTCATTTATAAATTCTTTTTTTTCAATGATGTTCTTATTTTTGTATTATCCGCGTGTATTATAATGTTATAATACTGTACCGCATTTGACCAGCAATATTCAGAATAAATTGAATATTAACAACAAATATTTCTATAATTTTGTACAGTTGGGTGCTACAAAAGTGAAATTTCATGTTCTATCCGGATGTTGTATTAAACTGTTCTTGTGTTTAGATCGGAGAAGCTCAAGCTTTCTGTAGTACAGTCGAGTTCACTAATATATTGGCAGTGACAATGTTTCAACATATTTTACGCGTTAAAATGATCATAGTGTTCTATAAAAACTTAGACATCAATAAAATGTTTTAACTGTTCATAGATATTTTACGGTATTGCAGTGTAAACTATCTGAATACTCTTCGGAATAGCATAATAGCATAGCATAATCAGCCTTTTATGTTCCCACTGCTGGGACACAGGCCTCCTCTCTGTTAGAGGGAGTGGGCCGTAATCCACCACGCGGGCCCAGTGGGGGTTGGTAGATGTACATGCCGGTTTCCTCACGATGTTTTCCTTCACCGTTTTGAGAGCAGTGGTGATGAAATAATTTACACAAAGTAAAGCGCCTGTCTGGGTACGAACATTCGACCTACAACTCGTAAGTCGCGGCCGTTACCACTGGGCCACCACTGCTCTTCGGAATATAAATATCTAAATACTCTAGATTTCAATATATTTTTTAGTGCAACCTAGGATTCGTAAATATCTATACAGCTTTCTAATTTTCAACTGTTGTAGCATTGTATAGTGCGCTTATAAGAACTCAGTTAGAATTTAATGCTGTCATATGGGCCCCGCATAAGACTAATTATAACCTCATGTTGGAGCGTATACAAAACAAATTCACCAGATTTTTGTACATGAAGCTTTACGGTGTGTATCCCTTCTATCCGTTAATGTACCCAACCTTATTCGTTATTGGTATGGTTGGATACAACAAACTCGAGACAAGGAGGGACTTAGCTATAACCACATATGTATTCCAACTATTACGCGGTAAGACTTATAATCCCGGTGTTTTGAAGGAGATTTGTCTAAATGCACCTGACAATTACGCATTGCGACGCAGGAAAGCCACGGTTACTAGCAGTGCCACACGCACGAACCAACTTACTCAGCAAAGCGCCACTGACGCGCGCCTTACACGCACTTAATGACACTGCTGACATAATCGATTTATTTTCCTGCTCTCTGAATGAATTCACAAAAATAATATTGTATGTTTTATGTTATTTAAGATAGTATAATAAGGACCACGCTACCGCATTAGGAATATTCCTGTAATGATAGCAGTGATTGTAGAAATATAAATAAATAAATAATAAATAAATAAATAACTTAATGGTCTATAGCCCAAAATTTAATTTAGCTTGCCGGTGCAGAAACCGTTCTGTTATAACCCCTATTTTAAAGGCAATAAAGCCTAATTCAGCAGTATGTTGCATTTTTACCTTGTGCACATAAAAAATATAATATATATATAATACATGAAAAATTGTATGTATTTAATATTTTCACTTTTCATAATTATGTATGCTTATGGACTGGTTCTGAAGTAAATTAATTTAATTAATAAATAATTCAGTTAGTTAGATTCTAGAAGCTGTCGCGTAATCTAGTGTATCCAGACTAAGAAGCAATTAAGAGGAATATTGCCTAAATATAAGAACCCCCAACATTTGTGTAATTTGGTGAATAAAAGTGGTTCCAGTAGAATTATTGTTTTTTTTTTTTAAAGACAACCGGGGTCGGCTTTGTTACAAACTGGTGTCAGAAGTGGGATACCAGAGACGAAGTCTTACGACGTTGAGTCAAACAGACACTGGTATTACGAACCTACAGCCCCCCCCCCCCCCCCGTCCATTTAACCGACAGTGAGACTTGACCCAAGGTCAAGGCTGCGTCACTACTCGGACGACGGTCAGTCTCAGCCCATCAGCTTGAGCCCGCTCCAGCCACATCGACACTTGGACGACAGCCAGCCTCCACTATATAGTGTGAGACCGCTCCATAAGGCATCAACATCACCAGCAGCCCCAGGTCTAACTCACCAACCTGCAAACTCAAGAAATTCCGCAGTCAACCAATTGTGTGAAAATTTAACTCCGATACGTCACAGCGCAACGTGACTCGCGGACTCCGAGCACTCACTGTGCATACGATAATGCAGGTATTAGCAATTATCGTGTTACTGTGAGTGTTTCTTGTGAACTACAATTTTCCTAATTCAAAGTTTCTCTGAATTCGTGTCTCTGTATTTGATATAAATAATAAATTCATATCTTATTATTCTAATATTGTGATTTAACAGTTAACTTAATTTTGTCTAACACATCATTATCTTAACTTAATTTTATGTATGTTAAACAAGAGTTACCTAAATCAAAGGAAATGTCCAACAAAATTACACTATCTTTTTCAACCAAATTTATAAAACCTTTTAATGGTGACAGGAAAACCCTCCTTGCATTTCTTACAAATTGTGAGAATGCCATGTTCTTGACTTCTCCAGAACAACAAACTGTGCTTTGACAAACGAAGCTAAAGAAGACCTTCCTGAAAGCTATTTTCGGGGAGAAAAAGCACGCCACACATTTATTATCACATCTGCAACACTGTTAGCAATTATCCATTTAGGATGTCACTATTTATTATTTAAGGGTGGAGTCAATATTGACTCGTATACAGTATAGTATATGCTATACTTACACCATTAGTCATCATTCATCCATTCATGTCCCGTATCATATCCTTTTATTTGCTAGCATTTTACGAATCGTTCTAAAACGATTTATTTTATAATATCTTTAAAAAATCATTCATTTTACATTTTCCATTGTTGTGACACAAGTCAATTGTCAAACTGTCATTCAATTTTCTCTTTTAGTCTATGAATTTTACTTTTTGGTTTATATAACTTGAATTATTTTTATCAATAGGTTTAGCTGAAATATTGTATTTTCTATATAATTACCGATTATTAACTGAATTTCGTCATCTAAAATAATTAAGAAGGACACGCTCATACTCGATCTTGGAGGTTTTAATACGTCTTGGCTGAACACACAGGCTGGTTTTATGACTGGCAGATGAGATGTCAGAATGAGAGAAAACAATTTTGAAACTTCAAAAATAGCTTGAAATAAATTCTGGAAAAGGAAGATTTTTATAAAAGAAAAGGCTGAAGGCTGATTATAGTACGATTGTATCTTTCAGTGGGATTAACCTGAGGGCAATAGTGAGGAGTGAAAAATATGTGTGGTATGTTATATCAGAGTGCCAGTCTCAAAGTCCTAAAGAGACACTTTAGAGTGCCGGTCTCCTTCGACAAAGCTCGACATAAAATCTCCAGGCAGATGGTTACTCAGCAGAGTGCAGACGTAGAATTGATAGATGAACAGCTGGTTTGTTGACAAAACCCGGACCGAATCCCCGGCAGATGGTTACTGAAACAGGTCCAGACGCTTAATCAAGGTCAACTACGAGATGCCATACACAAAAAAAAAAAGTGTTTTTAAGTCACTTCTGTTTTGCTTTCATGGTGAACAGAAGTACTCTCCGTGCTCTCCCATTTCATAGTGTTTCTTTCCTTTTATATTTTGACCATTGCTTTCTTTCTGGACCTCTGATTTGCCCCGTGACTACTTTTGCTTGTGATACTGGACTCTGAAAATACCTCGTGATTACCTTGGCTTGTGATTTTGGACTCTGGAAATACCTTGTGATAATTTGGTGTGTCGTACTGGATTCCGTGGTTTACTTTGTAAATAACTTTACGAGAACTTTTTGTGTGAAGTGTGGTGAATCTTCGTGATCTTTCGGGCTGTACATGGTAAGTACAAACAATTATTATAATGGGCTATCTTTTACTTAATTTCCTTGAGGAGCCATTCAAAAACATGGTATCCATATCCAATATATAAGTAGCTGACGCCAAATCATCGTAATACTTCGACATTGATGACTGAGTCCACCTACAGACAGCATGTATAAGTATAGGTATCCACATTTCGATGTACCTAAGTATTTATTTTTATCATTCACCCACGAAAAATCAGGAGCAATGTTTATCTATCTCCTTCAATTTCTTCTACATAAGCATCTTCTTGATCAGCTCATATTTCATTGTATATAATGGATCTGCCAACTTTCCAGCTGTTATTTTATTTGACTTCGTATCGTATTGATCATGCTGCACAAAATGTACGATAAAACCGTACTTTTAGATGGCACGTAATTTTGAAGATGTGAGACGTGACCTCAGTGAAATCTTCGGAGAGGATTTTACCGATGAAATTGAGCCCGACGGTTCTGACAGCGAAAGCGTCTCTTCCAGCGCGTCATACAGGTAGGAAACAAGGTTTATCATACTTTATTACCCCACTGCTGGATAAAAGGTCACCCCATAGTCTTCCACTCCTCCTGTGTTGACCTCTCTGACCAATCTTCCATGGTACGTAAGTCGCCACGCCAGCGTTTCCTCGGCCACCCTCGGCGACGATTCTGCCCATCTATCAGGATGCTTTCTGCATACATGACCCGCCCAATTCCACTCTGACTTGCAGACTTATGGCCCACAGAGGCGATTCCTGTTTTGGAGGGTATCTTGGTATTGTGTACTCGGTTGCTGAGCTTAGTGTTTGCTTCAGGCATATAACGGTTTATTTAAATAGATATTTTTGTCTCCTTTATAGCTCAAGCGTTTCCACTGTGAACTTGTCTTCGGATGGAGAGTGGACTGAGGAGACGGCAATTCTGAATAATTTTCCATTTACGGGGACTCCCGAGATCAGGGGGTCTACTCTCTTAGCCCGAAGTCCGTGGTTTCGGCCTTCGTTACGGACGTTTCCTACTCTGTATCACCTACGGACTTACGATTAGTCCCGAACTCGAACTAAGAATGAATGACAACACGATTTGACAGTTGTCCCTACTCCCGATTGCTTTTTTGCCCGTCCGAAAAGTTGGATTTGACACTTGTTTTGACGGAACGTTGTGTCATTTGATACGACATCAAAATAGTTATCGTGCTGTTGACGAAAGTTAATAAATTGAAAATATGGCTGCTTTTTTAATGCTCGAAGAAGCTCTACAGGTAGACCGGAGGCGTCGCCGATTGTATTTGCGCCAAAACTTTCGGTTGGCCAGTATACCCGACGCTGAGTTTATAGGGAACTATAGGCTCACACTGGAATTATTTGAGGACTTGTCTGTGGATATAGTACCTCTCTTGCCTCAACAAATAAAACGGAATGGTGTCGATCCAAGAATGAAGGTAATGGTTTAATCCAAGAATTAAGGACTAAGGATATACTTACATATTGAATGAAGATTCTGCAAATTATTGAGTTGTATTTACTGTTGTCTAAGTTTACTTTTAGATCCTTGCTGCTCTCAATTTTAATGCCCGGGGGAGCTACCAAGGTGCAGTGGGCCTTAGCAGTGACGTCCCAATGGTACAACAGACAGTGTCACGCTGTCTGCGTGATGTCACAAATGCACTGAACAGCCCCTCAATTTTACAGAAATATATGAAGTTTCCTCAGAATTTGGTTGAGAGGAATCTTATAAAAAGACAGTTAGTACAAAGACTTAGGTAGCCTCGTTGGTCTAGTGGTCGCAATCGCTACTGCTGATCATGAGGTCCTGGGTTCGATTCCCAGGTCGGGCAAAGTGTTATTGGGTTTTTCTATCTGGAATTTCTCAGTAGCAGCCCGGAGTCTGGATTTGTGCCCGGTTGATGGCAATAGGCTCGCCCCCTATTACATGGGACTTAACCCTTTCAGACCTGGCGTCCACAATTGAGGACATAAAATTTAATAAAATCTCCAAGTATTAATTTCGTTAATTTGTACAGAAAAACGGTTGTATTCATTTGTTCACATAATAAGTCATCAAAAACGCTACAAGTAGCGCCATCTTGTATCATATTTTAACATCTTTTCGTCATGTTTCATCAAGTGATCGCACGTATTTTACCCGTTCAGGTAAGCTGTTCTTTTTACTCCAAAATACTAATATTTTGTGAAAAATTTGCATTTTCATAAATATGTGTCGATTAGCTATATTACTAAGATTGTGTGTGATTTATTTTATGCGTCAGTTATTGTTATTTTATACCAGAAAATAGATTTTTAGATTTGTCCTCAAATGTGCTCATCAGGTGTTAATTGTCTTTTCTGCGTAATATTCACTTAGTGTAACGATCTTTGAAATGAAGTACGTTTACTCTCAGACTTGGAGTTATCTTCAGATAACGACCTGTTCGATTCGGTGCAGATGCAGTTAACCAAAATCAAAGGGAAATCTTCCCTCCAGACTCTGATGATGATGAAACAGATGATATTCCTCTCGACGACATGTTCGTCCCACCTGATCCTATACACGAAGTTCCTGACAATTTTGATGGAGTATTTGAGAGTCAACCAGAAGCAACTTCTTCGAATGAAGATATATTTGGGAATCTGACACCAAAGTCAAGGATTAGGTGGACAGAGAGCTGGAAAATACTATCCCATCAGACTGGTGTCCACCAAAAACTATTGACCCTATTGTTGAAACTCCAGTTGATTATTACCACAGGTACGTTCCGCATAAGTTGTTTCACATTATAGCTGAATGACGAATGGTCCCTTTTACCGGGAAACATGCGGCTAAGCAAAATGTAAAAGGAAAACCTTGCCCTTGGGGCCTGAAATTGTTATTTTTATGCGGGAAACACGGTCAGGTTTATGATTTTATTCTTTACCAAAGTTCCTCTCCAGAACTAGACCAAATCATTCTAAAGAAAATCGGTTATGGTGCATCTGTAGTGTTACAGCTTGCAAAGCGAATTGGAGAAAGCAAAGGACACGAGCTGTACTAGGATAACTACTTCTCATCTTACCATCTTCTACAAATTTTGAAACAGAAAGGCATCATGGCTGCCTGTACAGCTCGTGTCAACAAATTTTCAAGTCCATCATTCCTAAACGATAAAGAAACCAACAAGAAACCCAGGGGCTTTGCTCAAGAAATATGTAGTCATGATGGCGATGTTACAGTAGTCAAGTGGTTGGATAACAAAATTACCCACCGGCTTCCAATCTTATTGGTATTGGGCAAAAGGATTTAGTCAGAAGATGGTGTAAAAGGGAAAGGCGATTTGGTGAAGTTGAAAGGCCAGAAATCGTCAAGAAGTACAATTATGCTATAGGAGGAGTTGACTTGCTTGATCAACTCATGAGCGAGAAATAGGACATTCATAAAATCAAAAAAATTGCCTCTGCGCATGTTATTTCATGCATAAGATCTTGCAGTTGTTCAGGCTTTCCGAGAATACCAGACCGACAATGAATTACGCGGAGTCCCAATAAACAATCGACTTACTTCACTTTCGTCGCAGATTAGCAGAATGCTTAGTTTTGCGAAATTAACAGATTGGTGTCGCTAAAAGAGGCCGTCCAAGTGGAAGCCCGATGCCACCCGTAATTATTCCCTGAAGACCAGGAGAAGTTCGCCCTGCAAGTGAAATAGCTCGTGACGGGGTTGGACATTTTCCTGCACATGATGACGGGGCTGGAACACGCTGCAAAATGGTAGGATGCAAGGGAAAATCGCGTGTCAAGTGCATCAAGTGTAAAGTGCACTTATGCCTAAAAAAGGATAAAAATTGCTATTTAGCATTCCTCACGTAAGCTTTTTTTTTTTTTTGTATTCCTTACTTTTTCTAACCAAAAATATAGTATAGTAACAGTGATTTTTTATTTATGAAAATACGCTTAACATGTATCGTAATTATTATTAAAGCCGGATGGACTCATTTGTGCACATAAAGAAAAACAAGTTTTTCTCAAAAATTTGTCTCCCAAGAATTTTTTTATAATTTTTTTCCTAGTTCTTATTGCCTACTAATACACTGAAAATTTAGTTAAATACGCAAGAGAAAGTAGAAAAAGTCAGGTCTGAAAGGGTTAAACATAACTGGCGAAATGTGGGTGTATAGGTACACCTCTGCCCAACCCTTCGGGGAAACAAGGCGTGATTAGGTAGTAATAGAATAAACAGCATGGTCATAAAATTATAGCATGGTCAGTGAATGGACAATTTAATAAGCTTTAAGTATGTTTACAGATTTTATGAAAAATATGGCCTGCCAGGCGTAGTTGGCTGCATTGACTGCACGCATGTGGCATTGGTGAAACCAAGCGAACATGAGGAGCGTTTCTTTAACAGGAAACATTTTCACTCCTTAAATGTTCAAGTTGTAAGTACCAATATTATATTATTATGTAAAAAGAGGTTCCATACAATAAAGTAGAATACATTTACTATTATTACTTAAATTAAGTTGTTAAGGCTAACTTAATTTAAGTAATAAAAGTCAATGTCTATAATACATTACAGTACATGAACATAGGTCTGAGATTTATATATTTGAGTGCTTGTTAATTGTCTTGAGTTCTCATTCATTTAAATTAATTTTATGTCATATAGATATGTGATGCAGAATGCACAATTTTGAATGTTGATGCGTCCTATGGTGGAGCGACCCACAATTCTTTTATTTGGTCGCATCACGAAATTAAAGCTCATCTGGAGAGTCTACAACAAGAGACGCCATGTCTATTGGGTATGTAGTTGTACTTATAAAATGTTCTATCTCTTGTAATTTTTTTTCCGCTTGCTGTTATTTGTGTTTTTTTAAGTTTAAAATATTTTCTTGATTAAATTAATAGTATAGAGTTGTTGGCGTTGTGGCAGACTTATTATGTTTACCAACAAAGTTTGTTGCAGGGGATTCTGGGTATCCACTTCGGGAATCCATGATGACCCCAATAGACAATGCTGTTGAAGATTCTCCAGAAGGGAGATACAATTACATGCAAAAGCGTGCTCGCTCAACTATAGAGCGTACATTTGGTATTTTGAAAGGCCGATGGAGATGCCTCTTAGCAGCAAGAGAGCTGCATTATGCACCCGTCACAGCAGGTATTTGTCACAATCAACACTATAACCATATTTTTCTTATAACACATTGAACTTATGAACAGTATTTTTTACACCAATTTCAGAGCAATTTTTTTTCAGGTAAAATCGTCATTGCCTGCTGTGTTTTACACAATATGTGTAATCGGGCGGGCATAGAAGCACCTTTACTCACCGACGAAGACATTCAGGTAGAGCGCAGTAGACAAGGAGAACAGCAAGATCAGTCTCTGTCCGCTAGTCAAGCTCTTCAGCAAGGGCAAAGAGCGAGAGCCAGATTAGTGCAATTGCTGGACAGAAATAGGTACATGAGCAGTCTCACAAGACTATTCTCCTAATAAAACATGTCAATAAATACATAGGGTATTTGTATTTATATTGTTGATTAGGTAATAAAATGTACAAACTTGATATTTTGCTTACAGGACATAATGGGTAAGGCGCAAGATACTAGCAAAAATCAAAATTTACACAATAAAAGGATTGTTTTTAGTAACAAAATGTTTTTTTATTTATATTTAACAACAATCAAATTGAAATTTTTTTTACAATCAACAATACACTAACAATCAAAACACTTTTTTTACATATAATTAGTCCTAATTTATTTGGTAGGAACTTAGTTTCTCTTACTTGTATACTTCAGTCTTAAATACCTTATAATCTGAATAAAAATCAACAAAACACTATAACAATGAAAACATAGATTATCATTTATACTAGACTAGTCACAAATAAAGAATCAACAATTTTTTTAAACAATCAACACATACCTACCAATACTTATTTATGTGAAACTTATAATATAATTGCTTGTAATGGACAAGTTTTAATTGAGTGAATTATTAAGTTGGAAGACCAGAGACTTCAAGCAACTAAAAGAAATGAGGAGCTCGAGAAATTTTAATATCTATATATTTCTATCGATGTGTTCCCGTACTAGGTTACAAAGTTCCACAATTGCAACCTTTATTTCATCGAGCACCTCATTTCTTCTGATTTCGACTTGCAGTCTTTGTTCTTCCACCTCAACAATTCGGCTTCGTGCTGAATCGGCAGGTAGGTGTCGCCGAACTCGTTGACGTGCACGACGAGAATGCAATGCTGTAAAC
This sequence comes from Dasypolia templi, assembly GCA_963555695.1. NCBI lineage: Eukaryota > Metazoa > Arthropoda > Insecta > Lepidoptera > Noctuidae > Dasypolia > Dasypolia templi. Next base: position 16,262,791 of record OY743160.1, on the reverse strand, counting down.
AAATGAAAAAAAAGTTACACAGCTTTAGCTTAGTATTTCATAAACATGATTTATGTGATCTATTTACTACTGATCAATAAAACTTACTTTGCTGATTATTAATTGGCAGCTCCTGCTCCAGTGCCTCAGTGGACACTGCTGGCGGTTGCTCCTGGGAAAGTGGGTTGGCAGGTGTAGCAGCAGATGTTTGTGTGCGTGCGTTGGCTGCTGGGTCTTGTCTTACAGGTGGATCCTGTACAACAAAAACTGAATATCATTGACGGATAAAAGAAATATATAATTATGTATCTGTTATGTACAATTATTTAATTTATAAGTCACAGCAAAGACTCCATGCAAAATAATTATAAATACATTAATGCTGTTGATTCTTGTTTTTTTACCATCAGAACAAATTTAGAACCTATGTTAAATTTTAAATTTAATTATTACCGATGAAAAAGCTGGCACTCTTGCCACAGTTTGCGGCTCTCCAAAACCCTCTCCCATAATTGACAGTATCTTCAATTCAACTTGGGAGAGGGTTGGTGCTACCGATGGGCCTCCACCTGTAGCACATGCTGAACGTCGGGCAGCCCCAGCAGCTTTTTTGGCCAAATGTTTTTTATCGGCCCACACCTAAAATTTTAGTTAATTAAATTACATTAAAAAACTATGAAGCCTTTAGACTTGTAGGACAGATACAAATATAGAGGACGACTGATTATCATTTTATTGCACTTTTATGATGGCAAGACCTTAAACTCATATTAATACGAGTAATGTATTAAACTCACCCTTTGCCACTGCTCCACAGACTTTGTGCTACTCCCCATTGAATTAAGGGAGTTGCACAGGTTTTCCCACAGCCGTTTCGAACGGATTCTCCCGTCGGCCCCCCTCAATAGTCCGCGAGCCAACTGATCATGCTCACTCATAAAATCGAGGAGGGCCTCAATTTGTGCATGAGTTGCTGCTGTTGCGTTTGGGGCCATTTTACTTTACTAGCAAAAGTTCTCGCGTCGTATAAATAAATAATAAATGAAAGTACACCGTAATTTGTTTTGAAAAAACTGACATTTCAATTGAAAATTGCCGTCAGAAAGAAAAAGGGCAAAGGTTATTAACAGTATTAGGCCATAATACGGACTAAAATGGCAAAAATAGTTCAATTCTTTAATTAAAGACATAATAAAAACTATACTGTTAGAAATGTGGTGTTTTTCTAACAATAACAATGTTAATTTTTGTTTAATAAGATACAAAACTTCAAAGTAAGTAAACCGGTAATCGACCGGTAAAATAGCTCAGCTCTATCGTCATGCGTCATTCGTCCACAAATATTGTCTATGATTCCGTTTGAAACTCATGTATCCGAAATCTTAATCGTTTAATGCTTAGTTTCGAACTACCTTCGGATGGATCCGTATCGTCGTTGACGGAGTTAGAAAGTAGACCCCCAGGATCGCGGAAGCATCGACTAAAGGGCCTGTCGATTATTTATAAGCCGTTTTTACAGATAGTTTTATGACCAGCTTAGCGGCAATAACGAATATGCATGCCCAAATTTTGTTGTCCAGGCCACTTAAGCCTAATAGCCGCCTAACTAAGTGGAAAAACACCAACAAGGCTGAATAGTGGACCTTTTAAGGCATCCTATTTTTCATGGGCACCACTAGGCTGAGTAAAATAGCTGATTATTGACAGAAAAATTGCTATATTAAATTGAATATAAACAAATATATGTCTAGGGACAGGTTTCAGTTAGTATTAAGATGCCTTTTTTAACACAACATACCAAACGATAATTAAGTACTCCAAAATTTATTATCTGTTGAATTACTTCAACGATACAATGAAAACATTTTTTTATCCAGAAAGGGAGTTAAGTATAGAGATGAGTCAATGGTTGGATTTAGAGGGCGTTTAATTATCAGACAATATATTAAAAATAAAAGGCACAAGTATGGAATAAAATTAAATGTTTTAGCTGATCCTAAAGGACTAGTCCATAGAATTCATATGTACAAAGGTAGCGCAGATGTTGAAGTAGGTGGTAAAGACCATGTCAATAAAGTTGTTATGACACTATTAAAATATTACCTGAACAGAGGACATTCCGTTTAAATGGACAATTTCTATAATAGTGTCGAGTTAGCAAAAACTTTGTTGACAAAGAAAACCTACTGTACAGGAACTTTGCTTCCAAAAAGAAAAAATAACCCTAAAACTGTGGTAGTTAAAACACTATTGAAATGTGGAAATATATTAAGATATAATGCAAAAGGTATTTGTGTCTGTAAATGGAAGGACAAGAGAGATGTGCTCACTATTTCCACTGAGCATTCACCCAACTTAATGCCAGTGGAAAATAGACGTGGTCGTGTGGTCAACAAACCAAATATGGTAATACATTACAATAAATTTATGAAAAGTGTTGATGGACACGACCAAATGTTAGCCTACTACCTGGTGGTTCCTGGTGGGTCTCAGGGGATATAAAACTAAATAACCACATAGGTCCTACCAGTCAGTAGGTCTTGGGAGACACATCAGTATTCGGAGACCCACCGGTGGGACTGCTTGGTGGGTCCTTAAAGACGAAGTGCTTTCGGTAAACGAAAGTGGAGGATAGTCATTGACTATCGTCGTTTTAACGACGTCTCTGTCCACTGCCTCTCATCACTGATATTTTAGGCGAATTATTTAATATCTACTGTTAATATCGACCAATTAGGTAATAAGTAATTATTTATCACTTAATATTTCAGCACGCTAGACCTCACAAGTGGTTTTCAACAACTGAAAACTT